>CM045883.1:86987394-87047394 GCA_025169545.1 Anguilla japonica | reverse complement strand
GTGTGTTACACCTGTGAAGTGTTCTGAATCGAGAGTCAGAGGGGAGAGACCGGTGATGTCATTCGCGTGCCTGCGGGCTGGTCTGCCATGGAATCGGGTTCGAGGGTTCGAATCACAGCTGTGTCTCCCGGGCAGATCGACAACCGCGGGAACCGGTTCCTGCTGAAGGAGGAGGCCTCTCTCAACGTCCCAGCCATCGCCTGCCGCCCACGTGACCAAGCGCTACACGGCGCAGGCCAGCGACGAGATCTCCATCGAGGTACGAGGGGCGGGGGAAGGGGCCAAAATTATTAAAATTATTCAAATTATTGCGGTTCAGTATGTTGCAATATATCTCACTGCTGTAAAATATATTGTAGTATTTTTTGTGCTGCATATATTTACAATATATTGCACTATATTTAATTTGCGCAATAGAGCTCATGGAGCTTTATGTGAAACAAAGATGTGAAATTTACATTTTATCATTTTTATTTTTTAGTTCACCTCTCGGTTTCTGCCCCCGTTCTCCCTGCACCTTGCCCTGTTTGGCTGTCACACCCCTCCTCCGTGTCTATTCCTGTCCCCCCCCCTCCCCACCCCCCCTCGGCTGCTCCACATACACGGGCTCTTTCTGGGTCAGCAAGCCCGCCAGCGCACTGACCTGCACGCCTCAGCACATCTACAGCCTCCCTCCCGCTCTCCCCTCCTCCTCTCTCTCTCTCTCTCTCCCAGCACATCTACTGCCTCCCTCCCTCTCTCCCTCCCTCCTCCTGTCTCTCAGCACATCTACAGCCTTCCTCCCTCCCTCCCTCCTTCTGTCTCTCTCCTTCCTCTCTCTCTCTCTCAGCACATCTACAGCCTCCCTCCCTCCTTCTGTCTCTCTCCTTTCTCTCTCTCTCTCCCAGCACAAAAATGGCAATTTACCTGAGCCGTAAAACCATGGTTGAACGGGGGGATGCACAGGATACGATAGCTATGGTCAGGGGCATGATTAAGGCCAGAGTCATGGTACAGTTCAGGTACTACAAGGCCATGAGGACACTAGAAGTTTTTATGAGTGTATGGGGCTATAGGGGAGCAGTATGCTCAGTGGAGGAAGGAGAGCTTCTGTTTGCTGAGGGCATTGGGTGACTGAGTAGGGGCGGTTTTTATTTTTTTATTTTTTTGTTTTTGGTTTTGTTCACTTAAGTGAATTTTTGGTCAGTGATGTGTAAAAATTGGGTTTTGAAATCGCCATTGCACTGAAAAATAAAGGATTGTTAAAATTCAATTCTCCCAGCACATCTACAGCCTCCCTCCCTCCCTCTCTCTCTCCCTCCTTCTGTCTCCTTCCTCTCTCTCTCTCTCTCTCAGCACATCTACAGCCTCCCTCCCTCTCTCCCTCCCTCCTCCTGTCTCTCTCCTTCCTCTCTCTCTGTCTCTCTCTCTCTCTCTTTCTCTCAGCACATCTACAGCCTCCCTCACTCTCTCCCTCCCTCCTCCTGTCTCTCTCCTTCCTCTCTCTCTCTCTCTCTTTCTCTCAGCACATCTACAGCCTCCCTCCCTCCCTCCTTCTTTCTGTCTCTCGCCTTCTTCTCTCTCCTTCTCTCTGTCTCTCTCCTTCCCCTCTCTCTCTCCCAGCACATCTACAGCCTCTCTCCTTCCCTCCCTTCCTCCTTCTGTCTCTCTCCTTCCTTCCTCTTTCTCACCTATCTCTCTTTATCTATCTCTATATCACCTCTCTCACTCTCTCTCTACCTGTTTCTGTCCCCTTCTCCCCTTCACTCTCTGTCCCACTGTATCCCTCTCTTTCTCTCTGTCCTGCTCTCTGCAGCCTCTTTCTCTCTCCCTCTGTCTCTCTCTCTCCCCCTTTCTCTCTCTCCCGCTCTCTGCAGCCTGTCTCTTCCTCTCTCTCTCCTGCTATCCCTCCCTCTCTCTCTCTCTCTCTTTTTCCCATGTTCTTGCCTGGTAGCTATCTGGGTCAGTGCAGGAGCAGTGGATTTGGGGCAGGCCTGAGCTTTGCTCAGAGAGCATGTTTAAATGCAGCTCCTCAGTGTTGGGCTGTCTTTGGGGGTCTCCTCAGTGTTGGGCTGTGTGCGGGGTCTCCTCAGTGTTGGGCTGTGTGCGGGGGTCTCCTCAGTGTTGGGCTGTGTGCGGGGTATCCTCAGTGTTGGGCTGTGTGCGGGGGTGCTCAGTGTTGGGCTGTGTGCAGGGGTCTCCTCAGTGTTGGGCTGTGTGCGGGGGTCTCCTCTGTTGGGCTGTGTGCGGGGTCTCCTCAGTGTTGGGCTGTGTGTGTGCGGGGGTATCCTCAGTGTTGGGCTGTGTGCGGGGGTGCTCAGTGTTGGGCTGTATGCGGGGGTGCTCAGTGTTGGGCTGTGTGCGGGGGTCTCCTCAGTGTTGGGCTGTGTGCGGGTCTCCTCAGTGTTGGGCTGTGTGCGGGGTCTCCTCAGTGTTGGGCTGTGTGCGGGGGTCTCCTCAGTGTTGGGCTGTGTGTGGGGTCTCCTCAGTGTTGGGCTGTGTGCGGGGTCTCCTCAGTGTTGGGCTGTGTGCGGGGGTCTCCTCAGTGTTGGGCTGTGTGCGGGGGGCTCAGTGTTGGGCTGTGTGCGGGGTCTCCTCAGTGTTGGGCTGTGTGCGGGGGTCTCCTCAGTGTTGGGCTGTGTGCGGGGTCTCCTCAGTGTTGGGCTGTGTGCGGGGTCTCCTCAGTGTTGGGCTGTGTGCGGGGGGCTCAGTGTTGGGCTGTGTGCGGGGGTCTCCTCAGTGTTGGGCTGTGTGCGGGGGGCTCAGTGTTGGGCTGTGTGCGGGGGTGCTCAGTGTTGGGCTGTGTGCGGGGGGCTCAGTGTTGGGCTGTGTGCGGGGGGCTCAGTGTTGGGCTGTGTGCGGGGGTCTCCTCAGTGTTGGGCTGTGTGCAGGGGTCTCCTCAGTGTTGGGCTGTGTGCGGGGGTGCTCAGTGTTGGGCTGTGTGCGGGGGGCTCAGTGTTGGGCTGTGTGTGCGGGGGTGCTCAGTGTTGGGCTGTGTGCGGGGGGTGCTCAGTGTTGGGCTGTGTGCGGGGGTCTCCTCAGTGTTGGGCTGTGTGCGGGGGTGCTCAGTGTTGGGCTGTGTGCGGGGGTCTCCTCAGTGTTGGGCTGTGTGCGGGGGTGTTCAGTGTTGGGCTGTATGCGGGGGTCTCCTCAGTGTTGGGCTGTGTGCGGGGGTCTCCTCAGTGTTGGGCTGTGTGTGGGTCTCCTCAGTGTTGGGGGCTGTGTGCGGGGGTCTCCTCAGTGTTGGGCTGTGTGCGGGGGTGCTCAGTGTTGGGCTGTGTGCGGGGGTCTCCTCAGTGTTGGGCTGTGTGCGGGGGTCTCCTCAGTGTTGGGCTGTTGCGGGGTGCTCAGTGTGGGCTGTGTGCGGGGGTCCTCCTCAGTGTTGGGCTGTGTGCGGGGGTCTTCCTCAGTGTTGGGCTGTGTGCGGGGGTCTCCTCAGTGTTGGGCTGTGTGGGGGTCTCCTCAGTGTTGGGCTGTGTGCGGGGGGGCTCAGTGTTGGGCTGTGTGCGGGGGTCTCCTCAGTGTTGGGCTGTGTGTGGGGGTCCTCCTCAGTGTTGGGTTTGTGTGCAGGGGTCTCCTCAGTGTTGGGCTGTGTGCGGGGGGTCTCCTCAGTGTTGGGCTGTGTGCGGGGGTCTCCTCAGTGTTGGGCTGTGTGCGGGGGGCTCAGTGTTGGGCTGTGTGCGGGGGTCTCCTCAGTGTTGGGCTGTGTGCGGGGGTGCTCAGTGTTGGGCTGTGTGCGGGGGTGCTCAGTGTTGGGCTGTGTGCGGGGTCTCCTCAGTGTTGGGCTGTGTGCGGGGGGCTCAGTGTTGGGCTGTGTGCGGGGGTCTCCTCAGTGTTGGGCTGTGTGCGGGTCTCCTCAGTGTTGGGCTGTGTGCGGGGGTGCTCCAGTGTTGGGCTGTGTGCGGGGTCTCCTCAGTGTTGGGCTGTGTGCGGGGGTGCTCAGTGTTGGGCCACGTGTCCCGGTTAGCAGCCGTCTGTGAATGACACTGCCCCGTAACCACGGTGATGACACTCCTGTTACCTTCCCTCTGTACTGTGGACTGATAAAGTCCCAATGTGGGCGTGTGTGTGTGTGTGTGTGTGTCTGTGAGTGTGTCTATATGTGTGAGTGTGTGAGTGAGTGAGTGAGTGAGTGTGTGTCTGTGTGTGTGTGTGTGTAGGTGTGTGTATGTGTGTGTATATGTGTGTGTGTGATATGTGCATAATGCATGCCGCTCTCTCAGGTGGGAGACATCCTGTCGGTGATTGACATGCCGCCTAAGGAGGACACCAGCTGGTGGAGAGGGAAACATGGCTTCCAGGTTCGTCAGCGGTGATGTCATCAGCGGCACACACTTCCTTAACTCCTCCTCTCCTCTCCTCTCCTCTCCTCCACTCCCCTCCTCTCCCCTCCTCTCCTCTCCCCCCTCTCCCCTCCTCTCCTCTCCTCTCCACTCCCCCTCCTCTCTCTCTCTCCACTCCCCTCCCCTCCCCTCCTCTCCCCTCCTCTCCTCTCCCCTCCTCTCCCCTCCTCTCCTCTCCTCATCCTACATCTTCATCCCCCCATCCTTTCTGTTTGGCCTGGATTCATACAAAGGCTGCCCAGCACTTTGAGTTAAAAATAAATTGCATGTTTTTTTCTTCTTCTTTTCTTCTTCTTACTTCTTCACAAACACAGCTTGGAAAAGTTAGTTTTGGTGATTGCCAAACTCACCAAATGTGCAGCGCTTGCCTTTATCTGTAGGTCAGGTTTGAAAACTGATCTGATTTTCTGTCCTCTTTCCTCTGTCTGTTCTGGCCTTTTCTTTTTCTTATGTCAACTCAGACCCAAAAGCACCTCTGCTGAGCTGCTTCTCTGTAGATCTAGGCTTGGTACTTTCATACTCTTCTTGCTTTGTGTGGGTTCAGGCCTGGTTTTTGCCCAATTTTCCATCTGTTTCTCTATAAAGCATCTTTTCAAAAGTCCTCTGTGTAAATGCAATTTATTTAATCAGATGTATGTTGTTTTAGTGCACATAGCTCTCCAGCACTTTTGTATTGTTAATTCAAAAGTGCTTTATAAACAGAATGTATTATTATTATTACTATTATTGTTATTATTATTATTATTATTATTATTATTATTATTATTATTAGTAGTAGTAGTAGTAGTAGTAATAGCAGCAGCAGTAGTAGTAGCATTAGCAGTAGCGCAGTAGCATTAGCAGTAACCGCAGCATTAGCAGTAACAGCAGCCGTAGTAGTAGTATTAGCATTAGCAGCAGCAAGCAGTAACAGTAGCATTAGCAGTAACCGCAGCAGCAGTAGTAGCAGTAGCATTAGCAGTAACAGCAGCAGTAGTAGTAGTATTAGCATTAGCAGCAGCAAGCAGTAGCAGTAGTAGTAACATTAGCAGTAGCAGTACTAGCGGTAGCAGTAGTAGTAGTAGCATTAGGAGTAGCAGTACTAGCGGTAGCAGTAGTAGTAGTAGTAGCATTAGCATTAGCAGTAGCAGCAGTATTATTATTGTTGAGGCTGCTCAGCTTGCCTCTCTCTCTGGTTGCCAGGTTGGGTTCTTCCCAAGCGAGTGCGTGGAGCTGATAAACGAGCGAGTGTCACACTCAGTCAGCGCCCCCTCAGCGAAGCTCGGTGAGAGACACGCCCCCCCGCCGCCCGTCACTCCTTTCCCCTCCAATCACAGCGCAGAGCTGTGGGTGGGGAAAGGCACTGCACTTCCCACCGGATTGATCTCTGATTGGACGCCTCTTTCTGTCTCTGCTGTGGTTGGTGTAGATGGAGACCCTGTGGGCGGGGCCAAGCCGTGCACGGTCAGCGTGACGGACCCCCCTCTCCTTCCTCAGGTGAGCTTCAGCGGCTGCTCTCTCTCTGCATCCCTCTTTCTGTCTCTGCTCTTCTCTTTATCTACCTCTCTCTCTTTCCATCCCTTTCTCTCTCTCTCTACATCCCTCTTTCTTTCTCTGCCATTCTCTTTATCCATCTCTCTCTCTTTCCATCTCTCCTTTTCAGCATCCCTCTCTCTCTTTCTTCCTTTTGTTGCCTGTTCTGTCTATAGCCTCTGTCCTTCATCGCAGCAGGTTTCTGTGCTGAAGCGTGATGCCGATCTAGCAGTTATTTTAAATTTGATTATGTTTAGTTACCCTTATCCGCCTGGTGACAGCCTTTGGCTGTTTTTCAACACGAGTTTAGAGCAGTGGTCTCCAGCCCTGGTCCTGGAGAGCTACAGGGTCTGCTGGTCTTCATAGTGACTCTGCACTTCATGAATCAATCAGAGCAGTCGATTACACAGTTTAAACTCAACTCACCTGGTGCCTCGGGTCTTAACTGGGTGCTGATTTTAAGGTGGAGACAAAAACCGGCAGACCCTGCGGCTCTCCAGGACCAGGGCCGGAGACCGCTGGTTTAGAGACCTCGCGAAGGTGAGCGAGCTTTTAAAGCGGCGCGGGTGTGTACCATCGAGGCATAGCGTGGCAGCGCCCGGGCGCACGCGAACGCGTCGCGGGGTTTAAGACGCCGGAAACGCGGCGGGAAACGCCCCAGCGCTCGCGCCAGGTCACGTGGGGGCCGTCGCGCGTTTCCGGCAGGTTCCGCTGTCGCCCCGTCCGGCCGGCCGGCCCTTAACAGGATCGGGCGGGGCCGACGCGGCCGCGCGCTGCGTAAATATTTGAGCCGAGGAGCGCGGCTCCCGCAGACGCAGACGCAGCTCGGAGCTCGCAGCTGCTGCACACGCTCTGTAGCGTAACTCAGCGAACGCACGTCAGCTCGGGGCGCCAGCGCGGAACGCGGACGGGAGATCGCTCCGGCGTTTAGGGGGTACAGCGGCGTGGCGCGTGGCCCCGGGGGAGCGATGTAGTGCGCACAGGGCGGGGGGGAAACCGGGCTGGTAGCCTGAAGGTCGCAGGTTCGATTCCCAGGTAAGGGCATTGCCGCTGCACCCTCGAGCCAGGTACTGAACCTGCGTTGCGTCAGCTTGTAACCGGCTGTGTGTGAATGCTGTAGAAACGGATACTTTTCCCTAAAATGCTAAAAGCTGTGCGTGTCACTCCGGGTAAGAGTATCTGCCTGTGTTGTTGTTATTGTGTTGTGATGTCACACTTGGTCTGAGTCAGCACCAGTAAGCTCTTGCGTAGCGAAATGCAGTTTCCTCTGCTGGCGTGTGTTGTTATTTTAACGCGCCGTTTTAAATGTTGTCGTATGAGTCTCCCGGGCGTGTTGCAGTGTGTTTGTCAAGAGTTTGTTTAATGTGCAAGCGCTTGCTTTCTGTTGCGTTTCTTTTTTTTCTCTCTCTCTCTCTCTCTTTCTCTCTCTCTCAGTTCTTCAGCCTTGGTTCCTAAGACTTGCTGGTAACAACTTAAAATGGATTCACATTCATTAATGTATTATTAATATGAGAATCTCCCCCCCCTCCCACCCCCACCTCCCCACTCCCGTAACACCTAATTTTATCCCTGAAATCCTGGGGCTGTAAATTCATTTACAAGCATTTATACAACTGCCAGAACGGTGATGGTTTGGGCCGAGCCTAGCTGCTGGAGAGACTGAGGATGGCGGGTGGTGGTGGGGGGGGGGTGGGGGGGGGGGAGAAGGACGCAAGTCTCTCGGTGTGTGGCGGAGTTCAGCCTTGAGAGACAGGCCAACGGTGCTTGTTGTATAAATGAAATCCGCATCATCGGTGTATTACAAGACAATTTACGTCTCGCTGTCATCGATTTATTTATTATATTTTCCCCCGCTCTAATCCTTAATTAATTCCCTTAATGCTTACCAGTGATTTGTTGCTTTCTTAGTTACTTGTGGCTGCCTGTTTTATTGGCCGGTAGTACAGTTATTATTGTTTCCACACTTTCAGTACTGAAGTACCTGTTTCCTGCTTACTCACCTCGGTTTCATCTAACCACTGCAGCCATCACATGAACACACAAACACCAGCATGCGTGCTTGTGTCACAGCTGAACATGATTTATTGGAATATAGTAAAAAAGGTTGTGAATTAAATCATGTTTACTGAGTCACGGAGAGAGAAGTGGGCTAAAGAGAGAGGATGTGAGATTTAGAGATTTAGAGGAAGAGAGTGAGATCACCTTTGTTATTACAGTGTGTTACAGGCTACAGCAGGACGATGACAAACAATTCAGCATACAAGGTGGCGGTAAAGCACAGTCCCTTGGACATCCTAGTAGCAGGGTGATGTCTGTGGTGGCCTGTAGCCCCCAGCCTTTCGCTCTGATCTCTATGGTAGACGTGTGAGTGTCAGGGCTGAGCAGTGGAGGAATACCCCCCCCATCCCCGCTCCTCCTCCCCTCCCCTCCCCGCCGGCGCGCTCACCTGCTCTCTGTCGCCCCCTGCCAGTGTCCAAGAAGCACGGCAAGCTGATGGGCTTCCTGCGCACCTTCATGAAGTCGCGGCCCAGCAAGCAGAAGCTGAAGCAGCGGGGCATCCTGAGGGAGCGGGTGTTCGGCTGCGACCTGGGGGAGCACCTGCTCAACTCCGGACTCGACGGTAGGTCCCGCGCGCGCGCTCTCACGCAAGGGGGGGAGGAGGGGGGCGGGGTGAGGGGGCGGGCGCGCAGGTTTAGGGTTCAGCATTAATGCAGTCCCAGGGGTACTCAGTTCTGACTCTCGAGGCTCGTATCGCTGCTCGCTGCTACCGCAGAGTGAGCGGGTCAGTTAAGGCCCCTGATTGGCCAGGGACTCAACCCACCTGGTGTCCCAGGCTTAGACCAGTCCCTGATTAGAGGGGCAGAATGAGAACCAGCAGCACCACTGGCCTTTTTGGGCTGGATCTGAAACATCCCTCTGCTGTGCATTCCTTTCTGTGTTGGAATCCAAAAGGTAACTCTGTCTGAAGTTTTTAAAAAAACTTTTTAAAACTCCTATTCTTTTTTTTGGAATGCATTTCCTTATTTGGTACAGTGCTTTGAGGTCTCATACGGAAAAGGAGTTATAATTAAAAAAATAAATAAATGAACTGCAGTGCTGTCATAAGCCTACACTGGAACTATATAGGATTCAGACAATTTAGTTTTCTAGCTCACGCTAATTTAGACTGTGAAATATCCGAATAAGAGATGGCGTAATTAGAATGCTCTAATTAGGGAAAGAAAGAGACTAATTAGAAGATGTGTCGTCGTGCTTGTGAGCTCTAGTTTGGGATGAAAGGGGGGGGGGGGGGTGACTTTGGGCCTGAGCGCCAGAAGGGGTCCGGTTCGGGTTCTGGGGCCCGGCTCACGTTGGGTTCTGGGGCCCGGCTCACGTTGGGCTCTGGGGCCCGGCTCACGTTGGGCTCTGGGGCCCGGCTCACGTTGGGTCCTGGGGCTCGGCTCACGTTGGGTTCTGGGGCCCGGCTCACGTTGGGTTCTGGGGCCCGGCTCACGTCGGGTTCTGGGACCCGGCTCACGTTGGGCTCCGGGGCCCGGCTCACGTTGGGTTCTGGGGCCCGGCTCACGTTGGGGGTTCTGGGGCCCGGCTCACGTTGGGTTCTGTGCCCGGCCCTCTGCAGTCCCGCAGGTCCTGAGGAGCTGCTCCGAGTTCATCGAGAAGTACGGCATCGTGGACGGGATCTACCGCCACTCCGGCGTGTCCTCCAACATCCAGAAGCTCAGGTCAGGCCCCTCCCCCTTCCGCTGGTCACATGACCGCACGCCGCCGTGCAGATTTGAGGTGGGGGGGAAAAACCGAGCAATACGGAGATCTGTACGCGTATTCGTGTACTTCTGTCTTCTCGCTGGTCACATGACCGCCCGCAGCCGTGCCGATTTGAGGTGGGGGGGAAAAACCCGAGCAATACGGAGATATGTACGCGTATTCGTGTACTTCTGTCTTCTGTAATTTGTTTGAATTAAGTTCATAACAGTTAATGTCTCTGCCAGGTTCGTTTTTGCCCTGTCTCGCGCCTGTTTACTTTAATGCATTCATTGAGCGTTTCGCATTAAACAGAACCGTAGCCTTGAGTAGGGCCTAGGCAAACATGTGCTGTGTGTTTAACTAAATAAACCTGTCCTGCCTGTTTGCATCCTGAACTTTGTAGGATATCCACTGTGGATGCGTCTCGCTGACTTTTTTGCGCATTTGATGTCGTTGCTTAATCGCTTCTGTGTGATTTGTTTGTGCTTTTTTTTTTTTGCTTTAATTATCAAAATGATTGTGCGGCTGTACAGTATGATAGGCCGAGGATTTGGTTACTGTAAGTGAGAGGTTGCAGGTTCAAATCCGGCTGTAGAAGTTTTCTGAGAACCGTATAAGGGTGCCAGAGAAACAAGTGTGTTTCATAGTTTAAAAAAAGAAAAGAGACTCAGACTCTCAGTTCTGTCTTTACTAATGAGGCCTTTTTTTTTAGGCCCACATTCAGGAAGTCAGCAGCTGAGTTGTGCAGAGAACCTTATGTCTCATGTGCCACCCCGCCCCCCCTCCCCCACAGGCACGAGTTTGACAGTGAGAATGTTCCGGACCTGACCAGGGACACGTACATGCAGGACATCCACTGCGTGGGGTCTCTGTGCAAGCTCTACTTCCGCGAGCTGCCCAACCCCCTCCTCACCTACCAGCTCTACGACAAGTTTGCAGTGAGTGTTGCCCCCCCCCCCCCCCCCCCCCCCCCCACACGCCCCTCCCAAACCCTCGACCTGCTCTCTCACAGCCTCTTCTTACAGTCAGTCAGAAACTACCCTCATTTCTCTTTTTTCACACATAGATTTGTGTTCTGAGCTTTTACGTGTACAGAGTGGATCGATCAACGGAAGTCTCGCGCATGAAAGTTCTCGCTCTCTTCCCAGAAATCAGTGGTTACTATCTAATCGCTCTGTCCAACATCAGACACGAGCAGCAAGGGCCCTCCTCCGTCTTTCTAATCTCTCGGTTTCCATGGCTACCCGGTGTCAGATTCGTCGGCCGATTATCGTCTTCCCTTCCCCGGCAGCCGAGAGCTTGATATTAATCTGACTGCGCGGTCTTTGATCTGATGTTGCCATGGCGACTGCCGACGGCGGTTCTGACTGGCTGACGGCTGTCTGGACTGAAGGGCTGTCTGTCCGCGGCGCCTGACTGAACCTCCGGGCCCGTGCGTGAAGGCCCAGTGAAGCAGCGCTCCGCTCCCTGCTAGCCGAGCCGAGCCGCGGGCCCGCGTCCGGGCTGCGGCCGGGTTCGGCTCGCGGGCGCACGCGTCGGCTGAAAGCGCGGGGCCTTCGCTCGGCTGCGGTGGCCGTGATTTTTATCCGACGAGTCTTGAGCTTCACAGGCTTCCCTGCGTACAAACGAAAGCGAAACGAGCCCTGGGCTCGCCGCGTCTGAGAAGGATCGACGCGGCGTCTGCGTGCGCGGTCACGCGCGGCCCGCTGTACCTTCGTTGGCCTGGAGGGGGCAGGCTTTCAGATGCTGGGAATTTTTATTATGCTTTATATTTATGGAGGTGCCTGATCTAACGCACGTGTGCCCGCCTGTGCCCGTCTGTGCCCGCAGGACTGCATGGAGGAGATGACGGAGGACGAGCGCATGGTGAAGGTCCATGATGTCATCCAGCAGCTTCCTCCTCCGCACTACAGGTACCCCCCCCACCCTCAGCCCCACCCCTCGCCCCCCGCCCCCCGAGCAGCTGTTGAGTTTCACTGCGCCAGCTGAGAGGTCGTTCCCCATGCCCTTTCTCCCCCTGGCTCTCCTCTCACTCCTCGCCCTCCTCATCGCTGGCTCTCCTCTCTCTCCTGCCGCTCCTCGCCCTCCTCATCGCTGGCTCTCCTCTCTCTCCTGCCGCTCCTCGCCCTCCTCATCGCTGGCTCTCCTCTCTCTCCTGCCGCTCCTCGCCCTCCTCATGGCTGGCCCTCCTCATGGCTGGCCCTCCTCATGGCTGGCTCTCAGGAGCACGCAGGGTTAATACCCCAGTCAGGCTCCCAGTGGAGTGAAGCCCGTGATGATGATGATGAGGATGGTCACCTGATTTAAAGAGCCAGACGCGCCCATCGCAGTGATCTGTACAGGGGTGGACACACACACACATACACACACACACACACACACACACACACACACACGCACACACACACACACACACACGCAGCGGTGTGAGAGAGTCTGTCGCTGTACAAGGTTGAACACACACGCACACACACACACACACAGCGGTGTGAGAGAGTCTGTCGCTGTACAAGGTGAACACACACGCACACACACACACACACGCAGCGGTGTGATTTTTAAAATAAGGGTAAAAACCCTTATTAATCAGGAAATGCTGATTGCTCTGACCCTAAGTGTCTCTGGGCTCGCTGGTGATGTGTTTGCCTGCCATTACTCAGCATTCAGCTGTCAGATATGCTTGTGCTTGTGATACACCCAACGTCCACGGCCTCTGCTCGGCACGTCTGAGAGCAGGGGTCCTCAGTCTTATCCAGAAAGGGCCGGTGTGGGTGCAGGCTTCTGTTCCAACCCAGCAGCTACACACCAGATTCTGCCAATCAGCCACTAGAGTCTGTGCTAGAGCCTTGTTTAGTCGGATCTGGTGTGTTACTGCTGGGTTGGAACAGAAGCCTGCATCCACACCAGCCCTTTCTGGACCGGACCGAGGGGTTCCTGGTTTAGGGTTAAGGTTAGGGGCTATGGCTCCTGATTAAGCAGTTTTGTGTTATTTTGTGAAAGGTGAGCGGGGGGTTTTTTCCCGCCTTTTCTCCAGGACTCTGGAGTACCTGATGAAGCACCTGTCCAGGCTGGCGTCCTTCAGCGGAGAGACCAACATGCACATCAAGAACCTGGCCATCGTGTGGGCGCCCAACCTGCTCAGGTGAGCCCGGCCGCCGCGTCCGCACGTGCACCCGCGGGCGCGTCCGTCTGCTGCCGTGGCAACAAGCGGCCTTGACCACGCCACTGGCGCCTTGACCACGCCACTTATACGATTGTAACTGCGCGCATCTGTGTCTCCATTTTTGTTTGTGTGTGTATATGCACTTGCGCGCATGTGGGTGGATTCGCACGTGCTTGTGTGTGTGTGTGTGTGTGTGTGTGTGTGTATGTGTGTGTGTGCGTGTATGTGTGTACCTGCGTGTGTGTGTACGTGTGTATGTGTATGTGCGTGTGTGTGTGTGTGTGTGTGTGTGTGTACGTGTGTACCTGCGTGTGTGTGTACGTGCGTGTATGTGTGTGTGCGTGTATGTGTGTACCTGCGTGTGTGTGTACGTGTGTACGTGCGTGTGTGTATGTGTGTACGTGTGTGTGTGCATATGTGTATATGTGTGTACGTGTGTGTGTGTGTGTATGTGTGTACGTGCGTGTATGCGTGTATGTGCGTGTGTGTGTGTGTGTGAGCGTACGTGGGCTGCGACCCAGGTCCAGGAGATCGAGGTGCTGATCCCGTTTAAGGAGGTGCGGATCCAGTCGGTGGTGGTGGAGTTCCTGCTCAGCAACGTGGAGGTCCTGTTCAGCGACTCCTTCACCTCCGTGGGCCGCTTCAACACCGGTACGCCCCCCCGCCCCGCCCCGCCCCTCGCCCCCCGCCCCCTCCGCCTGCCCCTGCGCTTCCTGCCTTCTCCTCCTTCCTCCGTCTCTTCTGTTCTCCCCAAGCAGTCTAACCCCCGATTGAGCGGCCTGATTCCCTGTCGCCGTTGTTCGATCTTCCGTAAATCAGTGCTTAATATTAATTATTCCACTAATTATTATTTTTTTTTTTGTAAGCGATGCTCACTGCAGCGTTGTCTCGTTAATACGGTCGCGTTATCGCTTTTGTCTGGAGCATGCATTAAACTGCGAGCCTAACGGATGGCGCCCTGGTGAATCCGCTGCCCGCCAGCTCTACGCTGAGGGAAGCGTTTCATTGGCTGAGCGGTGGCCCGTAAAACACGGCGGCCTCGTCATTTACATCCTGCAACGAGAGCACGGGCTCGCAGCATTTTTTATTAGTGTGTGTGTGCGTGTGTGTGTGCGTGTGTGTGAGTGTGTGTGTGTGTGCGTGAGTGAGTGAGTGAGTGTGTGTGTCTGTATGTGGGAACCTCCAGAGACCTGGCGAATTTGTCCCGCATACTAAAATTTGACAAATTAATTTTTATAGTGCTATGAAAAATACAGTCAGGGCCTGTGAGGAGAGCCGGGCTGCTGTTGGCCTTGTGTAGCTGCGCCTGAGCCCGACCGCTATCTTACGCCCTTTCACCACCCTGCGCCCTGGGCTGAGCCCGACCACTATCTTACGCCCTTTCACCACCCTGCCCTACGCCCTGGGCTGAGCCGGTCCTGCTCCATCTCGTAACTCCACAGGCTGTTCCGGTGGTAAGAGGCTTAAAGGAGCCCCGGGCTCTTCCTCGTATGCGAGTCTGATTCCGCACTTTAAAATCGAGCGTCATTCCCTCGCGTTGTAAAATCACGTAAGCAGTCTGCCGCTCGTCCTGCCCCAGACCGTGTTTGCTTTATTTATGAGGATGATCTGCGCCGCGTAGAGAACTGGAGGTGTTTCGTTCTGTGATCGCGGCGGCTTTCACATCCCTCTCTGTCCTCCTGACGCCGGTCCGCAGCTCTCATCGCTGGTGTTTATCTCCTTGTTCTTGCACTGAACCTGTGGCAGAGACGATGTTTTTGTTCATTTTGACTCTGCACAGTCCTTAGTGTGGTTTAATTTGCAATATGTGCAGATTCCATCATACGCACTACTGTAATGTGTAGGTACAGACCGGTCCGTGTGTCCGTCGTACGCACTCCTGTAATGTGTAGGTACGGACCGGTCCGTGTGTCCATCATTACGCACTCCTGTATTGTGTAGGTACAGACCGGTCCGTGTGTCCGTCGTACGCACTCCTGTAATGTGTAGGTACGGACCGGTCCGTGTGTCCATCATTACGCACTCCTGTATTGTGTAGGTACAGACCGGTCCGTGTGTCCGTCGTACGCACTCCTGTAATGTGTAGGTACGGACCGGTCCGTGTGTCCGTCGTACGCACTCCTGTATTGTGTAGGTACGCACAGGCCCGTGTGTCCGTCGTACGCACTCCTGTAATGTGTAGGTACAGACCGGTCCGTGTGTCCGTCATACGCACTCCTGTAATGTGTAGGTACGGACCGGTCCGTGTGTCCGTCATACGCACTCCTGTAATGTGTAGGTACGGACAGGCCCGTGTGTCCGTCGTACGCACTCCTGTATTGTGTAGGTACGCACAGGCTCGTGTGTCCGTCGTACGCACTCCTGTATTGTGTAGGTACGCACAGGCCCGTGTGTCCGTCATACGCACTCCTGTAATGTGTAGGTACGGACCGGTCCGTGTGTCCGTCGTACGCACTCCTGTAATGTGTAGGTACGGACCGGTCCGTGTGTCCGTCGTACGCACTCCTGTAATGTGTAGGTACAGACCGGTCCGTGTGTCCGTCGTACGCACTCCTGTAATGTGTAGGTACGGACCGGCCCGTTGGCTGTGCCGTGTGAAGGTGCCGCGGATATTAAATATGGTCTGTGAGCCTCGTCAGTACTGCAGTGTGTAAGGGGCCGTGTTGTGAAATGGGCCTGTCGTCGCTGTTGGTGCAGTTCTAATGATGCAGGTGTGTGTGAGTCCAGGTGTTTCCAGGTAAAGCCTCCCTGTGAAAGCCTCTCCTGTGAAAGCCTCCCTGTGAAAGCTCCCCTGTGAAAGCCTCCCTGTGACAGCCTCCCTGTGAAAGCCTCCCTGTGAAAGCCTTCCTGTGAAAGCTCCCCTGTGAAAGCCTCCCTGTGAAAGCTCTCCTGTGAAAGCCTCCCTGTGAAAGCTCTCCTGTGAAAGCCTTCCTGTGAAAGCTTCCCTGTGAAAGCTTCCCTGTGAAAGCCTCCCTGTGAAAGCTCTCCTGTGAAAGCCTCCCTGTGAAAGCTTCCCTGTGAAAGCCTCCCTGTGAAAGCCTCCCTGTGAAAGCTCTCCTGTGAAAGCCTCCCTGTGAAAGCTCTTCTGTGAAAGCCTCCCTGTGAAAGCTTTGCAGGATTTATCCTGCTGTCGCTGCGCTGGGGAGAAGCGAAACAGTAAAGAGAGAACTGAACAGCAAACACTCCGCTGCCATAGCAACCCATGCTCTGTGTGGCCAAGCAAGACCGCAGGAAACCACGTAGATACCGCGGTACTGGCGCCTTTTCTGAACGGCTATTCCGAGCAAAACCTGGAAGAAGATCAAGTGAAGTCCTGCCTTTTAGTGGTTTTGAATGATCGAACGCTAGCGGCAGAAAGGCCGACGCTGCTGCCAGAAACGCCGGGACCTTCTCGTTAAGGTGAAGAGACGCCAGCCTGTGGGACGCGGGAGTCGCCGTAGATAAGAAACGAGCGGCAGATATCAGACGCTGGCGGTACGCTGGAAATACCGCCGTCGCTGGCGCCTTTCGTCCCTGGTTTCCATTCTGCTGTTGCAGTCAAAGCTCACAGTTCTGTTTCAGTGGCAGAATTTGGTTATCAAAGCGAGAGTATGTAACCCTTTCCAACATCAACGGGATCTCGTTTGCACCCGCTGCTTTGTGGTTCCTGTGTCACTGCACTCAGAATGTTACTGCGCTCACAGAATGTTACTGCGCTCACAGAATGTTACTGCGCTCACAGAATGTTACTGTGCTCACAGAATGTTACTGCGCTCACGGAATGTTACTGCGCTCACAGAATGTTACTGCGCTCACAGAATGTTTCACAGAATGTTACTGCGCTCACAGAATGTTACTGTGCTCACAGAATGTTACTGCGCTCACAGAATGTTACACGGAATGTTACTGCGCTCACAGAATGTTACTGCGCTCACGGAATGTTACTGCGCTCCCAGAATGTTACTGTGCTCACGGAATGTTACTGCGCTCACAGAATGTTACTGCGCTCACGGAATGTTACTGCGCTCACAGAATGTTACTGCGCTCCCAGAATGTTACTGTGCTCACGGAATGTTACTGCGCTCACAGAATGTTACTGCGCTCACGGAATGTTACACGGAATGTTACTGCGCTCACAGAATGTTACTGCGCTCACGGAATGTTACTGCCCTCACAGAATGTTACTGCGCTCCCAGAATGTTACTGTGCTCACAGAATGTTACTGCGCTCACAGAATGTTACTGCGCTCACGGAATGTTACTGCCCTCACAGAATGTTACTGCGCTCACAGAATGTTACTGTGCTCACAGAATGTTACTGCGCTCACAGAATGTTACTGCGCTCACAGAATGTTACTGCGCTCACGGAATGTTACTGCGCTCACAGAATGTTACTGCGCTCACAGAATGTTACTGCGCTCAGAATGTTTACTGCGCTCAGAACGTTACTGCGCTCACGGAATGTTACTGCGCTCACAGAATGTTACTGCGCTCCCAGAATGTTACTGTGCTCACAGAATGTTACTGCGCTCACAGAATGTTACTGAGCTCACAGAACCTTACTGAGCTCACAGAATGTTACTGAGCTCACAGAATGTTACTGCGCTCCCAGAATGTTACTGCGCTCACAGAATGTTACTGAGCTCACAGGACGTTAGCGTCCCTCTACCCTCGTATAAACTCTGAAGCGGCTCCAGTGAAAACTCCAGTGAATTATTTATGTGTCCGTCTCCTCCGCGCTGCGGCTGAACATATTAGCACTTCTGCCTGTCCCTGTGTCTGTCGTCTGCAGCGGCCCGTTGAGTAATGACTGACTGTAGGCCTAACTCAGCGGGACACGGCCTCTCTCCGGCCGCAGCAGAGCTGCCTGACGTGATGTAGCAGCGCTTCATAACGCGCTCTCGCCGCAACGGCGTGCGCTAGCGAGAGCACAGCGCTAACCTGCTTAATTAACACCGCTGCTGCGCCCTGCACACACTGTTCAGCTGAGCGCCAAGCACCCGCCAGATCTCACGCTTCACTCTGCCTGTGGCGCTCATGCCACTTTACACGTACACACGCAAGCACACACACGCATGTACACACGCACGCACGCACGTACACACACACACACACATACACACACACACACGCATGCAAGCACACACACACGCATGTACACACACACGCACGCATGCACGCACACACACACACATACACACGCACGCACACACCCACACACACACACACGCATGTACACACACACGCACGCACGCACGCACACACACACACACATACACACGCACGCACACACCCACACACACACACACGCATGTACACACACACGCACGCAGGCACGCACACACACACACACACGCATGCACACACACACGCAAGCACACACACACACATACACACGTATGCACGCACGCACGCACGCACGCACACACACGTACACACTCACACACACACACACACACATACACACACACGCAAGCACACACACACACACACACACACGCACGTACACACTCACACACACACACACACATACACACACACACACACACACACTCACACACCCACACGAACGCAGGAACCGGGTGAGTAAAGTGGAGCTGTGTGTCTCCGTAGCGACGGACGGGGAGGCGCATAAGATCTCGCGGCCGCCTCCGCGCAACCGGCTGGTGAGCCTGCAGGAGGCCCGGGGCGAGGCGGAGGGCGAGGCGGAGGGCGCAGTCGCGGCCGACGCGGGGGTCCCGGGACCCCTCCCCCTGCGCCCCCCCTGGGGCGTGAGCGAGGAGTACCGCCGCTACTCCATGTTCTGAGCCGCGGCCGTGGACTCGTCCCTAAGATGGCCGCCCGGCCCCGCCCGCGCTCCGCGTGGTCACGAGATGCTCTTCGTCCACCTCCTCTTCACCATCATCGTCCGTCTGCCTCTCGTGTGTGATCTGGGGAAGAATGTTCACATTATTACGCAAAGCGCACGTGACTGTTTTTGTCCCCGAGCAGTTTGCGCTGCCCTTTTCTTTTTCTCTTTGTGCTGACATGTTGGGAAGATGCTGTTTACTTTGATAAATATTCATAATGTTTGCTCCTGCCCTCGGGGTGGGCTTTTTGCCCGTACGGCTGATATGTACAGAGATGCCCTTTGTTTGCTTGTTAGGAAACTAAGCTGGACTCTGAGGCAATGTGTGAAATGTACAACCTGCTGGACCCCTGCTTTAGAAATAAATATTGTCTATCTGCTCCGCTTGAATTTCACTGGAATCCACCGTGGTACACTACAGTGTGTGTGTGTGTGTGTGTGTGTGTGTGTGTGTGTGAGAGAAAGAGAGAGAGAGAGAGAGAGAGAGAGAGAGAGAGAGAGAGCGAGTGAGAGTGAGAGAGAGAGAGAGCGAGTGAGAGAGTGAGAGTGAGAGAGTGTTTGTGTGTTTCTAAGCATGTGTTATGCGGGTAAGATGTTCATGTTCACTATATATACTGTACTGAGTGTAGAAGGCCGGCCCGAGCTGTTGCCATGGAGATTGTGTGTTTGTGCATTGAACTGAGCTAAGTGTGTTGTGTTTAAGGTGGCACACCTGAGTCCCAGTGAGCAGGTAATATCCCCTCTGATACGTGCTTTTCAGGTGTGTCTGCTCTCTCCACACGGAGTGTGTAAACCCAGCGCGTACGTCTGTTACTGAGCCCAGCAGTTTGTGTCGCTGGTCTCTCAGTGTGTGTGTTTGTGTGTTACTGGGCCTGGCGGTTTGTGTCGCTGGTCTCTCTCAGTGTGCGTTTGTGTTACTGGGCCTGGCGGTTTGTGTCGCTGGTCTCTCAGTGTGTGTTTGTGTTACTAGGCCTAGCGGTTTGTGTCGCTGGTCTCTCTCAGTGTGCGTTTGTGTTACTAGGCCTGGCGGTTTGTGTCGCTGGTCTCTCTCAGTGTGTGTTTGTGTTACTGGGCCCAGTGGTTTGTGTTACTAGGCCTAGCGGTTTGTGTCGCTGGTCTCTCTCAGTGTGCGTTTGTGTTACTGGGCCCAGCGGTTTGTGTCGCTGGTCTCTCTCAGTGTGCGTTTGTGTTACTGGGCCCAGCGGTTTGTGTCGCTGGTCTCTCAGTGTGTGTTTGTGTTACTGGGCCTGGCGGTTTGTGTCGCTGGTGTCTCCAGTGTGTGTGTGTGTGTGTGTGTGTGTTACTGGGCCTGGCGGTTTGTGTCGCTGGTCTCTCTCAGTGTGCGTTTGTGTTACTGGGCCTGGCGGTTTGTGTCGCTGGTCTCTCAGTGTGTGTTTGTGTGTTACTGGGCCTGGCAGTTTGTGTCGCTGGTCTCTCAGTGTGTGTTTGTGTTACTGGGCCTGGCGGTTTGTGTCGCTGGTCTCTCTCTCAGTGCGTTTGTGTTACTAGGCCTAGCGGTTTGTGTCGCTGGTCTCTCTCAGTGTGTGTTTGTGTTTCTGGGCCTGGCGGTTTGTGTCGCTGGTCTCTCTCTCAGTGCGTTTGTGTTACTGGGCCTGGCAGTTTGTGTCGCTGGTCTCTCTGTGTGTGTTTGTGTGTTACTGGGCCTGGCGGTTTGTGTCGCTGGTCTCTCAGTGTGTGTTTGTGTTACTGGGCCTGGCGGTTTGTGTCGCTGGTCTCTCTCAGTGTGTGCGTCTGTGTCGCTGGTCTCTCTCAGTGTTGCTGGTCTCTCTCAGTGTGTGCGTTTGTGTTACTGGGCCCAGCGGTTTTGTGTCGCTGGTCTCTCAGTGTGTGTTTGTGTTACTGGGCCTGGCGGTTTGTGTCGCTGGTCTCTCAGTGTGTGTTTGTGTTACTGGGCCTGGCGGTTTGTGTCGCTGGTCTCTCTCAGTGTGTGCGTCTGTGTCGCTGGTCTCTCTCAGTGTTGCTGGTCTCTCTCAGTGTGTGCGTTTGTGTTACTGGGCCCAGCGGTTTGTGTCGCTGGTCTCTCAGTGTGTGTTTGTGTTACTGGGCCTGGCGGTTTGTGTCGCTGGTCTCTCAGTGTGTGTTTGTGTTTCTAGGCCCAGCAGTTTGTGTCGCTGGTCTCTCTCAGTGTGTGCGTCTGTGTCGCTGGTCTCTCTCAGTGTTGCTGGTCTCTCTCAGTGTGTGCGTTTGTGTTACTGGGCCCAGCGGTTTGTGTCGCTGGTCTCTCTCTGTGTGTGTTTGTGTGTTACTGGGCCTGGCGGTTTGTGTCGCTGGTGTCTCCAGTGTGTGTTTGTGTTTCTAGGCCCAGCAGTTTGTGTCGCTGGTCTCTGTGTGTGTGTTTGTGTCATTGATGTCTCTCAGTGTGTGCGTCTGTGTCGCTGGTCTCTCTCAGTGTGTGCGTCTGTGTCGCTGGTCTCTCTCAGTGTGTGCGTCTGTGTCGCTGGTCTCTCTCTCGCGAGCGGCTCTTTGCCCTGTGAGCTCTGACAGGCTCTTACGCTCCGCTGCCGTCCGGTCCCCATGCCGTCCCCATGCTGTCCCCATGCCGTCCCCATGCTGTCCCCATGCCGTCCCCATGCCGTCCCCACGCTGTCCCCACGCTGTCCCCATGCTGTCCCCATGCTGTCCCCACGCCGTCCCCATGCCGTCCCCATGCTGTCCCCATGCCGTCCCCATGCTGTCCCCATGCCGTCCCCATGCCGTCCCCACGCTGTCCCCACGCTGTCCCCATGCTGTCCCCATGCCGTCCCCACGCTGTCCCCATGCTGTCCCCATGCCGTCCCCATGCCGTCCCCATGCCGTCCCCACGCCGTCCCCACGCCGTCCCCACGCTGTCCCCATGCTGTCCCCATGCCGTCCCCACGCTGTCCCCATGCTGTCCCCATGCCGTCCCCATGCTGTCCCCATGCCGTCCCCATGCCGTCCCCACGCCGTCCCCATGCCGTCCCCACGCCGTCCCCACGCTGTCCCCACGCCGTCCCCACGCCGTCCCCATGCCGTCCCCACGCCGTCCCCACGCCGTCCCCATGCCGTCCCCCACGCCGTCCCCACGCTGTCCCCCACGCCGTCCCCACGCCGTCCCCACGCCGTCCCCACGCCGTCCCCCACGCTGTCCCCACGCCGTCCCCATGCCGTCCCCACGCTGTCCCCACGCCGTCCCCACGCCGTCCCCACGCCGTCCCCACGCCGTCCCCACGCCGTCCCCACGCCGTCCCCACGCCGTCCCCACGCCCCCAGCCTCTGCTCTCTGCCCCCTGTGCGCTCTGTTAGCGCGCCGCTCGCAAAGCCCGCGGAACCTTCCGGTGACCTCTGCCCGGGCCTGTGACCTTTGGCCCCCGCGTGGTGCAGGCTTTGCCCCGGTCTAGGGCAGCGGCGCCCCCTGCAGGACGGCTGCAGAGCTCGGTGAACTCCGGTGGTGGAAGGCTGGTTTCTGACCAGCGGTGGAAGAGAGCAGCGGCTGCTGTTCCTCTCAGACGAGCGCAGTCTCAGTGCCTGGGGCCGCTGTGCTCACTGCTTCCTGCCTGGGGGCGGAGCCTGTGGCTGTGTGAACGGGCGAGGAAGGCCTGTGATTCTGCTGCACTCCCAGTGCCTCGCTCTCTCTCTCTGTCTCTCTCTATCTCTCACTCCCCCTCTCTCTTTCTCTCTCCCTCTACCTCTCTCTCTCTTTCTTTTTTCTTGTTCTCTCTCCCTCCCCCCCCTCTCTCTCTCTCTCTTTCTCCTTTTCTCTTGTTCTCTCTCTCCCTCCCCCTCTCTCTCTCTGCTTGCTATGTGCCTGTTCTCTGCTTGTCTGGATGTCTGTGCCTTATTGTGGCATCTGTCAGTTTGCCCCATAGTTTGGATATTTATCTACAATGAATTTTCTCTCTCCCCCTCCCTCCCTCTCTCCTCCCTCCCTCCCGCCCTCTTTCTCTCCCCATCCCTCCTTCTCTCTCTTCCCCATCTCTTTCTCTCCCCATCTCTCTCCCTTCCCATCCCTATCTCTCTGTCCATCCCTGCCTCCCTCTCTCCCCTCCCTCTCTCTCTCCTCCCTCCCTCCCTCTCTCTCTACCCTCCCTCTGTCCCTCCCTCCCTCTCTCTCTAAACCCTCCTCTCTCTCTCCGTCCCCTCTCTCTCTCCTCCCCCCTCTCCCCTCCCTCTGTCCCTCAACTCTCCTCCCTCCCTCCTCTCCCCTCCTCCCTCCCTCCCTCTCTCTCCGCCATCTCTCCTCTCCTCTCTCTCTCTCTCCTCTTCCCTCTCTCCTCCCCTCCCTCCTCCCTCTCGTCTCCTCTCCTCCCCTCTCTCTCCATCCCTCTCTCACTCCCTCCCTCTCTCTCTCTCCTCTCTCCTCCCTCCATCCTCCCTCCCTCTCTCTCTCTCTCTCCCTCTCTCTCTCCCTCTCCTCCTCTCCCTCTCCCCCCTCCCTCCTCTCTCTCCCTCTCTCTCTCCTCCTCTCTCTCTCTCGACTCCCTCCTCTCTCTCTCTCTCTCTCTCCCCTCTCTCTCTCCATCCCTCCCTCCCTCTCTCTCAGACCGCCGCTCCCTGACCAGGCCTAAGTCCTTTGTGTCGACCCGGCTGCTGTCCCTGGAGGAGGCCCAGGCGCGGACGCAGGCTCCCCTCCTCCTGCAGGGGGCGCCCCTCTCCTTCCAGGGGAAATTCCACACCGTCCTGGACCTGCCCCCCGACAGGTGGGGGCTCCCTGAGTGGGGGGTGGGAGGGGGTGGGGTTTGGTCAGCCGGGGTAGCTGTGCCATTGCCATTGACCAGTTACGTGAGGTTTTCTAATGTTTCAAAACAACTGTGTACAGGCTGCTGGAGTGCATGTAGCTGCAGGTTTGTAATTCGATATCTAATCCATACCTTACCACTGCTCTTCTCCATTTCATCCTCTTTCATTTCTCTCTCTCTCTCGCAGGAGGAAGAGGGGGATGAAGGTGCGGAAGTCGGCGGGCGGGAGCTGGAAAACGTTTTTCGCCATCGGAAAGCCTGCCGGGTCGGGTCGTCGCAAACCAATGAGGATCAGCTCACTGTTCCAGCCAACCACGTCCCACGCTGGTATAACCCCGCCCCTACCCCATCTGACACTCCCACGCTGGTATAACCACGCCCCCTTACCCCATCTGACACTCTCACGCTGGTATAACCCCGCCCCCTTACCTCATCCCTCCCTCCACCACTGGTATTGCAGTATCCACTTTTACCATTACAGTACCTGTAAATGCCACCATCGTTCCAGTAGTGCCATTTAAGGTGGAATCGTATGGTAGTTCTGTAAACAAAGAAGTGATTTTAGTGTTTTTGCATCTATTAAAATTTTTTTTTTTTTTGCTTGAAAGTTGTCCAAAGTTCTGCCTCAGTCCACAGTAATTTATCACAAATTTATTTCATCTTTGCCACGAGTCATATTTTTTGTTAAATGAGTGCAATGCATTTCTAATGTTTTGTTCATTAATATTCAATTAAACAGCTCATTTTTCATCTGTGGCAGTGTTGCTGTACAGTTTCAGCCAATATTGCGTTTTTTATGGTTTCATCTGTTTTTTTTTTTTTGTTTTTAAGGAGGTAATTTGTCACTAAAGTCGTAAATATGTCCTGCTGATGCAGTGTGGGTGTCGTTGCTGAATAATGTGTCTTCGATTAAACTGTTTAGGCCCAATAAATGAACATAATGTGCCAGTCTCTCACCCTTATCAATCTCTCTCTCTCTCTCTCTCCCCCCATCTCCCTGTCTTCCCCTCTTGCTCCCTCTCTCCCCCTCCCCTCTCCTCCTCTGTATTGATTTGTGTCTCTGTGTTTTGGCTGCCCTAGGTTGTCGGGTGGATAGCGTTACGTTGCGCTCGGCTAAGAGCGAGGAGTCTTTGTCGTCCCAGCACAGCGGTGCAGGTAGGATACAGTAAACAAAGAATCCCCTTCGTGCCCTGTACGTTTGAATCCGTACGCATGTCGGAAATCCCAATCTGGCAACCCGGCTGTGGATGTCCACGGGCGCAAATCTGGCAACCCGGCTGTGGATGTCCACGGGCGTTAATCTGGCAACCCGGCTGTGGATGTCCACAGGCGTAAATCTGGCAACCCGGCTGTGGATGTCCACGTGCGTAAATCTGGCAACCCGGCTGTGGATGTCCACAGGCGTAAATCTGGCAACCCGGCTGTGGATATCCACGGACGCAAATCTGGCAACCCAGCTGTGGATGTCCACGGGAGTAAATCTGGCAACCCGGCTGTGGATCCAAGGGCATAAATCTGGCAATCCACGGGCATCTGGCAACCCGGCTGTGGATGTCCACGGGCATAAATCTGGCAACCCAGCTGTGTCCACGGGCGTAAATCTGACAACCCGGCTCCTGATGGTCGTGTGACATCAGCAGAGGCGCTGCAGATCTGCAGGCCCGTTGTTTCTCCGTGCGGAGCCGCTCTAGGGAACGGGATCGAAGGCTTTTTCCGTTTCAGATCCCCCCCTCCTCACCGCACGGTGAACAGTCAGCGCTGCTGCTCTGCAGGCTGGGCTCTGTTCTCCCCGCCGTTCCCCCGTTAGTTTCACTGCAGCTCTGTCCAGGTCACATGATCCAGTGTGTCTGTCTGGCGCCTTCCCCCCACATATCTCCGTCTGTCATTATTTCTTTATCCCTCTTTTTTTACTTTTATTTTTCTCACGTTGCTTTTTACCCCTCGGGTCTTTCTCTCTCTGTCTCGATTCAGTAATGCATTATTGGCATGACTGTGTGTGAACAATATTGCTTTCTCTCTCTCCTTCTCTCGCTCCCTTCTCTCTGAATCTCTCCCACTTTCATTTACTCTATGCCTCCTTCTCTCTCTTTCGGTCTCTCTCTTTCCCTCAATTTTTTTCAACTTCAGTTTAGAGAGTTATAGTCCTATATATTGCTAAAGCAACATATAGAACATACCGGAATATGGAAACCACACATACAACATAAAACCTGTATGGCTCATAGAAGATTTCCCTTTCTTGATGGTAGTACGTACAGTATGAAAGAGAATGACTCTCTGTCTTTACCTGTTTGTTTGTGCACTGATCACACAGCCTGTGCTCTCTGCATAGCCAGGTTAGCCTGTGTTACCTGCATAGCCAGGTTATCCTGTGTTACCTGTATAGCCAGGTTAGCCTGTGCTCCCTGTATAGCCAGGTTAGCCTGTGCTCCCTGTATAGTCAGGCTAGCCTGTGCTCCATCTATAGCCAGGTTAGCCTGTGTTCCCTGTATTTCCAGGTTAGCCTGTGTTCCCTGCAAAGACAGGTTAGCCTGTGTTCCCTGTATAGCCAGGTTAGCCTGTGTTCCCTGCATAGCCAGGTTAGCCTGTGTTCCCTGTATTGCCAGGTTAGCCTGTGCTCCCTGTATTGCCAGGGTTAGCCTGTGCTCCCTCTATAGCCAGGTTAGCCTGTGTTCCCTGTATTGCCAGGTTAGCCTGTGTTCCCTGCATAGCCAGGTTAGCCTGTGCTCCCTGTATAGCCAGGTTAGCCTGTGTTCCCTGCATTGCCAGGTTAGCCTGTGCTCCCTGTATAGCCAGGTTAGCCTGTGCTCCCTGTATAGCCAGGTTAGCCTGTGTTCCCTGTATTGCCAGGTTAGCCTGTGCTCTCTGCATTGCCAGGTTAGCCTGTGCTCCCTGTATAGCCAGGTTAGCCTGTGTAGCCTGTGCTCCCTGTATTGCCAGGTTAGCCGGGTTATAGCCAGGTGTGCCTGTGCTCCCTGTATTGCCGGGTTAGCCTGTGCTCCCTGTATTGCCGGGTTAGCCTGTGTTCCCTGTATAGCCAGGTTAGCCTGTGCTCCCTGTATTGCCAGGTTAGCCTGTGCTCCCTGTATTGCCAGGTTAGCCTGTGTTCCCTGTATTGCCAGGTTAGCCTGTGCTCCCTGCATAGCCAGGTTAGCCTGTGCTCCCTGCATAGCCAGGTTAGCCTGTGCTCCCTGCATTGCCAGGTTAGCCTGTGTTCCCTGTATAGCCAGGTTAGCCTGTGCTCCCTGTATAGCCAGGTTAGCCTGTGTTCCCTGTATAGCCAGGTTAGCCTGTGCTCCCTGCATAGCCGGGTTAGCCTGTGCCTTTCCATGTCCAGGCTGCGGTTGCTGACGCGGCGTTTCTCTCTCAGGTCAGTGCAAGCTGCAGAGGCTGCGCAGGCCTCGGTCCAGCAGCGACGGCTTGGCCCTGGCCGCCTCCATGGAGCCGCAGCTCCTCCCCCCGAGCCGCTCCTACGACAGCCTCCTCCCGGAGGAGGCGCGCGACCGCGAGGAGGAGCAGGACGAGGAGGAGGAGGAGGACGAGGAAGACGAGGAGGCCGTGTACATGCTCCCGGACTTCTCCCAGGACCCCGCCTCCGCCTGGATGTCGGAGGACGTCATCGACTTCAGCCCCACCTTCCTGGAGGACGGGCCAATCGGGCTGGGCGGGGGCGGAGGGGGCGGGGCCAGCGGGGGCAGGGAGTCCCCGCCCACTGCCACGCCCCCTCCCTACCGCTGCGTGGGCCACCAGAGCCACGCCCACACGCGCTCCCACAGCCAGCGCTCCATCACCGAGGACCCGGACTCCGTGCTCAACCAATCGGAGGCGGCGGCGAGGCGGAGCCTGATCCTGGCGGCGGCGGCTCCGCCCGTGCAGGTGTACTGCCAGCACCGCCCCCCCGCCGCCAACGCCGAGCCCCACGCCAGCCCCGCCCACGGCCAGCCCCCCGCCCCCTCCGCCTCCCAGGCCCCGCCCGAGCGCCGCTCCTTCACCCGCAAGGTGGTGCACGCCCTCTCCCCCAAGGCCCCCAAATCCCCGCCCCTGGACATCTCCGACCCCATCGCCATCAGCGTGCCCGCCAAGGTGCGTCCCTGCAGCCGCGCGATGGACAGGCACTCCTTAGGCCTTATGACAAACGGCATTGCCTGTTAGAGTGCTGGTCTGCGTGTCTTTGTGTGTGTGTGTGTGTGTGTGTGTGTGTATGTGGTCTGCATGTCTTTGTGTGTGTGTGTGTGTGGGTCTGCGTGTGTGTGTGTGTGTGTGTGTGTGTGTGTGGTCTGCATGTCTTTGTGTGTGTGTGTGTGTGTGTGGTCTGCATGTCTTTGTGTGTGTGTGTGTGTGTGTGTGTGTGTGGGTCTGCGTGTGTGAGTGTCAGGTGTATGTACATGGTTAAGCACCTGTTCATTTATAACTCACCTCAGAGAGCATCTGAACAGTATCATGTTTCTGAAGCCCCACCTCTGGCACAGTAGCAGGTCGTCACTTATACGCAGATATGAAGCTGAAATGCTTGTTTCCTTCTCCCCGGTTGTCAAGGTGCTGGAGATGATTGGCGGGCGTGCGGGCGAATTGCAGCCCGGGACCCAGGGCGCAAGCTCCTCCCAGCCGCCGCAGATGATCTCCATGCTGCTGAGGTCATGTGACTTCCAGCTGACCGAGAGCTGCCAGCAGGAGATCCGCAGCAAGCTGGGCCCCGACCCCAAGGTCAAAGGTCAGCATGAGGAAAAGAGTTCTGTGTTTATTATTATTATTATTATTATTGTTATTATTATTATTCCTGCTACTCCTCATAGCGGAAGGCTAATTCTCTGATAAATCTTTGCTCCCACTTTATGCCCCCTCCTACTCCCCCCTCCTCCTTCCTCTCCCAGGATTCATGTTGCCCACTGGCCCCTCCCTTCCGTCCCAGCAGCCCCCACCACCCCCTCCCAAGAACCCCGCCCGCCTCATGGCCCTGGCGCTGGCTGAGAGCGCCAACAAGGCCCTCCGGCAGGGAGCCTCGCCCCCCTACCGGCCCCCGCTGCCCAAGCCCCAGGAGCCCCTGGAGTCCCGCTTCATGAGGTCCGTCTCCGTGGACGCGGGCGAGGTGCTCTCCGGCTCCTCCCCCGCCGACGCCAACCAGCTCTACTCCACGGTGCGCCCCCTGTCTGTGTGGATGTCCGAGGGCCAGAGCAACGGCAACGCCGCCGTCGCCGCCGCGAGTGAGGGAGGGGAGCAGCAGAGTGGGCGGAGTCCAGTCCAGGTCTGTCTGTCTGTCCGTCTGTGTCTGTCTGTCTGTCTGTATGTATGTCTGTATCTGTCCCTCAGTGTCTGTATATATGTATGTATGTCTATGACTGTATCTGTCCCTCTGTCTGTCTGTCTGTGTTTGTCTGTACCTGTTTGTCTGTATGTCTGTATCTGTCCCTCTGTTTGTCTGTCTATGTCTGTATCTGTACATCTGACTGTATGTCTGTATCTGTCTGTCTGTCTATGCTGTCTGTATCTGTCAGTCTGGCTGGCTGGCTGTCTCTCTGTCTGTCTGTCTGTCTGTCTGTTTGTCCATATCTGTCTATCTCGCTGTGCGTCTGTCTGCGTTTCTGTTTTTATTGGTCAGTTTCTTTCTTTATTTTTTTTCTTTGTTTCTGCATTTCATTTTCTGTTCTCATTTCTGTAATTCCTTACCTAGCCCCTTCAGTTGAGTTCATCGTGCTGAACCAGCAGCTGATACACGCAGTGATGTTTCCAGTGTGCAATATACACAAGTAGTGCCACAGAACAGAAAGTGTACATTTTAGCCAATGAACAGACATAAAATATAAACAGACATAAAGACATATAAGATAAAGAAGAAAAGAACAGGCCGTGAGCTAAAAAAGTAAATGAATGAACCTAAAGGAATACTTATATTTCTGACATTTAAAGTGTATCTGTATCTAGATGTATATGTTTGTGTGAGCTTCTGTATCTGTTTGTGCTAAGATGAGGCAGGTTTGTCTGAAGCACCTCACATGAGAGCTGTATAAAGTGTTCATATGCACTGCATAGTTCCTCCATGACCACTGCATGAACATTCATTACCTGTCAATGGCAGTCAATGACAATCCACTTATACTGAGGTTACTGTGACAGTCTGATGTCGTGTAGGATGGTCTTTGATATGACCATGAAGGTCAGGAAGCGATACTGGCATAGTCCTAAGACACTCCATATCAGTTGGAATTAAGGGCTTATTAATTGTTATGTCGTGCTGATATTATGTTGAGCAACATACAGTGAGACTTTATGTTGTTCACAAGGAGGGTTTTTTTTTTAGTTGAAATCAGCACCGTTTTGATCTAATTGATGTTTCTCTTGGTGCACATTAAAAATTGGGTCGAGCTATTTTCAGTAAAACCGTAATTATCTGTCCGTAATGAAATGGAGTGTAACTGAGCACGCAGAAAAGTTTCCTCCTAATTATCCCGCTCCTGCGGATGTGGAGAGGGATGCAGACGTGGTGAGGACATTAAGCTTCCTCTGTGCTAATGACCCTGATAGGAGTCAACCTTCAGCTTGCTTTCCCCCGGGACACCGGGCCCCCCCCCCACTGGCTCTGACTGCTGATGCATGTGCCTGCTACGTGTCTCTATCTGTGTGTCTGTGCATGACTGTGTATAACACTTAGGATGGTTTTAGAGAAGGACATGACTGTGTATAACACTTAGGATGGTTTTAGAGAAGGACATGACTGTGTATAACACTTAGAATGGTTTTAGAGAAGGATATGACTGTGTGTAACACTTAGGATAGTTTTAGAGAAGGATATGACTGTGTATAACACTTAGGATGGTTTTAGAGAAGGATATGACTGTGTATAACACTTAGGATGGTTTTAGAGAAGGATATGACTGTGTATAACACTTAGGATAGTTTTAGAGAAGGATATGACTGTGTATAACACTTAGGATGGTTTTAGAGAAGGATATGACTGTGTATAACACTTAGGATGGTTTTAGAGAAGGATATGACTGTGTATAACACTTAGGATGGTTTTAGAGAAGGATATGACTGTGTATAACACTTAGGATGGTTTTAGAGAAGGACATGACTGTGTATAACACTTAGAATGGTTTTAGAGAAGGATATGACTGTGTATAACACTTAGGATGGTTTTAGAGAAGGATATGACTGTGTATAACACTTAGGATGGTTTTAGAGAAGGATATGACTGTGTATAACACTTAGGATGGTTTTAGAGAAGGATATGACTGTGTATAACACTTAGAATGGTTTTAGAGAAGGACATGACTGTGTATAACACTTAGGATAGTTTTAGAGAAGGATATGACTGTGTATAACACTTAGGATGGTTTTAGAGAAGGACATGACTGTATAACACTTAGGATGGTTTTAGAGAAGGATATGACTGTGTATAACACTTAGGATGGTTTTAGAGAAGGATATGACTGTGTATAACACTTAGGATGGTTTTAGAGAAGGATATGACTGTGTATAACACTTAGGATGGTTTTAGAGAAGGACATGACTGTATAACACTTAGGATGGTTTTAGAGAAGGATATGACTGTGTATAACACTTAGGATGGTTTTAGAGAAGGATATGACTGTGTATAACACTTAGAATGGTTTTAGAGAAGGACATGACTGTGTATAACACTTAGAATGGTTTTAGAGAGGGACATGACTGTGTATAACACTTAGAATGGTTTTAGAGAAGGACATGACTGTGTATAACACTTAGGATGGTTTTAGAGAAGGACATGACTGTGTTTGTGTGTGTGTGTGTGAGTGAGTGCGTGCTTGTAAGTGTACGTGTCCATGTGTTTTAGAGAAGCACATGTGTGTAAGTGTACTCGTGTGTGCTGAGCTGACGTGTGCTCGTATTCTCCCAGGACACGGGCACGCTCTCCTCCGACTCCTCGGTGTCGGACTCGGGCGGGTCCAACTCGGAGGCCACGCCCAGCAGCTCCTCCGGGGACTCGGACTCCGCGTCCAGCCCCGTCTACAAGAACCAGGAGGAGCCCCTGGCCCCGCCCCCCCCCGCAGGCCCCGCCCCCCGCTCGGCCCGGCCCGCCCCCGTTCCCCGAGGAGCGGGAGTCCCCCGCCCAGAGGAAGCCCCCGGCCTACTCCCGCCAGTTCTCCGCCCCCCACCTCCAGCAGAAGGGGGCGCCGCCGAGCAGGTCCCCGCCGCACCCCCAGCTCCTGCACTCCAAGTCCGAGTGCTCCCCGCTGGCCCAGGTGCGGCCCAAAGTGCCCCCCAAACCCGCGGAGCAGGCGCCCCCCCGCGCCCCCCTGTCCCGCGCCGACAACTACATGCGCCGCTCGCTGGACGCTGCGCGCGTCCGCCGCCTCATCGCACAGTCCCAGAGCGGCCCCCCCGGGGGCCCGCCCAACCCGCCCCTGTCCCGGGCCTTCTCCGAGCGCCTGAGCGGGGCATCCGGCTACCGGCCGGCCGGGCTGCACCCGCCCCAGCCCGCCCAGATCCGGCCCGTCCCCACGGAGGACCAGGGCAAGGCCGAGAACTTCTACTACGAGATCTCGGGGCCCGAGCACCCGCAGGCCCCGCCCAGCTACGCCTGGCACAGCTACCAGAACATGCGGCTGGAGGCCGAGGGCAACTACCGGCCGTCCCACAGCGAGGCGGGCCAGCGGCCTCTGTCCCGGAGCCAGCACCCCTCGCACCCGCACCCCCACCCCCACGCCCACCCGCACCCGCTCCTCGCCCAGGGCGCCATGCTACCCCGCGCCCCCCAGCTGTGGTCCTCGGAGGCCACGCGAGCTTGGGCGGCTGCCCACTCCCACTCCCACTCCTTCTCCCACGGCCACGCCCACTCCCACCCGCACCCCCACCCCCAAACGCACCGCCAGGCCTCGTCCTCCGTGCGCCTGTCCCGCAGCGACATGCACCCCGTCCTGATGGGCAGCCCCCCGGCCCCCTCCGCCCTGCCCCTCTCCGTCCACAAGCCCCAGCGGGGCGGGTCCGGCCACGCCCCCCATCGCTCGCCGTCTGCCGACCTGTCCGCCGCCCAGCTGCACCCCTACTTCGAGAACGGCAAGGTGTGCTACCGCTACTTCGAGGCGTCCCGGCTGCGGAGGACCAGCCCCCCCTCCCGCGGCCCTCCGCCCATCCGCTGCACCCCCACCACAAGCCCTCCTCTTCCTCCTCGCCCCCTCCGCCGCCCCCCAAGCAGCCCCCGCCCCCCCGGCCCCAGGACCGGCCCGAGCCCATCTACGTCAACTTCCCCTTCGCCAGCCCCCCCGCGCCCGCCAAAACCTGGCTCACCACCGACCTGGACGGCGACGCCCAGCAGACGTCCCAGCCCCCGGCCCCGCCCCCGGACCCGCCCCCCGAGGCGGAGCCGCCGTCGCCCGTCCCGGAGGAGCAGGGGAGCCCGCGGGGGCCGGAACCCGCCGGGTTCGAGAGCCCGCCCCGCGCCGCCGACGCCGTCAAAGACGCGCCGGTCGCCCCGGCGACGCACTACCGCAGCCGCTCGGACCCCAGCTCGGCGGGGGCGGGGCCGGGCCTGACGGGGAAGGAGATCGCCTCGCTGCTGATCGAGAGGCTGGCGGAGGACGAGGGGGACGACGGCGCCGGCGCGGCCACCTCCTCCTCCGCCTCCTCCTCCCCGCTGCTGGAGCAGCCGCCCAACCCCTACCCCAGCCAGCACCCGCACCCCCACCAGCCCGCCTACAACGTGTACACCCCCGGGCCGTCCCGCGGCCCGGCCGGCCCCCCCCGCGCGGGGAGCTTCCACCGGCAGGACCCCCTGCGCCGCTCCGCCTCCTCGTCCGGCACGCAGTACCGGCAGGCCTTCGACGTCATGCCGTCCGGCGACCACGTCCTCAAGTTCTACCGCCCCCAGGACTTCGCCCCCGGCCCCCTGGGGGAGAGCCCCAACCCCTACCCCGGCCGGCCCCTGTACCAGGACCCCCCCTACCCCAGCCGCAGCCCCCAGGAGCCCCACCCCAACTTCTCCACCCCGCCCGGCCCGGCCCCCCCCCGCGGCCCCTCCCACGTGATGCTGGCGGCCCCGCGGGGGTTCGGGGGCCATGCGGGGGGCTTCCAGGCGGCGCCCCCGCCCCAGTACGGCCAGTACCAGTTCCAGTCCGTCCCCGTGCTGTCCCAGTACCCCGGCACGCCCCACAGGGAGGGGGCGCTGCGTCCGCCCCCCCTCCAGAACCAGCGGGGGCTCACCCGCCAGGGCAGCCTGCCGGGCCCCAACTGGACCATCCACACCGAGGGCCAGACCCGCAGCTACTGCTGAGGGGGGCGGGTCTGTGGGCGGAGCCGCTGCCTGTGTGGGCGGAGCCACTGCCTGTGTGGGCGGAGCCACTGCCTGTGTGGGCGGAGCCGCTGCCTGTGTGGGCGGAGCCACTGCCTGTGTGGGCGGAGCCACTGCCTGTGTGGGCGGAGCCGCTGCCTGTGTGGGTGGAGCCACTGCCTGTGTGGGCGGAGCCACTGCCTGTGTGGGCGGAGCCACTGCCTGTGTGTGTGCGAAAGGGACAAGCGTGAGAGAGAGGAGGGAGAAATGGACAGGGGTTCATCCAAGGCTGACAAGAGAGAGAGAGAGAGAGAGAGTGCCAGGGACGGGAAAGTGAAGAACCTGCAATTGGACTATAGAGGCAAGCTGCAAATCTTTAACCCCCCCACCCCCCCCCCCCACCCCAAACACACCCTCCCCGAAACACACCCACCAGTGCCCCAACTTTCCACCCTTAATACTGGAACTGTGGACAAAGGACGGTGCACAGAGACAATAAAGGATTAAAGCACGGAACCGAAAAGTGGCTTAGATTTGCAAACATTCCAGAGCAGATAAACGTGCTAGCTGAGAGAGAGAGAGAGAGAGAGAGAGAGAGAGAGAGAGAGATGAATAGCTGCTATACTTTTTTATTGAGTATCACAGGTATTCTGCGCAATAGGATATTTGTCTGTACTTGATTCTAGCCTTTGTTTCACCAGTTTGGTTCGTCTTGTGCAACACGTCGCAAGACAGACAGCGATGTACTTTAAACAAGCGTTTCTTTTCAAAACCAGAAAAGCTGCTGATGTTTTAACGGACTGGGAAGCTTCTTTGTCATTTTGTCACTTGCAGAATTCAACGACGTGCAGAAAAACGTGACACTGTTCGTCTTTATTTTAATTACTTCTGCATTTTTATTTATTTTGTTTTATTTTTAATTTTTCGTTTTTTTTTTTTTTTTTGAAAGAAGTGTTTCGAGTTCTTGTTTTTCTTTTGACAGTGTTATTGAGTGTGCGTCCGTGTGTGTGTGTGTGTGTGTGTGTGTGTGTGTGTCTAACAAATTTTTGTCTGCAAAAAACGAGAAGCACATTTTACAGAAAAAAGGAAATGAGTAACAGAAGAGTAACCATAAACACTGCCTTGTGTTGAGGGGACGGCGTTTCTTGACGGTACTCTGTCCTCTCCCGGCCCCTTGCTCTGTCAGCGGGAGCCTTCAGCCAATGAGAGCGCGGCATGGTTGACGTGTTCGTTTGTCTTAATCAAATGCATCTTATCCTTGAAGGATGTTTTTTTTTTTTTTTTTCTTCCCCCCTTTCTTATTTGTAATAATTCTAACACTGCTTTATCCAAAGCACTGTCCTGTACATATTTATCTTAGAATCACTTGTACTGTTCCGTTGTTTTTGCTTTTCTTGTTCCACAGGAGCCATTTGGGGTGTTGGGAACACAGCTGTAAACGGCACTGTGACGATACGATACACGCCCACTTTTGGGATTAACCAATGACCTGAGTGACCCCCCCCCCCCCCTTGTGCTCCCCATGAGAGGACTAAATAGCTGTGATGTGGTTTGACCACAGTGTTTATGAGGACATTAGGTGTTAGCTGGGGTGGGTGGTCATGGGCATAGAGCCTGCAATCTGCCCATGTTGTTCCTGCTGCAGCTGTGGTGTCTTCCCCCAGGGGAAGGCAAAGCGAGGGACAGTGCCAGTACTGGGCAGCAGGGGGCGCCAAAAGACCATGTTTCTGGGCAGAAGGCGGCAATCTGACATGTAGGAGTGCTTTTGGGGAGCAGCATTGCACAGATGCAGTTTATGTGTGTGTCTATCTGTCCGTTTGTAAGGCTGTATGCGTGTGTGTGTATGTGTGTGTCTGTCTGTTTGTGTGTGTGTGTGTGTGTGTGTCTGAGCGCGCAGGGCTGGATTTTTCTGTGGATTCAGTCTCAGACGTACATGCCCCAGGGAAATGGCTAGCATTGCTGATGAGTGTTCTTTGTGCAGGTGTACAGTGTCTTGCATTCACTAATGTCATGAAGGGAAGTGTACAGAAGCTGTGTGCTTTTTGTCATCTAGTTCAACGCTCAAACCATCTCACACATGGATGGGTTTTGAACAGGGTTAGTTATTATACCACCTCTTTCAGGGCAATGTCCGCCACTTAGCTGTGCCAGAATTAACTGTGTTTGCATTCCCCCATTCAGGGAAATAGGAGGGCAGAGGGAACCAATGCGCAGCTGCACTGGGGGCAGGAGGACCGATTTGACCGTTGCACCACTGAGCCTTTATTTAGTTGCAGTGCCACCTTGGTGTTTGTTGCACAATTCCAGTTAGATTAGGGAGGAAGACCTCGCACCGAGCCGTGAACGTCCCCAAGCAGCGGGGTAGATTATGCGGGAGGACGGCTGCTGTCCATTTTGCTTTTTGTATGTATGCGAGGCCCCATCGCCTTCGTTTGCTGTCCTAAAATGGCTCCTGGGTGAACGTTGCACAACAACATGATTTCCACTCCCTACTAAACATTCTACTTTCATGTAAAGCTGTGGAACGGTAGATGGCGCGCTTGTGTGTTTTCGTCTTGTGTGAATGTGTGTGTGTGCGTGTTTATGCGTGTGTGTGTGTGTGTGTGGGTGCGCGCCCGTGCCTGCGTGCGTGTTCGTGTGTGTGTGTGTGTGTGTGTGCGCGCGCGCGCGTCAGATTCCATCTCTTCCTTGTTACTCCATATCTATGCAGTGGATAAACACATTGAAATGTTCCTTAAAGTCGGAGGCTCTCCTTTAAAATGACTGTACTACCTACGTGTGCGTAAGAGTTTGTGCGTGTGACTCGAACTTTCAGACCACTCCTCCCATTTTGGCCTAATAGCACTTTGCAAAGGCGGTACATCTTATTTTGTAATATTTCCGATGTGTGAATAAAAACAACCTGGACGCTGCGCCAGAGGCGGGGCTGTGTCTTTTTGTTTGAGATCTTTTTCATCTCCGGCCTCACGCTGCGATCGGCCGGGTCATCGAGCGCCTTTCATGGGCATGTGCGGGCGTGTGCGGGCGTGGGCCTTAAACATAAAGCAGAACGGGATTGTGTCTCTGTAAATGACGTACAATTTCATTATTTTTTGGAATCATTTTTATTTAGTTGTTTTGGGATGTTTTTTTTTTTTTTTTTTTTTCCTTTTAACAAAGTGTGAGTTCACTGTACGTGAGCCTGATTTTTAAAACCTCCTTTTGCTCTTAAATGAATAGGATATTTCAGTCTCTTGGTGGCAGTTGATTGCCAGTGATATTAAGGAGCCATCAAACGAAAGCGTTTTTTTTGTGTGTGTGCGTGTGAGTGTGCATAAAAGAGGAACTGCGTTTTATGTCCTGATCTTTTTAACAGAAATACATTTCTTCTCCGGCGACAAAATGGGGTGTTAGGTCATGCCCATATGAGTTACATTTCAGCGCATTTTAATTGCCACCATTCTTCTGTGTTTGATATACTTCCTTCATAAAAACCCGCAGAGCTCTCACAGGAAGAGTGAGGTCTGATAATGGTGGAATAAACGAGGGCCAGAGCAGTGGCTTTTCACACAAACAAGGCCTCAGGGGTCAAAGGGCACGCTGGTCAAACGTGCTGATGTGCTGTGGATGTGTCTCACTGAGTGGATGTGTGGTCTGAGCGGATGTGCGGTCTCCCTGAGTGGATGTGTGGTCTCGCTGAGCGGATGTGCGGTCTCGCTGAGTGGATGTGTGGTCTCTCTGAGTGGATGTGTGGTCTCTCTGAGTGGATGTGTGGTCTCTGAGCGGGTGTGCGGTCTCTGAGTGGATGTGTGGTCTCGCTGAGTGGATGTGCAGTCTCTCTGAGTTGATGTGTGGTCTCACTGAGTGGATGTGCGGTCTCTGAGTGGATGTGCAGTCTCTGAGTGGATGTGCGGTCTCACTGAGTGTATATGTGGTCTCAGAGTGGATGTGTGGTCTCGCTGAGTGGATGCGTGGTCTCGCTGAGTGGATGTGTGGTCTCAGAGTGGATGTAGTCTCGCTGAGTGGATGTGCAGTCTTGCTGAGTGGATGTGCGGTCTCTCTGAGTGGATGTGCGGTCTCTGAGTGGATGTGTAGTCTCGCTGAGTGGATGTACGGTCTCACTGAGTGGATGTGCGGTCTCTGAGTGGATGTGCGGTCTCTCTGAGTGGATGTGCGGTCTCATTGAGTGGATGTGCGGTTTCTCTGAGTGGATGTGCGGTCTCTCTGAGCGGATGTGCGGTCTCGCTGAGCGGATGTGCGGTCTATCTGAGCGGATGTGCGGTCTCGCTGAGCAGATGTGCGGTCTCGCTGAGCGGATGTGCGGTCTCTGAGCAGATGTGCGGTCTCGCTGAGTGGATGTGTGGTCTCTCTGAGTGGATGTGTGGTCTCTGAGCGGGTGTGCGGTCTCTCTGAGTGGATGTGCAGTCTTGCTGAGTGGATGTGCGGTCTCGCTGAGTGGATGTGCGGTCTCTCTGAGTGGATGTGTGGTCTCTGAGCGGGTGTGCGGTCTCTCTGAGTGGATGTGCAGTCTTGCTGAGTGGATGTGTGGTCTCTCTGAGTGGATGTGTGGTCTCTGAGCGGATGTGCGGTCTCTGAGCAGATGTGCGGTCTCGCTGAGTGGATGTGTGGTCTCTCTGAGTGGATGTGCGGTCTCTCTGAGTGGATGTGCGGTCTCGCTGAGTGGATGTGCGGTCTCTCTGAGTGGATGTGCGGTCTCTCTGAGCGGATGTGCGGTCTCTCTGAGTGGATGTGCGGTCTCGCTGAGCGGATGTGCGGTCTCGCTGAGCGGATGTGCGGTCTCACTGAGTGGATGCGTGGTCTCGCTGAGTGGATGTGCGGTCTCTCTGAGCGGATGTGCGGTCTCTCTGAGTGGATGTGCGGTCTCGCTGACGCGGATGTGCGGTCTCGCCGAGCTGAGCCCCTGGCTCGGCTCAGGTGATTGGACGGACGGTGAGCAGCTCCCACGGCGAGCGTCCTGCCACCTTACACCCGACTCCTCAGCTTCCTGCTCACGCCCCCTGCCCACCCCTCCCGCCTGGGGTGCTTCCTGCTCACGCCCCCTGCCCGACCCCTCCCGACTGGGCTTCCTGCTCACGCCCCCTGCCCGACCCCTCCCGACTGGGCTTCCTGCTCACCCCCCCTGCCCGACCTCTCCTGACTGGGTGTGCAGTCTTTCAGCAGCCAGCAGGGACCGGAGCACGACCCGGCCCCCCGCATTCTGGAACACGGGAGGAGAGGGGCTCCACGAGTGGGGGAGAGGGAGAGAAACGTCAGCTCTGGAACCAGCAGCCCAAACCCTCTCTTTCTTCTGCACGCGCTCTGTTTGCTTTTCTTTTCTCTTCCTTTTTGTTCCTCTCTGGGTTTTTTTTTATTTATTTATTTATTCATTTTAAGGGTAAGGTTTGCGCTCATGGGCTTTTTAGAAAAATAGATGCTTGGAGTAAATATAAGTTATGCATCCCAAAGTGTTAGCCCAGCAGAGTATCTTACCAATTTTTTTTTTTTTTTTTTTAAGATTTTGCTAAATAATTTAGTCTTCATAACATAAAGAAATCTGTGAGATTCTGTGCACAAGGATTCAAGGCTCCTTGTGATTCAAGGTCATCAGAGCGCAGAAAGAGGCTATGCACCAGTGCGCGATTCCATAAACCTGTTCCTAAAAAAAAACAAAAGAAAAACGTGCCGCCTGAAAGTGACATGGGGGACAGGAGTGGAGAAGGCATGGTGCATGGAGAAAGGACGGCTTTTGTCGCGCCCGGTTTCACTAGCTGTCGGACGCCGCTCCCGTTCTGGAGATCTGAGCATCGGGCTACACCCCGCACAGTCACCGGAGTCAGCTGTAATTTGAGTTTGAGGCACTTTCTTCGCGTTGCGGTCGGTCCGTCCTGTTTGTCTGGTCCGCGCCTGCCACACGCCCTTAATACGGTATTGCAGAAACACAAGTGCCGTCGCCCCAACGGCAGGGCACTCCCGCGGAATGAAAGATGGCTCGAAATGACACGCAGCCGCGTCTGAACCTGGGGTGTGCGCCATTATGTGCATGATACTGACAGGGGCGTGAACCTTTTTCTTCCAGTAAAGCGTTGCACGGCCCCAACCCTTTTGAGGGACTAAGACCGCAAATATGCGTGTAGAATGTTCGTAATTGAACTCCCTAAAGCTGACGTAACAATCGCTGCTGGTGATGGGAAGACAATGGAGTTCTAGAACACCGACTTGGAATTTTGAAGAAAAAAAAACATCCCAAAAAAAATCCTACTCTACATTAGTGCGGTTTGTTCTGCTTCCCAGTTGTTTCAGCATCGCTGGACTGTGACATCACAGTTCACTAATCGGCACCTGCCATATTTTTATGAGCTCAAGAATTGCCCGTTAGAGAATAACATGACAATGCAAATGAGCAGCAATGTAAATAGAAACATTTAATGAGGATTACATCCATACAAACCCACAAACATCTTCTAATGAGTACAGTTGCAGTGCACATTCACACTCATCAATCAAAACAATTCAATTTGGTTATACATCTCATTTGAGTATGATCTGATTTCAACAGCAAGAAAATAAATGATTTCAAGTTGCGGTTTAACAAGCAATACTGCACCACTATCCCTGTGTGGGCCGGTCGCTGGCATAAACATTATGCAGTCATTGAGCATTTTGGGGCCACAACAATATTCTTGTTTGGGACCACCGAAACCATAGGACTGTCAATGATCCCCATGTTCAGTGCTAGCCTGGTTTAATAGTGAATTAAATCAAATTCAATATTGTTCAATTTTGTAGTCAATTTTATAATGATTATTCAAACTTGTATACTTATATACAACACAACCCTGCCAATCCGAATGTTTTTGAGGTTTCACCTGCACCCCCATTTATCAAGCAGAATTCAATTTAAAAAGCTGAAATGTTTGAAAACAAGGACTTCATTGCAAATTACTTCAAAATAAATGGTTGTTTGTGTCGTTTCTGAATTTCAATGATAAACTGCTGCAGCACGTAACTCCACTGTGCTGTAGGATTTTCAAAATGTAAACTGAAGATTCTCCTTTAAGACAATATAATACAATACAATGCAATACTCCAGTACAAAATATAGGGATGGTTTCACAGACGCAGTTTAAGCTTTCGTCCTAGACTAAGCTGAGCTTCGTATGCGAGTCCTCACTCAAAATTGAGCCTTAGTCTAGGACTGGGCTTTCATCTGTGTCTGTGAAACCGGCCCATAGTTTCTGTATCTATTGGTAAAGCAGATGTACGCAGCCTTGTCATTGCATTATGCATATGTCATCGCTGTTCTCTGGCCTCTGCTGGGCGGGGTCCCTGGTGTATTGCTCGTTGAATTCTTTGGGATTTTAAAAAATATTCACAGCGCTGGAAAAAGCAGCAGCATGCAGGCATCGAAGGCAGGGGGCACAACTTGATCTGGGGGGGGGGGGGGGGGGGGGGGGGGGGGGGGGGGGGGGGGGGGTTGGGTGAGAGGGGGGGTGGCTGTTTTCTCAGAGCTTTATGTAGTACACCATGGCGACCAACATGTGGATAAACTGAGAGAGAGAGAGAAAGAGAAAAGAGGGGAGACATGTTAGGTCAGTGCTGAAATCACACAACTGCATAAAATAGCCACCCGGTCTTTTTTTTTTTTGCCGTCAAGTTGTCCCGTCAGACTGTCCGGCCGAGGCCGTTGTGCACTTTCGGCTAAATCTGGATGAACCAGGATGAGTCACAGCTTTCCAAACACACCGCACGTCTGTGCGGAACAATGAAGGGGCTTAGGCCAACAGAGGAGGAGAGAGTTCAAAAAAAGAAAAAAAACAAATGAACGGAATACGCCCAGAAACTCACCACGAACATGAGGACCGCAAAGCCGTACCAGCCAATGGCCCAGGTGTACAGGCTCAGCTTGGACTGGATGTGCTGGAAGCAGCCCTGTGGACAGAGTGAGGGGGCGTTCCTGTTAGCGCAGCACTGACAGCGTCGGTGATGTTGCTCTGGATCAAGCTAGCCCTATGCTAGTGCAAATCAGGATGAATTCTGGGAAACAGAGTTTTTTCTTCTGCTAACACAAAGGCTTACACCCAAGGTCAAACAAGCCAAACAAGCAAAATGCTGATGTCACAATGGACCATGACATCACAGAAGGCTGGAACTGGAGGGAGGCTGGCACCTCATTGAATAAAGTTTTCCAAGGAAAATGAATTTGCTTCACCACCTGGATTGAGGATGTTTTGACGATTTTGAGATTAAATAAATGTGTTTTCTTTTGAAAAAATCACTCAGTGTTTCTCCACACAGCATTGTCGATGATGCAAATTAAAAGCATTCAATGCACAGCTGATACAGAATTGCCTATCCTGTCTGTACTTTCTGCTGGTCCCATACCTATTTACACTCAAGGCCAGCTTAATTTATCACCACTTACTGTGAAGGTATACCCTGCATTTAAGAACTTGATGTAACACGTTGGCTAGCCATGCAGCAATGGGGAGAGCAATGATCAAAAAATTCTGAGGTCCTTTTTGACGCTTTTTCCCTTTTTTTTCCCTCTCAGTTTGGAATGTCCAATCGTATTTACTAAGAGCTCATTGCTTCGGGCCCCTACTGCTGACTCAGGAGAGCATGAAACGACCTGGAGCGGGGCCCTTAATCCACTCACCTGGGTGTAAATGCTGCTGCTGTGGCCGATCCTGCAGGCCCCCAGGTTCAACACCTCAAAGTTGGCGTTCCTCTTGCAGCAGCTGAAGGGCCACTGGTTGACGGGGCCGAAGTTCTGTTGGTAGGTGGAGGTGTACTGGACCCAGTCCAGGGGACTATCGGCTCCACAGCACTGCACCTGAGGAAGAGGCGACGGGAGGAGGAGGAGGAAGACGGGGTCTCAGAGTACTGCGTGAAACGCAAGCCGGTGTTAGGGTCAAGATGTGGGACGGGGGCTCCTAACCCTGGTCCCCAGGGGGCCACAAGGTCTGCTGCTTTCTTGTTTGCACCGTAAAATCAGTAACCACCGCAGGCCCCAAGTATCTAAATGAGGAGAACTGACCGTGTAGTTAACTGCAATAACTGATCAGGTAAGTGACGAGTAACAAGGACAACCAACACAAACTGCGGTCCACCAGGACCGGGGTACGGGTTCCATGATATTGGACCGATAACTCAGAAGCACCTCTGTCAGGGCAGCGTAGTATAATGGCTAAGGAGTTGGTCTTGGTAACCTGAAGGTTGCAGGTTCGATTCCCTGGTTAGGACACTGCCGTTGTGCCCTTGAGCAAGGTACTTAACCTGCATTGCTTCAGTATATATCCCAGCTGTATAATTGGATCCAATGTAAGTCGATCTGGATAAGAGCGCCTGCTAAACGCCTGTAATGTAACGGGCGTCCATACTTATCCACCAAGGGCCAGTGTGGGTGCAGTCTTTTGGTCGAGTCCTGCACGTCTGATTCACCGGCCCCGATATCCTGACCATTGGATGGGTCTGAATCACGTGATTTAGCGTTGCGTTGCCGTAGAAGCAGGGCCCCCCACACCAGCCCCTTCAAAGACTGGACACCCCTGCTCCACGGCCAGTGGACTTCTAACACAGGGGGGAGTGCTAAGAGCCTCTGTCAAGTGGCTGTAATGCGACGCGCTGAGCCGCTCTTGCTCTTGACTCCATCTCTCGCGTGGACTGCACGTGGCCCCCTCTGGGTTCGGATACACCGTGTGCCGAAACGGCACGTGCGCGAAATGGACTACAACTCCCAGGGCGCACACGCCCGAAAAACGCGAAGGAACGCGATCCGCCCGTCCGCGCAGGGAGCATCCCCCGAGAACAATCACCGAAATGGAATTCGGCACTTAGCACGTGACGCGTGTTCGAGAACCCTAACTGACATTTGAAAAGATGCGTTTCCACGTGTTTTCCTTGCTGTTTACATACAGGGAGTGGGGAAAAACAGGGCTTTGTTTCATAGCAGATTAAAAAGCCAGATCTATGTTAGATAATCATGACAGTAAACTTAGCTTTAGTTACTTAATTAGTCCAGCCATTGATAGGATCTGACATTTTTGATAAAAACAATGAATACTGGCCTAAGACGGCATAACCCATGTGAAAAGATAGTCAACTAAGCACTTGACATAAACTTCAATTATATTTCAAGTATGCTTATAAAATAGTATACTTCGAGTATGCTTCAGCATGCTATATTTTCACATGGGAAGATAAGACTATCCTTCGGTAAAAAAATGTTAATACGAGCCAAAATGTTAACACCCAAATGTTCACAGATTGCGAATAAAACATCATTAAAAAAAGCTCCCTGGCTAGCCTTCATTGCAGGAACGCAACCCACCCCACCTCTTTCCCACAGTCGACGTCGAAAGAAACCGGTTTGGCCACCGGCAGGCTGTTTGTGTTGGTATACGGAGATATATGGGGCACCGTGAATAGGACATGTCATGTCAGTTAGGGACCGCAGACAATTCGCCGCGGTACAGAAGCCGCTTGCAAGGGAGAGGAGCGTGGCGGTGTGCGGGTGGGTGCGGGCGCAGCGTATCTAACTGTGAAGACACGCATTGTGTTTGGTGCTCCTTCTCTATACAGAAACCTGTTTCCGCGCAAGTCACCTCAGAAAGAAAAGAAGAAAAAAAAAAGAACTTGAGTGATGATGGGTGAGTGAAACTTAACATAAATCCAAATGTGGGTGGAGCCACAACAGGGTCTTAGTGGCCAATCGACCAATCGTTTGGGGTTTTGCTGTGGACCGCAAAACGTTTCGATTGGTCGACCCACTGTGGAGTTAATGTATGTAACCTCAACCTCAATCTCCCACTGGTTGTGTGTTTGGGCACATCTGCCAGTGTTTGCTAAAGATCAGACATTACATTACAGGCGTTTAGCAGACACTCTTATCCAGAGTGACTAACACAACTTTACACATCGCATTTACACTGCATCCATTTATACAGCTGGATATATACTGAAGCAATGCAGGTTAAGTACCTTGCTCAAGGGTGCAACGGCAGTGTCCTAACCAGGAATCAAACCTGTGACCTTTAGGTTACAAGGCCAGGCCCTTACCCGTTATACTACACTGCCGCCCTAAAAGAGGTCAAAGGTCAGCGATACTTTTTTTTTTTTTTAAGCCAACTGTCATCCTTACATTTTCCATGACTTGGTTCCATGTTTTGGTGATCTTCACCCCTTCGGTGCTGTTAGACGCATAGTACTGCAGCATCTGCTTCTTCACCAGGTTACTGTTGCCCACCAGCTGAAGGAAAACAGTGTCAAAAAGAGAAGGAAAAAAGAGAGAGAAATGGTATCGTTTTAAAGGCCTGGGGTTAACCCCAAAGAGAAATTCACTAAACATTCGTACAAAATTAACTAAATCTTATGTTAAGTAGTGGCGGTGTAACGAGGAGTCGTCTACCCAAAAAATATGCGTCACCAGAGCTATAATACGTCATCAGTGACTCATTGTTTTCAACCAATCAGGGTATTCCACTGTGGAGAGCAAAGTGTTTTAAATTGATTGAAAGAAGTCAATTAATGTTGCTTCACCCATTATGGGGTTTTGAACTATGCACTTCACCCATTACTATTTTGCTTTTCTCTTCAGATTCAAATAATAAAAATAATAACAAGGTTCACAAGGTTCAACTGATACTTAATCATTTCAGTGAAATTCAGGTGGGTGTACAAAAATCATATATATATATATATATGATATATATATAATCATATATATATATATATATATATATATATATATATATATATATATATATATATATATATATATAGACTACCACTGACTCAAAACATTCCAGTTGTGAACAATTGTGACCAAATACACTGCAGTTTTAGTTACCATTCAAAAACACCAAAAACGTATGTCACTTGGTTGTGTCAACCTTGTGGTTAGTCTACATTGATAGTGTACCATCCTGATTTTACAGGAAATCTTGTTCGTCCCTCTCAGTGGAGGAATGCGGGCTACTCCCCGTACACTTACGTAGTCTCTGTGAGTCGCGGCGGTGATGCACGATGCACACTCGAAAATGTAGATGATCAGCATCAAGACGAGGTACTTCAGAACAGAAACAAACAAGAAAACAAAATGTAAAATTCTGACGTTTCTGGCAATACCGACTTTCCGTTTTGGCACTGCAATAGTTCCATTCGCATCGAGCGTTTCATTAACATCTCACAAATATCCGAGAAAAAAAGATTCTGCAATTAACGCTTACTTTAAGTAGGCTATTAACGTGCTATACCTTGTCCTGATGACAGGTAAGAAGCAAAAAACGATGAAGATTTGAGATTGAATGAAGGCTGCAACATTCTGAAACATTCTACAGGGGCAGGAGTTATGCTGTCTGATAACTCTGATCACACTTCATCCTAAACGAATAATAAGATGTTCATTTAATAAGCTGTTAACAAAATATATTTTAAAAAATTAGCCTACAATAGGCTACGCACATTTCTGAAAGCTAAGGACATTAGCGCCGCTGCATTCCGATTAAACTGATGCCGGGGTTTTTCTCTCCTCATAATGAAAACTATGTTTTATGAATGCCCCCTAGACCTCGTTCCTGGTAAAGTTGACACTTTCTAAAATCAGGTGAATTGTCTTCGAACTTTGGACTCTCACCACCAGCATCCCACCGCGGCTTTTTCTGTGGGCAGCGAAAACGCCGAAGCAGGCCACGCAGAAGAAGGCGAAGCCCGTGAATATGGCGATCCAGCCCCCCGCGAAAATGTCGACCTTCCCCGACACTTCTGCTATTGCGTACAGTTTGAACGGGTCAACCACCACCCATATGGCCACGGCCATGAGAGCCAAACCGCACATCTAAGGAAGAGAGAAAGAAAATAGCAGACGGCGAAACATACATTAAAATCAACTTACTGGCATGCTATTGGTGTTATATAAAGATGAAAAATAATTATGAAAAATGAATTTTGATCCAAACATTCAATCAGAAAAGAATCTTACAGCGGTGAACACGCATCCAAAGATGACAAGGCACCTGAGCGTTTCGGTGCCTGACGCGTCTGCCATGGTCCTCGGTATCTTAGGCCAAAAACTGTAATAACTGATAAATATAAAAATAACAGATTATTGGAAAAAAAATCAATAGGCCCACACTTGTACTCCAATCTTGAACAAGCTAAATGCGGTAACCGACCCAAGGGAACGATTAACGGTAGGCACCTGTTTGCTTTATCTGGTCTGTGGACAAAACACTTGACTGGCTAAACCAGTTGTGTTTACGCATGATACAGCGGACCAACACAGAAACTGTGTTGCGGCATGTTTTCTAGGGAGTGTACGTTCACGGTGTCGGCCTACCAACCCAACTCCGGAGGATGGGCTTCCCCGGTATAACCGGGTTCCTCCCAAGATTCGTGCCACAATATGAGAGTTTTTCTTCCTACTGGGGATTATTTAAAACTTAATTTGCTCGCCTTTTTGGGGGTTCAGGCCGGGTTTTTGCACAATGTTTTTTCTATTGCTGCTGTAAAGCGTCTTTGTGACAGTGTTTCTGTAAAATGGCGCTGTGCGAATAAAATTTAATTGAATTTAACTGAACTGAAAAAAACGGTTTGCTTACAATGTTAATATATTTATTTAAATTCCATTATTATTATTATTATTATTATTATTATTATTATTATTATTATTATTATTATTATTATTATTATTATTATTATTATTAGCCTATTATTATTCCAAGGCGAACCAAATTCTGCTAGATGCGTAAATTATCGCAGCATTACTTCGTCACATTATGTCAGAATAAATTAACATTAACTTTAAAGAAGTTTGTCCAATTTCTCAGTCCACTCATCTGTAATACATCCATCAACTTAAACAATCGTGTTAAGGAGTAGTAACCAAAACTGGTTATAGTTGGTACTTTGGTTATAGTTTTGATTTAACAGAATATTAACATCTGCATAGAAACAAATAAATAAAAATTAGCGATCCATAGTTCGTCGAAACGTCACATAGCAACACATCTCGACAAGGTTCGTTTTCTTTTTAGAAGTAGTATTTGAAATAAAACTGTTATCTTGTAGATATACACGTACGCGCATCGCCTACTGTTATCTTTTCAAATGTTGGGATATGTGGATACATACGCATTTCAAACCCACCACACCACTCACATATTAAAACACGTAGAATATTCTATAAACAGGTACTCACACTGGCTATAGCAAGAAATTATCTTCACACGTAACACTATACAGTGATTTCATTGTCGTTGACATACCCGAAATATAAAGGCGCGAGGTTGTATTTCAGTGCTGGAGACTCAAACACCTGTTCCACACGCAGTGCACTCTGCAAACTATACGCTTGCACCTGCTCAGGTAAGGTTTATGTCTGAAGACACATGACGTCATCTGGGCTGGTCCACCGCATGGAATGCCGCGTTTTTTGTCTCGAAAGTAGAAGTTCAGTGACGAAGGAACTGTGATTAATCTGGCTCTGTACATTAAATATCAGCGATTTATCACAATTGCGAGGTTGGGTCGTTGGCGGTTTCGCGCACGCTAGCGATACAAGCAGATACGTCAAGTTCTGGAATAATTTGTTGTTTCGTTTACATTTTATGTCATAAATTGAGTCAATATTATTAAAGTACGATCAATAGATCTTGTAAAAAATCTTGTTGGCCTATACCGCACACGAAGCCATGGCCATCAGTGTTCGGAATATTTCACTGAAACGAAGTAACGATTTTCAGCTCAACAATGATTCTCCCAAGTGTTATAGTTTACCCTGGTTCAGAGAGATAGTTCGTATGATAACCGCCGAGGTTTCCTTGACAATATAATTGAAAGTGGAAACAATGCTGCCGTCTGCCGGGCGATGTTGACTTTCTCGTTTGCTCGGTCGCGAATAATTTACGGTACCGCCTGCATCCGTAAGTGCTCTGGGTTCGTTCATGTGGCAGCAACCTGATTGCTAGAACGTTTCATATCGTTCGATTGATTTTTTAACAAGCGGAAACATGTCATACTGTTTAACATACAGCAATATAATAGCATACATTTATTTCAGGAACCGAGAGTTTTATTGCCATATGTAATTAGTACAATGTAGTGCTTGCACACCACTCACTCCCATGGTGTAAATATAAAAAGCAAATACAAAAAATATATATATACGTAGGGTAAACAAATTGAAGTGCATGACGGTACAGTAAAGTACAGTATATGTTAAAGTGCATTGCGCAATACACACGGGTGTTTAAGTCATATAAGTTATGTAAGCTATGAGTTAAAGTTGAGATGAAAGAATCCCATGCACGCGCAGTCCAGTGATCAAGAGTTTTGTCGTGCGCATACTCTCAATGTGCTATACATTTCCTGGATGAGGGGAGAATGTGACCATGGTATAGGAGGGCAGTGCGGTTAGTGGTTCAGTCAGTAGCAGTAGAGGTGGAAAACCTAGGTTCATAAAGTAAAAGCCCTCCCCAACGTTTTGTTCCAATCACCTGGGTTCACTCATTAGCACAATTCTTCAGCCAGAAATGGAACTAATTAGTGAAATCAGATGGCTGAGTTCATGAGTGGAAGAAGCCCATGGCAGGACTTTTACTTTCTAACCCCTGGCCTTTCCACCTCTGGTGGGTAGAAACTGTTCCTGTTCTTGAACCTGCTGGTCCTAGTTTGGATGTTGTGATACTAGCGGCCAGACTGTGCGGAGGGGGGCGGGCTTATTTGGGGGATGATGGGGGGGGGGGGGGGGGGGGGGGGGCATAGTTTGTGCCCACTTTATATAGTTGAAAAATACAAAAACAATTGTGTACAGTGTACATCAATGCTTTTATCTAGAGTGACTTGCACACATTGCACATACAATCCAGTTACAAAGCTGTATTTTTGTACTACACAGGACAGGTTAAGCAACTCACATAAGGACAACAACGGCAGCAGAATAGCTGGGAATCAAACCCTCAACTTCTGCTTTATGAGCCCACGTCCCTCATTGTTATAGTATACTGCCACCTAGTGGTAGCAAAGAAAGCTGGGTACAGATCACACCTCTTTCCCCTGGAACAGCCTTGCGAATATTGTCTGTTAGTTAAGAGTTTGATTTAGCGAGCTACATGGCTGTTTGTGGTCCAGGAAAGAAGAGAAATTTACATGTCGATGGAACCTAGGTGGTTTATTTCCACTGTAGATTTCAAAGGGTAGGTCTCAAAGAAGAAACTCATATAAACAGAGTGCACGTACAGTCAGGCCCGGCGTCTGGAGGGGACAACCGGGGAAGTTGTCCCGGGGCCAGCCCAAGGGGGGGGGGGGGGGGACTGTGACTGTGGCAACATCAGCCTGACCAACTATCTGTGAGGGCTGAGGAGCCAGGGGACGCCAGCGGTAGAGGTGCTGTACCCCCCAAATAAAAAGGCCGTTGGGCCTCCTGGAGATGGAGTGAGTGTCACTTTGTCACTGTAGCTTCCCCAAGAGCATGACACCGTGGACCTACAGGACACCGTTGCTTGTTTTGTTTTTTGGGACAGCTACAGAGCTGATCCCATGAGGTGTGTGTGTGTGTGTGTGTGTGTGTTTCTCTGGGCCCTGCACTCTCTGGCCTGTCAACTGCAGAAATTCTGAGAATTAAGAATCTGAGAATCTTTCTTTCTCCACTACCTCATGTTTATTGTGTCACACAAGGCGTGTCATAAATTATTCAGGTTTAGGCTCCTATTAAACAATAGACATGCAACCAATAAAGATGTATGAATGCACCTGCCATGGGCATGGCCGTTTCTCAGGTGAAACAACACTTATCTTCCTGTTCGTGGTTGTTTTTAGAAATCCACTGATCTCAATTGCAAGTGATTGACCCATTCTATCAAACTGTTCCAACTTTAGCTGATTCATGTACTGTACGGATCAGAGAATATGCGCAAAGGCAATATGTTGTCTTCACGAGCTTCACTTCAGGACAAGCTTGTGATCTTAACTTCAGTAGGATCGGCTAAAGTAAGACCAGACTACCTGGCAACATATTCTAGATGTTGTACAGACTAGTGCTTGCGACGAGTTGCTCGAGCAGTGTCCATGTCCGCGAAAACGAAACTCTGCCGTGTGTTTTATTGGCTCATCGGATTGGCTGCCGCGGTGTCTGTTTGAGATGACGTCAAAACCTGACGTGACCCTAAGCACGCTTTTTGGATTTTCACCATCATGCGAGTTTATAAAACACCGGAACTGTGGTTATGAAGCACTGCCACAGGGGGATAAAGTGTAGCAGTAATACTAACATTCTGAATACGGAAAGGTAAACAGAGTAACACCCCTTCTTCGATGTAAGGCGTTGAATGCTGCTTTAGCACGTGAAATGTTGCGTTATTTGTGTTGTCTTTCTGTGAGCCCACCTTATGTAGGCTATTGCTAGCAAGCTGACTTGGTAGCTGCTTAAATTGACAGTCGATACAGCTAGATAGCTTGACGTCCGATACTAGCTCATCATGCATTAAAACACAGTAGCTAATTAGAATGGTAGCACTGACAGCGTGACAGTTTTAGAAATTAAATAACACGCGATATCCGACTACTACTGGTAGTATCGGTATGCTGTATCTCTGGACGAAATGCAGGAACTAACTCGTGTTATCGATAGTTAATTAGCTAATTGCCAGATGCCATAGAGAGCTGGTTATGGTTAGTTAACTGCATTAGTTATTACGCGTCATTGACGGTTGTGCGCGATCCCTACCGAATGTTAGCATCGACCTGCTTATTTAAATTAAAACATACGTATTGATTTTGTATGCTAGAGGGATGTATTTTTTAAATGGTGAAACTCACCGTCGGAATACCGGTCGGCAGCTTTACTGTAGGCTACTAACGTCCTGCTGCCTGATCTGTTATTGCACTGTTTGTAAAATACGTTTGTTCAATGAGCACTACGTTATTTGGGTGCAGCAATCCTTCAAGGAAGGAAAAATGTATTAAACAACTCTCATTATTCACAGCGGGCGTTGAAATATTCAGTGGCAACGGGATGTAAAATTGGCCAATTTTTATCGGAAGTGTCTCTCTAAATTCTCAGCCTTCTTCGCATTTGGGAAGACGGTCGTGCTATTTTTTCCTTGCTATATTCGGGCCGGCCGAACTGGATTCGACAGGAACAGAGGCAAGACATGCACAGCCAGAGCATAACCACTTGCTCGCGCTCTTTCATTGCGAAGCGGGAGGATTCGTTTTGTGTTGCGGGGGGTTTTTTTGGGAGATAATGGCACATCATCTTATCAGGACAAACCATTGTGGCCCGCCCTTCCCGGTCACTGTCTGGCGGGATTAAACAGAAATTTAAGTTTCATTGGCTGTATAGTTTCCTCAATCGATCCTAGTCAAAAATCTAGCCTTCCCTTCAGTGCGACCTACTTTTTTTTGTTATTAAACATATCCCATACTAATGTCTCCCGCTCTCGTTATTGTGACTAATGTTGGGTTTCCATTCATATTTCGGGGTTATACTTGTATTTCTGTCAAGTTTCGTCTGTACCACCTGACTCATATTTTTGTATTTCCCACACTTTTTTTCTTACACTAGTTGGCTCGAGTAACGGACTCATTCCGGACAGGTGCTAAAACACTGAAATACGTCATTGAGCCTGGGCTGCTGAGCATTGACTGAGGCCACTTTGCCATATGAGTTACTGACAGGATGCTCATTACAAGCAGTAAAGTTTTACTGACTTGTCGTGTCAACTAAGTGTGTGTGAGTGAATGAGAAAACACAGTTCCTATCAAGAAGGAAGACTCACCCTCTTGAATTGATATGGTGATGGGCCCAGTTTTGGATTTCCCGGAGGACTGTAAAATGTATTATATATTTGTGCTGTCATAGGTGTTTGTTTTTCACACAGCACTGTATGAATCAGGGTGTGACTGAGTATGTCTGGCTGTCTGTGCTGTGGCTGTTTCTGTCTGTTTTTTTGTTTTTTTAATCCTCTTCCTCCGGTCTGTGCCACACAGGACTGTGGGCGTTTCACTCGTCTCTGAATGCAGAAGACGGTGGCGGTCCTGGGGGGGGGCGTGGGCGGTCTGACTGCCTGCTACCACCTCAGCAAAAGCCCCCAGGTTTCCCAGGTGACAACGGCCTTTTCGGCCCGCACGCACGTGCACACACAAGCTGCCCCGTCCATCACAAAGTAGTCTCCGCCCCCAAAGACACTCACTCTCTCTCTCTCTCTCTCTCTCTCTCTCTCTCTCTCTCTCTCTCTCTCTCTCTCTCTCTCTCTCTCTCTCTCCCTCCCTCGCTATCCCTCTTTCTTGCTCTCTCTCTCTCTATGTCTCTCTCTCTCTCTCGAGTAGCAGTGGTGTGGGACTCCAGCCCTGGAGTGCTGCAGTGCCTCTTATGTTCTTGATATTGCATGTTTAACTGCTGAAGAGATTCTTTGGAGTCTCTGATTGGCTAGAGTCCTGCAGTTCCAGAGCCTAAAATGGCTGCTGATTGGATCAAAAGAAACTAGAGACACTGCAGTACCCCAGGACTACAGCTTGACACTCCTACTCGAAGGTGTCCAGAACGGAACCTTACAGGCTGAGTTCAGTTTCCTGCAGTTTGATTGATTGTGGCAGATTTTAATTCTGGAATCAGCTTGAATTCACATTTGACCATTGGTTTATCCGCAAAGTACATTGCTGGAAGTTGTGGAAGTGTGGTATAACGGATAGAGAGCTGGGATTGTAACTTGAAGGCCAATTCCCACATAGGACTCTGACAGTGTTACCCTTCAGCAAGCTACTTAACCTGAATTCCTTCAGTATATTTCCAGCTGCATAAATGTGTACTATGTAAACAGGCAGAGCTTGTGTGAATAACTCTGGAATCTAAATAGCTGTAATTTTAATTTAATGGACCGACATCTCGCATCAGTGTGGTTGGGCTTATAATGCCATGAAAGCAATTACCCGCCTGACAAGTGAGGCTGATGGGAGAATGGTCTACCTCAATCAGCTCTCTGGAAGCTTAGCGCCAAGAAAAATCATAAAAGTCTGTGCTTAAACTAGAATCACTTCTGCCCTTGAGCCAGAGTCCTCCCTGATTGGGTCACATGGGGTGACTGCTGGAGGTATGGTGGTTTTCCTCCCCGTTTGAGCGCTCTATGGTGCTGCAGGGCATTGATTGCCACAGATGATGCTCGGCTTACACACATGCTCAGGGATGCCTCTGACTCGTAGTGGAACAAAGTCCTGTGACCATGGCAACGCAGAGGTGAAATGATTTAAATGGCGGAGAGGGACGGAGGTGGGGAAAAGTCTCAGGTAGCTAGGGCTTACAACTGGGGGTGGAGCACATCCAATTTTACAGACCGCAGGAAAAGGAGTCTGAAACTCAATGGGACAACCAGGCCGTTAAAGTTCGTCATAGACCCATACTGGGTGTTTCATTGCTTTTGGGATATTTAAGATGGTAGGAAGAGATTTCAAAGGTCTGGGCTTATAGGCTTTAATCCGGGAAGCAGAGAAATAATTTAACAGCAGGTGCAGTAGCGTGAAAGCAGCCTTGCTGAATGATTACCTGCCGCTTTATATACATGGAGCACAGCATGTGGCTCTTTTATTGATGCGGTCATTTCAGTTATTCGACTTATTTTTGCGATATGCACGATTTACATCTTGGTCGATGTGGTTTAATTTCCTGAACTGGTCTGATTGGGTCCCTCTCAATGTGTTTTAAATTGTAATTGGAAGTGATAAATTTATGCCTCAGTGTGCTAACTTTAATTTTTTATTTATTTTGCTTTTCATATAATGAGTTGGTACTGTTACCTTGCTTATGATGGCCGAAAACTTTACTGAGATGCTGTGCAAACCTACTGAACTAAATAATATGCCATGTATTTCGTCTGTCTGTGTACTTTAAAATTTTATTTCAATAAAGTTAGGTCTTTGGGTCCGTGTTCTCCCTACTTTCCTTGTTTTTTTTTTTTTTTTTAAATGTGAGAATGTTACTTTTTGAGTTCTGGTGCTGCATGCCTGCGTAGCAGATTGACCCGAGGTTAGCCTAGCGACATATTCCCCCCCCCCATTTAACTGCAGTGGTGTGCTCTTGCTTTCGTTGTCTTCAGCGCCGTTTAGCGCACTTTAGCTGGCGCGCTTGTTAGCGTGAGGCCGAGAGCGAGGCTAGCTGCCCTCGGTCATTACGGGCATGCAGGCCGGTTTATTCCTGTTTGATCCGGTTCCCTCTTGTTTGTTTTTGTTTGTTTTTGTTGATTGTTGTTGTTGTTGCTGGGCGCAGGTGGTGCTCCTGGAGGGCAGCGGGCGGGTCGGCGGCTGGCTCAGCTCCACACGGCGGGCGGACGGGGCGGTGTTCGAGCGCGGGCCCCGGGGGGTGCGCCACGTCGGACCCACGGGACGGAACACCCTGAACATGGTAACCCGGGAGACGGGCGCGGGCACGGGCACGCCCGCCTGCAGCCAGACCCGGGACACCCGGGGGGGGGTGCCGAAAGTGAAAGTCCTGCCGCGTGTTTCTGCCGCCCCAAGAACTCGGCTCAGCTGGTTTCACTAACGACCTCCGCCTCCCGGCCGAGCAAATGTCATAATTAGCCAATCCAAGCGATCGGAACAAAATACCGGGGAGGACTTTTACTTTCTGGACCTGGATTTTCCGCCTGTTTGTAGCCACAAGCGTGTGCTCGAGTGCGTGTGTGCACGTGTGTGCGTGTGTGCATATCTGTGCACGTGTGTGCGTGTGTACCGAAAAAAACCTGTTTAGTGAGGCTTAACAGTCCATGTAGGTTTAGTCCAGAGTGCCGTATGAATTTGAACAGTGCCATTTTTGTTTGACAGATGCTCTTACGTATACGTGACATAAAAGAGGTAAAATGACAAGATACAGGGCTTAATAAATGCATACAGAACAAGAAAAACATCAGGTGCTGCCATTGGCTGCACGTTGATTTCATAACTCCAAACACGTGACGTGATCTGTGAAAGCCTCTTTACTTAAGTCACTGGAGTTATTTAATGGCACACAGTTATAGTCGTCATTTCAAAGAGCAACTTTTTCTTACAGTGTTGCTCTTATGAAATGTTTTCATTTTCAGCATTTTTCTTACACTTACAATTATCTAATCACAGTGAACCGAAGGGCTGTGTTTATCTGATTTAGTGTATGGACTTATCGGTCTGGTGAAGGAGTGTGTGTAAGGCATCACCAAAATCATGGGAAAACCACATTGGGAGGGGAGGAAAAAAAAAAAAGTTGGAATTTAAAGGAAGCGTCAAGTGATGTCATTTCCTGTGTCTTCCCCCCCCATCCTCAGGTTTCTGAGCTGGGGCTGGAGGGCGAGCTGCTTCCCGTTTCGTACCGAAGCGTGGCGGCGAAGAACCGCTTCCTGTACGTGGGGGGGCGGCTGCACAAAATGCCCACCGGTCTGGGGTGAGGGGGCGCCCGCGCTTCGGGGGGGCATGGCGGGATCGCGGCTCGCTGTCAGAGCCGTCTCACGTGTTCTTCCGTGTTCTCATCCCTCTCCTCCCTCTCTGCCCCCCCCCCCCCCCCCCCCCCCCCCCGCAGCGGGGTGATGCGTACGATCCCCCCCTTCTCCCGCCCGCTCGTCCTGAGCGCCCTGAAGGATCTGGTGACCCCCAGGGGCCAGGCGGAGGACGAGACGGTGCACGCCTTCGTCACGCGGCGACTCGGCGCCGAGGTGAGGGGGCGGGGTTACTGGTGCACCTTACGCACAGACACACGGGACGGGACGGGATGGGGCGGGGGGGGGAGGTGAGGGGGCGGGGTCATACCGGCACCTTAACACAGACACATGGGACGGGACAGGGGTGAGGGGGCGGGGTCATACCGGCACCTTACACACAGACACACGGGATGGGACAGGGGTGAGGGGGCGGGGTTACTGGTGCACCTTACGCACAGACACACGGGATGGGACAGGGGTGAGGGGGCGGGGTCATACCGGCACCTTATACACAGACACATGGGACGGGACAGGGGTGAGGGGGCGGGGTCATACATGCACCTTATACACAGAAACACGGGATGGGACGGGATGGGGTGGGGGGGGTGAGGGAGGGGTCATAACAGCTCCTTACGCACAGACACGCGGTTCAGGTGGGTTGGAGTCACGCGGTTGGAGACAGGCGCAGTTAATGATCGATAAGCTCATATGTCTCAGGCACCCTCACACTGCAGCTCGTTACATTCACATTACGCTGCGTTAATTTTGCAGGCGCTCTTATCCAGAACAAATTACAGTGTAAGGCAACGTGATTCATCCACCTGGATAATGCGGCTAACGTTGTCAGACCTGGAAAAGAGCGTTTCCGGACCAGCGAGTCTGAGTGTGACTCACAGGACTGTGTACTGTGGAATTGTTTTTTTGTTTTGTTTTTTTTTTGTCAAGCTGAGTTCTTCTGCCCCATAATCCACTGGGGTTTTGGCCAGGTGGGAGCAGAGCAAGACTGGCAGGTAGACAGACGGATGTTTGGGGGCGGAGTGATGACAAGGGGCAAACGATGGAGATTATGGGGAAGTGGAATTCTGGGTCAGATACACGCAGGAATGAAAGACTCGTGCTGATAGCTGGATTTCAGAGTCTCAGAGCTCATCGGCGTTAATTATGACATCATCAATAAGCGACGCTCACAATGAAAAAGCAAAAAACGCCCGTTCACGTGATTGGCGTCCCACCGAGCCAATCAGACTCGTTTAGTGAACGCTTTGCTGCGTGGATTGTGAATGTGAAGGCGTAGGTCTGAAGTGTGTGTGGGGAGGCCTGAAGCGCAGCGCTGCCCCCCCCCTCCCCTGACGGTGCTCTCCCTGCTCGGCAGCTCGCGGATTTGGCGGTGGACTGCCTGTGCCGAGGCGTGTTCGCGGGGGACTGCCGCGTGCTGAGCGTGCGGTCCTGCTTCCCCCCGCTCTTCAGCCTGGAGAGAGAGAGAGGCTCCATCTTCCTGGGCATGCTGCTCGGAGCACGTGAGCCTGGTCTACAGAGAGCATACTCTCATACTCACACACTCACACACTCACTCACTCACTCATACTCACACACTCACATACTCATACACTCACGTACTCACATACTCACACTCACACACTCATACTCACACGCTCACACTCACATACTCATACACTCACGTACTCACATACTCATACTCACACACTCACACACTCACACTCACATACTCACACACTCATACACTCACACTCACGTACTCACACACTCATTCACTCATACACTCATACTCACATACTCACACACTCATTCACTCATACTCACACACATGCTCACACTCATACTCATACTCACACACACATGCTCACACGCTGGTGCACTCACACCCACACACACATACACACACACACAACCCCTCCCTCCTCCACTGAGGCCCCTCCCCCTCCCTCCCGTGTGCTGCAGGCAGCGGTGCGGAGGCCCCGCCCTCGGCGCTGGTCCGGCGGTCTCAGGAGGAGCGGTGGGCGCAGTGGTCTCTGCGCAGGGGCATGGAGACGCTGCCCGAGGCGCTGGAGGACCGCCTGAGGAGCAGCGGGCGCGTCCACGTCCACAAACACGCCGCCGTCACGCGGCTGGAGCCCCAGGGCAGCGGCTGGGAGGTGAGGGGGGGGCGGGGGGGGGGGGGGGGGAGGGGGGGGGGGGGGAGGGGGGCAGGGCTGAGGGGCGAGGGGGGGGGGGGGGGGGGGCTGAGGGAGGGGGGGGGGGCTGGGGGGGAGGGGGGGGGGGCTGAGCTGGGCGGGGGGGGGGGGGGGGCTGAGGATCACAGAGCGTGTCCACGTTCACAAACATGCCGCTATCATGCCGCTGGAGCCCCAGAGCATCGGCTGGGAGGTGAAGTTTGGCTCCGTGCAGTTTGGTTTATATGTGAACGAGTTATTTTCCTCGTGCGGTTTAGTTTCAGTCACCCGGCGGGCCGACGTTCGGCATTTAAGACTCCCCTGATTTCAGCTGTAGGTGCATCTGTTACATTACATTACATTACATTACATTGCATTTATTTGGTGGACGCTTTTATCCAAAGGGACGTACAAAAAGTGCATATCATGGTCACAGACAGCTGCTAAACACAGACAGCCTGCTGTTAATCAGCAGGCTGTCTGACCTCTCTGAAAAGGAATCTTTTGCGACAACACGTCACGGAAAGCGAACGCGTTAGTCGCCCGAGGAGCCTTCAAATGAGCCCGGGGCGCTCGTTATTATTAGTAGCACAATCATCCGTTTCTGCTCTTTAGAGGGCAAGAGTCATCCGTCGTCGGATCTGACGTGTCTGATTAAGCCGTTGACGGCTCGTTAACGCTAACGACTGAGGCCGGAAGCCCCCGCGTGTCACCCTGTGATGCGTGACCTCTGTGAGCTCACAGACGCGGGCGGACGCGTGTTCACATCGGCCGTGCTTTTCCCTCTCCTCCTTTCAGATCAAGCTGCGGGACGGCTCGGTGAAAGCAGATCACATCGTTTCAGCCCTCCCTGCTCAAGGTGAGGACGCGACCCGCCGAAACCGAGCTGCTCTTCCTCCTGATACCTCTCTGCTTCCTCCTGATACCTCTCTGCTTCCTCCTGAAACCTCTCTGCTTCCTCCTGAAAGCTCTCTGCTTCCTCCTGAAAGCTCTCTGCTTCCTCCTGAAAGCTCTCTGCTTCCTCCTGAAACCTCTCTGCTTCCTCCTGAAAAACCTCTCTGCTTCCTCCTGAAGCCCTCTCTGCTTCCTCCTGAAAGCTCTCTTCTTCCTCCTGAAAGCTCTCTTCTTCCTCCTGAAAGCTCTCTGCTTCCTCCTGAAAGCTCTCTGCTTCCTCCTGAAAGCTCTCAGCTTCCTCCTGAAAGCTCTCTGCTTCCTCCTGAAAGCTCTCTGCTTCCTCCTGAAACCTCTCTGCTTCCTCCTGAAACCTCTCTGCTTCCTCCTGATACCTCTCTGCTTCCTCCTGAAAGCTCTCTGCTTCCTCCTGATACCTCTCTGCTTCCTCCTGAAAGCTCTCTGCTTCCTCCTGAAACCTCTCTGCTTCCTCCTGAAACCTCTCTGCTTCCTCCTGAAAGCTCTCTGCTTCCTCCTGAAAGCTCTCTGCTTCCTCCTGAAAGCTCTCTGCTTCCTCCTGAAACCTCTCTGCTTCCTCCTGAAAGCTCTCTGCTTCCTCCTGAAACCTCTCTGCTTCCTCCTGAAAGCTCTCTGCTTCCTCCTGAAACCTCTCTGCTTCCTCCTGAAACCTCTCTGCTTCCTCCTGAAACCTCTCTGCTTCCTCCTGAAACCTCTCTGCTTCCTCCTGAAACCTCTCTGCTTCACTGTTCCTCAGGGGTTTTTTATAATACTTCCTGTTTGAGAGCTGTACTGTTTCCTCTTGAGCAGTGCGTAGTCCCTTCATAAGCGCTATGTAATCATTTGTAAAAAGGATCAATCACATCAGTAACTGCAACTATCCATAAAGCCTGTATGTCGCTATTCATGCAGCACCATATGCCCATTTGCAGTTGCTGACTGCTGAGCTTTTGTGCTTGTCTATGTAGTGGTTATGA
>CM045883.1:86927394-86982394 GCA_025169545.1 Anguilla japonica | reverse complement strand
TAGCTGGATAACTGCGCTGAGTAAAAACCCTGTATCACAGAGCAGGGTCACTGAGTTAGCTGGATAACTGCACTGAGTAAAACCCTGTATCACAGAGTAGGATTACTGAGTTAGCCGGATAACTGCACTGAGTAAAACCCTGTATCACAGAGCAGGATTACTGAGTTAGCCGGATAACTGCACTGAGTAAAACCCTGTATCACAGAGCAGGAGTACTGAGTTAGCTGGATAACTGCACTGAGTAAAACCCTGTATCACAGAGCAGGATGACTGAGTTAGCTGGATAACTGCACTGAGTAAAACCCTGTATCACAGAGCAGGAGTACTGAGTTAGCTGGATAACTGCACTGAGTAAAACCCTGTATCACAGAGCAGGATTACTGAGTTAGCCGGATAACTGCACTGAGTAAAACCCTGTATCACAGAGCAGGATTACTGAGTTAGCCGGATAACTGCACTGAGTAAAACCCTGTATCACAGAGCAGGATCACTGAGTTAGCTGGATAACTGCGCTGAGTAAAACCCTGTGTCACAGAGCAGGGTTACTGAGTTAGCTGGATAACTGCGCTGAGTAAAACCCTGTATCACAGAGCAGGATTACTGAGTTAGCTGGATAACTGCGCTGAGTAAAACCCTGTATCACAGAGCAGGATTACTGAGTTAGCTGGATAACTGCGCTGAGTAAAACCCTGTATCACAGAGCAGGGTCACTGAGTTAGCTGGATAACTGCACTGAGTAAAACCCTGTATCACAGAGCAGGATTACTGAGTTAGCCGGATAACTGCACTGAGTAAAACCCTGTATCACAGAGCAGGATTACTGAGTTAGCCGGATAACTGCGCTGAGTAAAACCCTGTATCACAGAGCAGGATCACTGAGTTAGCTGGATAACTGCACTGAGTAAAACCCTGTGTCACAGAGCAGGGTTACTGAGTTAGCTGGATAACTGCGCTGAGTAAAACCCTGTATCACAGAGCAGGATTACTGAGTTAGCTGGATAACTGCGCTGAGTAAAACCCTGTATCACAGAGCAGGATTACTGAGTTAGCTGGATAACTGCGCTGAGTAAAACCCTGTATCACAGAGCAGGGTCACTGAGTTAGCTGGATAACTGCACTGAGTAAAACCCTGTATCGCAGAGCAGGATTACTGAGTTAGCTGGATAACTGCGCTGAGTAAAACCCTGTATCACAGAGCAGGATCACTGAGTTAGCTGGATAACTGCACTGAGTAAAACCCTGTATCACAGAGCAGGATCACTGAGTTAGCTGGATAACTGCGCTGAGTAAAACCCTGTATCACAGAGCAGGATTACTGAGTTAGCCGGATAACTGCACTGAGTAAAACCCTGTATCACAGAGCAGGCTTACTGAGTTAGCTGGAGAACTGTGCTGAGTAAAACCTGTATCACAGAGCAGGATTACTGAGTTAGCTGGATAACTGCGCTGAGTAAAACCTGTATCACAGAGCAGGATTACTGAGTTAGCTGGATAACTGCGCTGAGTAAAACCTGGGACTCTCCCAAATCTGGAACATGGGCTGAGCTGAGAAGATCTGTATCGGGTTTTACTAAATGAATAATCTTGCTTTGTAAAACGCCCCCCTAGAAGGTCTCCTAGTGTTGTACATGGTGAGTGCTACGTCCTCTCCGCTCAGGCCAAATGGAGGCCTCACTTCCTGAGCAGTCCTGGATGGATGTTTCAGAACTGGAGAGAAAACATTTTATTTACTCATTTTCCATTAGTGCACTTGTACGTGTGTAAAAATGTGTGTGCTCCAGGTGCAGTGCAGTTTTGACCTGGTCAGAAACCAGCCTGGAGGTGCGGTTTAACCTTCAGGGTCCAAGTTGAACTATGCGGTTGTTCCCTGCACTTGGACCGGTACTTCTCGTCATACTTGTTCCTGGTTATGGTTATACACTTTGTAGTACGTCGCTCTGGATAAGAGCGTCTGCCAAATGCCTGTAATGTAATGTAATGTAATGGTTTGTCTGTAATGTGCTCTGCTCTTGTTCTTTTCAGGACTGCATTCCTCAGTATCATGTAGGACACTGGAAGAGACTTGGTAAGAATACGTTCTCCTCTTAAGTTGTTGGGGCACACGCGTGTGCTGACCTCTCTAACATGCGCCACTGGTGGTCACGCGTGTCCGTGTCTCCGAGTTCTGGCCCTTCTCCAAACGTGCCGTTTCATTTCGTCCACAGAAAATATCAGGCACTACATCAGCCACCACAACCTGCCACTCACCCTGGCCGGGGCCTCCTACGGCGGCGTCTCGGTCAACGATGTCATCTTCAGTGGACGGAAGGCCGCGGAGAGCCTCGTTGGGGAGGTGTAGGGGGGCCTGCCGTGCCAGCCCAGGATGAGTCGTCTCCTCGAGTTCCCCGTGTGCCTTCTCTGATGCGTGAGCAGAAGCGTCTGGTCTCACCCAGGAAGTACCACAGAGGGCGCTCGCTGTGCTCTCCTATCGTTAAAATCGACCTTGACAGCTTAACAGCTCATCAAAGACCTTTATTTAACTGCGGTGGGTGTTTTAGTGCCAGGTTGCAATAATACTAGTAGCAATCATAGTAATCATTTATCACATTTATGTCGCGCTGTTCTTCATCTGAAAGTTCAGTGACAGAGTGAACCCAGCTGCACTGGACCAGCCCAGCCCATTAGTGTCTTACTCCGCACAGGCCGCTTGTGAAAACCGAAACCTTCGTCTCATCGCTGCCCGTCCCGAGTAAAAGCAATGTTCCCAGCCATTGTTTTAAAGGTTTTATTTGTGATTTGGCTTCATGCCCCCCCCCCCAATGATGTTAATGGGGGTGCACGGTAAACGTAAATTCTAATAGTTGTCACAAGAGCTGCTTATATTAATGCTGTGTGGTAAAACCCTAACGTCAAGATTTTTTCTCAAATCGTTGGGCTGCCTCTGATTATGAATTTGTTTTTGTTTTGCGATGCTGCCGGCAAGTGCTTGTTACTGATGGACCCACCCCCCCCCCCACCCCCTACTCACCGCCCCCCACCCCCCACCCACCCCCCCCCGCTTGAGAAACAGCGGTGGGAGATTCCAGAGGTGGGCTCGGGATGATCATGTTAAATGTATCAGGGTCGTTTTTTCTCTGCCTTTTGAAGAAGGGAGGGGAACGTGTTGAATGTTCGTACGTACCCCCCCCCCCCCCCCCCACCTACCCACCCCCCCCACTGTGAGCTGTTCTGAGGCAGTACGGATACCACTGGATACCCATTCACTGTCTTCCACAGGCCTGGAGATACGATTACATTACATTACAGACATTTAGCAGACGCTCTTATCCAGAGCGACTTACACAACTTCTTACACAGCGTTTACATTGCATCCATTTATACTGCTGGATATGCACTGAAGCAATTCAGGTTAAGTACCTTGCTCAAGGGTACAACGGCAATGTCCCTCACGGAAATCGACCCTGCAACCTTTAGGTTGCAAGACCAGTTCCAGATGGCCGTAAAATGGCAGTTTGACCAATCAGATCATCTTGTGTCCGTTCTGTTACCCCTGCACCCTCCTGGTCTAGATCACTGCTCACGACACAGTCTCGACAAATCAGTGATCGTGCGAATGTTGTTTCATTTTTAAACTGAATCTACTTTGAATTTAACTTGAAAATTAATAAAATTGTAATTGTAATCTTGATCGGAATAGATTATATTGATAAAATATATCTGAATAGTTGTTGTAATTTAAAATGTAAAATGCTTTATTTTTGAACAGTTTGACAACAATGAATAAAATGTTTAATTTTACTAATGGTTGGTATTGGAGCTTTTACCCGATGTAAATATTTTTTTTTTTGCTTTATCTGGAATGGCCAGTGGTGTAGTATATATACTCAGGGGCTGCCTGCTGCAGGCAGTACTGACACAGCCTGAATGCAGCACCTGTGGGCCCCGCCCCCCTTCTGGAGTGGGGTGTTAACCGGACCCCACAGAGAGTCACGGCGTTTTGCGGTTTAAAGCTGATCTACGCAGGTTCACGCCGGCTCCCCGTCTCGAGACCCAGCCCCCCCCCCCCCCCCCCCCGCCCCCGCCCCCGCCCCCGCCCAGCCCCGTGGAGCGGCTTGTAGGGGACAGGTGACACAGGAGGGAACCTGTCATCAACAACCGCTATTCTCCCCCCCCCCCCCCCCCCCCCCCCCCCCCCCCCCCCCCCCCCCCCCCCCCACCCCCCAACCCAACCCCCCCCCCCCCCCCCCCCCCCCCCCCCACCCCGCACATGACAGCCGCCTTTAAATAAAGAAATAAAACGTTTGCTGATAAACAACCGAAGTGACTCAGCCTGTCGCCCTGCAGAGATGACGGGGGGGCGGGGGGGGGCTGTCAGTCATGGGCTCGCTGATGCGACGGATGACTCCCCCCCCCCCCCCCCCCCCCCCCCCCCCCCTTTGCTTTCACTTTTCTTTTTTCACAGAGGGGGGAAACACAAACTGCAAAATGATATTCATCAAAGGGAGAAGAAGAAGAAAAAAAAACCCAACACCAGCGCCTCACTTGAACTGTTTTTGTTTATTTATTTATTTATTCGTTTGTTTGTTTGTTTGTTTGTTTATTTTCACCTTGCGCTCGGCGGTGGCGGCCATTTTGTTCCCACGCTTCGTGCCTCGCTGCGACTTCATGGCCTTTGTCATTTGAGCTTTTTAATTTCGCCTTCTGCCCCGTTGAACCCTCTAAACGAAACGGGTGGCATCATTGATGGATTTTTCCAAAGTCTTGTAGGGCACACGATCCATAATGGATGGTTGCGTTTGCAGAAGGTCGGGTGAGAAGCGACTGCTTTGAAATCACTCTGGATGATTTCATGGGCTTATGATTCGGCAATAATTCATCCTCATTTTTAACTAGTGCTGTGTGCCTGTGGCTGACTGTAAAAAGGAAACATATGTTCACTTCAGCAACACGACGTACGGCGACGTATTTGGATGTGGAACTACATTAAAAGAAAGACTTGCATTATTCTGATGTTAATTGAAGTGGTTCGATGGGATTTTTGTTTTCTTTTATCCATCAAGGCCCTGCTGACTGCCTCTTTCCTGGGCCTCTGACAAGTTCTGCTTAATTAAAGCTTTTGGCTCCTTTTCTAAAAGAAAGTATGGCAGCAGAGATCGACTCGTACGGGGCTTGTCTTGAGTTTCCAGAACGCCGAGGTAACGTGGTCTCTCTGGAGAAGAAAGGGGTGAGAGACAGTGTCAGATTTCTTTTTTAATTACCTCGTTTTTGATTTTTTAATTTTTTATTTTTTTATTTAAACCTTTATTTAACCAGGGAAGGTCCCATTGAGATTAAAAATCTCTTTTTCAAGGGAGCCCTGGTCAAGACAGGCAGCAGCACAAAAATGTTGATAATACGTTTCTTCCCACAAGCCTTCAGATAATTAGCTGTATCTGGCCTGCTCTTAAAAGAACAGTCATGATGTATTATTCAGCCTATGTGCTTCTCATGGAGTTCGCTAGCCTTTTTTTTTTTTTTGGGGGGGGGGGGGGGGGGTGAATTTGACAGCTGTGTCTGTTCACCTTGAGTAACTGCCCTCTGCCTCTGCCCCCAACCCCCTCGCCCTCACCCCCCCCCCCCCCTTCCATCTAAGATGGAAAAGCTCTCAGAAGAAAAAAAAGGCAGTTTCTGTTCAATCCCTTCTCCTTTTCTTCCCTCTCGTACTCTGCTCGGATGGTAATGGAACGTCGTTGGGCAGAGACGGGTGTTCACCTGCCCGGCGATGATGCCCGAGTGCCTTTCTTCAGGAAACGGACCCTTTGAGGTGTGAGATCACACGTATATGTGATTAGAATATTCTTCACCGGACATTCTAATGCTGATGAAACGGTCGCTAGTGGTGACTGAAAGCAATAGAGTTCTAGAACACTGGCTTAGAATTTTGAAGAATCAAAAAACATTCCGAAAAAAACACTCATCAGAAGGTTAATGTACACCAAGGGTGTTGTGCTATTTGTCAATGGGGGACAAATTCTTTTGTGAAAAATCGTGCATATGGGCTAATTGTTTTCTGCATGCTGCTTGTCAATGAATAAGGCGGGCTGTGCGTGTGTGTCTGTAAGGAGTTTAGGTATTACTCTGTCGCTAGTGGGGGGGTGGGATGCTGGACACAATTTCTGACACATCAGTCATTTTCTTCCCAAATTATCAAAGGGCCCAGAGTGGGTCTATGGAAAGCCACCCCCCCCCGCCCCCCACGCCAAACACTTGTGTTCTCGTCGATGCTTTCATCCCACTGCGTCCCCGGGCTGCGTGTTGTGCAGTAATAATCTGTAAGCTGTAAAGAAGGGCAGGATTATGTGGTTTTTGGCTGCGTTCCTTGACATGTTGTGAGAAAGCCCAACCCCCCCCCCCCCCCCCCCCCCCGCCCCACCAGCGAGGATGCCAGGCAAGGAAACGGAAAAGGAAGAAAAGTTCAAATCACTGAGCTTAACAAATGTTTCCTCAGGCGAGCGGTGTGGTGGTGTGGGGGGTGTTGGGGGTGTGGGGGTGTGGCGTAGCGAGCTCCCTCTCTGTGACGGCTTCGTTTCGTCGCTTGCTCATTTTCAAGGGGGAGAAAATGAAGGCCTCGCGGTTCTTTCTCTGTCTCCTGCCCGACTGTGAATCTGCCTCCGCAGATCTCGCTTGCTCCTTCCACAAGGCCGGCCTGCGTAAAGAAAAAAAAAAAAAAGCAGAAGGATGTTAAAAAAATAAATACATTTTTAAAAAGACCCCTACCTGCAAGAAGCAGAAGTGCACAGGCTGGACAGTTAAATTAATTGCTCCCCTTTTTATAGGAACATAAGATCACATGATTACTTAATGAGGAGAATGTACCTACAGTCTTGGGCAAGGATGGGTAGTTCCGGTCCTGGTGGGCCGGTGTGTGTGCAGATTTTTGTTTCCACAGTTTACCCTGGCTGAATGAGCTAATTGGCTGTGCACACCGACACTGGTTCACCTGTAGATCAGATCACAGTGAAACATTTCATACAGGGGCACAAGGGCAGACTTCAGCTGTCACTCATGCGCTCGCTGGGAAATGTAGCTAAAATGTCCGATGGTGTAAATGTTGGGGCTAATGAAGTCAATAAGGCCAGAAGTTAAGGCGCGAAACCCAGTGACAGACACGGCCCTCGTTTCCCTACAGACACGGCCCTCGTTTCCCTACAGACACGACCCTCGTTTCCCTACAGACACGACCCTCGTTTCCCTACAGACACGGCCCTCGTTTCCCTACAGACACGACCCTCGTTTCCCTACAGACACGGCCCTCGTTTCCCTACAGACACGACCCTCGTTTCCCTACAGACACGACCCTCGTTTCCCTACAGACACGGCCCTCGTTTCCCTACAGACACGACCCTCGTTTCCCTACAGACACGACCCTCGTTTCCCTACAGACACGACCCTCGTTTCCCTACAGACACGACCCTCGTTTCCCTACAGACACGACCCTCGTTTCCCTACAGACACGACCCTCGTTTCCCTACAGACACGACCCTCGTTTCCCTACAGACACGGCCCTCGTTTCAGCTACAGACACGGCCCTCGTTTGCCTACAGACACGGCCCTCGTTTCCCTACAGACACGATCCTCGTTTCAGCTACAGACACGGCCCTCGTTTCAGTTACAGACACGGCCCTCATTTCTCTACAGACACGGCCCTCATTTCAGCTACAGACACAGCCCTCGTTTCCCTACAGACACGGCCCTCGTTTCAGCTACAGACACGGCCCTCGTTTCCCTACAGACACGGCCCTCGTTTCAGCTACAGACACGGCCCTCGTTTCAGCTACAGACACGACCCTCGTTTCAGCTACAGACATGGCCCTCGTTTCCCTACAGACACGGCCCTCGTTTCAGCTACAGACACGGCCCTCGTTTCAGCAACAGACACGGCCCTCGTTTCCCTACAGACACGGCCCTCGTTTCAGCTACAGACAAGGCCCTCGTTTCAGCTACAGACACGAAACTCGTTTCAGTTACAGACACAGGCCTCGTTTCAGCTACAGACACGACGCTCGTCGCCCACCTCTGGTTCAGAGAGTGTAAAGCAAAGCGTCAGACCTGTGCAGCGCTGCGGAGTCCCTCTCTACCCGAGCATCGGGGTCGTCTGCATCACGTTCCACTCCGAGGGAAAGGCTTTGTGTCTCTCTCCCCTTAATCCTCCCGCTGTGTAAATTGGCGCATAGCGTGTCGGCGGAGGGGAGTGAGAGTGAGACTGCGCAGAGATGGAGTGGAGGGGGGGGGGGGGGTGTGGGTGTGTTGGTGGGGCTGGGGGGGGGGGGGGGGGTGTTCAGGCGTCGCGGGCTCACGGGGAGCGCTTCCATCCCCTGGCCCTCGTCCAGGGCCGCTGTAATCCCTCCGAGACGAGGAAAAGGAGGGAGAGGGGTGAGGAGGAGGAGGGAGAGGGGTGAGGAGGAGGAGGGAGAGGGGTGAGGAGGTGGAGAGAGAGGGGTGAGGAAGAGGAGGGAGAGGGGTGAGGAACAGGAGGGAGAGGGGTGAGGAGGAGGAGGGAGAGGGCTGAGGAAGAGGAGAGAGGGGTGAGGAGGAGGAGGGAGAGGGGTGAGGAAGAGGAGGGAGAGGGGTAAGGAAGAGGAGGGAGAGGGGTGAGGAGGAGGAGGGAGAGGGGTGAGGAGGAGGAGGGAGAGGGGTGCATGTTGAAATACCTGCTCATTCTCTTCCCTGTGTTACATTGCACTGTTTGCAGCGTTACCGTCGGCCTGGCAATTATACAGCCCGGCTCTACATCTGCACCGCCAAATGCATGCATTTAAAATAAAAAATAAGCATTTTCCCTTTTAATTTAGCCATTTAGATCACAAAGATCCTTTTATTTGAGGGAAATTTGCATTCGGGGAAAAAAATACGGGTTTTTTTTTATCTCATCCACAACAGTCAACGTTGCCTTTGTGTTTCCTCTTCCAAAAATGAGCTACGTGAGGAGTTAAGACTTGAGTGCAGCTGGAAGCGCACATTTGTATTCCTCTTCTTTATCCTTCGGGGGATGCATTCTTTCACTTTTTTTTTCTTTTCTCCTTTCGGTAAGACTCGTGTCTTTATTATTTATGAAGCTCGGCCGCGGCTGCAGCAGAAATCCTCGGCTGTTAGCGGGGTGCGTTGGTCCGGAAGCGCAGCTCCGCGCTCAGGCTCGCGCCCGTAAAAGCTCTAACCGCAGCTTCGATTTTTTTAGCGGCTGAGTTCAGCTGTCAGAACAAAGGGGCCACGGGTGGAAACTGGTTAAAGGCACTGAAGGTGCTCCTGGAAGAATCTTGTTCAAGGGATCGTTCACTTCTGGGGTTTTTTTTTTTGTTTTTTTTTTTTGTTTTTTGTCTTTGTGATTTTGATATTTCTTGCCAGTTTTGGCATTTGTTTTCTAATGCCCCAGACGGTGTGCAACGAAGCATGTTACAGATATTTCAGAAGTTTCTGTTGACCTGTCTACTTTACAGTAGCTAGTATCGGGGCATTTGTGGTCAAGGCTCTATGCTAACATTTTTTAAATTCCATGTACTCCTACGTTGAGATTTTTAGGAGCACACTAATGCATCCCAATTAGTAGAAGTGCAACTAAGTTATTTTTTCGAGTTAACACACATTAGTTTGGGAGCGCTGTAGGGCTCTGTCCCAAGGCTCATAGTTTGAAGCAAAAGAAAACAAAAGATCTTCAGGTAACTTCAAAGCAGCTTGTACAGAGGCCTTGCGTTTATAGAGGCTTTATATGTGAACAGATTCATCTTGTTGTAGCATTTCTTCACAATTATGAACATAAACCCACTTTAATAACCTGCTGGAACTGCTTTGTTTTTCATTCGGCAGTCTCAGGTTGCTTGTCCCATTAAATATAGTTCTAACTGAAAATAATATTAAACACAATTTTTAAAAAAATAAATAAATAAATTAGGGAATATATTAATGTGCAAACTCTGGAGACATATTCATTGATTTATAATCATTGTGATAAATGATCTACTTTGGAATTACTTGAAGTCTATTTTGCTTTAAAGCAGCAACCTGCAAATGTCCCTGTACATGTAAATGCCTGTTGTGTCAGAAACTGGTCCCTGTAAGTATCTAAAACTGTGTTTCGGCAGATCTCCTGGAACAGGGTTGGGTACCACTGACCTTACATACCCTCCATAGAATACACGCCCTGTCTGGGCCCAGAAATGGTGCGCTAAAAACCAAAATAACAGCACAAAACTCCGGAAAGCAAACTGTCCCATTAAGGCTCTTCTACAGTGTGTGGGTGGGCCCCATGGTCTGGCACTGAATCCAGACTGGACCCGTGCTGCCTGGTAGCTGCACGGGGGGGTGATGGATGATTGACTGTACCGTCACCCAGGGACGGAAGGTGTCAGCCAGGATGACTGTGTGCTCTTTCCGGTCGTTCATTTTATCCGCCCGTGTCTTCTCGGTCCTCGACCGACCCAGAAATCAATCGAAGTCTGACATCTTCAGGGACGCTCCAACCACGGTTCTGTAATCCCAGCCCATCGAGCTAAGAGCGGGGTGCTAGGAGGCCCCCGAAGGGTGCTTGAGCAAGGTGACACGAGTGCGTGCTTGGCGGAAATAATTCTTTCGGAACGTGTGACATATAAACTGCGGAGCGACCCGTGGATCAACCTCTCCCCACCTGCCAGGTCTAACTGATGCCGCTTCAGACCGACGTTTGACCGAACAAGGACGTCCCGTTTGCCAAATACGTGTCTCCTTGATTCTTTCGTCCTCGCGTCCCCTTCCTTTCCTCGAGTCCTTTGCTGGGCGGAGCTAAGGAAGCAAGGGAAGGGGGCGAGGAACCGATGCAAGGCGGCAAGTGATTGGATTGAGCCCCGAGCCTCACTGCCTACCGGCGCCCCCTTCTGGTCATGAGCAGACTCCAGCTGCACACGAAGAGTCTTTGTAACTCCTGTCGAGCTTAGCGGTGGACTGTACTGTGAAAAGAAGCAGCGGCCCTCGCTGAGCCTGCCCTGCCTGTGATTGGTCCGTGTCTGACTCGAGTCTTTAAAGGAAATATGGATGACTCCGAGACTCGGGGTGTAGGCTTATTTTTCCCAAAATTTCATAGAGTATTGCCTCTCAAAAAGTGTTTTCGTTCTGTTGGGCCACACCTTTTCCAGAGTGGCCACAGGCCTTTAATTCACTTGAGTCTTCAGAAATCTGGAGAGGGTAGATTCCTTAACCTGCAGTACTGTCAGACCCTGACCAATCAGGCGAGTGTGGGGAGCGTTTTGGATGAAAGCTGGAGCAAACAAAAAAAAAAAACCTTCCCAGATTGGTAGAACAGGTTTCAGCCGTGAGCACAGCTATGCAATACAAATGGGCATCCCAGATTGGGAGAAAATGGGGGGGGGGAGAAACATTAAATATGTAAATTTTGCATTGATATCTTCAAGCATTTTCATTCTTGTTAAACAGAGAGCTGTTAGCGTGTGACACAGGTTGCCAAGTTGCGCAGTGGACGGGCAAGAGACCTTTAGCATGTTCCCAGTCCAGGTGTGATGGATGTAGGGCTGGGCGCTGGCTAGCCCACAGGTAAGTGTTCTGACGTAGGTGCTGAGCTTGTTTCCTCCATTCCTTTCCATTCCCGTCGCATTCCCGTTCCCGTCAGCTTTGATTCCATCCGGTCCCGGCTTGATTCCGAGTGCGAGCGTTTGCGCGTTTCGTTCTGAGTGCTGTCGCCCGCGCCGCTGTCTGTCGCCGAGTCGGTTTGGTGCGGCACGCCCCGGCGATTTTGGCGGGAAAAGGGGGACGTTCCGTGACGTGTTCGGGTTTCTGGGTTTGCCGATGCCGTGGCGACCGGGGACGAGCAGGGCAGGCTTTGGCCTCCTTCCCGCTCCTGTCAGCTGGATTATTCCATAATGGCTGTTCACCCTGTCAGCTGTTCCCCCGGCCGTGTTATTCCGTAATGGCTGTTCACCCTGTCAGCTGTTCCCCCGGCCGGTTCATTCCATAATGGCTGTTCCCCCTGTCAGCTGTTCCCCCCGCCGTGTTATTCCATAATGGCTGTTCACCCTGTCAGCTGTTCCCCCAGCCGGTTCATTCCATAATGGCTGTTCCCCCTGTCAGCTGTTCCCCCGGCCGGGTCATTCCATAATGGCTGTTCCCCCTGTCAGCTGTTCCCCTGGCCGTGTTATTCCGTAATGGCTGTTCACCCTGTCAGCTGTTCCCCCGGCCGGGTTATTCCATAATGGCTGTTCACCCTGTCAGCTGTTCCCCCGGCCGGGTCATTCCATAATGGCTGTTCCCCCTGTCAGCTGTTCCCCCGGTCGTGTTATTCCGTAATGGCTGTTCACCCTGTCAGCTGTTCCCCCGGCCGGGTTATTCCATAATGGCTGTTCACCCTGTCAGCTGTTCCCCCGGCCGGGTTATTCCGTAATGGCTGTTCCCCCTGTCAGCTGTTCCCCCGGCCGTGTTATTCCGTAATGGCTGTTCACCCTGTCAGCTGTTCCCCCGGCCGGGTCATTCCTAATTGTTGTTCTCCCTGTCAGCTGTTCCCCCCGCCGGGTTGTTCCATAATGGCTGTTCCCCGGCCGTGCGTTTCGCCGCCAGCTCAGAAGCGGCTGATCCCGGCCGCTGGCCTGCTCCTCCGGTGCGCCGTGTTCCCACATCCATTTGGGAGGGGGCGTAGCAACATGTGTGCACACACGCACAATCTTATACACACAAACACACAGGCACACACACACACACACACACACACACGCACACACTCCCGCTCCTAAAGGCATGGGCTGCCACTCCCGTCACGCTGGGGACGGAGTGGCAGCCCTGACCCCAGCTCAGCCAAGCTCGCCGTATCTCCACGCACTGTGCACACAGCCGTGTGAGGAAGCCCTCCCCCGATACCTCATTAGTCACACATGATGAAAAATGAGGGGTGCTGGGCTGGGGGCTGGGGGGTGGGGGGTGTTGGAGGGGTTGGGGCACAGACGCGGTTATGGTGGTTTGAGAAGGAGGGGGAAGAAACCTGTATAGCTGCTGGCTGCCTGGCGAAAGGGTGGAATCTCTGAGCGATTAACTGCCAGCTTGCCTCCTAAACACACATCGTTCCAGAGAGGCTGCAGCGTGTGCAGATTTAATTTTTTTGTGGGTTTCTTTTAATCAGCCAGGAAATTTAGGCCCGGGAAACGAGCGGCGGGGATTTGACTCCCATTTAAGTTAATTTAACGCAAGTCAATACATGAGCTGAATTGAGCGCTGAGTGCAGAAGCGCGCCTAAAAAAACGGGCGCTGCAGTCTGGAGCCCACCGCTTCGTGGGAGTGAAAGGCAGCGCGCGGTATCAGCCTCCCAAACCCAGCTGCGCAAAGCACCGCGCCGTTACCGTCTCACCGTCTGCAAACTGCATGTGGGACGCACAGCAATACCCCCGACCCCGCCCCCTCCCACCCCCCCGTGCACCTTCAGCGGATAGACCCGATCAAATCAGTTTCATTTGTGTAGCCTAGCGCTTTTTTACAGAAATCACAAAAGTCACAAAAATGTTTTGCAGAGCAGCAGAAGAAGAGCAAACACACCAGACCTGAACCCATAAATAGCAAGCGCATGAGGTAAAAAAAAAAAATAATAATTTTTTTAAGTAAATAAAACTCCCCGTTGGGAAGAAATCTGGGGAGCAACCCGGCTGTAGAGGGCCAGCCCGTCCTTCGCCGACTGTCCGGGTGTGAAAAGAGAAATTAAAGAAATGTAATAAGTGATGTGATAGAAATATAGATGTGATGTGTGAAGTGCGCACCCCCCCCCCCCCCCCATTGATCAGCAGACAGCCGCTCCATGGTTTCCAGAGCTGCCATCGTACAGCTCGTCCGTACTTCACCCGCCCCTTGTTCTCCTCGAGTTTCGCCATTAAAAAAAAAAATTAAATAGCCCTGCTAACAAGGCGACTTTTATTGTTCCCTCCTAAACGGATTCAGCGCACCAAACACATTGTACAGCTACTTAATAAACAGCGTCTGATAGCGCGGTAATTAATCAGCAAATTACACTCATTTCAGTGACGCCGCCAGTTCGGTCTTCGGCGGCGGATAAATCTTGTCTTGTGCCTACGCGGGCCGTGTAAGTGCTGAAATATTAATGTGTCTTACGGTCTCCAGCGCGTGCGTGGCTCCGCGTCTTCATAATGAATGTGCATCGCTGCGCCAGCACGTCATTCCCTGTCCTCTCCCAAATTATTTTTTTTTCCGGGTGTTATTAATGTTCCATTATCAGGGCTAGGCTCCCACCCCCTCCTGCACATCTCCAGTCTTATCTATCTTTAACAAAGCGCGAGGGGTGAATGACTGCGATGGTGATTAACTGGAAGCCGGGAAGCCGGAGGATTCGACTGGCAATCCAAGGAGACCTATCCATTTTGATTCGCAGTGCCCATCGTTATTTATTTATTATTTCATCATTATTTATTAAATAGTTATTTTTATTTTTGTTAAGACCCCACTGTACTCCCTGACTTTGATTTGAGGGGAAAAAAAGTAAAGAATAGGGACACTTCATCGCCTGGTGCAAAAAAAAGGAACTTTCGGAATGACAGCTGTGACACCTAATTCCCCCCACCCCCCACCCCCCTCACCTTAACAAATGACAAATCTGTTTTTTTAAGAGCCAGTGCAAATGACTGCACCAATGCTTTTCCGGGCCAACGCCGCCGCCAGCCCCCCTCCGCCCCCCCTCCCTCCCTCGCTCCCTCCCTCGGGTCCTGTTTTGACCTTCTCTTGTACGGCCTCGGCAAAGCTTGCGTTGTTTCGACACTCTCGGTGGGTTTGGTTCAGTCGTGCTATATCTTATAAAGCAGGCGGAGGAGGGGGTGAGATAACTAATTTAACGCATTTTGGGCGTATCCCTAAAATCAGACAATGAGAGCGATCTGTCGTTACCAGGTCGCAGTCTAAAGACCCTCCGTGCCCTCAGAGTTCAAGCGATTTGAAGTAATGTCCGTGTTTCTCCATTAAGGTGTTTTTTTTTTTTTTTTTTTTGTTTTTACTATCCGAACTGTTCCGAGCACAGCTTTAAAGAGGACACACCTGGCCCATTATCAAGGCATGGAGACAGACACGCCTTCACCCACCTGAATTATTTCATCGTTGAATTTTTGAATATTTGAAACTGTATGGTGTTTTATTTTTTATTCTAATTTATTATATATATATATATATATATATATATATATATATATATATATATATATATATATATATATATATATATATGCCATAATATATATATATAAGCCCTATATATAGTATGCCTTTGGCGAGTACAGTATTGCCTTTTCTGTTGTTCCACTGACTGATCTGTTCAATTGTGAGACTGGATATGACTGTCTTCCTGAGCAAAGCGAACTGAGCTTAGAGAAATTACTTTAATAACTTACAGCACGAGGACGTGAAGGGTTTTATTCCTCCAAACGATCTTACAAATTTCCCAATTTCAGCAACTTAATAACAATTTCCTAGAAGCTCCCGTAGTCTAAAATGTTCTCTTTTCAGCATGTTAAAGATAGAAGAAGAATTGCCCCCAATAAGATGTTTTTACAAGAGCGCATACATTGCAGGAAGACGGTGAATCTACCCAAAACCTTTTTTTTTTTTTTTTTTTTTTTTTTTTTTTTTGCTCCTTTCAGTGCTGGAGCTGGGGAACGATGCAGTTAAATTCTTATATTAAAGGGGCTTCTTGTATTAAAGTTTTACCAGTTTAGGGCTTGAGGTCCTTATCCTGGCTTTAAGGCTCTACACAGCTTCAGTTTTTGGGCTGGAAGAATGAGATGTCCAGTCCCGAAGTACCCCTGGTATCAATGTAGGCTTTTAGTTAAACTCCCACTGGTCCTGGAGCGGTTACGTAACCTAACCAAGAAATGCCCTCCGAGCAAACAACGTCTAATGAGGCAGGAGGGTTTTAAATTTTAAAGTGCATTTTTAAAAGTGTGTGTGTGTGTGTGTGTGTGTGTGTGTGTGTGTGATTGTGTGTTTTTGTACAGGGAGATGACAGTTAACAGCGTGGCAATCCAAAGTGCACAGTTGCATTGTGTTTGCAAAAAGAACATTCTCTGCATTTCTGGGTCTTTGTGTGAGCCTTTGTGCTGAGCGTTTTTCTGGCAGTGCGGTTTTAAACGGGATGAAGAGAAGATTGGCTCACGTCCTGGATAGAGCCGTGCCACTATGTACTGGAATACTTTCCGCCGGCTTTGTAATTGGCAGAAACCTGTCACGTTTGCAATGCATTAGCATTCCTACGTCAGATTCCTCTTGACCTCTGTTTTGTGACTTTCTTTTTTTGAATCAAATCTTTTGCGCTCACTGAGAAATGAAACTTTCAGCCTAGTTATTAGTCCCAACATAATGTACAAGACTCCTTTGCGCAATATTTAGGTATAATAGGTGTGTATATTTTATTTATTTATTTATTTATTTTAATGTATGGATTGAAATGTCATGTTAAGCAGGAGATTGGTGCCTGACATTACAGGCGTTACCTGACATTACCACATATATAGCCGATCAATACAAATAAAATGACAATACATTTGCTATGGAGCGCAATTTTGTATGTAATCAAGTAAAGACTGGGTACTGACTGACTTGTTTAAAATAATGTGTAAAATTCTGATATTGACTTTGAGACAAAGAGCACTTTATTTATTTATTTGTTTGTTTACTTATGTACTGCTTTTGGATTAGATATGTGAAATTGAAGACAGACAGCAGGACAGCATGTTCTTGGCCGATGGACAGTAATCAGAAAGAAGGACAGGAGCCCAGCTGACAAATGTCAGCCCCACAAAGGCGCGTTTTTTCCCCGAGAAGACTGCAAATGAAGTCGGAGCCCTGCTCACCCAAATCACGACTATTTCATACAACCAAGTGCCACTAAAAAAATCTGCAATTTGTGAAGAAAAACAAAAACAAAACAAAACAGATTTTTATTTACTGGAAGCACTCAAAACCGACATGTTTTCTTTTTTTAGGATACGCTGGCCATTTGGTACACTTTCATAGATGCATTGTTAGTTGCCAAATTGTTTGCCCTTTTCAGAATTTTTATTCATATTGTTTTTTTTCCTCCCCAGTAATGCACCCATAACCTACAAATGTCTTTCAGTATCCTCATTATTCAGTACTTAATTATTCAGAAATGTGCGTGCGAGTGTGTGTGTGTGTGTGTGTGTGTGAGAGAGAGAGAGAGAGAGGCATACGGGCAGAGAGAGAGAGAGAGACAGACAGGGAGAGAGGGGGGAGAGAGAGAGAGACACAGAGGAGATAAATATACCTCCTTTAAATTCGATACTTGTCCGTGTCGATGATTGCGCAAGCAAGGTTTAACATTTCGGGACGACGAGAATAAATAGCAGCGCTTTCCGCCTCGTAATTGTCACCGCAATCAGCAATCGCTGGCATTTGCGCTCCGCAGGAGCCGAGCGTCCCGAAGCTGCCCCCGGTGATGAGGACGCGCCCGGCATTAAACTGCCGACCCGACCCGGTTACTGCTCTCAAGTCACGTCTCAGCCCGAGGAGATGAGGAAGGCACACAATTTTTAGGAATTTTCTTTGGGGGGATAACCGGGACCGCGACCACACAGCGAGTAGGCTACTGCCACTGACCTAGTTCTGAAGCTCGCCGAAAACTATAGCGGAGGTTGCAATAAATAGCAAGGGAACTTTTTGGAGCCCTAACACACATTTTGATTTGGTTGCATGAACCAAAATGACGGTTTACATCTATAAACCTTCATGTGCTCGTTTATAACCATGACAGTCCCTTCTCTGTAAGTTGCTTCAGGATTGTGAAATCCATCAAGAAATGTTTTTGTTTGTGGGAATCAATATCAACATGCACTTATACTGTAAGGCTACCTGCTTTTCCAATCCTGGCTTTGTAATAAATCAATAATACACCGATGAAGTATGCCAGTACAAGTTATCAGGGCTACCTGTGAGGGTGGGATAGACAACCCAGCCCCAAGAGGAGGGGCGGGTACGTAAGCGTGGGGTAAATATTATTGCCCCGGGCATTTCACCCTGCTTTCATGCACAATTGGGTGTGAGCAGTGGCCCTGAAGAAGTCCGGGGGTCCCGAGCTTGGGCCAGAGCACCGTAACTTCCATCGATAAGACCGACCACAACTGATGACAAAACCGCAAGGTAGCGATAAAATAACTGAAGAGATGACATCATTTTGGACGAAGCTCAGCCTACTGCCCTGGAGTTGTTTTCTAAAAAATAAATAAATAACCGCCAGCTTATTAAAAGGCAGGATGGCTTCTGCCCGTAAGTAACGCACCTACAGCAGTGGTAACCTACCTTGCTCCTGGAGATCTACCGTCCTGTGGGCTTTCATTTCAACCCTAATTTGGCACCTGACTCTACTAATTAGCAGCTCAATGCAGGTCTTCAGCTGTTGAATGAGGTGTGCTTTTTTAGGGTTGGAGTGAAATCCTACAGGGCGGCAGATCTCCAGGAGCAGGGTTGATTACCACTGACCTAAAGAAATCTGCGATGCGTGTTCAACATGACTGTGTTGCTTGGGAAGACAGTGCCTGGTTCGGTTTTCCTTCCTAATGATAGAGTGTGGCTAACCAGTTGAAGAGGTTTTTTTTATTTTTATTTTAATTTTTCGTAAAAAGAAAAGAATTTCAAGTCGGTGCTAAAGAACTCCATTGCATTGAATCACCAGTAGCGATTGTTACATCAGCATTAGATTGTTCAAAACGTCAAGGTGTACCTTGGTCCAGGTGTATCTCACACCTTTTATTGATTAAATTGATGTCACCTGCAGAACTCTAGCTGTCTTGTTGTTTGGTGAATAATGACCAATCCTGCGGGCTTGGCCTTGCCAAAGAGGCAACATGAAAAAACAACTCAATGCCAAAAAAAAAAAAGACAATAACACGGCAAAGTCAAATGTTCGAACATTCTGAGGAAATATTCTTGTTTATTCTTTGCTGCAGTTATATAGCTGAGGTCTGCATGATTAAGTGTCAAAAAAGTAGTGTATTTCCACCAAATGAAACTGCTTGTAGTGGTTTATATTGATTGCACCAAGGCTATATTTCCTTTCATTAAATAAAAAAAGGTTATTGTATGACAAGTATGAACAAAGTGAACTGATTTCTTGAATGATTATTAAACTAGTAAGTCACCCACATAGTTTCACGATCCTTTTTAAAACCATGAGTTCTTTTTTGAACAGAATCTTACATTTTATTTCCAATTAACTTAAAAGGAAAATGGAAGTTCTCACTAATGGCAGAGTCAGGCCGGGAATCTGTAGTGTCAAAAGGGGTCAAGGAACGGAATTGAGCTGCTGTGTCCATGTTTCTGCTACTTCGTCTGACTGATTATATTGCTTTCCTAGGATCTTTCTTTGGATCAGACAAAATGAATTTCATTTCATGGTTCAGGACTACCGTTGTCAATAAAAAAAATATACACTTCAAATTATGACCAGGCTTGTTTTTTTTTTTTTGTTTTTTTTTTAGTCTACTGTGTGTATGCCCTAATATACCATGTAAAGATCATTCTCAGTTGTCCAGATTCAAGATAATTAACTACAGCATGAGTTGACAACAAATCTGCTGTATTGGGGGTGGGGGTGCTAGGGAAGCGGGAAGAGGAACAGGACACGGGTGCAATAACAGCAAATTGGATCTAATGAGCCTATCGGTAAAACTAAATTTTTTTAATTCTGGATATGGATATATTTTTCCCTCTTGTGGAGGTGGTGCAGTTTTTTGTCATTATGTTCATCAGTTCCTTAGGAAGTACAGACTGGGGAGATTGTGTAACATGGACTGTAAGATGGTCATCTCTAGACCCATACATCATACCATTCCCCATGAGGCTGTTGATGCTCTTCCCTGCCACGGTAGTATCTTAGTATCTGTACTGTAATCCTGTAACCATCTCTGCTTTCCCCCTGGCTCTCCTTTCGGGGGGGGGGGCTCAAAGGTTACAGGAATGGCAATAAATCAGAGACAAAACAATGGAGACAATTAGGGTTCCGCTGGTGACATCAGAAGAATGGTTGATGTCATGTGGGGTTCCAAAGCTGGAAGGACTACCTTTGTTAGAGCCAGTTTCATTTATGAGACACTGTTATACTTTTATTATTTTTTTACGAAGAGCAGTCTCTTTGCAGTATTGCTGCATATGTCTTCCTTCATACCGATTAGCCATAGAGTGACAGAGCCATACAAATTCTTATAAGCCACACAGACACACATGCACACACACACAGGCACACGCACACACAGGCACACACAGGCACACAGACACACACACACACACACAAACACCCATACTTGGACATCTCTCACTCTTTCCCAAGCTCCCAGGTTAGAATTTCATGGTTTTTTTTCCTCTCTATCTCCACTCAGCAGCAGCTCAGCTCTCCATTGTCCTGGACGCGTGCTCAGAAGCTGCACTTCCAGCCGCAGCGGGAGTTATCCGAAATCCCCGCGGAGCTGAACGTCTGGAGTCGGCGCACGCGCGCGCACCCGGGGCGCTCGCGGCCTTCTGAAGGGGCGCGGCCTGCGCCTCGGCCAACCGCGTCCGCCGCGCCCGTTCGGTCACGTGATCACGGAACGCTCGTTCGTCCCGCCTCCATGTTTGCGTTTCGATTCGATACGAGCTATGAGAGCCGTTTCTGAGATTAGGCGTAGGGCTGTAAAGTCTTGGCACACTCTCATGCACATACACAATGCATTTAGGGTTATTTTATTATTTTATTTTTTTTGTTTGTTTGTAGTGTTAGTGATGGTGTGTGTGCCCTGTGATGGATTTGGCGGCCTGTCCAGGGTGTATTCCCGCCTCTCGCCCAATGCATGCTGGGATAGGCTCCAGCGGCCCCCGCGACCCTGCTCAGAATAAGCTGGTATAGATAATGGATGTATGGATGGATGGATGGATGGATGGATGGATGTAGTGTTGGTTCTAAAAATGACCTTATTCACAGAGACACTGGATATTCTCCAGTATCGAGTTGCTGGATGGAACTAACACCTTTGAGCTCATTATAAAAGCACTTTAATTATACATTTCTCTTTGTTTGAGATGTGGTAATATGCCTGGACTCTCACAATAGACATAAAAAAAGACTTACAATGTGTTTAGCTGTGCTGTGAAAGCCATAAAGCACCACTGCCAGGTCAATTAAAAACGGTATTACAAAGTTCATTCTAGTTCGCTTCGATAACCGAAGATCGGGATGCCCAAGGAGGGACAATCTTTGCCAAGATTTTGTGCCAAATTTGTTTGTAATTATTTAATCGACCCAACAATTCACATGATCTGTAATTTGAATCAATAGGTTAATAACCTAAAATTGGCACACACACACATACACACACACACACACAAATACACCAGCCCTCGAGAAATGAAGTTGTGCACTCCTGACCAAGTTATTGATCGAACACCACAGCAAACACAACGCAGCGTTCTTATTGGCCGCCACCGCACTGAGGCCTAGTGAGACTGAACGCTGACCTCCCAGAATGGTTCCCATGATGCCGTGCTCTGTGGCTGAAGCAAAGTGCCCGGTTAGGCCAGGTGTTGGCCGTCGTGCACTCCCTACTGACTCTGCCCTGAGCTGAATGCAAAGGGGTCTGCTGTAGCACTCTGGAGGAGGAGAAGAAGAAGAACAAGAAGACAAGGAAGAATTAGAAGAAGAAGAAGAGCAACAAGAACAAGAAGACAAGGAAGAATAAGAATAAGAACAAAAAGAAGACAAAGAAGAATGAGAAGAAGAACAAAAAGACAAAGAACAACAACAACGAGACAAAGAAGAAGAAGACAAAGAAGAAGAAGAAGAAGAAGATGAACAACAACAACAACAACAACAATAAGAAGACAAAGAAGAAGAATAAAAAGACAAAGAACCAGAGGAAGAAGAAGCTACAGAAACAGACAGGCGTTTGAAGCATGTCAGTGGCTGATCTAAGTGCAAGCAGCAGGCTGACAGTAGAGCTCCCTTTTACGGGGTGTGTTGGGTCCAGCGGGCAGTGTGCTCCCGCCGCGATGTTTGGGGAATGGCAGCAGGAGAGTTCGGCGCTGATCGTGGAGAGAAAGCAGGGACACTGACAGGAGAGGCAGGGGTCCCCCGTGACTGAATAAAGCAGAAGAGGATGGTCTCCTATCACAGTGGGGCAGGGGGCTGGGGTGGTAGGAACCCCCAAAATCCGCACCGCAACCTTTATGTCGTAGACTTGTTTTTTTACCCCCCAAATATTGCTATTTAAAAAAAAAAAAAATTCTCAAATTTTGATTGGCCATTCATATTTGTACTGTAGGTTTGTTCCATGACTGCCATGTCCTCTGCTCAGTGCAAGAGATGTAATTAACTCCAATGAAAGGCAGCTGTATGAATGAATAATACTAATGCACTCTCATTCATTCATTTCGTGGAGCAGATGGATGACTTGGCAATCATAGCTGTTTAAAGCAATGGGCTGGATTCAGTCAACGCTCAAGCCTTAACTTTGATTCACAAGGAAATTCAAGTCCAACTAGTTTTCGGTTTACAATAGCTTGTGAACAGCAAATGTAAACCAAAAAACATGCATTTATTTGTAAATGAGTTTACATATTTTTTATTGTATTCAGATCAATCTGCAGTATGCATGAAACAAACAAAGCTATTTGTTTTATCGGTTTAAATACAACAGGTGGTGACATTTTTGAGAGCAGTGGCAAAAAGCGATGACGTGATACGTGTCATGTGACGTGTGACACGTGTCATGTGACATGTGACACGTGTCATGTGACGTGATGCCACTCTTGCCCTTTGAAAAGCGAGTCGTGCGGATAATAAACCGCGTCCCTCCTCTGCCTCATGAGACGAAGAGCACGCCTCCGACCGCACAGCCGATCGATCGCAGTAATTCGCTATTTTTAAAACGTTTGTGGACATCAGGTGTCTCCCCCCCGGTGGTGTTTAAGTGAATGAGCTCGGTGGATGAGTGAGCTGTGTGCCAATGCAGAATTAAAACAGCCGCTCTCCTACAGCCCCCCCCCCCCCCCCCTTTTCCCATCCCTGGTAAATTTCCTATGCCCCCCATCCCCACTTTGAAACCCCCCCAACAAAGGCGAACAGCAGCTGTGCGGAGATGGGGGCAATTTCCACACTGCTCGAGCTTTCACGCTAGCTCGCCATTCAGATTCAGGAGAATACTTTTTTTTTTCTTCTTCTTTCCTGTAATCATTTTAACAAATGTTTTATAAATTGAAATTTTTAAATAGCATTTTTATTGTTTCATTCTTTGATTCTTTTTTGCTACCGGCCAATCAGCTCCTCTTTCTCTCCGTTGTTTCGGTTGAGCCAATGAGAGGCCCCGTCCCCTCAGCGCTTCCCTCCGGTTCAAATAAAGTACGGAAGAAACGGAAGACAAGATAAAAGAAAGAAAGAAAAAGAAAGAACGAAAGAAAAAAGGGAGGGAGAGAGAGAGAGAGAGAGAGCGGAGAAGAGTGGCGAGGGGTGGGGGGAGGAGGGCAGATAATTAGGCAGTGCATCATGCCCTGTTCCTCTGCTTTCAAGACCCTCTTTTTTTTCCAGAATGGGAAGAGGCTGGAGGGAGCTTCAGGGGAGCAGGGCAATTACTGCACTGTCATTGGGCACCGAGCAATAATGGCGGCAGAGTGGGGGGGGGGGGGCGGGGAGGGAGGGGGTGGGGGAGGGAGGGGGGTGGGGGGCGAGGGTGTGGGGGGGGGGGGTGCTAGGGAGGCGGGAAGAGGAACAGGACACGGGCGCAATAAGAGCAAATTGGATCTAATGAGCCCATCGGTAGAGCTAATACGGCGGACGGCTCCGTGCGCCCTGCTCCCTGCTCAGTGGAGCCCAGCGCGCCAGAGCGCACGTTACAGCGAGGCCAGAGAGAGCAGCAGCTGCATCCTGGGATGCGTCTGTGCTGCTAGCAACAGCAGCAACTTTGTCTGAAATTAGTTACGCTGTAAAATCAACATCTCTCTGTCTCTCTCTCTCTCTCTCTCTCTCTCTCTCTCCCTCTCGCTCTCTTTCTCTCTCTCTCTCTTTTTCCTTCTCTTTCCTCTTCTACTGAGCTTCGATTAGCTGGTAGTGATGCTGTGTCGCCGTTCATTTTTGCACATGCACCTCTGTGTGTGTGCATGTGTGTGTGTGTGCGTGTGTGCATGTGTGTGCGTGTGTGTGTGTGTTGTGTGCGTGTGTGTGCATGTGTGTGTGAATGTGTGTGTGTGTAGTGTGTGTGTGTGTGCTTGTGCCCGTGTGTGTCCATCTGTCTGTCTATCTGGCAGATGTAAGGATTAATGTTTCAGTGTCTGCCTATTCTCTCCTTTTCTTTTGAAATATTGGGGGTGGGGGGGGTGTAGCGCCCGCATGATGGGAGATATGTTTAACTTCGTCTGAAGGTTCAATTCCAAGCTTGTAATTAATTTTTTTTTTTTAAATGAACAAATGGGAACATCATCCATTTCCGTCACCCTCCGCACCCCCATCCCGCCCGGTTGTCTCGTCCCTTCATCCCTCTGTCTCCGCACCCTTTCTGCCCTCACCTCCAGCATCACACCATCTCCATTTTGGCACTGTGCCACCTTCTCTTTTCCCCCCACTGTTTTCTTCTCTTTCACCCTCCTCCGTTTCTCTGTCAGTCCCTCTGCCGTTTCACCACGGCAGTTACGCTGATTTCATCATGACAGGCACCATCCCGGACAAGCACCCCCCCCCCCCCCCCAAAACCATTATTAAGCTTTACTATTGAAGGTTTCTTTTGCCCTAGTTACCATACAACTTCCCAGAATGGTAAAGACAGGAAGTGTTGGAGGGGGGTGTTAAAAGGTTGGCAGTGGGACTGGGAAGGAGGCGGATCCCTGCGTAAGCAGGAGACGGACTAAGCTGTACGGCGGCATGGGATTGCCAGGAGATTTCAGAGGGTTTTACCGGATTTCAGAGGGTTTTTTCTGTGGATTTCATGGGTTTTGTCAGGTAATTTGAGTGGATTGCTGGGTGTTTCCGTGCGTTTCAGAAGTTTCAGTGGATTTTGTGGGGTTTCTTAAGGTACTTTCGGTCGATTTCATGGGGTTTTCGTTGTGTTTCAGGGTGGGGGTGGGGGGGGGGGGGGGGGAGCAGGGTGCATTGTGCGAGCGGAGCAGGGCCAGTCCATTCTGCAGCACTGTGCAATGCTGTGAGAACGCTGATCCACGGCTGATGCCCAGTGGGGCCTGGAGCTCTGAGTTTATAGCAGCTCGATTTACTCCAGCCTCCTGTGGTCTTACCTGCCGTCCCCACTGCTGCCCAAACCAGCGAGCTCATCCACACACTGCTGCCACACACTACTGCTGCCCAAACCAGCGAGCTCATCCACACACTGCTGCCACACACTACTGCTGCCCAAACCAGCGAGCTCATCCACACACTGCTGCCACACACTACTGCTGCCCAAACCGGCGAGCTCATCCACACACTGCTGCCACACACTACTGCTGCAGAACACCAGCAAGCTCATCCACACACTGCTGCCACACACTACTGCTGCCCAAACCAGCGAGCTCATCCACACACTGCTGCCCAAACCAGAGAGCTCATCCACACACTGCTGCCCAAACCGGCGAGCTCATCCACACACTGCTGCCACACACTACTGCTGCCCAAACCGGCGAGCTCATCCACACACTGCTGCCACACACTACTGCTGCAAAACACCGGCGAGCTCATCCACACACTGCTGCCACACACTACTGCTGCCCAAACCAGCGAGCTCATCCACACACTGCTGCCACACACTACTGCTGCCCAAACCGGCGAGCTCATCCACACACTGCTGCCACACACTACTGCTGCCCAAACCAGAGAGCTCATCCACACACTGCTGCCACACACTACTGCTGCCCAAACCAGCGAGCTCATCCACACACTGCTGCCACACACTACTGCTGCCACACACCAGCGAGCTCATCCACACACTGCTGCCCAAACCAGCAAGCTCATCCACACACTGCTGCCACACAATACTGCTGCCCAAACCAGCGAGCTCATCCACACACTGCTGCCACACAATACTGCTGCCCAAACCGGCGAGCTCATCCACACACTGCTGCCACACACCAGCGAGCTCATCCACACACTGCTGCCACACACTACTGCTGCCCAAACCGGCGAGCTCATCCACACACTGCTGCCACACACTACTGCTGCCCAAACCAGAGAGCTCATCCACACACTGCTGCCACACACTACTGCTGCAAAACACCAGCGAGCTCATCCACACACTGCTGCCACACACTACTGCTGCAGAACACCAGCGAGCTCATCCACACACTGCTGCCACACACTACTGCTGCAGAACACCAGCGAGCTCATCCACACACTGCTGCCACACACTACTGCTGCCCAAACCGGCGAGCTCATCCACACACTGCTGCCACACACTACTGCTGCCCAAACCAGCGAGCTCATCCACACACTGCTGCCACACACTACTGCTGCCCAAACCAGCGAGCTCATCCACACACTGCTGCCACACACTACTGCTGCCCAAACCAGCGAGCTCATCCACACACTGCTGCCACACACTACTGCTGCCCAAACCAGCGAGCTCATCCACACACTGCTGCCACACACTACTGCTGCAAAACACCGGCGAGCTAATCCACACACTGCTGCCACACACTACTGCTGCCCAAACCAGCGAGCTCATCCACACACTGCTGCCACACACCAGCGAGCTCATCCACACACTGCTGCCACACACTACTGCTGCCCAAACCAGCGAGCTCATCCACACACTGCTGCCACACACTACTGCTGCCCAAACCGGCGAGCTCATCCACACACTGCTGCCACACACTACTGCTGCAAAGCACCAGCGAGCTCATCCACACACCGCTGCCACACACTACTGCTGCCCAAACCGGTGAGCTCATCCACACACCGCTGCCACACACTACTGCTGCAGAACACCAGCAAGCTCATCCACACACTGCTGCCACACACTACTGCTGCAGAACACCAGCGAGCTCATCCACACACTGCTGCCACACACTACTGCTGCAAAACACCAGCGAGCTCATCCACACACTGCTGCCACACAATACTGCTGCCCAAACCAGCGAGCTCATCCACACACTGCTGCCCAAACCAGCGAGCTCATCCACACACTGCTGCCACACACTACTGCTGCCCAAACCAGCGAGCTCATCCACACACTGCTGCCACACACACTACTGCTGCCCAAACCAGCGAGCTCATCCACACACTGCTGCCACACACTACTGCTGCCCAAACCAGCGAGCTCATCCACACACTGCTGCCACACACTACTGCTGCCCAAACCAGAGAGCTCATCCACACACTGCTGCCACACACTACTGCTGCCCAAACCAGCGAGCTCATCCACACACTGCTGCCACACACTACTGCTGCCCAAACCAGCGAGCTCATCCACACACTGCTGCCCAAACCAGCGAGCTCATCCACACACTGCTGCCACACACTGCTGCTGCCCAAACCAGCGAGCTCATCCACACACTGCTGCCACACACTACTGCTGCCCAAACCAGCAAGCTCATCCACACACTGCTGCCACACACTACTGCTGCCCAAACCAGCGAGCTCATCCACACACTGCTGCCACACACTACTGCTGCAAAACACCAGCAAGCTCATCCACACACTGCTGCCACACACTACTGCTGCCAAAACCAGCGAGCTCATCCACACACTGCTGCCACACTACCAGCGAGCTCATCCACACACTGCTGCCACACACTACTGCTGCAAAACACCAGAGAGCTCATCCACACACTGCTGCCACACACTACTGCTGCAAAACACCAGCAAGCTCATCCACACACTGCTGCCACACACTACTGCTGCAAAACACCAGCAAGCTCATCCACACACCGGCGAGCTCATCCACACACTGCTGCCACACACTACTGCTGCCCAAACCAGCAAGCTCATCCACACACTGCTGCCACACACTACTGCTGCCCAAACCAGCGAGCTCATCCACACACTGCTGCCACACACTACTGCTGCCCAAACCAGAGAGCTCATCCACACACTGCTGCCACACACTACTGCTGCAAAACACCAGCAAGCTCATCCACACACCGGCGAGCTCATCCACACACTGCTGCCCAAACCAGAGAGCTCATCCACACACTGCTGCTCAAACCAGAGAGCTCATCCACACACTGCTGCCACACAATACTGCTGCAAAACACCAGTGAGCTCATCCACACACCAGCGAGCTCATCCACACACTGCTGCCACACACTACTGCTGCAAAACACCAGCAAGCTCATCCACACACCGGCGAGCTCATCCACACACTGCTGCCACACACTACTGCTGCCCAAACCAGAGAGCTCATCCACACACTGCTGCTACACACTACTGCTGCAAAACACCAGCGAGCTCATCCACACACCGGCGAGCTCATCCACACACCAGCGAGATCATCCACACACCAGCGAGCTCATCCACACACTGCTACCACACACCGCTGCTGCCCAAACCAGCGAGCTCATCCACACACTGCTGCCACACACTACTGCTGCCCAAACCAGCAAGCTCATCCACACACTGCTGCCACACACTACTGCTGCCCAAACCAGCGAGCTCATCCACACACTGCTGCCACACACTACTGCTGCCCAAACCAGCGAGCTCATCCACAAACCAGCGAGCTCATCCACACACCAGCGAGCTCATCCACACACTGCTGCCACACACTGCTGCTGCCCAAACCAGCGAGCTCATCCACACACTGCTGCCCAAACCAGAGAGCTCATCCACACACTGCTGCCACACACTGCTGCTGCCCAAACCAGCGAGCTCATCCACACACTGCTGCCACACACCAGCGAGCTCATCCACACACTGCTGCCCAAACCAGCAAGTTCATACACACGCCAGTGAGTTTTTCCACACACCAGCGAGCTCATCCACACACTGCTGCCACACACTACTGCTGCCCAAACCAGCGAGCTCATCCACACACTGCTGCCACACACTACTGCTGCCCAAACCAGTGAGCTCATCCACACACTGCTGCCACACACTACTGCTGCCCAAACCAGAGAGCTCATCCACACACCAGCGAGCTCATCCACACACTGCTGCCACACACCAGCGAGCTCATCCACACACTGCTGCCACACACCAGCGAGCTCATCCACACACTGCTGCCCAAACTAGCTAGTTCATACACACGCCAGTGTGTTTTTCCACACACCAGCGAGTTCATCCACACACTACTGCTGCCAAACACCAGCGAGCTCATCCACACACTGAGAATACACACTACTGCACATACACACACTGCTGCACATACACTGCTGCACATACTGTACACACACACACACTGCACTCTTGTGTTGTGGGGGTATCAAGACCATCCAACAGGGCTGTGATTGGTCCATTTGTTCTCTGATTAATCAGACCTGATTTTCAGATCCAGCCAGAGGCAGTGGACCTTGAGAATGTCATGAAATCAGACACCATGAACGATGTGAGCTCGCAGCAGGAGAGATGATCCAGCAATGAAGCCACTGCTGACCCCGGGGACACGCGGGGTCTGGAACAATCAGTGTTTCGCGGTTAATCCGCAAAATCACCCCGTCTTCAGGATCACAGTCTGCTGACGGTCTCACTGCACTGTGTATTGAAACCTACATCCAGGCCCCTGACTGTGTACAGAGTGATGTGAGACTTTACCGTTCACCCCTGCGACGCTGTGTCGGACTGCCGTACCCGGATTAGCTTGTGTGAGCGCAGGGTGGCAGAGTAGTACAACGGCTAAGAAGCTGGTCTTGTAAACTAAGAGGTTGCAGGTTCGATTCCCAAGTTGGACTCTGCCGTTGTACCCTTGAGCAAAGGTACTTAACCTGCATTGCTTCAGTATGTATCCAGCTGTATAATTGGATGCAATGGAAATGCTATGTAAAAGTTGTGTAAGTCGCTCTGGATAAGAGTGTCTGCCAAATGCCTGTAATGTAATATGATGTAATATAATGTGTGCGGTCCTGCCCACATGTACATATGTGTGTGTGTCATGCAAAGGGTGTGACTTCTGAAACGGAGATCCAACATTCTCTCTTCATCCAAACCACCTTCCTCTCTCACTGCAGTCCCATATCTCTTCAGTATCTCTCGGATTACGTTAAAACGGAAACACGCTTCGTATGGAAGACACAGATGGTAGAAAATGTCGTTCTGCTGTTTGATCAGGCATTCTGAGATGTCTTAGATAGGGATCTGCCAATTGAGGGAGCCATTTTTCTTGATGATTACATGTGCTCCTTGGTGCCACTAATCAAATGTGTGTGCTCTTCTTAATTATTACTAATTTTGATGGGGGAAGGGGGTGGATATACTTCTGGGTCTGGGATCGACGCAATTAGCCAAGATTACCTGTCCTCGATTAACTGTTCTGATGTACTGCATTTGCCCATTAGGTGGCGCCATTCAGGTCTCAGATATCACACGGATTCTAATTCTCAAGACATCCTCTGCATGGCATTGGTTAGTTCAGTGTACAGTAACGCTCTTTGGCTTTGTCAGGAACATTCCATACGGAGCTCATGCGCCAGTCCTGAAGTGAACACTAATGGTCGGGATCTGAATCGGAAATTAAGAGCGAATGCCTAACTGGAAACGTCGGAAAGGCCCCAACCCTCCTCTGAGTTCTCTGTGTTCTTCTCGCTGGCTTTCAGGGGGCTTCAAAGAGATGCTCCCTACCCCTCCTCCTCCCCCCCCCCCCCCCCCCCCCCCACAGCCCCCTACAACTCTGAACTGTAATCCTCCTCCTCCTCCCCCCTCCCCAACCCCCTACAACTCTGAACTGTAATGAGGAGGAGGAGGAGGAGGAGGAGAGAGAGAGAGAGAGAGAGAGATGGAGAGGGAAAGAGACAAAGAGAGAAAGAGAGAGAAAGAGAGAGAGAGAGAGAGAGAAATAGAGACAGAGACAGAGAGAGGGAGAGAGACAAAGAGAAAGAGAGAGAGAGCGATGGAGAGAGAGAGAGAGAGAGAGGGAGGGAGAGAGAGAGAAAAGCCAGCGTTATTGCATGGCAGTGACTCCAGAGGACCCTCACAGAAACCAACAGGCCTGTAACCCGCAGGAGGCGGAGCATTAAAGCTCGTTCTTCCTGTTTACTTATGCTGTGGTCACCTTGGAGACCACCGAGGCCTTAGATGTTTGGATGTATTCTTCAGAAGAAGAATTCCCCCTCAGACATCTGAACGTTTGAAAACTTTTCTTCGCCAAAACGTTAGCGACTGCTCGTGAAGCACACAAAGAGTCGTTCACGTTACGGGCGGACGAGTCCACGCGTTGCGCTTACTTACCCCGTGCAAATTAACAGCAAATTAATGATGCGTTCATTTCCCTGGGGAGCGAACACAGCACGCAGGCTCATCTTTCTTATCTGGCCCACTGCTCTGCTTGGCACCTGCCTGAGATCTTTGGATGTGCGTGTAGTTGTTTTTTTCAGGTTGTGCATGGATGTTACCCGGGGTCTGTATGATTTTAGCTCCGATTACCTCACTTGTGACTAGGGAGCGGGAATAGAATCTGTTCCTCCAGTCAGCATTGGAGAGTGAATGTCTTTCAGTAATGAGAAAGGCCGCTTCAAGGTCATTAAGTTGTTGTGCCCTCCTTACATTCAAGCAAAGATGTGAATATTCATAGTTAGGCTGTTAATTGCCCACCAGTTTCTGTGTGCTTATTGAAACACCCACAAACCCACTGACCATGCCAGCGTCTGTCACAATCACCAACTCAAATCAACACAAGAATCCAAATGGGTCCTAAGAAAGAAATAGAAACAGACACAGTTAATACACTATGTTCTCACTAAAAGACCTGCACTAACTGACACAGGTCCTCATAAACAACGGCACAAACCAACACAGGCACAGAGCAGGTCCCCATAAACACCCACACAAACAGACACAGTTAACACACTATGTTTTCACCAAGACCAGCACTAACCAACACAGGCACAGAGCAGGTCCTCATAAACACCTGCCCAAACAGAAAGGGGTAACAGTGTATGTCCTCATAATGAACCAACACAAGTGACAAAATATGTCCCCAAAACCCCTGCGCAGAGCCCTCTCCCACACACACACACACACACACACACACATGCAGCTAGTGTTGGTGACTCTACTATTATAACAAATGCCTATTTATTCAAAAGGTGCTGTGTTAGGACCTGGGCTAAACATATCATCCAAAGGAAGGCACCTTCTACAGTATAGCCCCCCCACTACTGCTGTGCTGGTGCACAGGGCGCCCCCTACTGGCCTGCCAGCGCCACTTCCAACAGCAGGCTGGTTTTCCCAGGAGGTCTGAGATCAAAGTGTACTCCCCTGATTAGCTGCAGTCCTTATTTTAAATCAAACAGATCTACTCCAGCCCTCCCGTGTATACACTCAAATAGCACTTCATGCGACCGCAAAAAATGTTACGCATTGCACATAAATTATATTTTTCCCTTTGAAGATGTGATTTCTTTAAATATTAAACTGGAAACAATCTGCAGAAGGATAACATTTTACAAGGAAAATGCAGTAGTTGTACCAGATCACAGTCGTTATTGTAAACATATTCTGAATATGGTAAGCCTTTAGCTATTTTTAGAGAAATTTGAAAAATAATCATTTATGAGATAGGTGGGCATGTATTATCCGATTCAAGGTTTATGTATTTTTCACAGTTTCAAGGTTGTGGCTCCTCCTTGTTCCTGATCTCAGGTAGTCCACTGCGGTCAAATGTGTATGTCAGTATCTTGTTTTAATTGGCTACAAAACCAAAATAAACTGGATAAATTGTGAAAAAAAGCAGATAATTTCTAGGGAAATACACAATGCATCTTATAAAAATATTATAATGATCACTAAAAATATCACAAGGATTTTAGAACAAGAACTGAATTAAACATTTTTTCTGTCGTCCGCCCGCTTGTTGCTCTGTGTAATTACCACGCCAAAATATTTTTTCATTGTCGGGAAGACGGAAATATGCACCGTATTATGCAGATGCAGTGCGATCAATTTGCACTCCACATCCTCCCCACCTCCGCCGTGCCTCTCCCTGTCCCCAGCGGTGTGCTCCTCAGGGGAGCGGTGGCTTTGTGATGAGGGCAGAGATAATGACTGGATCACCGCGAGGAAGACAGAGGATTACCCGCCATCTTCCCTCGGCCCCGCCCCCCCTCCTCGGGAAACACAGAGATAGAGAGCCGGGCAGAGCGGCCGATTGCTTCCTTATTTTACCGCTATTTTACCGCCATGACCCCTGTGCCCTCTGAAACCCCACCCTCACCTCCCCACACACACACACCCACCCCCACCTCCCCACACACACACACCCACCCCCACCTCCCCCCACACACACACCCACCCCCCACCTCCCCACACACACACACACCCACCCCCACCTCCCCACACACACACACCCACCCCCACCTCCCCACACACACACACCCACCCCCACCTCCCACACACACACACCCACCCCCACCTCCCCCCCACACACACGCACCCACCCCCCACCTCCCCACACCACACACCCACCCCCACCTCCCCACACACACACACACCCACCCCCACCTCCCCACACACACGCAACCACACCCACCCCCACCTCCCCACACACACACACACCCACCCCCACCTCCCCACACACACGCACCCCCCCCACCTCCCCACACCACACACACCCACCCCTACCTCTCCACACACACCCCCACCTCCCCACACACACACCCACCCCCACCTCCCCACACACACACACCCACCCTCACCTCCCCACACACACACACCCACCCCCACCTCCCACACACACACCCACCCCCACCTCCCCACACACACCCACCCCCACCTCCCCCCACACACACACCCACCCCCACCTCCCCACACACACACACCCACCCCCACCTCTCCACACACACACACACGCACCCACCCCCACCTCCCCACACACACACACCCACCCCCACCTCCCCACACACACACACCCCCACCTCCCCACACACACACACCCACCCCCACCTCCCCACACACACACACACCCCCACCTCCCCACACACACACACCCACCCACCCCCACCTCCCCACACACACACACCCCCACCTCCCCACACACACCCCCACCCCCACCTCCCCCCACACACACGCACACCACCCCCACCTCCCCACACACACACACACCCACCCACCCCCACCTCCCCACACACACACACCCCACCCCCACCTCCCCACACACACACACCACCCACCCACCCCCCCTCCCCACACACACACACCCACCCCCACCTCCCCACACACAGGCACCCACCCCCACCTCCCCACACACACACACACACACACCCACCCCCACCTCCCCCACACACACACACCCACCCACCCCCACCTCCCCACACACACACACACCCACCTCCCCACACACACACCCACCCCCCACCCTCCCCACACCATCGCACCCACCCCCACCTCCCCACACACACACACCCACCCACCCCCACCTCCCCACACACACACACACCCACCCCCACTTCCCCACACACACACACACACACCCACCCCCACCTCCCCACACACACACACCCCACCCACCCCCACCTCCCCACACACACACCCACCCCCACCTCCCCACACACACACGCACCCACCCCCACCTCCCCACCACACACACACCCACCCACCCCCCACCTCCACACACACACACCCACCCCCACCTCCCCACACACACACCCCCCCCACCTCCCCACACACAGGCACCCACCCCCACCTCCCCCACACACACACACACACACACCCACCCCCACCTCCCCTCCCCACACACACACACCCACCCACCCCCACCTCCCCACACCACCACACCCACCCCACCTCCCCACACACACACACCCACCCACCCCCACCTCCCCACACACACACACACCCACCTCCCCACACACACACCCACCCCCAGCCCCCTCCCCACACACACGCACCCACCCCCACCTCCCCACACACACACACCCACCCACCCCTACCTCGCCCACACACACACACACCCACCCCCACCTCCCCACACACAACACACCCACCCACCCCCACCTCCCCACACACACACCCACCCCCCACCTCCCCACACACAGGCACCCACCCCCACCTCCCCACACACACACACACACACACCCACCCCCACCTACCCACACACACACACCCACCCACCCCCACCTAGTCCCCACACACACACACACACCCACCCCCACCTCCCCACACACACACCCACCCCCACTTCCCCACACACACACACCCCCACCCCCACCTCCCCACATACACACACCCACCCCCCCACCTCTCCACATACACACACACCCACCCCCCCCCACTTCCCCACACACACACTCACACACACCCCCCCCCCACCTCCCCACACACACACCCCCACCCCCACCTCCCCACATCCACACACCCATCCCCACCTCCCCACACACGCACACCGACCCCCCACCTCCCCCCACACACACACACACCCCCACCTCTCCACATACACACAACCCACCCCCACCTCCCCACACACACACCCACCCCCACCTCTCCACACACACACACCCACCCCCACTTCCCCACACACACACACACACACACACACCCCCCACCTCCCCACACACACACACACCCATCCCCACCTCCCCACACACACACACACACACCCCCACCTCGCCCCCACACACACACACCCACCCCCACTTCCCCCACACACACACACACCCACCCCCACCTCCCCACACACACACACACCCACCCCCACCTCTCCACACACACACACACCCACCTCTCCCACACACACACACACCCACCCCCCCCACCTCTCCACACCACACACACCCCACCCCCACTTCCCCACACCCACCCCCACCCCCCCCCCACACACACACCCACCCCCACCCCACCCCCCACACACACACCCACCCCCACTTCCCCACACACACACACACACACCCCCCCCCACCTCTCCACACACACACACCCCCCCCCACCTTCCCCACACACCACCCCCATCCCCCCCTCCCACACACACACCACCCACCCCCACCTCCCCCCACACACACACCCACCCCCACCTCCCCACACACACACACACACCCCCCCCCCTCCCCCCACACACACACCCACCCCCAACCTCCCCACACACACACACCCCCCCCCACCTCCCCCACACCCACCCCCACCCCCCCCCACACACACACACCCACCCCCACCTCCCCCCACCCACACACCCACCCCCACCTCCCCACCCACACACACACCCACCCCCACCTCCCCCACACACACACCCACCCCCACCTCCCCACACACACACACCCACCCCCACTCCCCCCACACACACACCACACCCCCCCCACCTCCCCCCCACACACACACCCACACCCCCCCTCCCCACACACACACACACCCCCCCCCACCCCCTCCCTCCCCACACACACCCACACCACCCCCACCCCCACCCCCCACCTCCCCACACACACACCCCCCCCCACCTCCCCACACACACACCCACCCCCACCTCCCCTCACACACACACACACCCCCACCCCCCCCACACACCCACACCCACCCCCACCTCCCCACACACACACACCCACCCCCACCTCCCCCCACACACACACACCCACCCCACCTCCCCACACACACACACACCCCCCACCTCCCCACACACCACACCCCCCCCACCCCCCCCACCACACACACACACCCACCCCCACCTCTCCACACACACACACCCCCCCCCCCCACCTCCCCCCACACACACACCCACCCCCACCTCCCCACACACACACCACCCACCCCCACCTCCCCCCACACACACCCCCCCCCCCACACACCCACCCCCACCTCCCCACACACACACACACACACCCCCCTCCCCCACACACACCCACCCCCACCCCCCCCACCCCCACCCCCCCCCCCCACACACCCCCCCACCCCCCCACACACACACCCACCCCCACCTCCCCACACACCCACCCCCACTCCCCACCTCCCACACACACACACCCCCCCCACCTCCCCACACACACACCCCACCCCCCACCTCCCCCACACACACACACACACACACGCCACCCCCACCTCCCCCACACACACACCCACCCCCACTTCCCCCACACACACACCACCCACCCCCACTCCCCCCACACACACACACCCACCCCCCACCACCCCCACACACACACACACCCACCCCCACCTCCCCCCCACACACACACACCCACCCCCACCCTCCCCACACACACACCACCCACCCCCACCTCCCCACACACACACACCCACCCCACCCTCCCCACACAACCCACACCCACCCCCACCTCCCCACACACACACACCCACCCCCACCTCTCCACATACCCACACACACACACCCACCCCCCCACTTCCCCCACACACACACACACACACCCCCACCTCCCCACACACACACACACCCCCACCCCCACCTCCCCCCACACACACGCACCCACCCCCACCTTCCCCACACACACACACCCCCCCCCACTTCCCCCCACCTCCCTCACACACACACACCCACCCCCACCTCCACCACACACACACCACACCCCCACCTCCCAAACACACACACCCCCCCCCCCACCTCCCCACACACACACACCCACCCCCACCTCCCCCCACACACACCACCCCCCCCCCTCCCCCCACACACCCACCCCCACCCTCCCTCCCACACACACACCCCCTCCCCCTCCCCCCCACACACACACACACCCCCACCCCCCCCCCCCCACCCACCCCCACCTCCCCCACACACACACACCCACCCCCCCCTCCCACCCACACACACCCCACCCCCACCTCCCCCCCACACACCACACCCACACACACACATACACCACACCCACCCCCCCCGCGAAACACACACACACATACACACACACACGCACACACACACACACGCACACACAGAAACACACAGAAATACTGTCAGAGCTCTCTTGTCCTCCGTCACTGATTGTTTGGTCCCTATATCGCATCCCAGTGTATATTGTGATTACCCATCAGTTCTCCACCAAGAATCTCTTATTCAATTCGTAATGAAATGCAACCTCCTCCTAACCCACATGGAACCGGTGAATTTGTTGCCATGCACCTTGCCAGAGGTACTGTGATGTCACTTACGACCCCTGTGAACAGTAGATACTGAGCGATTGGTGTTCTTGCTTAAGTCTGCATCCAGTTTTTTTTATATTATCATAGCATTCACAAGCATCGCAAGGCCCTTTACTGCAGTACTGATTAAAAATAGTCTGTGAGGTGATATTTATGAATTATGTATTCATATATTTATCTATATATTTATTTAAAGTTGTGTGTAAGAAGTTAAAAGCCAGTCTGGGGTCCCTGGTGACATGGTTGAAGGTCCGTGTTTTACAAAATAGAGATTTAGATAACGAGCACAGGTAGGGGGGCGAGAAACAGAAAACAGGGAAAAATAGGAACTAACAGAGAGGAGCGCAACAGAGCTGGTCGCCAAGACTGGGCAAATACGCGTTGAAAGTCGCACAAAAGAAGAAAATCGACAACAAATTGCTCCACATCGTCCCTGTCCTCGCAGGTCTCTCTCCCGGAATCTGACATTTCAGACTTTATTAGCCAGTCCTGACAAAGGCGGCGACGTCCTACGGCGGGGGGTAACTACAATCAGCCGAAAACAAGGACGCGGCGCGTGTGAGCATCCGAAATAATTCCGCAGGTGCTGGTTGGCGGGCGAGGGGCGCAGGGAGGTCAAAGCACCCTTTTTGCGCCCTTCCCCTCGTTTGGGGAGCGGTTAGGGCCCCCCGCGCGTGGGCATCGCTCTTCCTCAGGATGGTGCGTGGCTGCCGTGCCAAGCCGAGCAGCCCAAGGGTGCAATATTTGGGAGCTTTACCTCGCAGCGGAGGGGGGGGGGGGGGGGTACGGTTACTGCCCTGAAGCCAGTCATACCAAGAGGGAGACTGTAAGCGAGGCGTAAATCTATATAATGATCGCCAGAGACCTATCAGAGAATGAGGGGGTAGGTTTTGGGGGGGGGGGGGGGGGGGGGGTGGCAGTTTAGGATAATGGTTAAGGAACTAGCCTTGTAACTTAATGGTTGCAGGTTTGATTCCCAGGTAGGACATTTGTACATTTGAGCAAAGTCACTGCTCCAGTATACACCCAGGCAATGTAAATGGATACTGAATTTTTTAAAAAAACAAAACAAAAGCAGTGTAAGTCGCTCTGGATAAGGGCATCTGCAAAATACCTTGTAATGAAATGTATTATATAGATTGTAAAAAAAAAAAAAAGTAAAATGAGTTTGAAGTGCCTGCATCCTCCCGCGCTGCCTTTTCGTTCTGTGTGGCAGAAGATGCAATGAAGTGAGAAAAAACAACATGAAACTGCGGTGGATTTCTCCCATTTCCCCCATCGATCGGTCCGCTTGATATGTGACAGGGTTTGAAATGAGCCGCACTGTGTGTGTGTGTGTGTGTGTGTGTGTTTATGGGACGGGGGACTGATGACTGTTACCCACCCGGCTGTTTTAAAAGGTTCCTCCTCACAATAGTGCCTCATTAAGCTTTCGTTTATTTCTGTGAGGGCCCTGTTGCCTCACCCCCCCGAGTACATTTTGCTACATTGGCCTCTTCTCCACCGCGGGGCCGAACGGTTACCGGGGCCGCTCCGTGCCGTTCCGCGCTGCTCAGGACTCGTGGGAACGGTTACCGTTTCTGTTTCCATCTGTCGGGCCGCTAAAACCAGGACTAGGAAGTATCTAAGAAAAACTGGTGACGACAGGAAGTGATGACGCGGTGGGTCAGCGCCCAGTCACAAAAACTGACATAAAAGTGAAACCAATCAGTGAGTACCTACGTCGTTAAGCCCGCCCACCCGAACGGTTCTGCTGCGCTGAGCACGGTTGTCTAACCGTGCCGAGAAAATCGTGCTGGGATGCGGTTTGTAAGCGTTCCGCGCCAAACCGTTTCCAGGTGGAAACACCATCAGGAACCGTTCCTCTCCGTGCTCAGAACCGTTCGGCCCTACCGTGGAAAAGAGGCTGTAGTCCGGGCGGGACCACGAACCGGACATGAGCAAATAAATTTAAAACTGGACGTTCCAGGCAAAAACCAGACATCTGACAAAACCCTAGCTGCGTAGCCAGGGGTAACGCTACTTGCCGTTCCGACAGAAAACCAGCCAGCTTCGCATCGCTTTTCATCCCCTTGTCAAACTCCAGCTGATGCCACTGTGGAAAAGCAATTCCAAGGTAACAGTAAGTGTAGTTCTTGAACAAGCCCTGTCGGCTTGTCTTTTTTTTTTGCTTCACTTGTGTCTGGGCCATTACAGCGGCTAGCTAACTATGGCAACAAACACTCCGCTGAACTCTGACCCCCAAACCACAGGTTGTGTAGGCCACGCCCACCCCTCCCCACACAGAAAAGAGCACCACGCCCAGAAACGTCCTGAACACATTTTAGAATAACAGATACAGGTAAAGGTGCCTGAATTCGGTGAAATTGTGTAAAGACAGAAATTGCCAGTGCACCACAGACATGCCTTAGTATTGTTATTTTATAATATTTTCAAGTTTAAAATCCAGTTTAGTATGCCGTTAAAGTGCTCTTCCATATTTTTCCCCACGCTGCAATATTTATCTCAACATCTGTTGTTAATTCAAGACAGCGCAGCCAATCAAGTGATCTCCTCTGAAACATGTGACCTGATTCTTATAACACTGCCCTTTACAAGTCAGGATCACACAGATGTGGAAGAGTCCAAGGAAGACACTTTTAGCCTGCTGATGAATATGCAGACCTGCAGGCCCCTGACCAACCAGCAGGGGTCGCCAGTGTGCAGTGTGACACTATCACACCTCAGCCAACTGAAACTCTTCCATCCTTGGGTGAACTTAGAGCCAATCATGTATCACCTCGTGAGGCTGTCGGCCACAGTCGGCATCGGTGTGCTCCAGAAACAATACCAGGGGGCGGGGCTCAACCGTGCGCTAGAAACAGCGCCTTATCAGAATGGACCACCCAGCAGCCACACCCCTGTGCTGGGCTTTATAACAATTTTTAAAAAATCTTCTTCCACTCTTGCTTTGGAGGAACCGCGTGGTGATTCAGGGCCATCCTGGTACTTTGTCTCGTCGAATATTTGGTGAGGCTTTATTTTAAATGTCCAGTTTTATATTATGGGTCATCTGCTATCGGGAATACGTGCTCTTAACAAATATGAACGTGATGTTATTATTTAATATAGTCCTTTGCCTCCTACCACAGCTATGGAATGTCAAGCCTTCGCTTTGAAGAACGCTCAATACTGCCGGTGTGGTAAACAATATCGACCAAAGGCGTGCATCGACAGTCCCTGGTGTCTCATAAGAGTGCGCTCATTATCACACACAAATATAACTATTAGAAACATCAAGCCGACCAAGTATTGATTTTGTGTAAATCTGCAGTATGTTGTTAAATTTCCAGAAAAATACATGTGGTAGCAGTGGCGCAGGAGACATTTTTTGAAGTGGGGGGGGGACCTAAATGTGAGCAAAAGAAAGGTCTCAACTTTTAAGCTTATACAACTACCCCGATCCGGGGGGATGGATAGGGGTCCCTATGAAACTGGGGGGGGACGTATCCCCCCCATCCCCCCGCCATCTGCGCCCCTGTGTGGTAGGTATCACTCAAGCTGACTGCCATCATAATTATTACAGTTTCTGTACTTTTTTTTTTTTTTTTTTTTTTGGATTATCAGTTTCATCCCAGGGAATTTTTATTTATTTTGGTAACAGCATTAATGCTGTATACTTGATAAACTGGTTTATTAAGAGAAGATACCAAAAATAATAAAACAAAATACGGCTCCGAGCCTAATCTGATGCTATTCCCGTAGAAGGGGATTCTCTGGGATTCTTCTGGAAATTAAGAGATCTGTGTAATAACACAAGCTGATACGTCTTTCCCCTTTATGATAACTGGGTGGACAATCGATTTAGGGGCAATAACTTATTACAGCATTATTATCTCAATCAATTTTTATTCAATAAATGTTTAAATGGTTGGGTTTTATTGCCTTTATATTTTATGAGCCACTCGTATCCACAGCACCTTAGACTGTTACCTAGTGTCCATTCATAGAGCTGGATGTATACTGAAACAATTCAAGGTAAGTATTTTGCTCAAGGGCACAACAGCAATGCCATCTCTGGACCTACAATCTTTGGGTTACAGGCCCAATTCCCAAGCCATTATATTGCAACGCCGTCCAATAAAGAGCTACTTCTCGGCCATTTTAGCAGAGTGACTTACACAGTTGTTGTTCTTTACGATTTGTTTGATTCTTTGACACTTTTACGGCTGGTAATTCGCTGAAGCAGTTCAGCCTAAGTACCTTGCTCAAGGGTACAACGCCAATGACTTGGATGGGAATAAAACCCACTACTTTTCAGTAGCAAGGCCAGTTCTTTAACCATCATGCTAATAGTTTAGGATAACAATTTTTTTTATAATTCTTTTTATAATATACAGACAATGATCCTTTCGGTAATGACCTCGGCAGATGTTTTAACCGGGGTCTTTCATTTAAGCCTACATTTGATTTAGCATACGGTCATCAAAATGCATCACGCGCTGTAGATAGAACGATCAATGTAAACACACACAAATGTATGAGCTTAATATCTTTTAATGTGACTTCGACTGAATTAATAATTTACCAAAATGTATGCTTGTTTTTCAGTCCTTCGCTTGCTGTTAAGTTCGTGACCATCAAGTCATCATATAATGTAGGTACACAATAAAATGTCCGGTATTTATGTTTATACGAGTCCAATATGGACCACTGTAAGTTAATTTAACACTGAATGTTTTACTATGTGGTTTGAGTGGGGGAAGTTTCATCAGTTAAAATCTAAGTGCAAATCTAATTGTACACAGTATTTTGATGTACTGGTGACTGATCTCCCATCTTCAGCCAGACATCCAATGCATTTTTGTATTTTCTACATTAAAAACAATATTAATCTTAATTCAGATGGAGAAGCTATTTCAGTCATCCAATTTCACATTGTTTGGAAAAGTCACAGCAAGAAAAATAACCTGCACGAAGCGCCAGAACCACCTTTCTGTCTTTATTTTTCTGGGGAGAAGAGGGAAATTTACTGTGTCATAATGCGAGTTGAAATGCTACACAACCATTAGGCCTTATCACAAACATACTCCGTCTCAATTTGCTTATCTTCTATTTTCGATATTTCTCGTCAGTTCTTCCATTCGTTAAAAAAATCTACAAAAACATTTCACTATCTTCACTATCCTTATCTTTCGTCTCCGCTGTTAATTTGGTTATGATATATTCGTCACCACGAGTAAGAGGAAAGGATATTTTTAAAAACGAATTCGCCGGTAACCTGCGCACGTAAGTCATGAATTATGTATACGATCTGAACGAAAGCCCCGCGAGCTTAATTAGCAACGGCAGCAGGAGCAGGAGAGAGGATCGATCACACGACATACGAACACTGGAGAAAGCGGGGATAAGAGAGAGGGAGGGGGGGTTGTACAACTTCCTTTCACATCTGAGCCAAAAGAACAGACGTTTCGTAAATTGATACCTGTGGACTGAGTAGGCCTGTCTGCATTCATGGGGGGGTGCATCATCGCCAAGACAAAATCTGTCTGTGAAACATGTGTTAGAGATCCACTATCATTCATTCATTCTTTCATTCTCTTTGTTCATTCTTACGAATGCCCAGGCCAGTTGTTGCTTTGAGGTGTAAGGCTATTAGATTTTGGAAATAAATGTGTCTCCTTTGCACATTTTGCACTTTGCACACCCTGCTTCCTTTCGTATCTCCGTCTGTGTGAATCCCTTTTGCATTTTCCTTGGTTGAGAGTTCAAATTTTAATACACGCATTGCTTGAAGGGGGATTTCACATTCAGCAAACCTGACGTTAATCAGCGTTTGAAAGCGTTGCCAGAAGAGCCTACGGGACTTTCGTAAAACAAAGAAATACTTTTTCTCCTGGTGGTCTTCCTTAGTTTAACATTCAATTTTGAGTAATTTAGTGAGGAAATGTGTTAGTAAATTTACTGAATTAAGATAGAGGCATTTTGTCAACATTTATTTAAAAGAGGTTCAACGTTAAAAGAGGACTAGCACAGAGTCTTCGCAGCTAATTAAACAATAAACCACCGTCGGGAATCGATTCCAGGCCAAGTAAAAGGGGCCTTCCTGTTTATGCCGTCTTCAATGAGGCTCACCTGACTCTTAAATGGTGCGTTTTCCCCAAAGGCTGTGTGTGTTTATTGGCATATGTAAATAATCTCCCTCTCTCATAAGCTTTAATGAAACTTTGATGATGCAATTTGTTCCCTAGAGGGGGAAAAAATGACCTAATTTTTTAAAAAATATTTGTTTTTAAATTTTGATTGTTTTTTCCCCCGGTCGTTTATTGTGAAGGCCTCCTGTATGGGTCTGTTTCAGCTCTTTTTGCACACACAGATCAGTCATGGAAACGCAATTAGTTACTTTATTTGTTTTATTATAAAACCAGCCAACACTGCCTTGTGCCATACTACATACACATACACACACACACACACGTACACACAAGCACATACACACACACACTACATACACACACACACACACACCTTCTCTGCTGTCCGTTTCCTTTCTCTGTTGTTCATTACTTCACCACAGTCCGTTTTGGGGAGAATTAAAGGCCTTGGGATCCATCAAGAGCAGCAAGATGCACATTTTTGGCTCCTCTGTATTTCTTGCAAGCGTAGATTTTTTTTTTTTTTTTTTTTTGTTGCCCGATTGTTTCAGTGCTGCTTCAGTGTGGTAAGAGTCCTAATTCACTCCCGATTTTACCGTTCACTCCAGCATTGTGTCCGTGCAAAGTCATTCAATATCACAGCTTCTTACACGTTCCCCTGAAACACAGTCAGTGTAATTGATCTGTTCAATTTGTTCCATCAGCGTTCGTTGAAAAACACCGCGTATTTAAGCATCGTTGAGAAGGTTTCACGAATAAAATGAGCCTGGCACAGATGGCCTAAATGTTCCCCGTGGAAGCTGAATTGTGCGAGCCTCTGTTGCCTGTGCTGGCAGCCCAGGTCAGTAGTCTTGGCTGGCAGCAGTCCTCTTGCCAGTGGTTCTGAGCTGTGGGGTCACAAAGGTCTCTTGGCCAGCATGCTCTGAAAAGCAAGTTTCGCACAAAGATTAATTTGCTTAAACCATCCACAGCTTATCTCGGTGGATTCCAACACTCAGTCTTGGGGAATACCCCCATGTCAGGGATCATCAGCTCTGGCCCTCGAATCCAAATCCAGCCCTGGTTTTCTTTTCTCCCGGGTAATTAGTGCTACTGATTGGCCAGACTGTCTTCACACCTGACTCCCGGGCAACGGGAGGGTGGAAAACCAGCAGTTCTCTGCCCTCGAGGACCGTGAGTTGCTGATCCCTGCCCTATGTGTCAATTAGTAATGTTTGTTTTACTGTAGCAGGGGCATCCCATTGAGGGCAATTCTCTTTCACAAGGGTGATACAGTACAATACAATACAAAACAATATAAAACAAGAAACAAAAAAATTGCATACTTCACAATATACAAGATTATTTAAAGATCATTATTACTTATTCTTATCAAACGTGTTATACTCAGAACATGTGTTGTTATTTGTAAAATATTCACTGGTTAAATCACTTTCTTAAGTGTTTGTGCATCGCTTTGCACTCAACACAGGTTTGGAACATTGTCGTTTATTTTGTCTTTGAACTCTTCATTTTTCACAAATGGTCTTAGTATCAATGAGCAGACATCCGCTCTCAGCATTTATGACTTCAAGGATTTCCGCTGTGGAGCTATCAATAAATCAATTCTAAATGTAACATCTTTCAAAAGGGTCAATTCACCACCACATGTCACTGAACGTAAAATAATGAGGTGCTAATGCTCCTGCAGTACATTGTGCTAATGTTCCCATAGTAGCTGAAGTAAAACAATTAATATAGTTAGCATTAACAATGATCAATGTTTTATTGATTAAATAATTAACTAATGACCTTCATATGAATGTCGGGCGAGGCTTTTTGCCTGTTCTTCTTTCGGAAGCTCATATTTTGTTCAAGAAAAAAATGTTTGTTTTGTCCCTAGTTTTGTGCAGAAGTGTGTGTTTCTGTCCATAAGATTTTATTTTGAAAAGACATTTTTGAAATGTGTGTGTACTAGTTCACTGAAGACCTGAATTAAAGCCCAACAGTTTGATTCTTTAAATCTCCTGGATAAATACATTATTTAATATGTGTTTCTCACATGGAAAATGCTCTCATTTCATGTTATGAGCAGAAGAGCAGACCACTTTATAAGATGCAGCAGTGCATTCTGGGACGATACATTTACGTGTCAAAGGTTCACTTCACAGTCTTCCGGATGAGAATGCTCCATCCCTCATGTCTTTGTGGTCTGAAATATAGGGGTTTGTCAATCTCACTGGGTGAATTGGAGTGAACCTTTTAGCTTAATAAACAAAGACACACAAGGTCCTAAAGCACAGAGACATCAGTGGTTCTCTCTTCTCAAAAATTCAATACGATTTGCTGTTCATCGTCATATTCGTGTGAACAAATTTTGCAAGATGGTGAGTTGCTGGGTAGATTCTTGTCAGTCTGTTATGCTTTGATGCTCTGACAGAAAGCATCGTGTTGTGTCTGAGAAGTGGAAAAAAAAAAAGAAAAGCAAATGGTTTTCACACTTTTATGTGAGAGAGACAACCTGGATAATTTCATAACATCACAGTATTGATGGGCACATGCAGTACTTTCAAGGTAAGGAACAAAATGTCACATTAGAATAAAAGGTTCCCATCGGGTAATTAATTCTGCAAGTGGCTGGCTGGTGTACCCACTAACCAATATTCACCATGCACTGGACCACAGGGACTAAGCCACACATTCAGTCAGATATTGGCAGTTTCTGATGGATGTGTTCTCTGACTTCTACATGATTCATAACAGGAGATGTGATAGTGAGCACACCAGAAATACAGTCTCCAAATGCATTATGGTGCTTTTTGTGCTATTCGATTTTGAATGGGAGACAATTAAGGGAATTAACTATGAAAACAGAAAGAAAGAAAGAAAGAAAGAAAGAAAGAAAGAAAGAAAGGTGAACTAATTTCTTTGGTCAACAAGTCAAAATATATCAGTGTATCCTGTTTTTTTTGTTGTTGATCAAATTTGTTGTTTCACATCATTAATGTGTTTACAGAGTACATAACCCCCCTGCCCCCAACCTCTACCCCCCCCCCCCCCCCCACACACACACACACACACACTTCCCTGAACCATGTGAATGTTAAATTTAATGTTCATTGCAACCATTCTTTAAGTTTAGTAGCAAGAGTCATCCAAACAATGATGTTTTCCTCCATAACACCATGAATGTGTGCTGTTGACTCCTCCATATAAACCATAACCAGAAAGTTTATAATCCACTGACACCTGATTGTGGGAATTTTCTTTGCAAGGCTAACTAGTTCTTACGCCCACCAATATAATACGAGTTTGATAGGACATAAGATTAAGCCTGGTAAAATCATTTAACAGCAGTACTCCTGGTAAACTTGGGATAATTCTAGATATTTGAGAAGATAACTTGAAAGATACATTTTGCCAAAACGCTGTCACCTTTGGGCATTCAGCAAGGTGCCCACAGCTGGAAGGGAACAGGATTGACAGTTTGGGTTGGGAGTGCCTCCGGTTTATCACAGTAACGTTCTCAGAGTTAAATCAACTCAGAGTTTTTATGAGGCCATGTGTACCTCTGTTAGAGTTTGAAGGGACTTTATCAGGCCTGGCTTTACATTGATCCTTATTCTGTACCACGTTATATACGTATGAATATTTTCATTGTTTGAAGGTCTGACTCTGGGTTGTTTTTTTTCCTCTGATGTAACCACGCTTCTGAGAATTAAGAAGCTACACAGGATTTAATAAAAGAAAAAAAAAAAAAGGCAGAAGTTTCATTCTACCAAACTAAATCTGGATTCCTTCATCCAGTGTTTCAGCTTTATGGTCAGACTTGATCGCACTTCAGCACCAATTCAGCACTTGCTTGCAAATCATATCAATTCAATGGCTGCCTTAAGACAGTGACCCATAGATGTCACCAGACACTGGGTATCTTCCTTTGGTGATGCCCTGTCAGGCCAGTACTACAGCCATCTTCGATTCCTGGTTGTTTCTAGGGCCCCAGTCTTGTCAAATGAAACGCGTGTTCAGCTGGATTCAGGACGGGTGATTGACCAAGAACTTTCCACAAAAAAAACTCCTTGGTTGCTTTAGCATTATGTTTGGCGTCATTGTGCTGCCGCTGCGAGGTGAGGTGCCATCCAATGAGTTTTGAGGCATTTGGTTGGACAGATAAGATGTTTCCCTACACTCCCGAAAAATAAAATCGCCACGGTTCTGGTTCTGTTGCTGTCATTTGTGGGCGATTAGTAGGTAGCCTTCGAGAAGAGAGAAAGGAGCGGGGTCACAATTCGGTGTCCAGGTGCAGGCGCGCGCATGATGCAACGTTAAGTATTAGTTTGTATTTTTAGCTTCGCTCCTAATGTAGGTGTGAGGGAAAGAAACCTAGCACGCTCTGCAATCACTGGTACCCAGGGGATGTGCACGTTCATCAAGCGTGCAGCTAAGGTGGTAGTTCTCCGTACCCGGCACAAAAAAAAAATAAAACGAAGGACGGACAACGGCGCGCTAGACAGAGGTGGGGGGAGGGGACCGTGGAGGAATTGGAAATACGCGTTAGCTCGTGCCTGAGCTCCTCGCGTCTGGCTCTCTCGCTCTCTCTCTCTTTCTTCCCACATTTGCACGGGAGGTTTGAGGCTAAACGAACACACGCTTATCTGATGATTGCATTTACCACTTTGAATCTGCTCGATTTGGGACTCTTTCACTCACTGTATGGGCGTCTTACTTTGGAAAGAAAAGAGCGCGAAAATAGCCGTGGACTTTTTTTTGAGCTTCCAAATGACGGATAATTCTGAGGCAATTGACGTCCCATTGTAAACTCGTAGAGCAGAAGTCGCGCGATTGCAGTTTTCAGTTAACGTCGCGCAGCAAATTCAAAAGTGGTTTCGAACACTACATAACCAGGACTGTCTTGTTATTTCACAGTTGTACTTTTAAATAGTAACTTTGTTGACTAAGGGGAGGAACCAGACGCGTGGATACATTTTGCTGGTGCGGTCCAACCCTGATTTTCATGTGCCTCCCTTCGAGTGAGCTGTTGTTGGGAGATTTCACACGACTCCTCGCTGTAGTCATCTGTCTGACGAAACAACCCCTCATCCGATACAATAAAGGTGAGCAACTCCCTTTATTCAGTTTTGTCTTTTGTGTGCGTATTACAGGGAAACATTTGCATGCTTCCCATCGGCACGTGCCACGTTTTAGCAAGTAATTGCACCGTGCGTGAAGTAGCCTACAGCCTTGTGTTCATATGGAGAACAAATCGGCTTCTCGCATAGATTATTCGCATATTGTGACGGGCATATCTGTTTTAAAAAGAATCTATTGTGTAGCATACAGATTGTGAAATATGTGAATGACACGTTGCCGACCGGGCGGGAAAATCCTGGTTCTAGTGAAATTCAGAAAATATCGGAAACAGAAGTTTTAGATAAGGAGCCTAATGATAACGCACACAATGTGTTGTGGGACATTTGTTTCTGGGACCCAAAGCTGCTTTCAGCTAACTTATAACCAGGTCTCCAGGATAATCGGAAAACATTCCTTTTTGCGACTGTCTTCCTGTCTGTGTTTTTTTAGAGGGTTATCGACCACCATTGAACTGATGTACTGTACATAGATATCATGAATGTGCGCGTGTAGGAAATGTCTGGACATAGAAACGGACTAATGGGATTTTAAAATTATAAATGCATAACTGTCGTTACACACGTCTGCGTATGTCGCTTTAGCATGGCACAACAGAAGGATCCTAAGGGGTCTCGAGGGAGTCACTGATTGAAAGAGGAGAAATTTAAGATTCGTACGTTATCCCTTAGCGTTTCCCTCCTCTCATTTAGGCTACCCTATGTTTTATCGTTTCCTCTGCCTCGTCTAAGTAGGCCCTCATAATTGGCAGTTATGTGAGTATATATTTATCTTAATAAAGTATTGGTCAATAAAATTGGAACTGACGCATATCACTGTTGTTTCCATTGTTTTATTTGTTTATTTATATAATGGTGTCAGCGCACTTGATGCGCGTCGATGTGCCTTGGGAATCAATCGTGTCGGTTTGGATTTATGAATGGAGCGCGAGCACGTCTGATATACAGCCGTATAGGCTTCAAAACCACAAAAACCCATGTATAATACACGTGAGCAGACATTGCGCGAGGTGGAGCAGTTGTGGCAGAGAAGTAGGGTACTTTTGTCAACGGATTCCGTCGGCTGAAGTCAAGGCAATTTTTGTCCTGGCTATTTTGACAGTTCTCGCCGTGTCTCATTGTGTATAGTTTCGTTTTGTAGTTGTTTGAATTATTGATAATTAGGCAAACCAGAATAGAGGATTTGAGAATTGCGAGAGCGCTGCGTGAACGGTCCTGGCCGCTCTTTGTCATCCACGGTATTCGTGTTAAATAAATTATAATCCCAGAAGTGACAGTCAACGGCAATCTCGCCGGAGGCTGTTTGTGTTCGAGAAGCTGCGTTATCCATTCCAATTCTTTATAAAGCCCGTGATCTCTCTATTTCTCTTAATTTCTCTCCATTCAAAACACATTCTTTATTGCTCCATACATTTGTACTGCTTGAAGTAATGAAATTTGAAAGGCAAGAGGTCCCAGGATAATGCCATTGGATACGTTGAAGTCTTGATGACACAGAACTGTAAAGCGTCGGAAATTCCAATTTCAGTTCTTATGAATTAAAACACCGCCGGGGGGTTTAATATGCATTGTTCAGCTAACATTTAAGTAACCGTCTGCAGCCTGCTATATAATTATACCGTTTCCAAAGGTCAGGAAGATGTTACAATACGCTCTAACGGAATTCACAATAATTCACTTCACTGGTTGTGGTTTCTTCAGAATACAGTAGCATCCGAACAAGCATGAATAAAATCAAATCCTTATGACGACACAATGAAGCCATTTTCACGATGAATTTGGTTTCGTAGAATCATCGTAAATATTTTTTTACCTCGGGGTTTTCGTCGATATTTGATATACACAGTTTAATCTCTGTTGCATAGCGCCTACAGCTTCTGGGTAATAGAACGCTCGAAGAGCTTCTACTGTCGTTGTCTTGGTGTTTATTTACATCTCTATTAAACACCATTCAGGGCACGTGCACAGTAAAACTGCCCAGTGCTAATTCAACTCTTAGAGCGTTAATTCAGCTCTTAACAAATAGCATTTGTTATCTGTCAGATGTTATCTGTTAAGAGTTGAAGTAACAATGTTAGAGTTGAGTAAACACTGGACGTTTTACTGTGTATATAATTGGCGAGTCTCGTTATTCCGAGTAGAGATGGGAACAGGCCACCGCTAATTTCCTTAACGTCCCCTCGCTATGTAGGGTCGTCTGAACAAAACGACCATTATCATAGCCAAGTAAGACACAAAACCGTAGAGTTGAAGTGGGAGTTCCCTTGTATGGCAGGCTAGCCTGCGTGCGATTGGGATTATTGGAATTGTACTGCAATGGCATCCCTTGAATTCAAGTAAAAATGATAAAATAACGCCGTAAAATAAGAATTATTACTGTAGTTACTGGCAGCCTCCTACTTTTGAAACGTTTGCGAAGTGCTTGCTCTTAATACGTCGTACGATCGCACGCGGTTTTCTCTTGCGCTGTCCATGGTCCTGAAGGCTCCGATTTTTCGTGGCGTACTGAAGGTGAGATGATGTCATCATCATGATGCTGTTAATTTCTGAAAACACTACGCCGACACACGTCCACGTCCCGATAATCCTTTTAACTTTACCCTGGCCTCAAACATAATACGCCCTGCAGCTTTCCTTCTCTTGTCCGCAAATACGTGAAACTATTTAATCGCAAAACTCCAGTCCACTGGCTGCCCTCGGTACATTGGATTCATTTAAGTGGAACCAATAAGGTGGGGGTTGGGAGCGGGCAAAGGGTGGCTGTTGAGGTGGGGGTTGTTGGGTACCAGGGGAGTACTACGACTTAACAACGGCAGGGGATGATTAAATATACAGAGCTGTGGAGCGTTCATATATCGCTCATGTTCATGTATTTCTAAATCGTGGGCGACGCTGTTAAAAAGCAAAAAGCCGGTTGAGCGGCAGGATGCCCGTGAGAACGAGTGACCAAGGCACGCGCTCCATTATCAACCACACTCAACGGCTGCAGAGTACTTTGCGTTGGTGTTAGGGGAGATGAGAGAACGGTATGGAGGTGGTGTCATCTCGCTGTAAATTACGTCCCAAATTGTATTTGAGGGTCACTTTATTGGCCTTATTGAAACGCAATAACAGTGCGGAGAGATGTGTTATTTTTATTTTAACGAGTCTGTGAATGTTAATGTAAAAAAGCAATTCCATTGTGACTGAGAAATGGAATCACATTTTAATCGCATATTCTTCTTCTTCCTCTTCGTCTTAATAATAATAATAATAATAATAATAATAACAATAACAATAATAATTTCTAGAAATAACGTTATGTCCACATAACAACACACAATATTGTATAGGCTGGTGTAAAACACGAGAAGAGATTCGTTGGACGCTGAGGCCTGTCACATTTTGTCCGAGTCAATCTGCCGCCTCGAGCCTTTTTCTCAAACCGTATGTCCTGACCCGTTTGTCTCGAGCGCACCTGGAGTTCTCACTTACAGCAGTCAAGAGTTCTAGAGGCCACGCGGCCATGGCATTTACGTCAGCTTCAGTTGCGTTGCGTAGACGGAGAGACGGAGATCTTGGGAGAGATAAGCAATGCCAGATCAGATAGAAATTATGGGTTTCTTCGGAGGATGACGATTTTGCTTACTGTTTTTCATTTTGCAGCAATGAAGAGATGAAAGAAGGCACTGTCCTATGATAAGAGACAGTCCTAATAATGCTATAAATGTGTACAAGTGTCAACAGCATTATGCATTTTCATGACCAGGTTTTAAAAAAAAAATCCTTTCTGAGAAGCGTATGGAGTACAACAACCGAGTTCACTGAGCTTGCATCCGCCTATTAATCATTGCAGTCCTTGTATTGATATTATAGGGGACTCCATTAAAGACAGGACTATAATTAAACCCCAGGAACAATGGAATCTATACATCTTCCCAGGGGGTCCAGTCCCCTCCCACCCCCCCCCCCCCCCCCCCCCCCCCCCCCCCCCCCCAAGCGAAGAATTCACCTTTTGTTCCCTGAGAGAAAAGTCACGTTTTAAAGAACCCTGTCAAAAAACTCCACATGTTCTTTTCCAACCAGACGCCAACTGCAAAATACTGTACCTATGTAGTGGAGGAAAGAGGTCTGGGCAGGCCTCTTGTGTGCTAATGCAAAAACAAAAAAAAACAAAAAAAAAACATTACCCAGTGAAGCCCCTGGAAACGAGGTCTATTTCGGATGTGTGCCTTACTCTCTCCTGGTCCCCCATTTCTGCCTCTTTGTTCGGAAGTGGGGGGGACTAGCAGAGAGAAAAAAGCTACGACTCGAACGGATTGATATGGAGTCGCACTTCATACAAAACAAAAGTGCTTTTTACCCGTACGAGTGTTTAATTAACTGTTATTTTTCCCGACGGCCCACACCTGAAAGTGTGGGTGCCTACTGAATTTTTTAATCGCATATTTTTACGTTGTCTCCAGCGCTGTCCGCTGATATCGGCTGAATCCACCTGCGTTCTCCGCGAGACCAAATTAATTATTGATGGCATGTCTGCTCAGAACAATAAGTTATTAACTCAACGCATTTTATTCGGATACCCTTCAGGTACAACAGAGGAAAACAAAGATCTTCAGTGGGGGGGGGGGGGGGGGGCCGTGACATTGGGCCGGGGTAAGAGGGGATTGACATCAGGCTTTGCCCTCTCCCCCCCCCCCCCCCCCCCCCCAAAGCCCTCTATAATCTCCACCTATGATCCAAACTCTGAATACAAAAATCTGTCCTAAAGCCAATAATTTGTTTTCTTTCAACACAAATCGCGTATGTATGAAATTGAATCATTCGTTTTGCTGTGAAAAGGGGTACTTAAGACACCCCCAGCCCTGTTTGCAACAGTATTAAAACCAGATGACCCGCTGTGTGACCTCCCAAAAGTACATACCAAATCCCCCCTGCAATGGCGATGCTATTTACTGTCTCCTGTTTTGTGTCCTTGGCTATGACATCACAGGTCAAACTATAAGTCGGATGGCAAATGAAGACATTTTGGACAGTTTGTGACACTTGTCGTTACCCAGTAAAATATTCAGCATTTGGTCAACACTGAGAGAGTGCATTTCACTCTGGCAGAGGACAAGTGATCCCTTTTGAACTGAGTTAGTATTGAATTAAACGTCTTAACCTTTTAAACTTCATTGTATGTTGGTCAGAACACTTTTTCAAAAACCTGCACTGAAAACCAAAGACGATGGAAGGGGGAATAAACTAAGTGGCCAGTTTTTTTTTTTAAAGTTTTTTTTTATAACAAAAGCTCTTCAGTGATTTCCAAGGGCAAAAAAAGCTCCTACAACTACTGAACACTTCCCTCAAAGAATCAGCACTTGTGTTAGTTTGATGGAAATGTTGATGCGGTATCTTTGTCTGCCTTGCTTTGTTTTATGGTTGCCTATGGGAACGGGGAGATTTAGCGGCAGTTGAAGTTTCCATAGTGATGCGGAATTCTCATCTTAAATCACTATCGTTTAGCCAACAGCCAACTGTTGCTCTTCTGTCCGTTTAAAACTGACATTTAGTTCCATAGACCCTGAAAAACTGTAAGTAACCTTCTTATTCTCAGTTGCATCTCC
>CM045883.1:86812394-86922394 GCA_025169545.1 Anguilla japonica | reverse complement strand
TGTACCCTGGCCATGGGGTTGGCATTTGGAATCGCGTTAAGAGTTATCATTTATCATTACATTTAGGAGAGCAACAGAGGCAACAAATACAGTCTGTGTTGTCTAAATCTGAGTGTGTTACACAACAGTGCTGGTGAATTAAAGTAAGGCCCGCATGTGATGCCTTGTTAAACACTGTGTAATGAAGTGAGATTGGTGCAGATTGGGGTTTAGTTGTGCCTGAGTGTCAGCTCTCCATCCCCCCTGCCCAACCCACCCCCCCACTGGTCCGGACGGCAGCAGTCCCAGCTCAAGACTCTGATCTCTGCATCTCCCAGAGCCCACCACTGAGAATATTGCCCGTGCGCACAGCGATGTGTGGGCCCCCCCCCCCGGACAAACCTGCTGCCAACTCAACGGAAATTCATATAGCACACAAACACACACACACACACACACACACACACACACACGTATGTACATACACACATACACACACACGCGCGCATGCATACACACACACACACACGCGTATGCACACACACACACACACGCGCGCGCGTATGCACACACACACACACGCGTATGTACACACATATACACGTACACATATGCACACAGACACAGGTACACACACAGACAGGCATACAATGAATGTACAGTTTGAGTTTTACTGGCAAGATCATCCCTGTACACATTTTTCTTTTTCTTTTTCTTTTTTGCCATCAACACTATTTTGCCTAATTTGTACGATGACCAGACAGACAGGTTTAAAATATATAAGGATTAACAGCCTCGCGAAAAAGTCTTGCTTTTCATTTGTGTGATATGACGAGTGTTGTCTCCTTCCTCTTCACCCTTCCGTTATTCTACTCACCTTGTATGGCCTCATTTGTGCTTGTTTTATCCAACACAGTTTGGCAAAGACAAAGAAAAGAGAAGCTATTTATGTCAATGAGAAAGATTTATTTATTTATTTATTTTAAGATTTGTTTCCCAAAATCACACAGTGTTCAGTTGTGCTGGAAAGGGGGGGAGATACTGAGGAGATGAAGAGACTCACCTTTGGAAAGAGCACAAAGGGGAGGGCTTGGAGGAATAAGGCGTTCGGCGCTAATGAATCACGTGGGTATCTGTTATCAGTTGTGGTAAAATGCCTCTGGAGGAGATTGATGGCTGAAGTTAAGCTGGCTGTTGAACTGCGGATAGCCGACGCGTGGAGCTGGGCGGGGGGCGGGGGGGGGGGGGGGGGGGGGGGGGGGGGCTGTGAGGAATGCTTAATCTGGCCGTCTGGATAGCGAGGCCTCAGGTTCAGAACGATCGCGCAATTAATGGGGGGGGGGGTGGGGTGGTGTGGGGGTGGGGGGGCTGCTCGTGCAGGAAGTGCTCGTTCGTCTTGTCCCCCCCCCCACCCAACCCCCGGTATTGTTTAGAGTGGAGCTGAGTGTTGTCAGATGCAAGGTGTCTCCTGGGGGGTGGGGGGGTGGGGGTGGGGATAAGACGACGAACACAAAGGTGACGCTGGCTCAAAGTGCAGAGACAAAAAGAGCAGAAACTAGCAAAGAACAAGACTCACACCTGATGTATTGCTCCAAAAATTTAAGTTCTAATCCAACTATAGTGCTAATGTTTAACTAACGTTTCAGCCATACCAAGCCTTCAGGCTTAACGCTATTGTCGGTCTAAATAATAGAATAGAGTACAGTACTTTGTTTTTGTTGATTTCTTGTTCAAATGTGAAAACATTTCAAGAACATTATAGGAGGGGTTTCCGTAATCATTGCTCGTTATTGTTTTTCCTGTAACAAATGTAAAACAACTGCGTGTGGATGCTGGTAAATGCAGAAGTACGTGGTACGCTGCAGTCAATGGGTGTTGGTGTGCACATAGTAAAACGGCCGTTTAATCAAATCAAGGTGTGCTTAGGAAGTCTTGTTTTACGTGATCTAAGCTTACACTCTGTACCCATTTTCAGCGTTCAGTTCCTGTTCCGATGTGAGTTTGCCTCATTTCTCCCCTCGTCTCTTCTCTCAGACCAGCCGGAGACCGTCGCTGTGGCCCCTGGCTTCTAGGCCATGAGCAGCTTCCCGGGCAGGATGGGGCAAGACGTGGAGAAACAGGGCCACAAGCTGCCCAAGCAACACTGGAGCGACGCGAAGGACAAGGTGATCTGCGCTCCTCCGCCGCTCTGTTCCTCCTTCACGCCTGAGCCCCAGGCTTTCAGCTCTCTGTGCTCGTGTTCGGGTGCACGTACCGCGTTTTGTGTTTGTTTGTCCTTCTGCAAACGAAGGACCTCATTTCCGCGCCTGAATTCTCTCGCTTTTCTTCTCTCTGTCGTTCCTGTTCAGCGTCTGTAACCTCTTCTCTCTCTCTCTCTCCTCTCTCTCTGCTTTGATTTCTTTGCCCCCCCCCCCAAAACGCCTGCGCAGGTGCCCACAGACCGAACCATGGTGGTGGGGGGTACGGGGAGGGGCGGGGCCAACCGCGCCGAGGCCGCCGGAGGCGTGGCCAAGAAGCGGCGGCAGCGCTACGTGGAGAAGGACGGCAAGTGCAACGTTCACCACGGCAACGTGCGGGAGACGTACCGCTACCTGACCGACATCTTCACCACGCTGGTGGACCTCAAGTGGCGCTTCAACCTGCTGGTCTTCACGCTGGTCTACACCACCACCTGGGTCTTCTTCGGCCTCATCTGGTGGCTCATCGCCTACATCCGCGGGGACCTGGAGCACGCCGACGACGGCGACTGGACGCCCTGCGTCAACAACCTCAACGGCTTCGTCTCGGCCTTCCTCTTCTCCATCGAGACGGAGACCACCATCGGCTACGGCTACCGCGTCATCACGGACAAGTGCCCCGAGGGCATCGTGCTGCTGCTGGTGCAGGCCATCCTGGGCTCCATCGTCAACGCCTTCATGGTGGGCTGCATGTTCGTCAAGATCTCGCAGCCCAAGAAGCGGGCGGAGACGCTGATGTTCTCCCACAGGGCGGTGGTGTCGCTGCGGGACGGGAAGCTGTGCCTGATGTTCCGGGTGGGCGACCTGCGCAACTCGCACATCGTGGAGGCGTCCATCCGGGCCAAGCTGATCCGCTCCAAGCAGACCAAGGAGGGCGAGTTCATCCCACTCAACCAGACCGACATCAACGTGGGCTTCGACACGGGCGACGACCGCCTCTTCCTGGTCTCGCCCCTCATCATCTGCCACGAGTTCAGCCAGGGCAGCCCCTTCTGGGAGATCTCCCAGGCCCAGCTGGCCCGGGAGGAGTTCGAGATCGTGGTCATACTGGAGGGGATGGTCGAGGCCACGGGTGAGTTGTTGGGAACGGGGTACGGGGGCGTAAGTTGAAGGGGGAGGGTGTGCTGTGGGTGTCGAACCATAGCTGCACCGCGTGAAAACGGATAAGATTAGACCGCTCGGCTATTAGACCAGCAGTCCCCAAGGAAGGGAACTGATCGACCTTTTGTGGCTTGTGCGTTTGGTGATGTCACATCCTGCAGCGTCCCAGACTTTCACATGCTAGTTCACAGCTCCCCTCACAGTCACGCATGCAGTAGTGAGAGACAGGCTTCGTTTTTTAAGGTGTTAAATGTGTGTTTTTACACATTTCAGAAGTGAGTGTTTTTTTTTTTTTTTTTTCTCAACGAAGGGCAGCAGTCTCCAAACTCTCCAAACTTGCACGTAACCGTAGCGTCACAGGCCTCATCTCCATAGTCGCTAAACGCCGAACCTGGCCGGCACGCCTGTGTTTGTGTGCCTTCTCATGCTGGCAGAGACGGAGAATGAAAACAGCGAATTAAAAAGAATAATAATAATAATAATACTGCTACCGTGCTAATTATACGGACTGGGGGAAAAAAAGAGAATTGATATCAATGAATAATTTCCCTGGTAGTTCCAGCTGTTAAAGAGCCCCCAGTTCCCCCCCTCCGTCACAACATCCTGTTGTCAGCCGCGATCGCGAGGGGTCTCTCAGGACCCCGCTAATTGACAGCCGGTGTGAATACACGTGCCGAGAGGTGCAATTAAACCCAGCTAATTGCCCCCGCGTTGTTCCCTGTGCTAATACAGCCTATTACCGCCTGTCTTGTTCGCGTATAAGCGAGGCTCTCCGGAGGCGGCTGTTTGTGGACGAAGCGGTCTGCCGATAGAGCGGCATCGGGGAAATTAAGGAAGGGAAGCCAGACAGGGGTAAGGGGAGGGAAGGCCGTAGGATATCCCGACTGGATGTTCCCCTTCCTGCCTTCAGGCTGTAACGGTAAGGTGGGGGCTGCGGTCTGAGTGCTCAGGTCTGTCCGGCTTTGACTTTCCGCTGAACGCGTTTTTTTTTTTTTTTAAAGAGGTGGAACGTGCCCAGCGCAAAACGCAACCGAAATAAAAATCCCCATGAAAAATAATTCAGGAAGATATGGGGAAAATATGACTTTAAAAAGACATGAACCAAGGAGAAACATAGCAGAACAAACATGTGGTGAGGGATGGAGCTGGTGCTGGTTCGGCCCCGGAAGTGAATTTGGATCGCTTGCCTGAATCGCTGGTCACCGTTGGTCTCTGTGGGATCCTTCGCAAAAAAAAACCCGCTGCTCTAAAAAAAAAGACGTCACTCGATGTGCTGTCTCCATAGGAATCGGAATTTGCGATGTGTGGAGTCCTTTGTTAACGCACATCCTGTCGGAGCTTTGCTTTGTTAGCGAGAATCACGGGGTCTCCAAGGGTCTCGGTAGCTGCGGGCGGATGCGACTAGACGTTCTTGCGAGATCTGCAATTACACAGCACTAATTACTCCTGCACTGTCCTCTGGGCTGATTAAGGTTATTGTTTTTTTCTGCATAGTTACCTCAAGTGCAGCCTATTTTCTTTCTTTAAAGCCCACCGGTCTGAAGCACTGAGAATATCCTACATCAGACACAAAACTGTCGGGGCCAATCAAAAACAAACAGTAAAACTGAAATGATATTTTAAAAACTCCTGAAGGTTTTACATTCACCAACATTTGTTACAGAGCAACAATAGCTACTGATTTCAGTTAGGAGGGAGCACACTTTACACATGCACGCACACACACACACAAACACACACACACACACGTACACATGCGCACAGACACAGACATATACACACACACACACACGCCCGGGCAGAAACGTATCATGATGGTGAGGAAACTGGGTTTGTGATTCTGAAGTTGTAATAGGTTTGACTCCCATGGGGCCCTGCTGTTGTACTCTTGCATAAGGGACTTCAGCTGAATGGCTTCAGCAGTACCCAGCCGTGTAAATGGACTGCATGTAAAGACTCCCTGTAATTCACTGTGTAAGTGTATCTGCTAACTGTGCTGCTCAGCTGCAGAGCCATTGAACCATTCCATGAAACCGAAATGTAGATCTTCCAGGTTAAATTATACAGCCTCTGCACACGGCTGGTGATGGTTTCACTATTCATTCTGATCAGGCTTGCCTATGATTGAGCAATGCTCAGAGAGTAAAAATGACTATATATAAATGTTCCAACAGTATCAGTTAATGACAAAGTTTAATGTGCGTGTGTGTGCGTGTGCGTGTGCGTGTGTGTGTGTGTGTGTGTGTATCTTGTGTGTGCGTGTCTGACCGTTGCAGTAGATTCACAAAGTGGAAAACAGCTTCATTTGTGCCTTTCAGAACAGCAGGTGCTATTCAAAAGCCTGCAGGTTTCACAGTTGCACGAGGTGATGTGTCTTTTACTGTAAATGGTCCGGTGTCTCTGTGATAAAGACTCAGCCTCAGACGCCACCTAGTGGCTACTCAGCATGCCTGCACCTTCAGGGCTGGCTCTGGGCCCCCAGCTTTTGGAAAATCGGCACTATGGTGGCCTGCTGGCGACAGCACTCACCCACTGTTTTGCATTCTCTTAACAAGCGATCCTTGTCAGGACTGCTTTGCCTCAAGTTGCCGATGGCAGATTGCTGTTGTGCCGATTCGCACAGCGCAGGCTGGTCAGTTTTGCCAAAGGCGAGCTGCTAGCAGGCTGCTGTATGCCTGATCACAGTCGATAGGCCTCTGTGTGGCTTTTTGTGCGTGTGTGTGTGAGCGCGTGTGTGTGTGTGTGGCTTGTGTGTGTGTGTGTGTGTGTGTGTGTGCGGTGTGTGTGTGTGTGTGTGTGTGTGCGCGCGCGTGTGTGTGTGTGTGTGCGTGGACATGTATATGTGCGTGTGTGTGGGTTGGTGGATGTGTATGTGTGTGTGTGTGTGTGTGGCTGTGTGTGTATGTATGTGTGCATGTGTATGTGTGTGCATGGACATGTATGTGGGTGGGTGGATGTGTGTGTGTGTGGTGGGTGGGTGGATGTGTGTACGTGTGCGTGAGTGTGTCTATTTGTGAGAGTATGTTTGCAAGTGCGTCTGGATGTGAGGCTCGTTTTGGTCCGTGTTGGACCATTGAGTGTGTCTCAGTGAATTAGCCTGCTTTTCTGCTGGGAACGCAGGCAGTGATTGATGGGCCTGTGCAAGGTCCACTTGACCAGAAGATGGAAATACACACAAGCTATTTATAGCACATCTGCGCATGAACAGTCAGCTGTTGTTTGAGTGTTTGTGTGTTCTGTGTGTGTCTGTGTGCGCAAGCGTGCGCATGCACACGTGTGGATGTGTGTGTGTGTGTGTGTGTGTGCGCATGCACACGTGTGGATGTGTGTACGCGTGTGTGTGTGCGCATGTGTGTACTTGCATGTGTGAGTGTGTTTGTGTGTGTGTGTATATGTACATGCATATATGTGTGTGTGTGTGTATGTGTGAGAGAGAACTTCTGCTTCTCCTTATGCGCATTAGACTTTGGTATATATATATTTGTTCAGGTTTTGTGGTCTAATTAATTTTCCCCTGTGATACCTTATCTGAATATTCACAGATTGTCATGCTGAGCTGCACACAAACCTAAGTAGAGCCAAAATAATCAAATATCCAGTAAACATCTTGTGCTGGGACCCTGTCCCCCCCGCCTCCCTGCCCCTCCTCCACCACTACCCCTGATGCCTGAGCTGTCTGCGACAGCGCTATTAACTTGTGCTTTCGCTAATTAACAAGCACTGCAGGATTACTTTCATTTTTTATTGTTGATTCTTCATTAGCCTCTTTTCACATTGATATTCGCAATTTGCCCCATAGTAGCAAATTGACCTCTTTCTCTGTTTTTAATCCAGCATGTGTCTAATACCACGTGCGTGCCCCCTTCTCTTGCCCTCTTTAACAGCTCACTGGGTGACTTTGCAGTGAAATCAAATACAGGCATTTCATGATGAGTCGTCGTTTTGTTTTTCTAATGTTCATGTTAAAAATCATTATTGATTTACGTTAAAAAAAAACCCACTGGTGGTATCAATCTGATGGCCCAAGTTTTGCCTGGGGAAAACACACTAATTCAGTATTTTATTGAATTGTGTCCTAGTGTGCTTTATTGTACTTTTAAAGATAATTCAGTAGGCTTTGTGTCTGGTAAAATTATTCATGAACAAAACCATTCAGATTGCTGCTGGTTATGAGTGTTCTAGGTGCAAAAACATATTAATGGGCTTGTTATGTTAGCGGCCACTTAGAGATTTGAGAATTGAACAAACAGGAAGGAGGGCTGTCTTAGTCTGCCTGGGCAGGAACAGGAAGAGAAAAGGGGGTGAATCAGCTAGCTCTCTATACCGCATTCCAGGGGTGTCCCATCTTACCCGAAAATGGGCCGGTGTGGGTGCAGTTTTTCGGTTTAGCCCAGCACTACGACACCTGATTCAACAAATTAACTCATCATTACTTCAATGAGGACCTTGATGAGTAGAACAGGCGTCTTTAGTGCTGGGCTAAAACAAATACAAAATAAGCTCCTAACTGCTGCTTGGAAGGAAACATGGAGTCTCTGAGGCAGCTACAGACCCCTGTGTGTTTAGAGACTACTATTTAATGTACAGGCATAGCTACAATAAAAACGCAAAACCACTATAATAATAATAATAATAATAATAATAATAATCACCATCAGCATCATCCTCATCATAAATTCACAGGAAAGTGCACTGATAACTAAGAGCCATTTGGAGGACATTTGCTGCTGAACGTTTGGCTGTCCCTGTGTGTCTCTAACTCCATCCCTGTCTCTCTCCTTCTCTCTCTCTCCCTCGTTCTTTCTCTATCTTACTCTGTCTCTCTTTCTTCCTTCGTTTATCCCCCTCTTCCCCTCTCTCTCTCTCTATCTCTTCTCCCTCCATCTAAGGAAGACCGGAGAGAAACCCCCCTCCCCCCCTCCCCCCCTCGCCCCCCCCCCCCCCCCCCCCCCCAGGAATGACGTGCCAGGCCCGCAGCTCGTACCTGGACTCTGAGGTGCTGTGGGGGCAGCGCTTCACCCCGGTCCTCTCCCTGGAGGAGGGCTTCTACGAGGTGGACTACGACACCTTCCACCACACCTACCCCACGCCAACGCCCGCCTGCTCCGCCCGCGAGCTGGCCGAGCTGGCCAAGAAGGGCGAGGAGATCCCCCTCCCGCCCCCGTCGCCCCCCGAGGCCTCCGAAGAGGCCCCCGTCCCAGAAGAGGAGGGGGGCGGAGGGCAGGTGGAGGGACGCGGCGACGGAGAGGGGGACGGCGAGAACGTCACCAACGGCGACGTCAGCAAGATGCACAGGGGAGACGAGTGACGGGTCAAAACGAAAACCTGGCGCCGGGAAATTTTGGGTGTCCCGACGTCTTTGCCCCCCTCTGGTTATTCCAGCGGGGGGGGGGGAGGAGGGAGGGACCAGCTTGCAAGCGGGAGCGTGAGGATGACAAGGGGGGGAACGGGTTCAGCGCAAACCTCAGTCTGAGTTTTTGTCCCCTGCACCAGCTCAGCCCTGTTTTCACCGGTCCAGGGGAGCGGGTCCAGGGGGGCGGGTCCCACCCCGTGGGCGGCGGAAGGGGCCACTGAGGATGTGGTCGGATGTGACTTCACCTTCGCGTGTCCCAGTGACACCCCACTGAGACAAAAATCCCCCCTTGCAAACGGAGACTCGATCCACGTGGCATCAAAATTTCAAAACAGTTAGACAGTTTCAAAAAGAAGGACGTCTGCACATTTTTTTCCTTTGCTGATTTCACGAACATTTATTTTTTTGGTCAAAAGCCTTCGTCATAGCTATGACAAAGATTTTTTTTAACCGAAAGTTCAGCTCTTTAATAAACGTTCGTGTAATTTGCAACGGAGAAAATGTGCAGATGTCTTTTTTTTATTTATTGTTTTTTTTTTTTTGTCTCCAGCACTTTATATAGAACAGTAGATGGTGAAATGTGATCAAATAATTCACTGTTTATCACACACTTTTCCATTGAACCTCTCGCCTGTCAAATTAACAACTGGACCTGTTACACAAACTGCCTTAGATACATTTGTTTCGACGACCCGGTTTAAAAAAAAAAAAAAAAAAAAAAAAACAGGGCTACAAACAGGGTGGGTCACATGAGATGTATTTATTCCATGATGGGCCAATGGGGTCAGAGCGTTTTGGGAGCCACTGGTGTGGGATGAAGCGATGGGGAAACAGAGGAAAGAGGCCGGAATCTCTGTGACGGGACGGTCCCACAGACGGGAAGGGGAGGAGTGGCTGTTCGGTGAGAAGCTTTCACCTTCGGCGAACTCACAGCCAAATTCACTGCAATTTTTTCACTCAGTAGATTTAACAACGGCGCCTGTTTTTCCCAGTCAGACACTGTCAGACAGTGCATTATATTAGTTTGCTCACTGCACGCCGTTTCAGTTTCTGGCTTTTTTTATTTTTGATCGTATGCATGTTGAATGAACCGATGCTTGAGATCAGCGAAGCAGCATTTTACTCAGTAAAATATTCGGTGTGAAATCAACTCTCACGTAGTACACTGTACGGTGATTGTGTTAGTTTAATCCCTGCTGGGGCAAGCATAAGCTCTGTTTGAGTTTAATGCTGGACATTTTACTGTGTAGACATGAATAACGTACGTTCACTCTGACGGTTATCCATATCGGTGAGATGTGGTACATCCGGAGCAAACATATGTGCATTTTAATACGTCATGCAGGTGTCCTCTGAATTTGATATTTGAATGAATCCGAATTGAACACGTTTAATTGCAAGGTTCATTTGAATTTGCATACATATCACTGCAACTTGAATTGACTTTATTTTTATTTTATTTATTGTTTTATTGTTAGTGCCTGTCGCAAAATCCGAGGCATTATTATTGCTACTGTTGTGGGTTTTTTTTTTTTGAGAAGGGAGGAGTTTGCAATGCAGCTGGAATCCAGAAAAGAGGATTATGTGTACCCAACGTCTGGCTGTGCATTTGTAAATATTTTTGTTCATGTGTTTAGAATGATCGGCAATCATTCAAATGCATTTTTTGGAAGCATATAGATGGAGGACAAAGTATTTGCACCTGCATTTTCACCAGTGCTACTGAACAGTAAGAATGTACCACGTTCGCATTCACCTTCAAATGCATTTGATCATTAGTCTGGTTATAGTAAAGGGAAACGTGAAACCATCTTATAACTTAAAAACTGAATTCATGAAGGAGCATTTTAATAAAATGGAGAGTTGGAATTAAAAAGAAAAAAAGAAAACAAGAAACCAGTGGAATTACATACAGAAATATAAATACAACGTGTGGAGATTCCTGATTCTTTTAGATTTCAACACAATGTCATTTATTTACAACTTATGAAAAGTGAAATATTGATAATAGGAATTAACTGGTATCAATATTTTTCCTCCAGTCATTTCCTCCACTATTTAGAATTGTTCGAACTTGTCCTTGCAGAGAATACGTGTATCATTTTATAGGTTCAACAGAGCTCAACTTATTGCAAAACTTAACTTTAATTTATTGATTTGCCTTTTAAATATGTGTCTATATTTGTCTATGAAATTTTGTCAATATTATTTCGGAAACTTGCAACTTTATCAATTGTCGAAAATCCCATTTATTAGTGTATAAAGACAGTTGTTTATAGGCAACGCTAATCTTTTGATACAATGATGTACTGTGTGCGGGTTGCTGAGCAGTCAGTACTGTATATTGATACTTAATTTACTCCAAAAAAAAAAAATGAATCATTTAGAAATGCTATTTGCACAACACAAGTCCTTTTCATATCATATTTATAATTTTATGACCCATTTATATTCCATTTTATAGCACATTTTTAGTTGTTGTCATGATGATCGGCATTATCAGCCTTCTAGGTGACACCCAGCTAGAATCGAGACCAACAGCTTCTTGTGAAATCCTTTCTTTTTTTCAGTAGGGTTGGGAATTTCATAGGATAATATATTGGAAATTGCACTTTTCTTTCCCTCAATAAAGATGAATGAATTAATAAATTCTTTTTTTTTTTGCCTTTAAAGAAAAAAAAAAACCCAAAAAAGACCGAACCGGCCCTGGCTCAAATTGATACAGGGCTATGTAACACATTTGATTTCAGTCTTCTATTTTCACAGAAAGCATGTACTTGTGTGTGTGTGTGTGTGTGTGTGTGTGTGTACATACATACATACATACATATATCCATTCATACACACATAAACAGAAACAATTATGGTTCCTTGGTACAATGGCAATACCTTATCTGGGAGTGTGAACCTGCAGCCACAGGCACTTGTAATACCGAAAAAACACAAAGTTCATTTGGGTCTGGAGGCTGACCACACCAGCAGGCTTCCAGGCTGAGCCAACAACTGCAGGTTGGGCTCGGCACTGAGAGGAAGACCATGGATCTTATGATGTTTCCTGCACACCTGACAGGTGGGACGTCCCATAGCGTCAGGAACAGAGGCACCAGCAGAGCCTCAGCCCACAGTCTCCAAAATCAAAACGTTTCAGTTGGCACCCTCGACCCCAAATGAGCGTCCTGAGCTGGCCGGAGCGGGCGGGCCCATCGTCAGCCTGCTGTAATGTGTCTACACCTGAGAGGCTTTTAGAGTAGGAGAGCTACAGAGGTGGTTGCCAGCTTGAGTCTTATTTAGAGAAACTGGCAATGCTGAAAAAAGGGCACAGGCCACTAAAGGAACTGTGTAGAGCTCAATCTAATGGACTCGCCTTCCTTTAAAACAATTCCCTTTTCCCCACAAACGCAAGCATGCATGCACGCACATATACACATACATAGACACACAGGTACACCCATACACCACATACACACAGAGGCACACATACACACAAACACATACAGACACTTGACTGTGAACACACACATACGCACACAATGAGGTAAAACAGCAAGATGGGCTTAGGACAACTGAGAACAAGGGGTGTGGCCTCTTTAGCTGAATGATGATTTAAACGAATAACACCTGCTGAAACACATCAAAGTCAGCAGGTGTTGCAGCCTTACAGGACCGGATTTTGTGGCCCAATGGAACCATATTTGCATTTCCTTACTGACTAGTTTGCTGAAACGGAAGTAGCTGGCTGTTTTTTTTGTTTGTTTGTTTGTTTGTTTGTTTGCTTAGCTTTGCCATTTTCCAGAATTCTGCAGAGGGTGTTGGTTTTTGTGTTAGCTTTGCAACATCTTTGGCTGGGGATTTTGAGACCCTGGCACACACACACATACACTCACACACAGACACGCACACACGCACAAAAAATAAATCCCAAACACAGTGGATTTAATGGATCGGTCACAGACACACTCGGTCAGAATACTGTGCGACTGATGGAGGAAATGGGCATGCTACTTGCTTGGCTCGGACATCCCAGGTTCCCCAAATGGCTTCAGTTGGATGGAGCAGCTCAACATCCAGACGGGCATTTGAAAAGGACGCGTAAGCTCCTCTCAGATGGTGAGATCACCCACCAGAGAGGATGGACACCCAGCTCTCTCTCACCACAGCTTATTAGATAACTGGTTTAAAGGGTGGCTTCTGGTCAGCGAGCCTCAAAGCAGTTGCATTTATTTTCTGCCACATATTCCATTACAGAATCTTTTCGTAAATCACAAACAGTGGCTCTCTCACTGTCTCCTGGATTTACAGCAGTTACATCAAAAAAACTCCCCAGTGACAATACGACGCCGCATAATGGAACTAGACTTACAAATCACAGGTTGTACATTCAGTATCCAGGTGGGGATGCTGCTGTTGGATCGGTGAGCAAGGTGCTTAATCTGAACTGTTTCAGAAAATATCTTAATATGTAAGCTGTGTGAGTTGCTCTGGAGAACAGCGTCTGATAAAGTTGAAATGAAAAGTAACGAACTTTCCTATGTGCAAAAAAGTGGACTTAGAAGAAAGAATGAACAAAACCACCATTTGTTAGACCTCGAGCAAATGATGAGTAAAACTAGAAAAAGATGAATATCGGCTATTACAGTTCAAGTAGATACTGCTTTCAAGATGTTGCTTACCCAAACCTTACCTGACAAGAAAAGCAATTTGTCACATGTATGATTCTGAAAACATGAAATGTTTTCAACATTAAATGGCATGAAGCAAATATGACTGTATTGAGCAAAGAATAAATACAACTCAAAAAGCATGGTTAAATGGATGATCCTTGGGTACTGGTTAATAATAATAATAATAATAATAATAATAATAATAATAAATAATAATAATAATAATAATAATATAAAGGGGAGATATTAACGAAAGACACCATTGAAAAAAATTTCCCCTTACCTTTGAAGTAGAACAAACAAACTGGAGATACCACAGGAGGGCACTGGAACTGGGAAATGATTTTCAAAAAATGACTGTACAAAAAAGATCTTGAAGAAGCAGTTTTCACCTCTTTTTCATTACGCTTGTGTAGCTTTGAATTGACATATACTTCTTTGTTGCTCGTGTAATAGCCTACTCATATTTGCAACCTTTGTTTTAACCAAACCTTCAACGGGAACGTGCATTTACTGTGGATTTGATGAACACACCCACCCTGAAAATCCCTGGTCTTCCAAGCTAGGGGGCGACACTAAGCAACTGCGACATAGCTGCGTGTGTTTTTTTTAATGTTACACGCGAGGCATTGTGGGAGCGGCGACCTGGCCTGGTGGCCACATGTGCGTGCGTTCACGCTTTTTCGCACTTGGATACGGAAGACGTCGGTCGGATAAAGAAGAGTTGGAGGACTGCAGCTGCAAAGAATATATTCAACAGATATGAGACCAGGTACTTATAGTGTAGCTGAACACATAGATAAAATGTTGCTTGTTCACGCGAAGAATAAAATAAATATACATTGTTTGTTAAACTGGCTTCATTTAAGGCTTAAGTTACACGTCGCGCATAGCTTAGCCAGCTAAAAATGTACTGCTAGCTAATGTTTAAAAACGGTATATAATTGTATATGTGACCAATTGTCTTACTACATTAGCTAAATACTATTTTCCAGCGTTATTTGTTTGAGAGATTGCTAACTACATTTGTCGCATTTTAATGCATCGACGGTTGTCGCAGCAGGCTAGCTAACGTTAGCTAGAGCTAGTTACCTTCTGTGATGCGAGACAGCAACATGTTGCACATGCCGTAACATGATAGGTGGGACTTTTCGAACTAGCTAACCAGCAAACATTTTTGGTAATTGTTTTTGCCTGTGTTTGAGCCCTGTTGTCCAAGTCTCACAGGATGATTAGACGGCTAACTTTGTTTACGTGCAAATAAATTAGAATTATATAGTAGGTGCAATCCGTTTATGTGGTCCTCGCCATGTGGTCTAGTTCTTTTATGGCAAGAGTCAGTCTAAACACGCCGGACAGGAACCTATCGATATTCAGTATTTTGCCTGTATTGTTGAACTGTCTTTTGATGTGGCGAAGTAGATGATCCAAAAAAATTATGATGTCTTCTCTCGAAACACGCATGAGATTGATGGTGTAAGCGGTGGATGCGCTATTAAAGTATTCGCTTTGCGTATTTCACTAAGAATCTGCTTGCAGTTTGTTTCTAGGCTATCGGTTGCCTTTTAATGTGTTTTAACGGGGCGATTTTAAAAGTGTAACTGTGCTAGAAATGAAGCAGGCTAATCCAGCGTTGTGTTCTTTCCCGTGTCACTAACTTGAAATGTGCTTTACTTTGTAGGATTCAGTCCACGAGGTGGAGGTAGCCGTGGCGGATTTAGAGGTGGCGGCGGACGAGGCGGCTTCGGGGATAGAGGCGGCTTCGGAGATAGAGGCGGCTTCGGAGATAGAGGTGGAAGAGGAGGCTTCCGTGGTGGTAGAGGTGGTAAGTCACGAGTTCCAATAACTTTTGGTTGCATTTGCTTTGCTTTGCTTATCTTTAGCTAGAGAGAATGGGCCGCACGCGCACTAAATGCTTTTGGAGGATGTTGCCTTGTATCACCTTTAAGGAATGCTCGTAAAAGCACCTTTATCAGCCATTTTCGTTAGAAGTGGTTGGCCTTCACCGTACAGACAAGCTCTCTGTAGTTTGAAAACATGTAGATAATGAAATGACACCAAAAAAACTCCCGAAATAGAACTATCCCTTTTAGCTATTCGTGCCATCTAGTGGTGAAAGGGAGTTATCGAATTTTTTGTGATCAATAGTCTTCATGTAACATGATTCAGATGTGACTGTGTTTGTTTATAAACGTATGTGTTTAATCTCGCGGGGCATATTTGATTCGCCCACTGTAACAGACAGGATGCTAGAACTGTATATTCGTCTCGCATTGAAAATGCCGTTGCAAGCGATCAACTCCTACTTTTCGCATTACGTGGCTTTTTAAAATCTTAAATGCGCGTTGAGTAATGTGTTTTGCCACTTGTGACATGCTTTTCGGTGGTCAGACCCTAACCCCCTTCCCCCCCCTTGTCTGTAAGGTGGAGGAGGATTCCGGTCCCCGAGTGGAGAAGGGGGGTTTCGGGGCAGAGGGGGGGGTCGCGGCACACCCAGGGGCAGAGGAGGCAGAGGCGCTGGACGCGGGGGCTTCCGAGGGGGCAAGAAAGTGACAGTTGAACCCCACAGACACATGAAGGTAAGACCCTGTTTGATCTGGGATAAACGTGAGACCCAACAACTCTGCCATTTAGGAACCTTTCCCTTTCCAGCCTCTGCTGATTTGAGTAATAATAATAATAATAATAATAATAATAATAATAATAATAATGTAGTAATAATAATTTCCTGTTGGTAGTGGTGTGTATCAGTCATACTCATTTTAAGTGGTGTGCGCACACTGTCCTTGCTGGGTTCTCAGGCAATGTCTCTGGCAGCAGCAGGTGGTGGAGGTGGCTGCTTATGATTTTGGAAAGCCAGATGACGTGATAACGTGTAGAAGGCAACGGTGAATGGTAGATTTTTATTTCTGAAACACTTTTTGCATTTAAAGACTCTGAGATGTTGATAAAGCAGTAGCATCTCCCTCTGATAGCGAAGGAGTAAAAGCAAGTGGATATGCTGGTGTTTCTTTCCCAAAACCATGCGGTTTGTTGAACTGCATTAATTGCATTGATGTTACACCTTTGGTGTAACATTCAGTGGTAGAGAGTTTGAATGTGGAAGTTTTTGTTTTTTGGCATCCAGCATTGTGGGACTTTTTGTGTCTTTAGATTATGTGATGGAATAACTGGATGTCAGTAATGTAACCCGTCAGTTTGAGGAGTGTTCTGTGCAGGCATACATCCAAGTATTTAATGATTAGCTGCCATTTTGTGTCTCAACGAGGACTAAGGACAGAAACATTTGGTTCCAGATGCACTGCACTGCACACGTGGAAAAGGACGTTAGATGGCAGATAAAATATATTTCGCATTACTACGAATGGTTTGGTGGTAACACAGAATAGGGTACACCGGCTGTGGCCTGTGACGCACGGTACCTTGTTTCTCCATTGCTGTGACGGTCATCACTGCTTTGGAATTTTTGACAGGTGTATCCTGGAATGGCCCAAAAACCTTCTGATTGCTGATGGTATGGATAGTCAGCACTCCTCAGTAAATAACACCTCTCTCTCTCTCTCTCTCTCTTCTTTCTCCCCTTCCCTCTCTCCTCCCCTTCCCCCCCCCCCCCAGGTGTGTTTATCTGCCGCGGGAAGGAGGACGCGCTGGTGACGAGGAACATGGTCGTGGGCGAGTCCGTGTACGGGGAGAAGAGGATCAACGTGGAGGTGAGGTCATCCCCCCCCCCCCCCCCCCCCCCCCCCGGGCGCTGGAGGCTGCGGCCGCGTCGCCCTCCTGTGTGTCACACGGGAAGGGAAGGTGACACCGGCCGGGTCCCCTTTGACCGCTGCTGAACCGTGGCGGTCAGTTACGTCCCTGTGATTAAGGGCCGATGGCTCGTGGCGCTGTCGGCTCGGCGCGGGGTACTGGGGTGCAGTTTGGGTCTCAGTGTTGATTGAAGGCTAGGCGAGTTCGGCTGGCCATGATGCTGTTCAGTTTTGGGATGAGGATGCGCGTGTATAAGCCGGTGTGTGCGTGCGCGTGTACCTACAGGAGGGAGAAACGAAGATCGAGTACAGAGCGTGGAACCCCTTCCGGTCGAAGCTGGCGGCGGCCATCTTGGGAGGAGTGGACCAGATTCACATCAAGCCGGGGGCGAAGGTCATGTACCTGGGAGCGGCCTCCGGAACGACCGTCTCTCACGTATCCGACATCGTTGGGCCCGTGAGTGTGCCTTTTGTGTTTAAAAAAAATAAAATAAAAGCAGCTCCTTGTTTGCCCAGAGAATCTGGGGAACCGTCAGTCTCTTCGGCTCCGAGAGATCCCAGTTGTGACTGGTTTGACTTTAACTAGATTATCTAATGTAATTTTGCAATAGTGACAAGATTGAGTGGCCTATTAAAGAAAAATAATAAGGCTACAAGTAATGATTGAGATTAGTTGAAGATCTTAAAATCTGTCTGTTTTGACATCAAAGTTGCAGCTATTTCAAGCTGTTCCTACCCTTGATTCCTGAAGAGTTTTTTTTTTGTACAGGTTATTCTGTATGCAGTTGGGTTAAGCGTTATGGGATGAGTTTGGGGCAGCGTAGTACAATGGTTTGGATATTGGACTTGAGGTTAAGGTTGTAGGTTTGATTCCCGGACAGGGCACTGCTGTTGTATCCGTTGAGCAATGTACTTAACCTGCATTGCCTCAGTAAACATCCAGCTGTGTAAGCCGACTGTTTGGAAAAAGACTGTATGATGTGAAGGCTGCTTGGATAAGCGTGTCTGTGTAGTGAAGAGGTTTTGCCTCCCCTCTCCGCCCTGCTTCGTAGGAAGGGCTTGTGTACGCTGTGGAGTTCTCCCACCGGTCAGGGCGAGATCTGCTCAACGTGGCCAAGAAGAGGACCAACATCATACCCATCATCGAGGACGCCCGCCACCCGCACAAGTACCGCATGCTCGTCGGTGAGATCTCACACTTCTGCACACACACATCCGTTTCACGCCCTCTGCCCCAAAACTTCACATCCGAAAGAAACAATGCTCTCTGTCTCTTCCCCCCCCCCTTTCTCTGTCTCACTCACTCTCTCTGTCTCTCTCTCCCCCCCCCCCCCCCCCTCTGTCTCGCTCACTCTCTCTCTCTCTCCCCCCTCTCTCTCTCTGTGTCTCGCTCACTCTCTCTCTCCCCCCTCTCTCTCTCTGTCTCGCTCACTCTCTCTCCCCCCCCCCCTCTCTCTCTCTCTGTCTCTCTCAGTCTCTCTCTCTCCCCCCCTCTCTCTCTGTCTCGCTTACTCTCTCTGTCTCTTTCACTCTCTCTCTCTCTCCCCCCCCCCTCTCTCTCTGTGTCTCGCTCACTCTCTCTCCCCCTCTCTCTCTCTGTCTCGCTTACTCTCTCTGTCTCTTTCCCTCTCTCTCTCTCTCTCCCCCCCCCCTCTCTCTCTCTCTGTGTCTCGCTCACTCTCTCCCCCCCCCTCTCTCTCTGTGTCTCGCTCACTCTCTCTCTCCCCCCCTCTCTCTCTCTGTCTCACTCTCTCTGTCTCTTTCCCTCTCTCTCTGTGTCTCTCTCGCCCTCTTTCTCAATAAACAATGCTCTCTTCCACACTTGCTCATTCACTCTTTCTCCCTTTGTTCATTCACTCATTCTTTCTCTCTTCCTTGTTCATACATTCTCTCTGTCTCCCTCTTTTGGTTTGGTATGAAGGTGATACAGTGAGGAACAGCCTCTCTGTACATCACCCATTATTATCCACTTGTACCACAGGCACATGAGCTAGCTATTGGGGTTGCACCAAACCCTTCAGTCTTAAGTGGCTAGCTTGCTATCTTGTCAAGACCAACATGAGCCCCTTGTTGGCTGTTATGTCGTACCAGGTATGTGACGCAAGTGGCTAACAAACATTTGCAGCCATTAACATTTGGCAGGCTTGCTGGCTAGGTATTATCTATTAAACCGCAAGCAAGACATTTTCACAAGGCACTTGAGTCGCGTGGCCTGGATTAGATTGCAGTCAGTAGCAGGGATCTCGGCTTTGAAGCGTAATTCAGCTGCCTTCCACTAATCGGCATTCAACACAGATATGTGAGACTGCAGTTAAACATAACAGCGGATCACTTGTAATCAGTGCACTAAACCAAAAGTGAAAAGGACTCCGATGTTTAGTCTGCTGGCTTCAGTGCCGCAGTGTCGCCTCAGGGCTGCGTTACACCACCGCACACTGGTTTATTTAGCCACAGTGGCACAGATGTTTGGGCTTTATTTCTTACATAATTAAATGCATGGGAGGAAAGGAGTTCCCAACCGGTGATTGATTCTGTCACACTGGCCATATTTTCTGTTTGCTTGCGTTAAGTGCGTCCTAATACAGTAGTGTGATCTGTGTGGCGTATAAAATAAAGCAGATCGTGCGTTAGGGTTTTTAGAAGTGCTTAAAAAAAATAAATAAATAAAAAAATGCTGAATGAGGAGAGGATTTTGAGTGTAAACAGGGCGGTTTGTGAATTCATATAAAATAGAGGTTGTATGTGTGTTGTACACAAACGGAGGCGTGAAATGATTCTGCTCGCCTCGTTTCCTTCCTCTGTGCTGATAAGCGATCAAATACTCGAATTCTGAGACTTGGTGTACCGTTGTGTAACCTCCTGGGGAGGAAAAAAAAAAAAAATAAGCCTACCGCACTATGGAACTGTAAACAGCCCGTAACCCTCAAAGTTCTTCAAACAACTTCCTTTCTGTATGGTTTATGCTTGTTTGTTTTTGTTTTTTGGGGGGGGGGTGTAGGTTGCTTCATTTAGCCAAGTGCATACAGGTAGTGCAGCTCGACACTCTTATAATTAGGCACTCATAGGTAATGCCGTAACTGCTAACTTGTACTAACTCAGCACAACTCCAAATGTTTGTCCCGTTCGGTGTATAAAGGATTTTTGTTGAACATTTAGGCAGTTCTCTCTCTAACAATAATTCAACACCTTATCCAGCTGTGAAGTTTGGCTTTACTAGAGAAAACTAGGTGATATCCTTTGCCCAGGACACATACATCCAACATTTGTTTTAAGAGTTAGGAACAAATATTACATTTCCAAAAGTGAATGAGGGCTAAATTATTGTAGACTTGCTTTTTTTATAGCCCTTTGGGTTTGATGCGTGCTTCATTGTAAGTCAGTTGGCTAAAATGAGCAGTCATTTCTGGTGAATGAGTGGGAAGGTCTGAGTTTGTTGCCAGCAGTACCTGTTCATTGTGTCAAACTCCCGTCGGTTGCCTGACCAGTGAATCAAGGGCATCCGTAGGTGCATAGCCCGTTGCTCTGACTGCTGCGCCACACACTACTGCTGCACTTTCATCACTCACAAGTCTGCCCGTCCCTGTGTCCAGGAATGGTGGATGTGATCTTTGCTGACGTTGCTCAGCCTGACCAGACCAGAATCGTCGCCCTCAATGCCCACAATTTCCTCAAGAACGGAGGCCATTTTGTGATCTCCATCAAGGTGAGCGAACCGATGTAATGCGTGACTATGGTGTGGGCCGTTCGCTATACCGTAACCAATGACCACATTAGAATTGTCCTTTTTTTTTTTTTTTTTTTATTTTTTTAAACTGTAGCCTTTACCTGATGCATGTCAGCTACACAAAAATCACGGTGAATATCATGAAATTGTCTAGATAAATCAGTATTGAAACACCTTGGTAGTTTGGTAACAACTGAAGTTTTTGGCTTGGTTGCAATGGTAATTATAATAATAAAGGCATACGTACATCCAAAATTTAGCGCAGGTGCCTGGTAAAAGAAGAATAATGCAAAATAAGAAAATACTACCAGCACACTGCTATTATGCTCCCAAGTGATTTTTATTTAACTAAAATCTGTGAGCAGTGAGTTGCAATGGTTACAATGAAACAATGAAAGGAAAGGCTTTAAGATATCCTGTACCATTCAAGCTGAAGGCTCACATTTAGTTTGGTGTACGCTCAAGGCGCTACCTGATACAATCAAGTTAATTGAGGTATCGCTTTACTTTCTCAGAAGTACAGTTTTGCTAGCTCACTGTACTTTGAAGGTCAATGGATTTTCTTTCTCCCCATCGGCAAGGAGCAGCTCAAGCTGCTAATAGCTAGGCAGCGTTGGCCCCCCCCAGTAGGTCATCCTGGAGCTGGGCCCTTCAGTGTTTGGCACGGCCAGGACGGGTGTTTCATCGCCGTTTCTCTCCCCCCCCAAAGGCGAACTGCATCGACTCAACGGCAGCTCCGGAGGCAGTGTTTGCGGCGGAAGTGAAGAAGATGAGCTCGGAGAACATGAAGCCCCAGGAGCAGCTAACGCTGGAGCCGTATGAGAGGGACCACGCCGTTGTTGTGGGCATCTACAGGTGAGAGTGGAGATGGGTCATCTTATTTATTTATTTTTTTTGCTTAGTACAGTGACTGCATGACCCCACACACATTTATTTTCAGCTCTAAATTTGGTTGTTTGTTTCTAACATAGTATATATTTTGCTTTAACAAAGGCATCTGGCTGTCATGTTTGATACGGGCAGCTGTATTGACAGCTTGAATAATTGTACACGGCCTAGTTCAATAGGTTGCATCTTGTTTTATGCCTTTTTTTCCTACAAGTGCAGTTTATCTACAGTGAATGTGTGGCCTGGGTTGAATGATGTAACACTTTCTCACATTCTCCCTCTAGACCACCCCCCAAGCAGAAGAAATAAACTGCAACCAGCATTGCTGTGACTTGCAGTGCTATCCGTTTGTCTGTCATCTTGGATGTGGCCAGCAGGGGGTGACAAAGTCGTTGGTGTTTGAAGTATTGACCAGGCAATTTTGCATCCCTCACCGATTTCTTCCCATCACTGAATCTATCCTGGACCTTTTAGCCTGTAGTCCTTGAGGAAAACGGAGTTCCCTACACCTTGGACTAAAAAAAGCTGGAACACAATTGGAGAAATGTGTAGAAATGTCATGGTTTGTTTCAATCTTTCCCCCTCCCATGCTTTATAATGTAAAATGCTGTAACTGAAGTTATTAGTATAAAGGAGTGACACTGAAACATTTGTTAAAGTCCTAAGTTTGACTTAATTTCTTGATTGTTAAGTTGACATGTCATTTTATTCAAAGAACAGTGCTTTTGTACTCCACTAAATTGGAGCTGAGTGTATTTAAAATGGTTGATTCAGTAGACAAATACCTGAAAACCATTTATAGAGAACCATTTTTGCCGAACTTGTGACACCTGAACTCACAAGATTATGTACTTTTTTGTATTAAAAAAACTTGAAAATCCTATGTTTTTCCTTAGTTTGTCAGGAAGGGGCATGTGTATCATCAAACCATTGTGGATCAAAGATAAATGTCATTTGAATGGATGAAATACGGATTTTTTTAAACATTTAAAAAAAAAAAAAAAATGTTGCTTAAGTCAATGCACATGTTGCCTGCGTCAAATCTGATGGAATCTTTTAACTGTCAGATTTGGTATAATAAAGTTGAGGGGGAAATGCAAGGCACATAGCCTCTGACCGAGTTGTAACAACTTGTCTGGCAGTATTTAAACATATGACAGGTTATGTTCTTTAAACCTTACACAAACCGTTTAATCGAAAACTATGTAGATTACAATATGAAAATAATGGAGAGAGAGAGATCAAATTTGGCAGCATGATACACCTAGGCACTCTTTCGCGTGGCAGTATCGGTGATGGGATTAGTCTACTCTACGGTATAAAAATATGCATATGCCCTAGAAGGCCCGGTTGTAGTTGGATAGCCACATACCTTACGTTAGTTAAATTGACAGCTGAATCTGCCGTGTAAATGCCATAAGCTGTGTGTTAATACATTTAAGAAGTATGTCCCTAGCTATATTTGAACAAGTGCAACAAAAACACTTCTGAGTTAAACCAAAAGTTTGCTGCGCCATTTTAAAAAGTGAACGCGCACTGATGCTATCAATGCAAAAGGTCCACAGAAAAAAATGAAAAGCAGAGCAGGGGATATTTCGACGAGCAGCTAAGTATCTTTAGCTTCGTAAGCTGCATGTGTCTTGTTGGTAGACGACGTTATTCTGAACGCACACTTACTACTGATGTGTCAAGCTTTATATTAAGATTAACTATGTGAGAAGCCAGTCACATTTGGCCGCTAATATTTTTACCATGCCTGTTACCTCAACAGCAAAACATTAAATTACACTTTTTTCCCTTCCCAGTAATAGGTGACCACCGCCATTTTATGTGAGTGAACGAGCAAGACTCATACCAGTTCTCGCGTTAAGGCGCGCGACCGAGGCGGGAAATTCAAACCGGAAAAAACAGACATAGGACACCTTAAACCTCACTTTTTAAAAAACAAAAAGATTTACAATTAAATGAAAATAGCCACTCCATGCAAACTGTAAGTTAAAACTACGTTTTTTGTATTTTACTTGGAGTATATTACTGACGGTGCTGCTAAATCATGTTGAGCTAGCTAACCCTGTACGGGCTGTAGGAACAATTAAGATAGCTAGCTAGGTCTAGTTAATATAAGAATGTTTCTGTAACATAGCAAGCTAAATAGTTTGCCTTGCGGACAACATTGGCATTTGATGCAACGGATAGGTGGTTGGTTAATTTTTCAAGCGTCCCCCGCAAGGCATTTCTAATTATATTAGCTTGTACCGTACTCGCTGTTGTGCTATGTAGTTACCCAAATAGTGTAGCCTGCTAGCAAGACATCTAACTAGCTTGCAGCTAACTAGCTACGTTAGCTGGCAAACACCATAACCCGTTTAACATTAACTGAGTTGACTGGCCAGCGCGTACATGCGTATTTTTGCGATTGCTGGCACGCAGCATGTGTACCACACACTTGATGTTTTATTGTCCGCACTTGTTTTAACTAAACTAGTGTTAAACGACTGGTGGCCGTTGCCAGCCACCGGTTTGTTTTGGCCGCCATTTTGTGGGGGGAAACTTCTCTAAACGCAGCGCAAGCGAGCGGGAGCGCGCCTGGGTTTGGGAGCGCGCAAGCCGGGCAGACCCTCTCTTACTCGAGCAAAAACTAGCCTTGGTGTGAACGAGATTATCGGGCAGAGAGGGGGGGTTCCCTAGCGATTGCACATCGCTAGCTTTAGCGGTGCGATAGAAATACCCCAATTTTTATTTTATTCGTTTTTTTATTTGTAAAAATAACTCCTCTCTTCCCCCATCCACCCCCTTCCTTAACACCAAGCAACACTCTTCGATAACTAGCTAGCTGCCGATAGCTACCCACACGGCGAACTAGCTAGCTAGCCTACACGGTTCCCGGGGAGGGAAAAAGAAAGACAATTCTGAGGAAGGAAGGAATGAAAAAGGAAGAGAAAGGGGAGAAGAAAGTGGGTTTTGCTACATTGAACCACCCTTAAGCGAACCCACCCGGTAACTTAGAATCTGTACTATACTAGCTAGCCAGCTAACCAGTGCACTGCGCCGGGTTGAGAACGCCGAAATCCAAAACTGCCCGTGCGTTCAGCTACTGCGCTTGGGAGACAAACGTTACCGCTTTACAAGAGAGGGATACAGAGGAGCGGACCAACGATTTTGTAAAATATAGATCTGCATTTTTGAGAAGGGGATCGCACCCATCAGAGGAGTGGAGGTTGGGGGAGGGGGTTTGGTTTACCGGTTTCTGAATCTGCCCGGTACTTAGTGGTGGAGGTTAGGACGGAGGGAGAGGGAATACTGATAATGGCTGCTTCGGGAAGCTTGAAGCGAGCCGCCGCCTGAGGTAAGATCACATTGGCATGCTTATTTTGATATTTCAAATTGATAATGATATCAGTATAAACGCAGTGTGTGTGTGCCGTCGTTTGTCGTTGATTCATCTATGTGAATACATGTTTCTGTCATTATCTTAACGTAACTGTGTCAGCGTCTTCCATTACCTCTTCTCCAAGCAACAAGACGCCGTTCTGTATCTGAAGGTGCTTGATTCGCAGGCCGTTCAGTGCCGGGGAATGGGGAGGGGAGGGAAAGGATATGAGAGAGACAATTCGGCACTGTCACTTCAGTCAAGCCGGTGTCGATAAATTTACACCGTGTCCATGCCATTGTCCTTCTGTTCAATTGTATCCAAGCAGTATCTAATTGCTGTCTAGCTGGTAATGAGCAGCTACAGCACTGAAGTGTGTTAATCGCGATGGTAGCTGTGATTTGCTGTGATGGATATCTGCATTTTGAAATGCGGCGTCCTACACCGACTTATTAGCTAGCTAGTTAGCCAGTTAGCAACAGTAACTAGCTATCTCGACAGCATTCTACCGAGCCAGGTAGCTAGCTACCATTAGCCAGCTAATGTAGGACTTCAGCATAACTGCGTTCGCTTGCTATCAACGTATAACCAGGCTAGCTGGCTTACTAGCAATCATATTTGCAGATGCATGGTAAAAGAAAATGTAAATAAGTTCAATCACCTAGACAGCCACTAGATAAGGTGTTAAGGGAGACCAGGGATACATCGGATATGTCTAGCTAGCTACCTGTAGTGGGCTGTTTCATCTTCGAAATATGCATATGTGTGTTCTAAGTAATAACGTTACTTTCCGTGCACTTTACTGGAGTGAATATAGCGGTCTGTCTCCTATGCAGTTTAAAATCAACTCGTCCATTATGGCTTAATCAAATCTCTTTCGTACATTTCTGGAAATTTTATTTAGGTACGCTTTAAGTAGATAATGTGCGTGCTTTATCAGGGGTACCTAAAAGCCAGTGCAATATTTAAGCAGTGGTTCTGAAAAGGGCAAGGGTATTGTGTTTGGTGTTTCAGTTGTGCGGTTATGTATTTATTTATTTATTAGGGTAGGTAAAATCACATTTCATTTTGAATTTACATCTCAACGCAAAGTAGCATTGAATCCTACCCTGTAAATGCATTCGTGCACACGCGTGTAATTCTAAGACTAGTTGTGCTGATTCTGGCTAGCTTAGTTTCCCTGCGTCGCCAAAAAGACAGGTTATAGTTCATATCAATTCATTTAGGTAGATGCTTATTCCAACTGTAACCGTGAATCCTTCACTGCATATATGACTACACCTTTCTGCTCCTACGAATCGGTTTTCTGCGATCCACCTCGGACTAGAGGTGGTGCTGAAATAGAACGCCGGTTCAAAATGGACACTTTCCCTTTTTCCCCAGCGTTTTTGGTCACTGTTTCCAGTGCATCGCAGTAAATTGTATTACGGTTTTTAATCGTGACAGTTACGACCATAGGCAATATTAAAATGTCATCCGTTTTCGGTGGGTTATTTTTAGCACTATTTTGCGATCTTCCTTGTTTATTTTTTTCGCTACGACTTGACTAGATTTAATCCATATTAGATTTTCAGGTGAAAGCTTGGTTACAGTTTGACTTTGAGTCACTGAGGAATTTGGTTTGTCTGTGTGGTACCTCAAATGACAATGATCAGAATGCAAAATGCAACATTTTCCCAGTCCACCTTTTAGTACTGAGCTCCACCTTGCCTATTAGGCAGTTGTGTTAACCATAAAAGCAACTAGTATCATGTGAGGAGGCTCACACAATGTATACCAGTTACCCCATTAAATGCATCTCGTAGCCTTGTTTCTGTAACCAAACTTCGGTTCCAAGTTGCCTTTCGGCATGGCAGTTGCATTGGCTGACATGTAGAAGCAAGCTTAATCACCAAGTAGTCTTCTTCAGAACCAAGTCATTCTCATTTTTATTTGCCTCTATCTCTCCTCGTCCCGCCTGCATTTATTTGCGAATGATAGAGAAGCTCTGTGAGGTTTCTTTTGGTATCGGTGGCCGGGTGACACGCTGTTGTGAATGGACTGAGTGGCTTCATTGTACGAAACCCTGACACGTCTGTAAAAAAAAAAAAAAAAAAAAAAAAATTTACTTTATTTATTTATTTATTTTACGAATCGGTTTTTCAAGTGCAGCTTTTTGAGAGTAGTTTGGTCGAAGATCTTTTCCTGGTGTTTTGGCCGGTGTGCGAGGTGCTGGGAACGATGAGTCGCTCTTGCGTGTGCCCGGGCTCTTGTGAGCAGGCTAATTTTGGTGTTCGCAAAGGTGCTGGAGCATATGTGGCCAAGTCACCGATCGCTTGTGTTTATGTTAGTGTACGCTTAATGTGTGAATGGTTGTGACTCCCACGTGCATGTGTGTGGTTGTGCGTGCTGTGTGCTTTCGTACTGAAGTACTGTCTGTGAACAGAGTGTGTGTGTGTGTGTGGAGGGGGGTGGGAGCATTATATAGTCGATCTCATTCAGGAAATCCCTGCCACCCCAGTCAAGTCTGGACCTACACATCCGAGCTCCCTTTCCTGTTCCCCGTTGAACACGTTTGAGCAAGTAGAGCGGTCGCTTGTTTGTCTTTTGCCGAGACCACTGGAGAGGGCTTCCCCATTCGTCTATTGATTTACTCTGAGTTTGATAGCTCAGGGTTGGAAAGGGGAGACACCCACTCGCTCACAAGTTCATAGTCCCTCCGCCAGCTTTTACATGCCGGCGAACTTGATTTACAACGTAACCAGAGTCCTGGCAGTTAAGGAAGCTCTGCTCGCAGAGGCGCTCTCTCTCCAGACCGGATCGAGAGCGAGTGTAGTGGGAGGGAGTTTGCGGAGGAGACCGTTCCGTAGCTCCGGCGTTTTTTACGGACCGGGCGAGTGCTCCCGTTTCATCGCACGTGGAGTCACTCCCAGGCTGCTCGGGCTGCCGGCTCTTGCACACAAGCGCGAAAGCACCCTCTTTGCCTTTTTGGTTTTAGTGAGTCCCTACGAGGCTCAAACCTGCCCCTCCCCTCTCTGTCAAACACATTACCCTTTCCCTAAAAGTGCATTGATTTGGGTATGGCTCTGAATGAACCCATCCCATGTACGCATCAGTCTCTGATGGGCTGTACGGCTCGATCGCCACCTCAGCGACTTCTCCATGAGCTCTTGTACTCTCTTCTCCAGTGCTCTGGAGAATCCACATCCCTCCCTGTCCCGTCACATTTTGGAGAGTCCTGTCTTGGGTGGGCTTCACAGACAGTTTCAAATCCACCCAAAAAGAGAAAAGAAAACAAGACTTGAGGGGACAGCCAGTGACAAGTTTTTCGAAATTTGGCTGACTGAGTTGGCGAAGCTAATTTATGTAGTCAATGAGGTTTTGGACATTTGGCCAAACAAGAGGTGAAGGGAATTTGTGCTGTTGCCTGACAGTCATTCATTCAAGCTTCCAAATTTGAGGTAGCTTGCATTCAGATTTCCAGTTTCCACTGCAGTGCAGTGTTGGTTTCAACAGTTTGTAGCCATTGTCCAATCCCAGTTGGGGACAAGGTCAGAGATTTTTAGTAAGAAGTCCTGTAAGGGGGACTGTGGTTGTACTCGAAGCTTGACCCCTGAGGTACTCAAAGTGCATAGTTCCTGTACAAACACAGTGCAGCAGCTGCATAGAAGGATGAGCTGTTGGGAAAAGTAACCATGTTAAGTGCCTTCATAAGGCAGATATAAATGTCATCGTTAATCTGTGACAACTACTGACAAACAAGCAACAGTTCAACAACTTGTCTTTGTATTGGCTTTTTCATTTTTGGTTTGATCCTTTTAGTTTTGATTCTTACATGAAGGTTTAAAGAAGTCTTAGACCAGTTGGACTTTTAGACTGGGTATTATTAGCTTAGCATTTTACTATTGTCAAACAGAGTACTACCTCGTAAACAGAGTAAGCTCCTTGACAATTGAGGCTAGCTTTTGGACCAAAAGTCTTGCATAACAAATAGATCATTTTTTATACATAAACTTGATAAACTCACTTAAACGTTCAGTCCTTACCTGTTTATCTCTGGTGGCCTTGTCAGAAACAGTGCTCTATGAAACCTGATGAAATGGGAAGGTTCATTTCATGTGTTCTTGTATGCAGCCCACCCCTGCGCCCCACTGCTTCTTTGGCTTGTATTTCTAATCATGTCTGGGTGTGACCTTGATGATATTGCCTGGACATCTCACTGCTGTGTTCATCAAAATACCTGTCTCCACTTCTGCTTCCCAAATATAGTGAAGCGTGGGAATTTGATAGGGGGCGATTGATTCGTTTGATTGATTTGATGAAATCTGCAGGGAAAGCCCATCGCTCTGTGAAATGCTTAAGCTTCTTTGTAAGGGGCATATCCAGCATTTTGCCACTCAGTTATGTGTGTTTAATTTAGCAGTTGATAAGTAATACAACATATTACTCGATTAAATCATGTTTTTGGTTGACCATTTCAGCTATGAATGTTCTGGTAAATTTTAAAAAATGACCATTAATATAACTGTATGACCTGGGTGGTGTTTGATCAAGTAGGGTGTCATTTGCTTTTCAGCCTATGCAAAATACCAGCCCTGCGGCATACAATTACTGTATGCAACAAGCAGCTCAGACAGCCATTTTAAAGTGTGTATTACACCAAGAAAGGTAACGATACATAAGCACTACAGAGGTCTGTAATGTTGAGCGCTGGCTAGAATAAATTTGATTGCGTCTGTGGAAGGATCTGCGTCCAGTGGTTGAAATGTGATGGCATGAAATGTGATTTTTGTGTCCGTGTGCTTATGAGTGCATCTAATGGGGAAGTCTCCATTTCCAGTCGGGAAACTGAAAGACATCCACTGTCCCACAGTTCCAACTGAGCTCTGCTGTTGCCAGGGGCAACCAGACAAGCTGCGAGGGATGGATGACCTCCCTCTCTTCTCCTCCTCCTCATCCTCCTTACATTTTGCCAGATAAGTGGAGCCAAGGCAGACGTCAGGTTTCACTGAAATCATTCTTTTCCAACTGAAAAGTGGAACTTTGAACAATCATCTTGGCTCCAGTCTTTACCCGGATCGTAAGACCAGTGAGGCAGCTGTGCTGTAAAGAACTGATGGATGCAGTAAAACCACACAAACAGCTTCAGATTAACATGGGTGCTTGAACTTTTCAGATCAAGTCAGTTTCACAAACCCCAGTTTGCCATTGCATAAGAAAGTGTACACAGTGAACAAGTTGCTCTTAAATATGACGGCAGCTTTTGTGAATCAGGTCGTTTTATGTCATGAAAGGGATTAAAGTTGTCACGTAACAAGTATCCCTTCCTGAGAACATCCATCAAAATGGCAGCGATCACAGGACCCCTATCGCTGTTGAATTGTTTGGCCAGGGACCTGCTTCTTTGTTCTTCGGTGTCTCTGCGGTCTACTTGAATGCCCGGGACAGGAAGTCATTGAGGCCTATATGTTGTGCTGCTCAGAGAAGTTACCCAGCTAAAGCTTGGTGGCAGTTTTTATGAAGATTGTGATTGGCCAACGTGATTTCCTAGTTCGCTAAATTGTTTCACGCGCTCGTCTTATCGATACAACACTTTTACTGGTTGATGTTGCGTGCCATGCATATGGTGGGTGTTTCTTTTCTTGATTCACCTCTGATCCCTCTCTGAAGAGAGCTGAAAATGACCTAATGGTTTCGGCTGGGTGGAGGTAAACGCTGTTTTAACAGCAGTGTGGCAGCCTTCAGTGAAGTATTGTGTGTTTTACCCATCATTGTCCCCATTTCTCTTCACACACCCACCATTCAGCTGCCCTCCTCTCGTGTTGAGAGGGAGAGCAGTCAATGACACAGGGAAGGGCACCGACTCCACTGACATTGGCTCTCATGAAGGCTTCCGTGACATTGATGGTTGTTGCAGAGGTCAGCACCCTTAGGAAGCTAGGTGGCTGACTCCTGTCAACAGCTTTTGGGGGCCCCAAGACTGGCTCAGACCTCAGTGATCTCTATTTTGCTGCGGTTGGGTTTGCTAGTGCTCAGTCTGCAAGATCATTGTCTCTCTTTGTCCCTGATTCTTAGAGTTGTGAAGTTTTAAGTGACATGTACTCATGTAGTCCCAAGTCAAACCCACTGTGCAAAGCTTTGATTCTGTAGGCCCACAGTCTACCCCCTGGAGTAGATTTGAGCCACAAAATGGTGGAAGACGTGGAAAGTGGGGCCCTGTGGTCAGAAAAACCAGCAGAGAAAAGACTGAAGTGTGCCAAGTCAATATTTGCAGGTGAAGAAGTGGCGACTGAATTATCCTGCAAAGTAAGGACATAAACGAGTGGAGAAGCCTACAAAGTAGAGACTTTGAGTGGAAATGCTGTATAGTGAAGACTTGGAGGTAGAAAAGCCTGCAAAGTGAGGACTTTCAGGTAAAAAGGTCTGGATCAACCTGCTCTGCTTTGGGATGGGAATGTCATTCCCCCGCTCTACAGTCCTCAGACTTGCTTCAGTCATGCGGACTCTGTTGCCTCTACTTTCTTCCCTTCCTGTGTTTGAGGTTGTCCCCTTTAATGCAGTTTTCTCAGTGCCGCTCATAAATTGGTAATGAAAGGCACATTCTGCGGCGGGGAGAGGGGCAAGTGCTGCCCTAATTCAGGAAGCTGTCCTCAGCACTGGCTCCTGACCTGGGCTCGCGAAGCAGGGCAGTTAACGGCAGCTTTTATCACAGGTGATCATCTGGACACTCGCCCTTCCGCCTTGCCCATAACTTAGAGTTAATGGCAAGTTTACTTCTTTTTAACATCCAGACCCGTGTGTGTGTGTGTTGTGCCTGTCTCGAGTCTAATTTTTTTTACGGAGTGTGTGTGTGTTTTGGCATATTTCACATCCACCTGTTGCTCGTTAGCCCGTGCCAGCTAGCCTATATGTATTTGCTTTTTTGAAGAGGGGTGTTCTTATGGCATCAAAAGCTGTTGAAGAAGGTTGGGTTGAGTAAATTCGTGTGCCACGCTCCTGAATCCTGAACAGCAGCAACATTCTGGACTCAGGGTGGATTCGCAGTGTAGATTCTCAGAGATTGTGTGTCCTGGTCTCAGGGTAGATTCTTAGGGATCCTGTGTGCTGGTCTCAGGGTGGATTCTTAGGGATCCTATGTGCTGGTCTCAGGGTGGATTCTTAGGGATCCTGTGTGCTGGTCTCAGGGTGGATTCTTAGGGATCCTGTGTGCTGGTCTCAGGGTGGATTCTTAGGGATCCTGTGTGCTGGTCTCAGGGTGGATTCTTAGGGATCCTGTGTGCTGGTCTCAGGGTGGATTCTCAGGGATCATGTGTACTGGTCTCAGGGTGGATTCTTAGGGATCCTGTGTGCTGGTCTCAGGGTGGATTCTCAGGGATCATGTGTACTGGTCTCAGGGTGGATTCTTAGGGATCCTGTGTGCTGGTCTCAGGGTGGATTCTTAGGGATCCTGTGTGCTGGTCTCAGGGTGGATTCTTAGGGATCCTGTGTGCTGGTCTCAGGGTGGATTCTTAGGGATCCTGTGTGCTGGTCTCACTGTGTGCCTACTTATGAGCATGCATGCATGAGTCTGAGCGAGGGGTGTTTTTTTTTTTTTTTTTACATTTTAAATAAAGGTGTTGCAGTATGACCTTAGAAGAGAAGAGTCTCCTGCTTGTGCATGCAGCTCGGAATGTCCAGTCAGTGATTAGTCTGCTGTCTGTGGTGGTGAGCAGTGAGGTGAAGCTGTGCTGAAGTTCTGCTGCTAGGTTCTGTCACCAAGGATACTGGACGTGCCTTGCTGTCCAGCTCATGCAGCTCACTAGGTGTTCATATGGCCTTTGAGAGTGTGGACCCCTGATGCTCAAGGTGACCTGGCATCAGTGCTGCGGGACGTGGGACTCCTGTCAGTGTTTGAGGCATGGCTCCTGGTGTCTGTGCTGCAGACCTCCTGGTGTCAGTGCTCTCGAATGGCTTTTGATATCAGTTTTATGGCAGGCTTCCTGGTGTCAGTGCTGCAGAGCTCCTGGTGTCAGTGCTGCGGACCTCCTGGTGTCAATGCTGCAGAGCTCCTGGTGTCGGTGCTGCAGAGCTCCTGGTGTCAGTGCTGTAGAATGGCTTTTGATATCAGTTATGTGTCAGTGCTGCAGAGCTCCTGGTGTCAGTGCTGCGGAGCTCTGGTGTCGGCGCTATGGACCTCCTGGTGTCAGTGCTGCAGACCTCCTGGTGTCAGTGCTGCAGAGCTCCTGAGTGACAGTGCTGCGGAGCTCCTGGTGTCGGTGCTGCTGAGCTCCTGGTGTCAGTGCTGCGGAGCTCCTGAGTGACAGTGCTGCGGAGCTCCTGAGTGACAGTGCTGCGGAGCTCCTGGTGTCGGTGCTGCGGAGCTCCTGTTGTCGGTGCTGCAGAGCTCCTGAGTGACAGTGCTGCGGAGCTCCTGAGTGACAGTGCTGCGGACCTCCTGGTGTCAGTGCTGCAGAGCTCTTGGTGTCGGTGCTGCAGAGCTCCTGGTGTCAGTGCTGTAGAATGGCTTTTGATATCAGTTATGTGTCAGTGCTGCGGAGCTCCTGAGTGACAGTGCTGCGGAGCTCCTGGTGTCAGTGCTGCAGAGCTCCTGAGTGACAGTGCTGCAGAGCTCCTGGTGTCGGTGCTGCGGAGCTCCTGGTGTCGGTGCTGCGGAGCTCCTGGTGTCAGTGCTGCAGAGCTCCTGAGTGACAGTGCTGCAGAGCTCCTGGTATTGGTGCTGTAGAATAGCCCCTGATATCAGGTCTGTGTGTCAGTGCTGAGGAGGACCTCCTGTTGTCAGTCCGGTGCTCTGTGTTGTGTCTGTGCTGTGGTGGAGTATGTCATGGTGCTGCCGAGCTCTTGGTGTCATTGTTGCTGAGGTGATGCATGTCTTACTGTAGGTGCTGTGACGGGTTAGTGGAATTCACACTCGCTGCTGTGTGGCTCTGTTTCCGTGCCACGGTGGATTGGTCAGTGCTATCAAGTTTGCAGAGTCAGTGCTGTGGTGGTTCTGTCCGTGCTGTAGAGTTTGCAGGGTCAGTGCTGTGGTGGTTCTGTCCATGCTGTAGAGTTTGCAGGGTCAGTTCTGTGGTGGTTTTGTCCATGCTGTAGAGTTTGCAGGGTCAGTGCTGTTGTGGTTCTGTCCATGCTGTAGAGTTTGCAGGGTCAGTGCTGAGGTGGTTCTGTCCATGCTGTAGAGTTTGCAGGGCCAGTGCTGTGGTGGTTCTGTCCATGCTGTAGAGTTTGCAGGGTCAGTTCTGTGGTGGTTCTGTCCATGCTGTAGAGTTTGCAGGGTCAGTGCTGTTGTGGTTCTGTCCATGCTGTAGAGTTTGCAGGGTCAGTGCTGAGGTGGTTCTGTCCATGCTGTAGAGTTTGCAGGGCCAGTGCTGTTGTGGTTCTGTCCATGCTGTAGAGTTTGCAGGGTCAGTGCTGAGGTGGTTCTGTCCATGCTGTAGAGTTTGCAGGGTCAGTTCTGTGGTGGTTCTGTCCATGCTGTAGAGTTTGCAGGGTCAGTTCTGTGGTGGTTCTGTCCATGCTGTAGAGTTTGCAGGGTCAGTGCTGTTGTGGTTCTGTCCATGCTGTAGAGTTTGCAGCGTCAGTGCTGTGGTGGTTCTGTCCATGCTGTAGAGTTTGCAGGGTCAGTGCTGTTGTGGTTCTGTCCATGCTGTAGAGTTTGCAGGGTCAGTGCTGTGGTGGTTCTGTCCATGCTGTAGAGTTTGCAGGGTCAGTGCTGTTGTGGTTCTGTCCATGCTGTAGAGTTTGCAGGGTCAGTGCTGAAGTGGTTCTGTTCGTGCTATCGAGTTTGCAGGGTCAGTGATGTGGTGGTTCTGTCCGTGCTGTAGAGTTTGCAGGGTCAGTGCTGTGGTGGTTCTGTCCATGCTGTAGAGTTTGCAGGGTCAGTGCTGTGGTGGTTCTGTCCATGCTGTAGAGTTTGCAGGGTCAGTGCTGTGGTGCTTTTGCAGAATTCCGACAGTGAGTGTAACTGGGCTCCCAGTGTCAGTACCCTGAGCTGTGTGCGCGTGGATAGGACACTCCCACCTTCCTCCGGTCTCCGCAGTCCCTCCCAGCTGAGAGACAGCCTGTGACCGAGAGCATCAGAGCTGATCTGTGTGCTGCTGTAATATTATGTAATTGCTGTAGCCCTGTGCGCAGGCATATTGCTGTGTTTTGTATGCCGGGTGGTGCTGTACTTGAGCCAGTGCAGTGCCCTGCATGCATTATCCAGTGGCTGAATTCTGCATGTTCGGCTTTGCAAAGTGGGTGTCCTCCTAGTGCATTCATACGAGAGTGAGCGCTGCACACTGGACCTCCACAAACGGCCTGCCTGTGCCTCTGCTGTGAACGGCTGCTTTTTCTGCCATGTGCTGAGCATGTGGGCTGGAGCACTGTTCTAGAGTCAGTCACTGTGAGCTCATGTGCTGAGCGTGTGGGCTGGAGCACTGTTCTAGAGTCAGTCACTGTGAGCTCATGTGCTGAGCATGTACTCTAGCACTGGGCTCTGGAGCACTCATGTTGAGCATGTAGAGCACTGTTCAGTCACTGTGAGCTCATGTGCTGAGCATGTACTCTAGCACTGCTCTAGAGTCAGTCACTGTGAGCTCATGTGCTGAGCATGTTGTCCTTAGGGCTGTTCTAGAGTCAGTCACTGTGAGCTCATGTGCTGAGCATGTGAGCTGGAGCACTGTTCTAGAGTCAGTCACTGTGAGCTCATGTGCTGAGCATGTTGTCCTTAGGGCTGTTCTAGAGTCAGTCACTGTGAGCTCATGTGCTGAGCATGTGGTCTTTAGGGCTGTTCTGGAGCCTGTCCCTTGTGTGACGTGCAGGGAGAGCTTGTCCATGTCGCTGATGTGAGCTGAGGAGCAGGGGCTGCTCTGTGCTGTGTGTTCCAGTGCAGCTGAGCTGAGTGGGATGCCACTGCACTGATCAGCGTGTGTGCAGCCCTTGGCAGCCACATGCACCACAGTCTGCATTAGAGCCCACAGTACACAAGCGCAGGGGCGGGGGGTACTGTGGAGCATGTCTGCTCTGTGCGTGTGTGCGCGTGCAAGCGTAGCGTGCTGCCACTGTGTCATGGCTGCGTGCGTATCCATGTTTCAGTCAGAGCTGGGCGCTTGGATGCATGCGTGTGTGTTTTTTTGTACTTGTGCGTGCGTGTGTGTTTGTGTGTGCATGCGCACACACGTTTGTCACAGCTGGGTGCTTGTGTGTGTATATGAACACTTGTGAATATGTGTGTGCGTGTGGGTGTGTGTGCACGTGTGCATTTGTGTGTGTGTGTGTGTGTGTGGCACGTGTGTGTGTGCATGTGTACGCATGCATGCGTGTTTGTGTATGTGCATGTGGTGTCTGTGCATGTGTGTGGTGCTTGTGTGTGTGTGTGTGTGTATGTGTGCATGTGGTATGTGTGTGCGTGCATGCTGGTTTGTGTGTGTGTGCATGTGGTGGGTGTGTGTGTGTGTGTGTGTGTGTGTGTGTGCAAGTGGTATGCTTATGTGTGTGCACGTGCATGCGTGTGTGTGCATGCGGTGCGCGTATGTGTGCGTGCATGTGATGTGTGTGTGTGTGTGTGCATGTGGTGTGTGTGTGTGTGTGGTGCGTGCATGTGGTGCGTGTGTGTGTGTGTGTGTGTGCGTGCATGCGGTGTGTGTGTTTGCATGTGCGTGTACAGCGGGTGGCTGCTCTCCGTGGGTGCCTGCCTCCCCCCCCCCGTCAGCCCTGCCCGCTGACCTGCTTAACACAGCGCTGAGAGAGGGAGGGAGACAGAGAAAAGGGAGAGAGAGGAGATGGAGAGAAGTATAGAGAGAAGAAAGACAAGGTACAGGGTAGACAAGTAAAAAAAAAAAAGAGAGCGATTGGAGAAAGATGAATAAAAAGGAAGAGACATGATAAAATGGGGGGGGGGGGGGCAGCTCCAAAAATAGAACTTACTTCATCACTTCAGCAAGCCCCTGATCCAGCCCTGCACTGGATTATTTCCTATGAATGAAAAACATGTCTTTATTAATGTATGAATTTTATCCACAACAACTTCTGTAGACTTGCTGCCTCTCTTGGCTTTATTGGTTCAATGAATGACTCACTTCAGGTGTATTAATACAGAACCACAGCAGTGCGTCCATTTCTGATTTCCCCTACAACAGTTGCTTGTGTTTGAGGGTTGATGATGAGTCAGTGATGGGTACAGAATACAGCCCAGGAGTAGTTGCGTCTGTCCGGCTCGCTGATCTTTAATGTGTCGTGGAACAGCACTGGGGGGGTCGAGGGCCAGGGCAAGATGTTGATGTAAGTATGAGGTTTCCATGATGTCACCAAGGGGTGACATCATCAAGAACAGGATTGCTGTGTTGGACTTTTTTGTTTGTTTGTGTGTGCGTGCGTGCATGTGCGTGTGCGTGTGTGTGTGTGTGTGTGTGTGCGTGCGTGTGTGCGTGTGTGTGTGTGTGTGTGCGCGTGCGTGTACGTGCGCGCGCGTCTGTCTGGAGTCTCAGGTTTTACAGAGTGAAGAGTAAACCCAGCGTGAACGAGCGGGGCAGCATCGAGCAGCCCACTGAAGTTAGCCGAGCTCTGAACGAGATGAGGAGCGAGCGCCGATTAAACAGATCCACCGGGTCCTCAGCTGTGGCGTCCCTTCATCTTTACCTGGTGACCGGAGTTTCTGGTGGGTCTGTGGCAGGGCGTCGCGAGCTCAGTCCCGCAGGGCCCAAGTGTTTGCTGGGTTATGTTCCCGCTTGGTTTTGTTTACAGCTGTGTGAACGCGTGCTAGTTTATGTATTGGTAGTTTGTATTGGTAGCCAGTTCATACACGATGGAACCTTCTTTGCCAATGATGCATACGGAACGTGTATCATTGAAAAATAAAAAATACCTGAACAAATAAGTGATTGAGCTGTCCTGTAACTAAGTGCAGAAGCTTTTTTGATGTGTGTCTATGGCTGATGGAAACGGTGAAGATGAGCATCTTGTCTCGGTGTACCTTTGTGGCAGACCCTGGCCTTGATGACTTGTGGAACTCCCCCCCCCCCCCCCCCCCCCCCCAACAGCGAAATTGCTGTCTCCGCATAGGGGGCTGGTAATCTGAGCAGGGGGACAGCTGGGAGGTGTTTTGTTGCCGGGAGGAGAGGGGGGGGTTCCAGTCTTCCGGAGCAGTGACCGGAACTCAGCATGAAGTATGACCACAGCTTCCTCGAATTCCAAAGTGGCGTCATTTTTGGTGTGTCTCCCTCCCTCCCCCTCTCCCCTTTTGGCTTCATCTGAACCTGTTGTAGGGTGTGCCCTCCTGTTTTCAGCCACGCTGCCATTGGCTCACCGGACTCGTTCACACTCTAGACTCCGAAAGGGCCCTTGTGATTAGTTGGCCACTTGGAGCGTTCAGTTTTATATATCAAGATGTGAAAGTGTGTTATTGATGTTTCACTTCTTTAATTTGTATTTGAATTTGTGTGAGTTGTGCTTTGGATTTGTTCAGCGCGCTCTGCTCCCTCGACATTCACCCCTACGTCGTGCTCACGTTTCCATTGAAAGACTTTGTCAAGGTTATCCACAGGAAGTGTATGTGGGGAAGCCTTTCAGTGTGACACCTTTTTTGCCCACGGATTTCAAATGGGATTACAGATGAGAGCTGCTCTGAGACAGTGTGTGCATGCATGTGCGCGAGTGTGTGTGGGTGTGTGCATGCCCTGTGATGACAGGTGCTCATACGTGCTGCCCTCAGTGTGTTGTGTGCTCTGTGTTAACTTATTCAATGCAAATGAAGACTGTTTCCTCGTACAGGAGCACAGCATCGAGCCTGTCGGAAGACCTCCAGTATGTTTAGAGTTCAGAGTGCTGTGGGCGGAGTCCATGCGTGTGCTGTGTCAGTGTGCCAGTGTATTTCGTCAGTTGATTGTAGTGAGTTTACTGTGCTACCTGTGCAGCATTGTGTGTTCAGTGTGCTCTCCAGGCATTTGTGTATTCAGTGTGCTGTGCCAGTAAACCCAGTGTGCAGTATGCTATTTGTGTGCAGTTGTGAGTGTCAGTAGATTGTAGTGAGTTTACTGTGCTACCTGTGCATCATTGTGTGTTCAGTGTGCTCTCCAGGCATTTGTGTGTTCAGTGTGCTGTGCCAGTAAACCCAGTGTGCAGTATGCTGTTTGTGTGCAGTTGTGAGTGTCAGTAGATTGTTGTGAGTTTACTGTGCTGCCTGTGGATCATTGTGTGTTCAGTGTGCTCTCCAGGCATTTTGTATGTTCAGTGTGCTGTGCCAGTAAACCCAGTGTGCTCTGTCTGTCTGTCTGTCTGTCTGCAGGAAAAAATGCTTTTTGACAAATTTGCTCTCTCTTCACAGGAAGCAGAACCTGTGAAGTGGCCAATGGGCTGTAAGCTTACTAAATATTGCTAGTGTGTAGTGTGCTTAACTAAGGGGGGTTGGAGGGGGGGGGGGCAGGATCTCTTCTCCTTATAGGGTTATAATGGACCTCTGTGTGGGTGAGTGTGTGGGTGTGTGTGGAAGCAGAACTGCTCTCCAACAAAGCTGCAGCCGTTGTGGTTCAGAGTAAGTATGTTGTAGTCATGGCATCCACAGTGTGTTGCATGTAGCCTCTGGTTCTGGTCTTGCTTGCTGTGGTCTGGTTCTTATGTCTCTGGCCTGGTTCTGGCCGTGCTGTGGCCTTCCTCTGGCCTGGTTCTGGCCTTACTGTGGCCCTGTCCTGGCCTCGCTCTGGCCTGATTATGGCCCTGCTCTGGCCTGGTTCTGGCCTTGCTCTGGCTTGGTTATGGCCTTGCTGTGGCCTGGTTATGGCCTTGCTCTGGCCTGGTTCTGGCCTTGCTCTGGCCTGTTTCTGATCTGTCTCTGGCCTGGTTCTGGCCTTGCTGTGGCCTCGCTCTGGCCTGGTTCTGACCTTGCTCTGGCTTGGTTATGGCTTTGTTCTAGCCTGGTTCTGAGCTGTCTCTGGCCTGGTTATGGCCTTGCTGTGGCCTTGTCCTGGCCTCGCTCTGGCTTGGTTTTGGCCTTGCTGTGGCCTGGTTCTGGCCTGGTTCTGATCTGTCTCTGGCCAGGTTTTGGGCCGGCTGTGCCCTGGTGCTGACCTTGCTCTACCTCATCCACTCTGTGCCCGGGGCTCCATAGTGGAAGCGCAGTTGAACCGCGGTGTGGCTCCAGGACATGTTGACCCCGTGCAGCAGTTTTTGTCACTCGTGAGTCACAGAGATAGTGGCTTGGTGTCTTTGCACAGTGGAGGCTCTGCAGATGGCCGTGGCTCTGCTCCCATGTGAGTCTTGAGCGGTCGTGGATCTGTGTGCAGTGGGAGGTTTTTCAGCAACTGTACACAGACAATTTGTCCCACACTTGGACCATATAGTCTTCAGCAAACGCTGGCCTTACAGTATGGTGAAATTCTTTGAATGACACAACATATAGAGATTCACAATGATACTTCTCAAAGGATCTATTGGGTGTTAGTAAGCCAAATGAAAACATACAGGACGGCAGATCTCCAGAAACGGGGTAGGGCAGCCCTGGTATAGGAGCTGTATTGTTGAGTGTGTAGGAGCTGTGTTGGGGACAGTAGTGTTGAGTGTATAGGAGCTGTATCGGGGACAGTAGTGTTGAGTGTATAGGAGCTGTATTGGGGACAGTAGTGTTGAGTGTATAGGAGCTGTATCGGGGACAGTAGTGTTGAGTGTATAGGAGCTGTATCGGGGACAGTAGTGTTGAGTGTATAGGAGCTGTATCGGGGACAGTAGTGTTGAGTGTATAGGAGCTGTATTGGGGACAGTAGTGTTGAGTGTATAGGAGTTGTATTGGGGACAGTAGTGTTGAGTGTATAGGAGCTGTATTGGGGACAGTAGTGTTGAGTGTATAGGAGCTGTATCGGGGACAGTGGTGTTGAGTGTATAGGAGCTGTATCGGGGACAGTGGTGTTGAGTGTATAGGAGCTGTATCGGGGACAGTGGTGTTGAGTGTATAGGAGCTGTATCGGGGACAGTAGTGTTGAGTGTATAGGAGCTGTATTGGGGACAGTAGTGTTGAGTGTATAGGAGCTGTATCGGGGACAGTGGTGTTGAGTGTATAGGAGCTGTATCGGGGACAGTGGTGTTGAGTGTATAGGAGCTGTATCGGGGACAGTGGTGTTGAGTGTATAGGAGCTGTATGGGGACAGTAGTGTTGAGTGTATAGGAGCTGTATTGGGGACAGTAGTGTTGAGTGTATAGGAGCTGTATCGGGGACAGTAGTGTTGAGTGTATAGGAGCTGTATCGGGGACAGTAGTGTTGAGTGTATAGGAGCTGTATCGGGGACAGTGGTGTTGAGTGTATAGGAGCTGTATCGGGGACAGTGGTGTTGAGTGTATAGGAGCTGTATCGGGGCCAGTGGTGTTGAGTGTATAGGAGCTGTATTGGGGACAGTAGTGTTGAGTGTATAGGAGCTGTATTGGGGACAGTAGTGTTGAGTGTATAGGAGCTGTATCGGGGACAGTAGTGTTGAGTGTATAGGAGCTGTATTGGGGACAGTAGTGTTGAGTGTATAGGAGCTGTATCGGGGACAGTAGTGTTGAGTGTATAGGAGCTGTATCGGGGACAGTAGTGTTGAGTGTATAGGAGCTGTATCGGGGACAGTGGTGTTGAGTGTATAGGAGCTGTATCGGGGACAGTGGTGTTGAGTGTATAGGAGCTGTGTCGGGGACAGTGGTGTTGAGTGTATAGGAGCTGTATCGGGGACAGTGGTGTTGAGTGTATAGGAGCTGTATCGGGGACAGTGGTGTTGAGTGTATAGGAGCTGTATTGGGGACAGTGGTGTTGAGTGTATAGGAGCTGTATCGGGGACAGTAGTGTTGAGTGTATAGGAGCTGTATTGGGGACAGTAGTGTTGAGTGTATAGGAGCTGTATCGGGGACAGTAGTGTTGAGTGTATAGGAGCTGTATCGGGGACAGTAGTGTTGAGTGTATAGGAGCTGTATCGGGGACAGTGGTGTTGAGTGTATAGGAGCTGTATCGGGGACAGTAGTGTTGAGTGTATAGGAGCTGTATCGGGGACAGTGGTGTTGAGTGTATAGGAGCTGTATCGGGGACAGTAGTGTTGAGTGTATAGGAGCTGTATCGGGGACAGTAGTGTTGAGTGTATAGCAGCTGTATCGGGGACAGTAGTGTTGAGTGTATAGGAGCTGTATCGGGGACAGTGGTGGGTCAGTGTTTCTTTCTCACAGGGAGCTGAAAGTGGGTCAGCGCAGGGGAAGAGCAGAGGCTGGGCAGCAGCAGCCTAGCAGCACACACACACGGACACACAAACGCACACATGGACACACGCACACACACAGACACACACAAACACAGACGTGCACACGGGAAAAACATTATACATGCACACACTCACACACAGGGATGTCACGGACATGAAATTCACACTGACATACGCATACAGTGGTGTCGTACACATGTTCAAAGAGAAACATGCACGCATGGGGGATATTGAATGTGCAGGTACAAAGATATCGTACACACCCTCCCACTCAGAGAGAGAGAGAGAGAGAGAGAGAGAGAGAGAGAGAGAGAGAGAGAGAGAGTGAGGGAGAGAGAGAGAGAGAGAGAGAGAGAGAGAGAGAGAGAGAGAGAGAGACACACCCACACACCCACACATACATGTGGAGGGCCATGCATCTATACACACTTGTGCGGGTACATGTACATGTTAGTATCAGATTTCGGTAAGTCTCCACTGGGCTTGCAGCCCTGATCCCCTTCAGGATGGTGTGGGTGGAAGCTGTGTGTCCCAGGACATTCTGGTGTTTGTGGCAACACTGCTTGCTCTTGCTTCTGCATCTTTAGGATGCCCAGGCCTCAAATCCCACCACTATGAATGCGCCCCACAGCCTTGTCAGTGGATTTGGATGTAAAGTGTCAGCCAAATGCACTCATCATTAGCCAGTCTGAGTGTCTGTGTGTGTCTGCCATGCCTGAGTACACACACCTGTGCAGTACCTGCACTCAAAACAGTGAAGGCTGCCTGTCACTGTGTCTGTGTGTGTGTGTGTGTTTGCCACATGTGCATCTGTATAAAATGGTGTGCGAGTGCATTTCTGGGAGCAGGAGACGAGCTTCTGTGTGTCAACTGACGGCCAAAGTGGCAGTGCCGGCGTGCCTGTACATACCCCTTGCCAGACTCCATGCCAGCCCTAAGCTGGCACAGTGAGAATTAAATAGCCAGAGCTTCTAGAGATTATGGCCAGCTTAACAGAAGATTAATCACATTGTATGCACAGTATAGGAGGAATGGGAGGAGAGCGGCTTCAGAAGGACGGGGATGCTTGGCTTTTCTGGAGAGCAGCAGATACAGAGGAGAAGGCTGTTTTAAAAGGCTGGGATGCTTCTAAGATGTTGCGTTGCCATGGAAAGGGGCGGTGCTTTTTTTCCTTCTGAACCTCGGCTGTGGTGGCTCTGGTGCCCATCCCTGGTTGTTCAGGGCCTACCTGCAGGACTTCCCAGGGAGCCTGCCTTGGCTGCCAGCGTTTCGGTCGGTTGGCAGTGTGGCTGTCCCAAGGTGGGACTCACCGGTAGGGTTTAGAGCCAGACTTAAAGCACGTTAAAGAAAAAAATAATAATAATTTAAACTTTCCAGGTGTTGTCCTGATCACAAATGGAGAGGATCCTGGTTTTTGCCAATCCCACCCCGCCCCACCCCGTTTGGGAGAGACTGAAGTATACGCAAGCAACAAGTGTGTGTTCTGCCAGTGTGACTGTCCTCACGGTTTGGGATAATTGATCCAATGGCAAGTGTTCCTGAAGGATGTAATTGCAGCCATTAGCGTTTGAAGTGGATAGCTCTCTGTCTGTTGCCTTCTCCCTGACACGCCTACTGGATAAAATGCTGTGCATTCTTGTACCGAACATTAATGTGGCAACACTGAAAAGTGACAACAAACAACTTGCCAGGTGTTGCTTTGTGCTAAGCCAATGATCAGTTGTGAGTTACTCATTTGTATTATGGAACGTTGCTATTTATGTTTGGACTTATTTACAGTGGTATACTTTTAAACGTTTTGGAAGTACCAACTTCTGTGCTCTTCAGAACTTCTGTCCTTGTTGCTGTGGTGAACTGTCATACCATATTTTCAGAAAATTCAATTTCCACATGAAAACGGTAATGATTAGACCTGGAATAAAAGCTGTTAAGCTTTGTAGATGTATATGCTTTTATCGTTTGTAAGGGTATCTCTCTAGTCAACATGGTAGGAGGAACTTACTCTTCAGCAATTTCATTCAATAAGTTTGATTTTGATCTTTTTGTGAATATAAATAATATATAAATGAGACCTTAAACTAAACCTTAAGTTAGTAATCCCTAATGGCATCTCGGAACACAAGTAAAAGCGGGCAGTTTGTTTATTTTATCGTGTGACCTTTCACCTCACCCGCAGGAAGCGAAGTGAAGTTTTGATGCTCTGGTCATGTGACGGCAGTCTATGGCAGCGAGCGCATCCTGGCTGAACGCCTCCTGCAGCTGCGCAGGCTCGGTGTGACTGCTGGGGAGGGCACAGGGACACGGTGCCAGCGCCACGTTGGCTGCGTCTTCCCTCAAGTGAGGCAGTTACCCTAGCGGTGCCATAAGCAGTTGGTATTGATTGTGTTTGCATTTGAGCGGTGCAGCCCACCCCCCATAAACCGCCCCCCCCCTGACGAGGGGGCTGCAGCTGTGGGCAGAGTCATGTCAATTAACCCCCGCGCTCGCCTCCTAATATGTGGGAGCCGGAGTCGATGAACCGCCGATCGATACCGAAATGTACCTCGCGTGAAGTGGGGGCCACGCAGGACACCCAAATAAAACCTTGCCGGGGGGGGCCACGTGCTCCGACCACACGCTCCTCCCCCCCGACGGCCTTAACGCCATACTGCACGCGCTCAGTTCTGGGTGATTCGGAAGCCTTCTAAAGAAAGGCACAAGTTACGTTGATGCTTCAGTGTGTTGTCAGTGACTTCCTTGGCCTTGTAGCCACAGAGGCAAAGTGCTGAACTGTGTTACGGAGACTGCGTCAGGACAAAACGTTTTTTCTTTTGGGCTCGCTTCTCTTCTGGGCACAGCAAGGCCTGTTTGAAATTCAGCGACGTCGTTTCAGATCAAGCTGTGTTACACCCTGCCTTTTGCGCTAAAAGCGCAAATTGTGATGGGGATAACTGTATGTTAACCTAGTAATGTTATCTGCCGTTATTCAAAATGGTGTTTAGGGCAATTCAGAATTTTTTTCAGTAATTTACTTTGAATTTATGACGTGACGTTGGTAGTTTGATTTATATAATTAAGGGCTGTGTTTCAGGTATGTAATGTATATCTATATCTATATCTTAAGGAAGATGCTTCACCTGGCATGTCAGTGGGCATTATTTCTGTGAAAGGCAAAAGAAAAGTTCAGATGTGCAATTCAGAAGCCAAAGGGTAGAATGACATTGGCTCTAGTTTCTGTGACCTGATGACTCACTGGGTCTTGGAATAACCCTGTGCATATGTTTTTCATACTTTACCAGACACTGTTTTAACCCTGCAAAAGGTAGTGTGTGAATTGCTGTAATTACATTTATTGTACAATTCAGCAAATCTGTGCACATGCAGTGCTAGCCCTCTTCTCCTCAAACAAGTTGCTTTTCAGTTTCTGAAAAATAAACTCTTCAACTAAAATAACATTTAGCTCTCACTGGCCAAGGGTGTCTCTCTAATATAGTAAAATAGAATGGCAATATCATTACAAGATTCATAAACTTTACAAGGTGTGTAATTTATGATGTGGTGATGGGTAGGCGCCTGTGTTACTGATGTGTCTACAAGCCTCCTTAGTGCCTGCAAATCTGTGTGCTCTCAGACGCTTCTCCACTCTGTAGGTGCTTCTTGCCTTGTTGTCCGTTATCAGCACGAGTTCCAGATCAGCTTAACTGCATCATAGCTGGGCGCAGTAGTTTGCGATTAGTGCTAATCTGGGTCTATGAAAATGCAGCTCTTGCCTGTGCTCTTGCTTATCCAAGCCATTCTTTTCTGTAGTGAACCATCTGGCCACTAGGGGCAGCAGAGACGGGGACCCACCGACACTCGGTACCATCGCGACCTTTGGCCTGTATCACACCCCTGTAATCTACAGCGCTGGCTCATCTCCCTGGAACTGGAGTTACCCCTGTGATGTCATAGACTTCAGTTCCAACTCGGGTCAATACCTACTTTTAACAAACACCAGGTCTGATTCTCCCTCCTGGGAGATTTTTTTTTTTTTTCCCCCCTGATAAATTCCAGGAGTGAACCTACCTTTTGGCACGGTGTCATACCTGGCCCACTGCCACTGACACTTGTGGGAACATCCCAACAGTAACCCGATCTCATCATAAACTCTTACCGACCCCTTAAAAAAAAAAAAACCCTTAATCCCCCCCATTGTGGATCATGCCATAGTATAACACAAGCACAACTGCAAGCATGTTTATCTGACAATGAATGCTGTGTGGCAGACACTGAGTCCAAATTCTGATGAATCCCTGGCACACTCGGCACCGATGCAACGGTGTCCTTCCTCTGCATGCCTGTGTGCGCACTTTTTCAGGTGAAAGGGCATCACTGAGGGGAGGGATCGGGGATTAACGGTGGGGATTCTCCTGTGTCTCTCTCCACGAAGAGGGCCGTGCACAAGCACACAGACGTGCACGTGCACACGCACGCACACATCCATGGGCCCTGGCGGTAGCTGCACTCATTCCCTCACCAGTAATAGAAATAGCCTGCAGATTTTAGCCCCTTTTCTCTGAACTGTATTTAGGAAGTGACTGTCAACAAGTACAGAGGCAAGGGGGTATGAAGGGTCATTTTGCTGCCTTAGGAGTTATGACTCATTGATCGTTTAAAAACAAACCTCTTGGATTTGTTGGATCATGAAGGAAAACCAGAATCACCATTTGAATGTTGAAGCGCTCTCCTTCATACCAGTTATGGGGCTACACACCCTTTGTGTCCTTACGAGTTCAGTAGTTTAGAGATACACATGGCAAACAGACTGTTAACCACCGCTTACAATGTAAAAGCATTGTGTAGCAGTATAGCAAATGCCACCAAATTGTACTAGTAGCGTATGAAATGGGTTGTGAAAAGTTCTGAAAAAATGCTTGCAAAATATCATCTGTTGTTGATTTTATTTATTTTTAGCTGAAACGTGTTTTTCCTCTACATGTGTCTATTCATGGTTGCTTAATATGTTTTGCCGTGCTAATTGAGTGGCCCTGGTAACAGGCAGGCTGTGGAGGTCTTTTCTAAACCTGTCCTTGCTGGGACCTGCCCTGGTCCTATTTATGGGTGAAACTTCAAACTCCAGTTGTGTTCAACTTGAGTCTGTGAATGCACTTGGGTTTCTTGGCAGAACTCGCCGAGAGCAGTAGCAACATTGGGCCATTTTTGTCACATGTAACTTCAAACTTAGGAGGCATACAATATGGCCAGCTGGGAAATGCACCCGAAAGCTTATTTGGAGCAGAGATGGTTGATGTGTTTGCAAAGCATGATCTGCATCATTGCTGCTGTGTTTGGAGGCACTAAGGACATTTCCCACCATTTCCTACTATTTGTACACTCAGTGCTTAGTTTATTTCCCACTGTTGAGGGAAAGTAAGGCCAATACTGTTTTTATTTTTGCCTTGTAATTAAAAGTGATGTTGTGAATTTGTTTCTCAGACAACTTTGTTACCAACATAGTTCTATTAAACAATTTAGCAGTGATGTTCATCTTTAAGCCAGGGCAGTGTGACGGAAGAAACACTGATTTTGTGATTTCAAGACTGCACTTTGAGCTAGCATACAGTTCGTTTAAAAAAAAAAAAAAAAAAAAATATATATATATATATATATATATATATATATATATATATATAACTTGTTAGAGGGTCATGTTTGGTTTTTATGTTGAATAGTAAATAATGTGGTAAATAGTTTCAGAAAGCGCAATTAAGTTTTCTATATATTTGGTAAATATGTTCTAAAAGTCAGCTGTCAACACTAACGTTTCTGCAAAATTTTGTACCCTCTTGCTATACTGAGATCAAATAATTGTTTTAAACATATAAAACACGTTCTTCCCAAGTTTGAAACCACTTTTTGGTGTTTGCCAGTAGTTTACCTACAGCTTTGCATGTTTGTTTTCTCACATTCATTAGTCTAAACTGGACGTTTGGGTGGCCAACTGACATGTTTCAAGTCTATTTCAGAAATTTGGTGACCGCCGGGTGAAGCAGCACTGTGTAACCTTATTTAGTTGTCAGGTTTTCCTTGTCGGTACACCGGCGGGTTGCCAATGAATACTTGGCTATGAGAGCTATGATATATATTTGGATTTTCTGCCTGTAGATAAGGTAGTTGAAAATATAGCAGAGCGGCAACACATACACATTTGGTGTATCGTCTCGGAAAGCTTGCAACAGTAGCTAGGATTGTTAGCAGTGACTTTTTTCTTTTAATGAATAACGAAGGGTATGGGGAGGAATCGTGTTATACGTTGTATAAACGTTTTAAACTCCCCCGGCTGTAGGAGAGAACTGAAACACAACCCCAGCAACCTCCCCGCAGTGTAATTGTAATTCGCCGCTGTGTTACCCCTTCGTTCCTCTTGTGCTTGCTGGCTTTTTCAGTGCAGTTCGACTACCGTATCTTCCCTCTGCATCATGTTTACCTAGCAACACGCATCACCCGCTGCCGGCCCTCCCATTGGTCATTTCAAAACGTAGCCAGGACCAATGGCGGGCTTGTTGCCATGGTACAGTGTGTAGTTGCCGGGTGGAATTTTGCTGCAAGGCACGTGAGTCCCGGAATCTTCGCCTTGCGTTTTTAATCTCGGGTGTCTGGGAGCTTTGCAAACGTGATTTATTGGAACCGAGTCACATTCCCTCCCGAGAACCAGCTCACGTACACGTACACATTTATCTGTACATTTATACGTATACAATCTATATCGGTTAATGACAGACTAAGGCAGTGAAAGCTGTCACGTCATGAACAAGTGTTCACCCAGGTTCCGATGGATAGGAACAACTGTAGCTAGCTAGTTTGCTAAGTTCTAAACGAAGTTTTTTATATGTATATATGTTTGCTTCATAACATGGGTTGATATCCCTGTACCCACTTGTTAAGTCACATCTTGCCACTGGATTGAAAGGCTGCGCGTGCGCTTTTGTGGACGAAGGGAGGGGAAAAAATACACCAAGTTGCTAGCCAGTTAACTTCGATGAAGCGGGGGCATATGACCAACATTCTCGGTTATAAATGGGACCTGGGCGGATTGTATGTCATGTTTGAAAACCTTTCACATCCTGTACATCCGGTCACTCGAAAGCAGGGTAAATTTTGGTGTCGAGAGTCTTCTGGTCTTATCAACAGCACGGACTTCTTCCGGAGATGGCAATGACATTTTTCTGGTGATAGCAATAGCATTACAAAATAAGGAAGGCATAAGTATGGAATACAGAATAATACGTTGTATTTTCTGTGTCATTATGTTTTTGGCGATTTAAAGCGTGAATTTACATTAGTATCCGGGTCCTCTTTCTATATTTCCCCACACACATGTAAATCCTACAGGGTTGTTTTGGGTGTGTCCGCATCCCTAACGTCCGCCTTCGTCCCTTCATAACCAAACCCTTTGACCCACACTACGCAGTTGGTATACGTTTACCTCAGTTCTGTGTCTTCAATGAGCTGCTTCCCTTGACAAAAGAGAAAGAAGAAAGGGAGGGGGTGGAAGCGCGGTTCAGTATGCACAAAGTAATGCTATTACACAAGTTTTGGGCAAATCCGGAGGTGAGAGATACTGTACTGCCCAGACGCACGACTACAGTCGGCTGTGAAGTAAATGGTCGATATTTTTTTTTCTTTGCTGAAAACATGCACATAACCTGAATATGGTGAAGGATGAATGACGATATGATGAACCTCTTTTTGTAGCGCCCCCTCATCAAATCTCTCCAGTTGCTATAGTTTACGGGCAGAACAGGGAGAGGAATATACTACATTGAAGGCGTTAGGATCCTCAAATCTCCGAGAACAGCGGTTGCTGTGGCGGTTCCACGTGTGTCACGGAGAATTATTTTCAGACGTTCCAAAAGACTCGCGTGAGATAGTTATAGCATTACTTCACTCTCCCGTTTTCCCCCCTCCCGTGTAGCAGGCCAATCCCTGTGTCATCTCGCAGGAAGCGTACTGCGTACGCGTGTGGAGTTGTTTCCCATCGCTACACTGTTTAAAAGTAGTTCGAAGCGAAATGGCAATCAGCGTGTTTTGGAAAGTTACTAATAGCATATAGGTTTTTTTTTTAAAATTTACTTTGGTGAACCCTCCTTCACGGTCCACGGTTTAAAAAGCCACAGTTATGCTACGTTACTATACATTAATGACCCAAAGCGAGATTTGTAAACATCTGCCGGGCCTCTTTCTTATCTTGGCAGACATGTGCATGACGGGACATCTACAATTGCAATAAATATATTCTAGTAAAGCCAGTTTTGTATTTTAATTCACCTGAAAACTTTTGTACAGGTGAGTTGGTTGGAAATTTAAATATAATTGAACCGTTTAGTGGTGATTTGCATATTAAAACGTATGTTGCCTTGTAAGTGCTTGTATTGGAGACACTTTATTGGTTATAAACAAGGCAAACATTTTAAGTTGCAGTTCAGGTGAGTTGGTTTCGCAAATAACACTGAATTAGGCTAATTAATGTGTAAATACTGTATAAACGTAAAAAAAAATCGTTTGGATCAGATCGTTTTTGTCATGTGAGATGATTTTTATTTTATTTAACTTTGTTCAGCCATCCAGTTGTTTTATCATTTGTGAATACCCTAAGTGTCCTTCCCCCAGCTGTGTTATAAATCACGCATATCAGGAACCTTGTGGCAAATCTCTTTCCACTGTGTAGCCTAAAGACAATGGCCATTGATTTCATGCGTGGGTTGTTGTTATGGAAGTTTGGGCATATTAACTCCACTTTGCTTATCAGCAGGATGCTTGGATATCATCAGTATCGGGTTGTGTGCACATTTGGGATTTGTGAACAAATGACAAGAAGTGACCTTTGGCCTCATCTTAAGGGGCTCCTTTAGTGCACACACAGACACATGCATTAATAGGATATTATGCTCCTATCATGCATTTCATTTATATTGAGTTTGAATTGTATCTTTAAGTTTCTTGAAAATCACAATTAAAAGAGGAATGTAGGTGCTGTGCGCGGCCGTAGCACGGTTATGACTGTACCCGCACCCCATATACGTTGTGATTACTTTGCTTTGGTTGTTTGTCTTCCCCCCCCCCGCCTTAGCTATGCTATCTACCTGAAGTCTTTACCATTTGCGCGGGCACGTCATTCTGCCTCTGCGTGTCGTTTAGAGACAGCAGGGAGAGAGGGGGACAGGGCAACCGCCTCTCTCCTGTCTCCTCCCACTCGCCTCACCATTCCAATCCCAACTGCCGACGCGACCTTGTCTGACCAATCCTGCAGAAGCTGCCGTGGCGTCGGATAGCAACAGTCTGAGAACGCGCAAACAGGGGGTGGGTGGTGTTCTTAATCGAGGAACGCGCGTCAGGGAGGGGAGGGTTGTAGCGGAGGACAGCAAAGAGGAAAGGAGGGTTTGTCTGTGCGCGCGCTTTAGCACAGAAAAGTTAATATTATTTTAAAGGGCATATGCTGCCAAGGGAGGCTTACACAAGCGAAGGCACTTATGAGAGAAAAACCTCACTGCCGCCAGTATAATGTACCCTCTAAAAGTTTTTAGTGAACAATCGTCTTCTCATTTCCTTATAACTAGTTCAGCTTCTACAGAGGCAACAAAAGCGTATCCAATGGCCCATAGCTTTTAATTTATGGAAAGATTGTGCGTTTCGTCCAGGTGTATTTCTCTAAAGCAGATGTCTGAGATCGCATTCGTGACTGACCTGTCGTTTAGGGGTTTGCGATTTGTCTAATTAGTTATAAGTAAGCTACCTTAAGAATGCATTGCAACTTATTTGACAGCTAAACTGTTGGTGTTAACTACGCATACAGTAAACTACGAACAGTAAACTGCCAAACTGTCGCTAACGACGCTTAATTTGTCTTATTTTTCCGGTTGCTATTAAATCGCTTTTGCCTGCCACCAAAGCGGTGCCGTTGCAACACCTTTTGAAGAATTAATGTGCGGGGTGCCTGTGTGTTTGGGGACTGGAGGGGGGGTCTTGTCGCGAATGCTTGTATGGGCACACGCACTCGGGGTTGCGCCTTCAGCGTAGTTCTCTCAGTCTATATATATACAGTATATATATCTGCCGGGTTACTATAAATGGAGAGGAGCGCCTTGGTGGTGCAACTACTTCAGAACGGGGGTTGCTTCGTGTGTCAGGTTTGACTAAAATGTTTTTAGTTGTGCAAACATCAGCTGCGGTCGTCCATTTCTGTAAATAAGTAAACCAAACTGATCATCTGTTCGGTACTGTTCTATGGCACACCAGATAGCCCGCCAGTTAAAGCGTTTAAACATTTATGCGCGAGAGCTGCGTCAACTAAGCTCCCTCCTCTCCAGAGTCCATGTCTCCTGTTCCCCCCCGCGTTAGGATTGCTCTTGGAACATTCCCCATCGCAGGGTGTGGATCCAGAGCCGGCCAGAGAGAACAGCTAACAGGGAGAGAATTCAGGGAAAGCAGCGAATATGATGTAAAGCTGGTCGAGAAGGAAACACACGGAGGAGGAAAAAAATCCTGCGCGAGAAAGGGATTGAAGGGCAACAAGCGAAGTGATAAGGACAAGCAGTGGAGGGCAGTTGACTGAGCCTCAGACGGAAGCTATCTCAACACCGGCTGGCAGAGAATAGACTGCAGAGGCTGTGCGGGATGGAAGCCGCAAGACTGAACATCGCAAGCCTTTCTTTATCCTGAACCAAGGAACTGGGAGTTTTGTATATTTGGAGTAGCATCGTTTCTGCGGGGATCACTGAACATAGCCAGTCATCGGGAAGACGTGCAATAGCGGCCTTTTGCGAGCAATAGCCAACAACTGTATATGCATTGAGACGGTGACGGGGAATACAAGCATAAGGAATGCGGTCCTGTCTTTCAAGCTGAAGCGAAACCGACCAAAATATCGAAGACATAAATATGGAATATCCCGTTTTCAGACGTGTGGATTTCTTTTGTAAATATTACCCAAATGCAACGCATGGCTAGCTCAGCTAGCTAAAGCAAATAGCTTAGACCAAACTGAGTTGAAAGGGGCGTACAGTTTGTAGCTACGTTTAAAGGCACATCATAATCAATGCAAAACAAAAATGGGAGGCTATCTCTTTTAAGCTTACTCAACCGCAGGTGCATTAACGTTTAGATTTTCGCTTTTTATGGGTTGCTACCCCTTAACATTTGAGACATTTAAAAGCAGTTTTACTTTGGTGCCTGGGATTACAGTCGCACTATAGCACTTTGCATATTGTGTTTTGTGTGCACGTGTAGGTTTCTTGTTCCTGCGCACGAAAATATTTATCACAATAGTCAATATTTACCTTACCGTCACCTGTGTTTTGATCTCCCTCCTACGACCAGTCAAAGTGTAAGGTCGCTATAGTGGACATCTGCGGACTTGAGCTAGTTCCGGAAAAAGTGGAGTTCGTGATCGTGTTTTTTTATGTGTACGTGTGTGGCAGACAGGGTTGATTAGAAAACATCGCTTAAGAGGTAGATAGAAACTTTTCTCTCTTCCCCTGGATCGCTAGTCGGATTACGAGGACTGTGGCGAAACAGAAAGGCTGGGAAGAATAGCACTATCGTTAGTTACTACTACCAGTTTGGTTTTTGACAGATTTGTTTCCCTTAGGATACCTAGACGGAATCTAAGCGCCGCTATTGCTATTTTTAGGGAGAGTGATGGGGTAAATGGTGTTAGCCTGAAATTGAGACCCTCCTCCCAGCCTACCAGCACTTCCAGGTTTAGCTCCGTTTCCCGTGTCAGCTGCTGAATTGTCCGGACTGTACAACCAAGTGAACGTCCCTTTTCTCTGCCAGCAAGCTCTCCTCCCTCGCCTGTGACTTAACTGGAAGTTGACTTTTCTGCTTTTCGTTTTTTTTCTTTGTGGAACGAACTTTTGGACATCGCGGGACAATGCATGGACCATGAAAACAGTCGTGCTTTAGGAGTAAACTCAAGTAACCAAATAATTTCATCCGTATATACACACAAAGCATATATCTTACAGAAATATATCTAAAAATATATAAGAAATATATTAAATAAGTATATTATATTTTTACGTCTGAATTAAGCATCGTTGCCTGATACCCAATTCATTGCCTTAGAGATAGTTAAATAGTAATAAAGGGAAAACAGAGGACAGAAGTGGACCTTTTTTGGAAACAAGTTTATGGTGCCTTTTTCTTTTGTCAGTTCCTTCTGTCTCTTGCTTCAGGATTGTCTCACTTATTAAGAAATATTTTTGTGCGAGGAACCCAAATCAGAACTATATGTCTATCTGCCTTTCCATTGTTGGATGTATGTTGCTGGATCACCGAGTTAATGAAGATTTCAGTCAAGGATTACCATTACTTGATGCATACCCTACTTTTTCCAAAGTAAGATTTGGGTACCGCAGCCGGTAACGTTTATTTGACACACTTTTTTTTTTTTGGGGATACCACGACCCAACACACAAGAGTTTCCGATGGTGATCACTTCGGCAGTGGAGGAGAAGCCGCAGCCTTCTAACAGAATGGTTGCGAACTTACCGACCGAATCCTGGATTGGCAACCCAGATCAAAGTCGCTACCTGCCGCAGTCCCACCTGCTCCGGAAGCCGTCAAAAAGTTAGTATGATCTCCTTTAAAATGCACACGCACTGAGTGCAGGTAGATTTAATGCGAGGTCTCGCCCTGAAATCTGGAATCATTCTTGTTCTAAAATACATGTTCAGCCTCTTTTAGGCTGTAGTATATTGGATGAGGATCTGGTTCCAGCACTGGTATATGTGAAGGTCTCTCTTCGAACCTCAGGGGGGAGGTCAGCAGAATTAAAACCCCCTCACCCCACACTGGCCTAATTTGAGATCTTAACTCCGGGAGAATCTATGATGCTAAGGCTTTATTTGGTAGGTCTTGTTAGCTCTGCAAACACGGTCGATTTTTTAGTGGCTCTCTTGTAATTTTGAGGACTTCTCAGAGAAATTTGTGGTACGCTAGTGGATATCTCATCACCAGAGGAGTTACCTGAAATGTTTTTTCCCCAATCTCCATTTTATTAAATTCCTTTATTTGTCAAGCTCATGGACCAGAAAACTCTGGTCCATGAAAAAATTTACTTTTTTTTTTTTTTTTTTTAAGTTCCACATCAACTATAATTTGTTCGTTCTGAAAGGTCATTCTCCTGTCTTTATGCGATGGCAAGTCCACGCGTTTGACTTTCGTGAAGTCTGTCTCCAGGTCGCGGCAGCATGGCTTCTCTTGTTGGTTGTTGGTGCGGGAGTTGCTCCGCTCCGTGTCCATGGCTACGCTTATGGTGCTCATCCTCTCGAAACCCGCGTGCAACAACAAAAAGCGCGTGGTATCGGAGTTGTAAAAAAAAAAAAAAAAAAAAAAAGGGCAGAAAAAGTGGACCGTTATAGTGATGACGTAGCGCACGGAGGAGGAGAGGAAAGCGAGGGATGGGGAAAGACCTAGCCGTGCTTTCGGTGGATCGGAGGATTACACTCCGCTCCACACGGTGACGTGTCCCGTGCGCTGAGGTTTTTCGGCAGCCTCTGGGCAAAGTCCAAGGGATGCCTAACCGCGCGTCACCTCGAAGGCTGAGGTGAGAAGCGCTGAGATAATCTCCCGGGTTTTGGCTTGCCCCGCGGACCCGGTCTCGCCCGTGCGGCGGTGGTCACGCACCGCGTCGTGATCGACTCTTGACCGAAGCACGCTAAAGCCGACGTGTCGATGTGACGTGAGCTAGGAATCACCGATCTGATTGGAGTTGAGCGAGTTGGGGCGTTTGCCTCGTTCCTGGGCGGCGGTTGGTGACGCGCGTCTGCGAACGCGCGCCGCCTTCTCTTTCCGATCCCCGGGATCCTTTCGAGCGGCGGGTGCGTTGTTAGCCATGCTAGCAGCGGCGGTGGCTTCACTCGGCCTGCAGCGAATGGCGAATCTCACAATACAGAAGAGCTGACTTTAAATATCACTCGTTAGCGGCAGATTTATGAAAATCGTGAGCACGTGACTGGAGGTCACAGATTATAGCTCTTGACCTGATTCCAGTTGTTGCTCTGGTATCGGATGCCGTATCCTTCACACGATTCAGACGCCCTTCTGGCCACTTTCTCTTGCCGCGATTGTCCAGTGTGGGCTCGTTTCAAGCTCTGATGGGAATGACGCTCCCATTTGGATCATGCACTCCTCAAACATCTGTGCTTCGGGCTCGCTGACCTGTTGCTTTGCATGGAAGAAAACATGTATTTGCGCACGGCTGTGCCTGTAGTGGTGGTTCCCATCTTTGCTGGCTTTCACATTGACGCCCTGCTGTCTGAAGCCAGAGGGGGACCCAAGAGGGATATGCACAGAGACTGTGTTTAACCCCTCCGGCATGCAGGTAGAGTGGTGAAAGCCTCTAACAACAACACGTGTCTGCCCTCTGTGCCTCTGATGGCTGTGGATGTGGAAGTTGGGTCCGGATGTGGCTGTTGCTGGCCCAGTTTCCACTGACCTGCCGAAGCCTCTCATGTGCTGCTCTAATGCACCCCATGGTGGCCATTTTAGTTTCAACTGATGGGAATTTCGAATCGGTTGCTGCTGCTGCTGCTACAAACCACAGAACGTCTTCAGCCAAACTGGCACTGCCTACCCCCGCATATATAGCATGTTTGCTTGTAAACAAGTTGGAATGCTCTCCAAATTTGAACCTTTTCTCTCTTAGTTGTTGTCGGAAGGTTCCTTCCTGTTTCTGAAGAGACCACACCGCGAAGGTCGAGGGTGAACAGTGTTGATTTGCATATCAGGCGGGAGCTTAAATGTTTATTCTACAGCATGACATCATGCCAAGAGGAGGAGTTGAATCATTAGGAGTTTTGGCTGAGCACTGAACTCCCATGTGGCTAACTGACATGGCGTACTGATGTCATAAGGTCACACTGACAGAAAAGGGCAGTTTGCGGGGGAATCACCTTTGGCTCACCTCCTGGATAAGTGACTGATGGCACAAGATTGAAGGGTGGAGATGCGTCTCATTTTAACTGGTATCACCATAACTGAGTGACTCATTCTTTGGCAAATTGGACCAAGTCTAAAACACGTCAACTAAAACCCACTGGCGAACGATGACGGGAGGTCAGGTGTGTTGTGATAATGAGACTCGTTTGTGTTTCCAGTTGTGCGTTTGGAACCGGGTGCGTTTGGGTTCGCTCTGCGTCAGGAAGCAGCTTGTGGACGTGCGGCCGGGGGTATTCAATGGGCGGAAGTGTGTGAGTGGGACCGGAGGGAGGGCGGCGGGGGAGAAAGAACAGCCCCAGTGTGAGAAGGACAAGTGCATAGCGCTGTGCCACGGCCCGCCAGCCTGGGTTCGCACGCGCTCAGTTCAGGGAAGGACTTGAAAGATTCAGTTATCTTGCAGTCGTTCAGCAGCTTAAAGGAGTTGAGTGGTAATTGAGTGGTAATCTGACCTTTTCAAGTGTTTCCAAACAAATATGTCGCTCACCTAGCCGGAGAAGAAGCAAAAATGTGGGAACTCCCGCACTGAGACTAAAGATGGTCCTTGTTGTCAGAAGGGAGTGCCTTTAACCTCGCTACAGTTGGGAGGAACTTTCTCATCTCCCAGTGGGGCGGTGGCACGTCACTGCTTCAGAACGCAGGGCAGTGGAGCGACAGTACGGTCGACCTTGGGGTTTGTCCTTGACTGCCATTTCCCCAACTTCGGTCCGCGGCAGCCTGGGACAAAGCCCATCTCGCCGCCTTCCTGCTGCGGACCCCCTGACTTAGCGCAGTCAGAGCGTCCCCATGTGTTTCCCTGGGAGGAGTTTCGGTGCGGGGCACTTCCTGGATTCCTGGGGTTCGCGGGCGTGGTGTCAGTCAATGCAGACTCGCCCCTTTCTAAGCCCCGGTTGGACTGTGCTGGTGCCTTGACCGGGCTGCTGCCCCCCTCTGCAGTGCCGCGCGCCCGATTCCGGTCCCACTGGGGAGGTTCCCCCGGGCGGGTGGGAAGCGAACCTCCCGCTGGGCGCAGCGCATGCGTGGTCTGCTCAATGCAGCGGGTCGGCCTCACAGCCACTCGCCAGTGCCCCAGCTGACACATCTGACCAACTGGGACCGATGGTGGTGGCCGTTTGATCTGAAGCCCGACGTGTCAAGAGCCACCGATGAGACATTTCCAACGGCGTTTTATAGGGTCAAAGCCCCCCCCCCTTCACCGGCCACAATAGAGCTTAGCACGGTTCAGTAGCGCGGAAGAGCTCGACGTCGTGTCCAGCCCTCCGTATCGCAGCCTGTCAGTGGGCTTGCGCTGATGGAGGACGGTGACACTCGAAACATTCGTGTTTACGGCGGAGTGTGCATAACTTTTTAATGCCGCCATTATCACTTCCAAGTAATGGGAATTCAGTGGCGCAGCGGTAAATCAGAGCTCCGCCGCGATTGTCGAACTGTAATTTGATGCCCTCCTCGCCGGTCCCTTTCTTTGAACGAGGGAAAGTGTGTCCGTGTCGTGTCAGTGTCCGCGTGTGTGTGTGTGTGGTGGGAAGGTGGCGTACTTGCACGTCTAGGCGAAACTCTTCGGACGTTTCTCCTAATTCACCGTATTTATTTATATCTGTGTATCCGCCTGACTCTGCTGCCGTCTATTTCTGTGTGCCGGGACGCAGTCGGCCCCCAGCTCCTGCGTACACGCGTCTGACTTTTAGACTCACGAGTAGCGCTCGTCGATGGATATGACTGAAAGGCAATCTGTACGCGTCCTGCCTGGTCATCTTACAGGTCATCATCACGCCGTTTTCAGTGCGCTTAACGGGGAAAGTGAACTGTTGTCGGGGTTAGGAAGGTACTGGGGGGGGGAACTGGGCGTTTTCCTTGCGATTCGGTGCGGTGCGCGCGCTGCCCGTGAGTTCAGGTCGACCCGAAGAGCCGTGGACGGAAAGCGCTCTTCCCTAAACGCCGAGCGGCGCTGCCGAGGGTGCGTCCGCCCGCGCGGTGACGGAGAGGAGGAAAATAAGTTCACGTAAGCGTCCCCTCCCCAAATACAACACGCCCTAACCTTCGCCCCCCCCCCCCCCCCCCCCCCCCCCCACACCCCCCTTCAACGGTCCTGTGGTTCCTGATTAGCCGAGCGCGCGCAAACCCACGGTCTAAAGGTGAAGCGGCCGGTCTGAGGGAATGTTTCGTGCGAAGTCGAGAACACCGCTCTTTTTTTTTTTTTTTTTCTTTTTTTTACACCTTTTGTGTTGGGGCCAGCTTCCCGTTTCTGAGGAAACCTTGCTATATACATTTTTTTTTTTTTTTTCATGCATGAGGTTTCCGCTTGTAAGAATCGGCGGGGAGAAACTTCCCTCTTCTCTCTTACTTTCTTTAGATTTGGAGATGGTCAAAAACATGCTGTGTAACAGTTTTTTTAAAAGAAGTTTTTCAGCTGAAATTTTCAGCCGGACCGTTTCAGTTGCTCTCATCAGGGTTTTTTTGGGGGGAGCTGGGGGGGGGGGGATGAGGGGGGGGGGGGTCAGTCTCTGTAAACTTTGTCTGCATGTTGTGCGAGTCTGAGGAATGTAATTAAGGCTGAAGTAAGAATCACTCGGGAGATAAACACACAGCCCTAGCTGGAACCCGATTGGCTGACTGGCTCTGTGGGAGGTGGTGTAACTGGTCTTCAGTGCCTCATATCGCTCGCTTTAACTTTTCACTGCAGAAGAAATATGTTTTGCTTGTCATTGCTGTGGCGAATGTAAATTTTGCTTGTGTGTGTCGGGGGAGGGGGCGGGGGGGGGGGTGGATGATGAGCAGATGTCGCGGGAGATGACAGACAGGGGGGCGGGGTGTAGTGTCAGACTTCAGGCTCTGTGCGTTTCCCCTCCCCGCCCCCCCCCGCTGCTGCCGGTGACGCAAACCCAGGCAAAAACATGTTATTGAGCAGCGCCCGCGAGCTACCTGCGTGACCGAGCGCCAGTCCTGCCCTGGCTGTCCCAAACAACCCCCCCCCCCCCTCCCCCCCCCCCCACCCACCGTCTCTGCGTGCGCCCCCGCCCCCCCCTGCTCCTCCCCCCCCCCCCCGCTGGGTTCCGCGCACGGTATCCTCGCTGACACGGGCAGTTCCATCACGGAATGCACATTAAACATTCAAAACTGCTCTCTCACTCCCCCCCCCCCCCCCCCCCCCCCCAGCTCTTTCATACGCAGGGAAAGCACTGTACCGGTAACTACTGCACGCCTGTAGCGTCATTTCTGCCCGCTGCGGGCTAAGATACGGGACGACAGCGGCTCACTCGCACGGGGGAAGAAGAACGATCACTCTTTCCCCGAAGAGACCCTAATTACGAGTGGTCAGCCTAGATGAATTACCTGGGTTAGTGTCAGCTGGAGGTGATCTTGAGCCATGAAGGCACTCAGCTGGGATGTGGGATGAGCGTTCAATCTTCTTCTAGGGAACGAAGTAGTCGTAACTTTTCAGCCTGCATTTGCGAAACCAGACACGGGTGCCCATGTGTGCATCAGTGAGCATCAGGGTGGCAGGCTACTACGCAAAAGCGCTCATGGGTACTGTAGTCTAGGACTGCTGGTACACCCCACCCAGTGGCCTCTGTCTCCAGGTGCGCCTAGAGAAACATGTTTTTAGGGAGCCCTATTGTTTGAGTTGGCTAATGAGCATTTCTCTGCCTACAGGACAGACAAAGTGGGGGGGGGCTTGTGTGGTGGGGTGGGGGGGGGCTGCTGACCCTCAGAGAGAGTCTGATGTTGTAGTGGAGGTCAGTGTCAGCTCTTCACCATTGCCCTTGAGTTGACCAAGGCCACGTGCTGTTACTGTAAGTGCCATGGGTTCACATCCTAAAAGCGTGAGCTTTTGAGAAAGGTGTGGCCTTGATGGTTCCCAGAGTTCACAACAAAAAAAGAAAACAAACAAAAAAAAAAAAAGCGAAAACAAAAGAGACATTTCCTCCAGAACATGGGAAACAACTAGCAGTGACTCCGCCGTTTCTGTCCTGAAACGAGGAGCATAGCTCAGGGGGGGCGATATAGCTCAGGAGGTAAGACCGATTGTCTGGCAGTTGGAGGGTTGCCGGTTCAAACCCCACCCTGGGCATGTCGAAGTGTCCTTGAGCAAGACACCTAACCCCTAACCTCTAACTGCTCTGGCGAATGAGAGGCATCAATTGTAAAGCGCTTTGGATAAAAGCGCTATATAAATGCAGTCCATTTACCATTTACCAGCATAGAGCGGCCAGGATATTGTGGTGACCGGTGATATTTGTGGCTTGTGCGCGTGTGTGTGTGTGTGTGTGTGTGTGCACGTTCCGAGGTGGGGTGGGGTGGGGGCTGTTGCCAGGCGGGGGGCTTCCCCTCATCAGCTTTCCGGCTGGATTTTTATTGAGATTTGAGCGCTTTTATTTTGAACGTCCTGCGCAGGGCCTGGATTTGCAGGCGTCGCCGCCTCCCCGAGACCTCGACCCAGATGGCTTTTATTAATAGCGCGCTGTCTGACTCAGCTTCAAGTGGGTGACTGTCTAAAGATCAGAGCGGGACGGGCGGGCGGGCGGGGCGGAGAGAGGGGGAGGGAGAGTGGGAGGGGGGTGGAACGGATGTGGGGGGGGGAGGGGGGGGGGGGGGTACTCGTGATACACCCAGTGGAGCTGCGCTCCCTGTTTAGGGAGGTCACGTGCAGCCGGAGAACTACATGTCCTGGTACGGGGCGGCGTGGCCCGGGACAGCTTTTGACTGCTGCTCCTCTCTCTGTCTTTTCGCCCCTCCTTTTGTCTCCTTTGGACTCTGAAGTTTTAAGCGCAGGAGATGATGAATAATTGTCGCCTCGGTCGGAGGCTTTCTCGCTCGCGGGTACAGAACGCGGCCGCGGCGGGGGTTTAAGCACGCGACGTACGCGTCGCCTTCGCGTCACATGACCCACGTGCCTCTGAGCCCGCCCCCACAGCTGCTCATTAATCCCAGAGCACACACGCCGCGGTTTAGCGCGTCGCGGGGCCAGCTCCTCGCCGTGTTCTGGTGCCACAGTCAGGTCCACACCTGCAGCAGGTATGTAGGCTGATCTGCCGCACAGGCCTCACGTAGGTGGGAGCAGGTCCTTGCGTAGGCTATACTGAGAACAGTAGAGAGAAACGGATGGCTATGGATGATCTGACACTGCACTCACAGCACCTGTGCCCTTGACCCCAAAGGGCCCCCTCCACCCTGAACACCCCCCTCCACCCTAAACGGCACCCTCCACCCCAAACGGTCCCCTCCACCCCAAACACCCCCCCCCTCCCTAAAGGGCCCCCTCCACCTCAGTGATCCTTACCCCAATCGGGCTCCGCCTTTTCACTGGGAACTTTGTGCGTCAGACCGCCTGTTTGATGCACGGCGCAGAACTCAAAGGCGGGAGAGCGGCTGTCGTTCCCATCCTGAACTTTGGGCATGTGTGTGAATGTGGCCCTGTGGGGGTGGGGGTGGGTGTGTGGCGGTGGTTGGGCGTGGGGGTGTGTGTGGGGGTGGGGGCGTGGGCGTGGGGGTGGGTGTGGGGGTGGTTGGGCGTGGGGGTGGGGGTGGGGATGGGCGTGGCGGTGGGTGTGGGGGTGGGTGTGAGGGTGGGGTTTGGGGGTGAGCGTGGGCGTGGGGGCGGTGGCTGTTCCCAGGGAACGGGCCGGACCGCCACACCAGACACAGGCGTCCGAGAGACAGACTTCCCCAGGGAAGCTCTGTGGTGAAGGGCGGTGGGTGGCAGCAAACGCAAGTCGTGCCAGGCCCTGGTGAAGTGCTCTTCCTCCTTGCCTTCCTCCTCCTCCTCCTCCTCCTCCTGTGAGACGGAGGCGGGGCTCTCCGGGCTCCTGAGGAGGACGCGCTCCTCCTGCGGCCAGCTCCGCCGGCGTGCGGGTGGCCCGGGAGAAACGGAGCGAAGGGCAGCCGCTCTAATAAATAAAGCGTCAGCGACACGGGGACGGAATGCTGGGGGGGGGGGTGGTGGGGGGTGGGGAGGCGGTGTTGCCCGGGCCGCGCTGGCGAAGGCGCCCCGGCTCTACCTGCGCTCCGCCGCCTGGCAGCCTGAGACTTGGCAGCGGGCGCGTGCCTGGCGCGGCGCGAGGCGGTGTTCTGTGACCGGAGTCATCGGGTTTACCGCGCGCCGGGAGGAGGGTGCGAGGCAAAGCGTCGCCATCGGTTACTCATTTATTCATTTCCGCGAGGCGGGGAGGGCGGAGGGCTCGTCCGACGCCGCGGCGCGTCGTCGCGGTAAAATGCTTCCCTCCGATTGGACGGCGGTGGTGAGTTGGCGCGAATAGAAGGTGGTGACGCCGGCGGTGTCAGCAGCGGCCACAGTCACACGGGGCACGCAGCACGAGGGTGGAGGCCAAGGTCGGTGGGTTGGGGTGGGGGGGGGGGGGGGGGGGGGGGTTGACGTGTACCTGACAGGAAGGACCCTCGCTGAAAAGCGCAGCGTCACAGAGTGTGGGGGAGGCGGCCCAGCTGTGCCTGTCTCTCACTGCAGCCGCCCTCCTGGAGCTGAGCACGCTGCTCTGGGTTTGGGGAGTGGGGAGGGGTGGCGGGTGGGGGGTGTGGGGGGCCGGGCCTGGCCTCCCTTGACCTGCTCTGGCTTTGGGTGTTGGGAGCACTGAGAGCCCCTGCTACATGTCGAGTCATGGTGCCACATCCACCACTCACTCTGTTGCTCACTCACATGCTAAAATCACACGCCCGGATTTCCCCCGGACACCAAGTCTTCATCAGCCCTGCAGGCTGAGTGTTTGGGCCTCGGCCTGTAGGCTGTAGCCTGTAGCGTGTAGCGGTGCTGCAGTGTTTGGGCCTTGGCCTGTAGCCTGTAGCGTGTGGCTGTGTTTGGCACCTGGCCTGTAGCCTGTACCCTGTAGCCTGTAGCAGTGCAGTAGTATTTGGGGCCTAGCCTGTAGCATGTAGCGGTGCAGTAGTATTTGGGGCCTAGCCTGTAGCATGTAGCGGTGCAGTAGTATTTGGGGCCTAGCCTGTAGCGTGTAGCGGTGCAATAGTATTTGGGGCCTAGCCTGTAGCGTGTAGCGGTGCAGTAGTATTTGGGGCCTAGCCTGTAGCGTGTAGCGGTGCAGTAGTATTTGGGGCCTAGCCTGTAGCGTGTAGCGGTGCAGTAGTATTTGGGGCCTAGCCTGTAGCGTGTAGCAGTGCAGTAGTATTTGGGGACTAGCCTGTAGCATGTAGCGGTGCAGTAGTATTTGGGGCCTAGCCTGTAGCATGTAGCGGTGCAGTAGTATTTGGGGCCTAGCCTGTAGCGTGTAGCGGTGCAATAGTATTTGGGGCCTAGCCTGTAGCTTGTAGCGGTGCAGTAGTATTTGGGGCCTAGCCTGTAGCGTTGTAGCGGTGCAGTAGTATTTGGGGCCTAGCCTGTAGCGTGTAGCGGTGCAGTAGTATTTGGGGCCTAGCCTGTAGCTTGTAGCGTGTGGCAGGCAGTGTCTGTGTGTCAGTGTTTCAGTTGTTAGGAAGCGGCTTGTCTGAGTGGGAGGCCATGCAGACTGTGAAGTGCGAAAAACCAAAGCCAGAAACATTTACATTCTGTCTCTCACTCACTCTTTCTTCCTCTGTCTGTTTCCCTATCTGTATCTCTTATCTCTTTGTCCTTCTCTTCCCTTCTTGGACTATCTTTCTCTCCGTCTTTTGCTCTTTCTCTGTCTCTCTAAGTCTTTCGCTTTTCCCTCCTCTTTGTGTTCCTGTGTCTCACTCTTCTTGCTCTTCATCTGTTCCCCCCTTTTTCTTCACCTATCACGGTCTCCCCTTCTCGCTCTGTGTCCAACTTTAGGCTGGGCAGCTCCTGTGCTCCCATTACCCTAACAGGAAATAAGAGTGGGGTCGACAGGGACGAGCGCGGAGTGGGGGGCGGGGGTGTTCAGCTGTTGGTAGTACACGCGCTCACACACACCCCCCCCCCCCCAACCCTTCCATCCCTTTCCTTAGAAACAGGGAGTAGGCTGGTCTGTTGCCATGGTGACACCCTGATTGGCAGCTGGCAGCTGTATTTGGTCAGCTGTGAGTCACTGACGGGGAGGGGGGAGTGGACTTTGTGGCCCGCACACCGTTAATTGCTGAAAATGTTTAATTCAGATGCTGCCTGATACATTACACCACCTCCCCCTTCAGTTGGACCACTTACATAAGTGAAATCCTGCACCTGTATATCTATAGATAAGACTTACTTACCCTTACCTGTTATATTTTATTAATATCATTCCCCCCATTTCCTCTTAGACAGAGCATTTGTGTAAGTGCTTTGGCCAGATTGGTGCGCAAGGGAAGTGGAGAGGGAGAGAGAGCGAGAGAGAGAGAGGGAGAGAGGGAGGGAGGGTGAGAGCGGCATTGTGGGAAGGGTTGCTGATACAGCACAAGCTACCAGGTTTATTTATAGAGACCTCGCCGTCCAGCCCTTGGATACCAGCAGCCAATGGGGAGGCAGAGAGGGAGGGGGCCTCCGCCAATCAAGGGAGAGGAAGGGGGATGTCACACTCAGGAAGTTCTCAATGTGTTCAGTTCAGAATTTAAAGGCGCAGTGTGACATTTATACTGGTCTCTGCAGATCTCTCTGCATTCCCGGCTCACTCTCGGCTCTGTGCGGGGTGCGAGCCTGAATAAAGCCGCGCTCTAGAAGGGTCTGTTCCCAACTTCAGCCCCCCCCCCCCCCCCCCCCCCGCCTTTCTTTCCCCCCCTCCTCCTGTTTTTGTCCATCAATTTACGAAGATGGTTTTAAATGTGCACGAGCCTGACTGAGATGAGGGGTGCTGCAGTTGCCTGTGTTAAGGTTAAGGAGTGGCATTATTTGAAAGCGTCTTTCACCTGAGCGTTCTTGCATTGATCTCAGGGCTCAAAAAAACCGAACTGTAATGTTGACGCTGGATAAACGGCTTGAAGCGAAGAAATACGTTAGAAAAGGCGCTGGCTGGACGACCCTTTGTTTTCTTTTGTTTTTAAATCACGTGGCTCCCTTTTTAAGTGGCTTGAACTGTTGAAAGAAGTTTGAAACAGGAGCACAAAGCGTGCTTTGATCCCAGCAGTGGCCGTACAGGTGGAGCTGTGTTTGTAGCCTCGCTGGATCGATGGTGGTCAGACATGTCGTTTTGCACCGTGGAAGAATGAGTTTAAACTGCAATCATTGATCGCGTGGCTATTTCAAGTTGTAATGTGTCACTGGTAAATTATACCCCCATTATTCCTCACTTGTCTGATATTAAAAGCAGCGGTAAAAGCAATCTGCCGTGCAGTACTTCATGTGGTTCACAGACCTGTATTCCTGGCAGTTTTGCTTTTGGACAGCACAGTTGCAGTTGTTCGGCGAAAATAATTAATTTTTTTTTTTTTAAACAGAATTGGCTGGCCTTTCTGCTGTGATTAATACCTGTCAGTCACATGACCGGTGACAAACGGGAACGCTCGAATCGAACCTTTTCACGGTTGAGAGAGGGGAAAGTGGTCGCGGTCTACGTGTACCTAGGGGATCGGCTTTGCGTTGTTAACAAACACAGTGATGGACGGATGCAGAAATAGGCGGGAGAAGGGAGAAGCTGTGATCTGCTATCGTTTAAAACGGCTCTCCCCTCCCCGTCCCTCCCTCCCCTCCCCTCCCCTCGCCCGCTCGGCTCTGCTGCCTCTTTATTTACATCCCGGCTCCTTCCCGGAGGAAGTATTTCTGCTGACTGTTTCTAAGGCAAACTTGCGCGTGTCTCCGGCAGCTGGCTGCTCTGGCCCGCCCCGCGGCTGATCCCGGTCCGCGCCCGGGAGCGCCCGCGCGGCGCAGGTCACACGCGCGCCTTCAGGCCCGGGCCGTGCGGGGAGGACCGCGTCCGCGGCTCCACTTCCAGCGAGCGCGCGCGAATCCCTGCGTGCTGCCAGGGGGTGCGAGTCCACCAGCGTCCGTACTTTGTGTGCCCGTGATCCCGTCTGTGGGCCTCTGCAGTGTGGACTGCCCACTGTGCTGTGCTGAAGAGCCTGTGGGATGTCAGTGCTGCTTCTGAGAGCGCCGTGCAAGACTTCTGAAGAAATAAAAGAAAAAAAAAAAGAAATGTTGAGTGACAGGTAACATTGAGTCTGATCAGTCAGGGTATGTTTCAGGAGTTGATCAGCTGTTTGTTGGAGGCTGATGTTTATCAGTAAATGGGGATGCTGTTGGGACCTGCAGTGAAGTCTGTTTCAGCTAACGATAGGCTGGGGTTCTGCATTAGCACCACTCCTCTTCCCTGTGCTGGGGTTCTGCATTAGCACCACTCCTCTTCCCTGTGTTGGGGTTCTGCATTAGCACCACTCCTCTTCCCTGTGCTGGGGTTCTGCATTAGCACCACTCCTCTTCCCTGTGTTGGGGTTCTGCATTAGCACCACTCCTCTTCCCTGTGTTGGGGTTCTGCATTAGCACCACTCCTCTTCCCTGTGTTGGGGTTCTGCATTAGCACCACTCCTCTTCCTTGTGTTGGGGTTCTGCATTACCACCACTCCTCTTCCCTGTGTTGGGGTTCTGCATTAGCACCACTCCTCTTCCCTGTGTTGGGGTTCTGCATTAACACCACTCCTCTTCTTGTGTTGGGGTTCTGCATTACCACCACTCCTCTTCCTTGTGTTGGGGGCATTACCACCACTCCTCTTCCTTGTGCTGGGGTTCTGCATTAGCACCACTCCTCTTCCTTGTGCTGGGGTTCTGCATTAGCACCACTCCTCTTCCTTGTGCTGGGGTTCTGCATTAGCACCACTCCTCTTCCTTGTGCTGGGGTTCTGCATTAGCACCACTCCTCTTCCTTGTGCTGGGGTTCTGCATTAGCACCACTCCTCTTCCCCGTGCTGGGGGTTCTGCATTAGCACCACTCCTCTTCCTTGGGGTTCTGCATTAGCACCACTCCTCTTCCTTGTGCTGGGGTTCTGCATTAGCACCACTCCTCTTCCCTGTGTTGGGGTTCTGCCACCACTCCTCTGTGTTGGGGTTCTGCATTACCACCACTCCTCTTCCTTGTGCTGGGGTTCTGCATTACACCACTCCTCTTCCCTGTGCTGGGGGGTTCTGCATTAGCACCACTCCTCTTCTTGTGCTGGGGTTCTGCATTAGCACCACTCCTCTTCCTTGTGCTGGGGTTCTGCATTAGCACCACTCCTCTTCCCCTGTGTTGGGGTTCTGCATTAGCACCACTCCTCTTCCCTGTGCTGGGGTTCTGCATTAGCACCACTCCTCTTCCCTGTGCTGGGTTTCGGCACAAGCGCTGTGATTGCGCCGCTCCCACAGCCGACTTGTTTCAGTAGCCGAGCGCCCCCCCAGCGCAGCGGCGGTGGCCGGAGAGCGTGAGGTAGTCCCGGCCGACGGGTCCACAGGAACTGCGAGGCCTCCTGCACATCCTCCCCGCCCGGAAACCTCCCGTTTCCCACCACTTGAGTTTCTCTCAAGAGGAGAGAGAGGTGCAGGAACAAGAACACGGAGGAGAGGGCGATCGCTCGGCTCTGCCTCTCTGAGCGGAGAGGCCCGGCGTGAGGACGTCCCTCTCAAAGAGCCCTGTCTGTGTCTGGTCTCGGGCTGATGACATCACGCCCCCTGAGGAGGAGACGGCGAGCCCGTTAGCGCGGTTAGCTTTTACGCGGTTAGCGCCTGGGCGTGCTCCGCCGGGCCGGCGGGCCTCTCCTCCCTGTTCGGTAACGGGTCTGAGCGCACGTAGCCGTGGCTAATAGACGAGGCCCCCTTAACCCGCCCGGGCGTAGACAGCGGCACGGGTACAGGCGCAGTAAAGACGACTGCAGCGCTGCTTAAGACCCAGCTGATTCGCTCCACCTCATCATAGTTTTATTGCACAGGAGGTAAGGCACACTTTTTTTTGTTTTTTTTTTGTGTGCGCGGTGGTTGTTTTTACATGGATACGCTCTGTCCCTCTGACGCCCCCCCCCCCCCCCTCCCCCCCGCCTCCGGTGGAGGGTGGTTGCAGTTTGTGTTGGAGGCTCCACCTCAAGTTTTGGGCAGGTTTTCTCATTTTAAAAAAGAAGTTGGTGGTCATATAAGCACATTGTTTTTGTAGGTTGTGTTTCTCTGTGGCTCGTGAAAGGCGCTTTTCTTGGGTGAGTGTAAACGTGTAGGGCTGTGGGGGTTTTTTAAGGGCTGGGTGAGATCGCGGTGGTTTGGCGGGTGTTAAAGGTGTAGGGCTGTGCGAGTTTTTGCGGGGCTGGGTGAGATCACGGTGGCGCTTGGCGGTGTGCGGTGACCCCTGTACCCCACTCTCAGAGACTGCTGCGTTTCTGCCAGCACCGTTCGCAGTGGACCAGCCTTCAGTACTGTCACCAACAGGAAGTTCACTCAGTCTGTCCAAACTACTTCACCTGGTGTGTGTGTGTGTTTTCGTGTGTGTACCCTTGTGTATGGGTGAGTGCAGTTTAAAATGAGGTCTCACCTCTAAAAAGTGTGTTAAGTCCTCCGCATGATCAGATGTAGAAGTATTGAGTGCAGTACTGATATGCATTAACCCTCCCTCCTCCTTCCCTTCCTTCTCTCTTCTCCTTATGTCTGTTTCTTTCTCCCTCACTGTCCTTTTCTCCTTCATCCTCACTCACTCCTGGTTTCTCTTCCTTTCCCCCTTTCCCTTCCTCCCTCTTGCTCTCACCTCCATCTGCCTCCACTCTTCCCCCCTTATGCTTCCCCTTTTACTCTTCCTCTCATTCCTGCTCTCTCCCTGTCTTTATCTCTTCTCCTCCCTTCTACTTCTGCTCTCCTCCCTCTCTCCCTGCCTCTCTCACCTTCTCTCTCTCCTGCTCTCTCTCTCTCTCTCTCTCTCCTGCTCTCTCTCTTTCTCTCTCTCTCTCCTGTGCAGGTGGAAGCAGCTCAGGATGCAAGCCCCCCTCCTCCTCCCTCTGCCAGCCTGCTGCCTTGGGCTTCTCCCCCGCTGAGCCAACCATGTCGAGCCAGCACAGCCACCCCTCCTTCAGTAACATCCACTCCATGGCCGAGCAGCAGCAGGTACTGACCACAGTAGCTCCCCTCTCTGCCCGTACTGACCGCACAACCCCCCCCCCCCCCCCCCCCCCCCCCCCCGTACTGACCACACGAGCCCCCCCCCCGCCCGTACTGACAGCCAGCGCCCTGCTGCTGCTGCCAGCTCTCTGTCCAGCAGCGTACTGCTGCTTCTCATACACCACTAGCGTCCAGCACTACTGTATTATATGCACAGCTAACACTGCTAGCGCTCAGCTAGCCAGTATCATATACACGGCTAACACTGCTAGCGCTCAGCTAGCCAGTATCATATACACCGCTAACACTGCTAGCGCTCAGCTCTGCAGTATCATATACACCGCTAACACTGCTAGCGCTCAGCTCTGCAGTATCATATACATCGCTAAGACTGCTAGCATCCAGCCCTCTACTATCATGTACACCGTTAACACTGCTAGTGCTCAGCGCTGCAATGTCATATACACCGCTAACACTGCTAGCATCCAGCCCTGCAACATCATATACACCGCTAACATTGCTAGTGCCCAGCACTTCAATATCATATACACCACTAACTCGGAGGGTTGTGGCGTGTTCGTCGCATGAGTTGTCGCTTCCGAGTCTCACCGGTGTCTCATTCCCCACACTTCCCCTCCAGGTGCTGTCAGATATGACCATACTGCAGAGGAGGATCCCCCCGAGCTTTCGAGATCCTGCCAGCGCTCCGCTCCGAAAACTCTCCGTCGATCTCATCAAGACTTACAAGCACATCAATGAGGTGAGCGAGTATGCCGCAGAGCGTAAGGCCAGTGTAGGAAGCTGACCCAAAACCCGTGGAGTTCATTCGTGGCCTCAGAGGGTTTTGGAGGGCTCTGTGTTAAGAGCATTAGGGCACTGTGTTAAGAGCATTAGGGGCACAGTGTTAAGAGCATTAGGGCGCTGTGTTAAGAGCATTAGGGGCTCTGTGTTAAGAGCATTATTGGCTCTGTGTTAAGAGCATTAGGGGCTCTGTGTTAAGAGCATCAGGGCTCTGTGTTAAGAGCATCGGGGCTCTGTGTTAAGAGCATTATGGGCTCTGTGTTAAGAGCATTAGGGGCTCTGTGTTAAGAGCATTAGGGGCTCTGTGTTAAGAGCATCAGGGCTCTGTGTTAAGAGCATCGGGGCTCTGTGTTAAGAGCGTCGGGGCTCTGTGTTAACAGCGTCAGGGCACTGTTAGAGCATCAGGGCGCTGTGTTAAGAGCATCTGGGCGCTGTGTTAAGAGCATCAGGGCGCTGTGTTAAGAGCATTAGGGCACTGTGTTAAGAGCATCAGGGCGCTGTGTTAAGAGCATCAGGGCGCTGTGTTAAGAGCATCTGGGCGCTGTGTTAAGAGCATCGGCGCGCTGTGTTAAGAGCATCGGGGCGCTGTGTTAAGAGCATCGGGGCACTGTGTTAAGAGCATTAGGGCGCTGTGTTAAGAGCATCAGGGCGCTGTGTTAAGAGCATCAGGGCTCTGTGTTGAGAGCATCGGGCGCTGTGTTAAGAGCATTAGGGCGCTGTGTTAAGAGCATTAGGGCTCTGTGTTAAGTGTCAGGGCGCTGTGTTAAGAGCATTAGGGCGCTGTGTTAAGAGCATCGGGGCACTGTGTTAAGTGTCAGGGCACTGTGTTAAGTGTCAGGGCGCTGTGTTAAGAGCATCGGCGCGCTGTGTTAAGAGCATCAGGGCACTGTGTTAAGTGTCAGGGCGCTGTGTTAAGAGCATTAGGGGGGCGCTGTGTTAAGAGCATTAGGGGCTCTTTGTTAAGAGCATTGGGGCGCTGTGTTAAGTGTCAGGGCGCTGTGTTAAGAGCCTCCAGTGGCTGAGCTGCTCTTCCTCGCTCCAGGTGTACTACACGAAGAAGAAGCGGCGTGCCCAGCAGGTTCCCCCCGAGGACTCCAGCACCAAGAAGGAGCGCAAGGTCTACAACGACGGCTACGACGACGACAACTACGACTACATCGTCAAGAACGGGGAGAAGTGGCTGGACCGCTACGAGATCGACTCGCTTATCGGCAAGGGCTCCTTCGGACAGGCAAGTGGCTTGCTGGGAGCGGGGGGGGGAGGAGCCTGTGCTCTGGAATGACCAGTCAGAGTGCAGTTAGCATGGTCAGGTGATGACAGGGCGGGGGTGAGGCCAGCTGGGATGAAGAGGCAACATGCTCAAGATATACTGCAGCTTTAGCGTACCGGTACTGTTAGCACAAAGCAGAATTGTGTAGGGATGGATGGGGTGGGTGAATTTGTGCGGAGATGTAGTGTTACCAACAGGATGTGCGGGGGGGATAGATGGACAGAAGCTGAGGCAAGTTGATAGGAATTAGTTGTGGAGTGTTGTGTAAGTTGCACAGTGAACTTTAAAGCAGGCTGAATGGCCACAGCCCAATTAGCAGTGTCTTACTGAGCCTGACCCCCCCCCCACCCCCCTCCTCCAGGTGGTGAAAGCGTATGACCACCACGAGCAGGAGTGGGTGGCCATCAAGATCATCAAGAACAAGAAAGCCTTCCTGAACCAGGCACAGATCGAGCTGCGCCTGCTGGAGCTTATGAACAAACACGACACTGAGATGAAGTACTACATTGGTGAGCATCGCACACACACGCGCCCGTGAAAGACTATTAGGCTCCCCAAGGCTTCCAGTGGCTTCTCAGCAAAATCGTGAAAATTCCCCTTTTAAAGCACAGTTTTAATGTAGTTTCCTGTCCTTGATGATTATAATTATTGTTTTGTGTTATATATAGCACTAAATATCTGTGATGTTGATGTAAAATTAAGAAAGGTTCCAGGAGGAGGTACTCTATTCCTGTACCAAGAGGCTGGTAGTTTAACTTCAGACTTTTGTGGAGCCGGTCTAGCAGTGCCTGTAACAAGGCAGAGTGACATGACTCATTTCGGATGCTGCACTTTCAGTGCGGTTTTACCTGGGTGTGAAACCGTGAAACCCCTTCACCTCCCACACGGTGGCCTACTTGTGACCTTGTGGCTTGGGGTCTGTTTTTAAGCGCGCTTTAACCCTTTCCCTCGCTCCCCCTCTCCCCGACAGTCCACCTGAAGAGGCACTTCATGTTCCGCAACCACCTGTGCCTGGTGTTCGAGCTTCTCTCCTACAACCTGTACGACCTCCTGCGCAACACCAACTTCCGCGGCGTGTCGCTCAACCTGACGCGCAAGTTCGCCCAGCAGCTGTGCACGGCGCTGCTCTTCCTGGCCACGCCCGAGCTCAGCATCATCCACTGCGACCTCAAGCCCGAGAACATCCTGCTCTGCAACCCCAAGCGCAGCGCCATCAAGATCGTCGACTTCGGCAGCTCCTGCCAGCTGGGCCAGCGGGTGAGCTTTGGGCCGAAAGGAATTCTGGGAGATGTAGTTTTGGAAGGTCGAGGATCTCCGTTTGTAGGCGGAGTGGTTTTGTTGGTTAAGGGTACCAGTAGGTCACAGCTGTGCTTTTTTTTTGGAGATATTGTTTGGAAGGTCAAGGTTAATGGTGCGCAGGCTTGAGGAGTTTCGGTGTAAGGGCTACGGTTGGTTCGACGCAGTGCATTGTGGACGATGTAGTTCGGTTTAGACAAAGCCGCAGCGGTGCCTGGGCTGAGCTCTGTGAGCGCAGCTGTGGAGAGAGGGAGAGCATAATGCAGTGCGGCGCTCCCGGTGTCCGGTCCGCGCCGGTTGGCGGCTGAGAGGAATTGAAACGGATGGCGAGAAGAGCCCAGGGACTCCCGTTTTGTTTCCGCCCCACAGAGAAATGTCTCTGTGAAGATGGAGAGAAATGGATGGTGGGGTGGGGGGAGGGAGGGAGGGAGGGTGGGAGGGGGTGCTGGGAGGTTGCTGTGGTTTCTCTCAGGTAGAAAAATAAGTATACATTCACAGCACGTCTTAGAAGGAATCTCTCAAACAGTGGGGAGAAAAAAAAAGAAAGAAAAAAAATTTGTGGAGGAGCTAGAGAGCGCAGTCCAATCTAGGATGCTGCACCCTTCTGACTGACAGACCCGGCTGCTGCTGCCACCTAGTGGAATACAGATGTAATAACAATCAGGCCAGCCTTCAGCACGCAATGTCCTCCCCAGCATCCTCCAGTCCACTAACACGGTTACCAACGCAGACCTGTTGCACGTGTCCTGCTCTCCTCTCACCTTTAACCCCACTTTCTCTTTCTCTCCTCTCTTCTGTCTCCTCTCTACCCCCCCCCGTCCATCTCTCCGTCCATCTTTCCTCTCCCTCCTCAGATCTACCAGTACATCCAGAGCCGGTTCTACCGCTCGCCGGAGGTGCTGCTGGGGATGCCCTACGACCTGGCCATAGACATGTGGTCGCTCGGCTGCATTCTGGTGGAGATGCATACGGGGGAGCCCCTGTTCAGCGGCTCCAACGAGGTACTGTCACATCGGCTTATTATTACTCTTATTATCAATGTTATTATTATTATTATTATTATTATTATTATTATTATTATTATTATTATTATTATTATTTGGATTGTTGATTCTGTTTGTTGGGACTCTCAACAAGTCGTTTTTATAAACAATGAAACCAAAATCCAAACTTCAGCCACTCTCCACGCACTCCCGTTGTTTTTAAATCGGTGAGCCTGAATTTCGGCAGGTTGTGTTTTTGTTTCGCCTGCCGCCCTGGCTTTTGAAAGTGCGTTTAGGTTTTTTCGGAAGCAGGGATTGTAATTTTTTCCTGAGTAATGAGAATATTGGGCAGGTTTTCAGGGCCCGAAATGTCTTCCCCAGAGGGAGGGAGGACTTTGGGTTCGTAAGTACTGCACGGCGCCGTTGGATAGCTGACGGCAGGAGAGAATGCTCAGCGATAAAGCCGCACGCTAGCGGCCCCAATCAGAGACGTTCTGTGCGTAAAAACCAGCCTTATTTCTCCTGATCAATGAGGGGTAGTGTCCAGAGGTGGCATCCCTGCGGCAGTGACAGCACCGCGGCTGGGCCGTCCCAGCTCGGCGGCTCCGCCCCCCCGCCCGCTAAACAGGCCTGTTACCCCCCGCAGGTGGATCAGATGAATAAGATCGTGGAGGTTTTGGGGGTCCCTCCCAACCACATGCTGGACCAGGCCCCCAAAGCCCGCAAATACTTTGACAAGCTGTCCGACGGGCTCTGGACCGTCAAGAAGAACAAGGACATAAAGAAGGTACTTTATCCCTCGGCCTCTGTGAGTAAAAATCTGCTTTTTCTTCTTCTTCTTCCTGACTCTCCATCTCCCTCCACCTCCCAAATCCAACCCTGAGAGAGAGAGAGAGAGGGGGTGGGGGGGAAAAGGGTGGGGGTGGGAGAAACATAAAGACATTCTCCTCTTTTTTAAACCTTCCAGCGATATCTCTCTCTTTCTCTTCCCTCGTCCCTTCCACACACGACCATCACCGACCGTCCCCCCCCCCCCCCCCCCCCCACCTAGCCTCTGCCGTTGTCATTGCAAAAAGTCTGGTCTCAGCCCCATTGCATTGTGGGAATTGGCAGTAAACCGCGGCAGCCAGGTCCGAGCTCTTCGCCCACCGGCCTTCTGGTTCTTGTTCTGGGCTGAATCTCTACAGCCACGCTGCCTGGCAACAGTGACCCCTACTGGTCGGTCCTGTGAAGAGAGGTTTCACCAGCCTGGTAACAGACGGAGCTACACTGAGCTGTCAATCACAGATTTCATTGAACCAATCAAAATGTTTTGCTCACCTCAGTGAAACACATTTGGTTCAGATCAGTCAGATTCAGTTTCTGATAGCAGAAAAGACACTTGCTTATGAGCTGGGTCCCGGGTCAGAAAGTTTGGGTAGGTACTGGTTGAGGTGTATTTTTATGGGATTAGTGTGCAGTTGACTGACAGGGCTGAGCAGAAGGAGGGGGGGGGGGGGGGGCAGCAGGCCGCAGGGTGAACCCAAGTGAGGAAATCACAGGAGGAGCCCCATGTGTGGCGTGGGCTAGGGTGCGCTTGTCGCTCCAGGAAGTGGGTCCAAGCGGGTTGAAGGTTAAAGGTTAAAGGTTAACACCCGGTGAGCGTATCAGCTGACTGCCCCACTACCCCTGTCTTGGTTGCATTTTAAATCAGGGTTCCCACGGTTCACGGCTCCTGAAAATCCCTCAAAATACAGCCCTGCAAAGTCCTGGAGAACTCCTTTGAAAGCGGTCAAATGGCCCACTGTCATTGAAAAATCGGCAAGTCTAGCCACACGAAGAAAAACGATATGCAGTGGGCAGAATGTACACGTCTCCTGCTGCTTCACTTGCTTTAAGTTACATGCTGTCAGGTCTTGACCTGTGCACCAGTTTGTACATGATTACACTGACATAAGTCTTTGCCATTGGCAAAGTGTGTGCTTTTAGACTTAAATATATTTTTGAAAGTAATAGCCCACAGAATTTATGTCCACCTCACAAAAGCCCCATTGCCCAAGAAATCCTTATAAAATTCTGCCACATTAGTCCTTAAAACGGCATAGAAAACATCAACCTTATTTGAGTGGGCGCGGTTTTATGCAGTGTGTGTGTGTGTGTGTGTGTGTGTGTGTGTGTGTGTGTGTCGGGCTCTGGCTTGGTGCGTGATGTGCTTATATCACGTAACACACCGCACATCTCGGCTGTGTATTAATAACTCTGGGTGTGTGTGTGAGCGTGGTTGAGTCTAGTGCGCGCAGCGCGTGTGTGCTGTACTCACAAGGTGTCCGACGGCTGTCGGGGGAAGTGTGAGGGCGTGTCCTGTGGCCAGACCTGAGCGCAGGTGACCATGGTGATGCCGCAGTCCCCTCCCCCCACCGCACCCCCCTCCCCGACCCCCAAGCTCATGAGAACTCATTCAATCCCTTTCATCACCCTGACCATTCATCTGTGTCTGTGCTGGTCTGTGCTGTGCTCATCATCTGTGCTGTCATGTTTATAACGTGAAAGAAAAAATGCATGTTCATGTTGTGTGACTCAAAATACAAAAGCCCTTTAACTTTAATGGCATTAACTAATAACCAAAGTTAGACTTTAAACTGTGGCTGCAGTTGTTTCAGTATGAGGTGCTGTTGGGGTTAGCAGCAGAAGCTGCAGGAGTACTGAGGGCAAATTAATGACTGATCTCCCATCATCCTCCCCCTTCTCTTCCTCCTCTACCCCTGTACCCTTCTGTCTCTCTTTTGTTCCTCTGTCTCTTTCCTTTTCTTCATCATCATCATCCTCTCCCTCCTCTCCCTCCTCTTCCTCCTCCTCCTGCAGGAGTACAAGCCCCCGGCCACACGTCGGCTCCACGAGATCCTGGGCGTGGAGACGGGGGGCCCCGGGGGGAGGCGGGCCGGGGAGCAAGGCCACGCCCCCTGCGACTACCTGAAGTTCAAGGACCTGATCCTGCGCATGCTGGACTACGACCCCAAGACCCGCATCACGCCCTTCTACGCGCTGCAGCACAACTTCTTCAAGAAGACCACGGACGAGGGCACCAACACCAGCAGCTCCACCTCCACCAGCCCCGCCATGGACCACAGCCACTCCACCTCCACCACCAGCTCCGTCTCCAGCTCGGGTGGGTTATCCCCGTGGGAACCGCACATCCCAGTGACAGAGGTCCAGGAGTCATAGCAACCTGGACCGAGCGTCATGGTTACAGCCACTCATGCTGGAGATCTGCCATCCTGTGGGTTTTGATTTCAACCCTGATGTAGTGCATCTGATTAGTAGCTCCACAAGATCACTAGCTGTTGAATGAGGTGTGCTTTTTAATGGTAAATGGACAACATTTATATAGCGCTTTAATATATATGTGTATATATCCAAAGCGCTTTACAATTGATGCCTCTCATTCACCCATTCACACACACACTCACACATCAATGGTGAAAGGCTGCCATGCAAGGCACCAATCAGCTCGTTGGGAGCAATTAGGGGTTAGGTGTCTTGCTCAGGGACACTTCGACACGCCCAGGGCAGGGGATCGAACCGGCAACCCTCCGACTGCCAGACAGACAACCGCTCTTACCTCCTGAGCTATGTCGCCCAGGGTTACATACGGTTGGAGTGAAAACCTACAGGACTGTAAATCTCCATTAGAGCCAGCTGGGGGGAGAGGGGTGGACTGTGTTGCCAGGGTAGGAAGGAGAGGCCACAGTGTCCTCATCTCACCCCCCCTCCCCTTTCCCTTTGGGCGTCAGTGTATGTCAAACTCTATTTCCCAGAATTCCCTGCTGGTGACCACTCTTATTTCCTTAATGAGCATTGTTCCAGCACTGTTGCTTCTGATTCGCCAGATCCAGTGAGCCTCTCTTCTGATGCCTGATGCCCCCCCCCCCCCCCCCCCCACCCTTCTGTTCCTGTGTTCCTGTCGCAGGTGGGTCTAGCGGTTCTTCCAACGACAACCGAAACTACCGGTACAGCAACCGATACTACAACAGTGCAGTCACTCACACCGACTACGAGATGCAGAGTCCACAGGTGAGCTTCTCCTTCGGAAGCCAGACTCATTTGCACCTCTGTGACACTTTTAAAACTTTTTAAACAGTGAGAAACGCGTCAGTGCTCCTAATGGCCGCGCCCTCCAGCTCTCCGGTCTGTGTAGGTTCCTTTAACGTAACGCCGATCTCGAGCGCATTTGAGTATTTTAAACAAAGCGTCGCGTCTGGCCACTAGTTTCCTCTACGGCTGAAGTGCAGAACTGTGAACCAGAGCGGCTCTTAGCATAGCGGCCGCAGAGTAGCGGCTCGTAGCATAGCAGCTCGTAGCGTAGCGGCTCGTAGCGTAGCGGCCGCAGCATAGCGGCTCGTAGCGTAGCGGCCGCAGCATAGCGGCTCGTAGCGTAGCGGCCGCAGCGTAGCGGCTCGCAGCGTAGCGGCTCGTAGCGTAGCAGCTCGTAGCGTAGCGGCTCGTAGCATAGCGGCTCGCAGCGTAGCGGCCGCAGCATAGCGGCTCGTAGCGTAGCGGCTCGTAGCGTAGCGGCCGCAGCGTAGCGGCTCGAAGCGTAGCGGCTCGTAGCGTAGCGGCCGCAGCGTAGCAGCTCGTAGCGTAGCGGCTCGTAGCGTAGCGGCCGCAGCGTAGCGGCTCGTAGCGCAGCGTAGCGCTCATAGCGTAGCGGCTCGTAGCGTAGTGGCCGCAGCGTAGCGGCTCGTAGCGTAGCGGCCGCAGCGTAGCGGCCGCAGCGTAGCGGCTCGCAGCGTAGCGGCTCGTAGCGTAGCGGCCGCAGCGTAGCGGCTCGTAGCGTAGCGGCTCGTAGCGTAGCGGCTCGTAGCGTAGCGGCCGCAGCGGGGGGAAAGGCTGCGATGTGGAGCGCTGACTCACGCGAGCGCTCTGTCTGAGGAGAGCGGCACTTTAACGCTGTTAAAGCCGTGAGGGAGCCTCTGAGCTGTCCTCCTGACGGGACTGCGAGGTTCACCTGTAGCCTCCCTGTGAGGGTTGGCCCTGTGAGGGTTAGCGGTAGGGAGGACTGGAGAGGAAAGGTTTCAGGAATGTGAATTTGGGACTGCAGCCGTAGGACACGGGACTCATCCCCCCCTCCCCCCCTTCGTCTCCAGGCTCCCTCCCAGCAGCAGCTGCGCCTCTGGCCGGGAGGAGAGGGCGGGGTGGGGCCCCTGTCCAACAGCGGCGACCCCGCCTACCCCCAGCTGCTGCTGCACAAGCCGGCCGCCACCCAGCACTCGCGCCACTTCCTGTCCGGGGTGGGCGTCGGGGGCATGATGGAGCCGCACCACCCCCACCCCATCTACGGCGGTCACCACGGCAACGGGCGGCAGCTCCGGCAGCAGCAGCAGCAGCAGCAGCAGCAGCAGCAGCAGCAGAACCAGCCGCAGGGGCAGCAGCCGCAGCCGGGGCCGCAGCTGATGCCCGTCACGTCCCCGCAGATGCAGGACAGCATCGAGCTGAGCCTCACCCACCACCACCACCTGGGCCAGTCTTCCATCATGCCCCCCCCCAGCTTGGACTCCAGCCAGTACGGCTCCTCCAGCCTGCACCTGGGCCTCTCTGCCTTTCGGACTAGGACAGTCATGGCCCCCCAGCCCCCGCCCCCGCCGCCCCCCACGGCCTCCCAGCAACAGTTGCCCCAGCCCCCCCCCTCTCAGGACAGCATGGTAGCTGCCTCCGGGCTGGGGTACATCCCTCCCTGTTACCCTGGCAACAACAATAACAACCCGCCCCAGGGAAGCGTCGGGGTGGGGGGCAGTATGTTAACCGGGGGCGTCCCGCCCAGGGGAGTAGGGGGCGGGGGTAGGCCGGATTCCGAGGAGTCGGCCATGATGGGGGTGTGCGGTAGCGGAGGGGGGGGTGGGCAGAACGCGGCCAACTCTTGATAAATCTTGAACAAATTCCAAAAGCCATACAAAATTTTAAAGTAACATGACAACAACTACACCGACAACTGACATCACACGCAGACAGACACGCACGCACGCATACACACACACACACACACACACACACACACCTGTGCGCACGACACGCTCAAACACACACACGCACACACACACAGACACTCGGATATACAGAGACAAACTTGTGAAATATCAAAGGAAGTTTTTGCTTTGCATGGGGAGAGGGTTGAGGGAGGGTTTAAGGGGGGAGGCTTGAAACCATTTTTCTTTTCTGTTCCTTTTTTCGTTTTTCTTTATTTGAAGGGGAGGAAAAAGGGGGGCTTAAGTAGTCGAAAACCGAAAGTTTCAGAAAGTTTGTTTTTATTATTATTATTATTATTATTATTATTATTATTATTATTATTATTATTTGATTTTATGTGATTTCAGAACAGGTTTGCAGCGAGATTGGTGGTTTGTTGTTGTTTGGGGTTGTATTTGGAAAATGGAAACGGTGACGGGACAGGACAGGATTGGAAAGTGTACTGGGATGTGAAGAGAGGACAGCGGAGGAGCGAGAGAATGCCCTATGCTTTTTTTCTTTCGTTTTTTAAATCTCTTTTTTTATTTTGTTTTTTCTGAAGTCTAGGCGTATAATTGTAAATTGTTAATTTATTAAAAGTCACTACATGAGGAGGTAAATGTGGGGATGGGAGAGAATGAAAATGAACAGTATGCTTTTTCTGGGTTTGTTGCTTTATTTATTCAGTATTTTATTTTTTATTTTTGTTTTATTTATTTTTTTGTTTGTTTTTGTTTTTTTACTTTCCTGAGGGACAAATGACACCTTATACATACACAAGACAGACAAACAAAATGGGTTTCTGTATTTATTTTTTATTTTATTTTTTTTCGTTTTTGGTCAATTTTTCTCATACTTTTGTTACATTTTTTTAATGTTTCAAATCTTCTCTCGCTTGACAACACTGGCTTATATTTCAAACTATGAATACAAATCAAATAAAATGAGGAAAAAGTAGCCACCGCACGGTGGGGAAAAAACACACAAGGAGGGAGGCTAAAACACTTCGCCGATATGAGCCGCTTTTTAAGGAGAGGGGGGAATAAAACAAAACGACACAAAGGAGGAAAAAATACAAGAAAACGACGAAAAACGAAAACATTTTGCCTGAAGGAAAAACCAAAATGCTTCCCTGTTGTTTGTTTAAAATAATAGTCTGCCTTCTGTTTCACCATCTCACCACCTGACTCTTTCGTTTCGGACGGAAATCTACAACAACGACAACAAAAAAAAAGTAACACAAAAACAACAACAACAACAAAAAAACACATTGTGGGTTGGATTAACTCTGGATACGCTAAGCCAAATCTTGCTCACGATTTCTGTTGCTGCCCCTTTTTCTGTTGTACGGAAGAGAGGGGGGGTGGTCATCAATATTTAGCAGGAGGGAGGGGTTCAGTAGATTGAGGGGACAGTTTAATGCCCTCCGACCCCTACCCCGCCCCCTCTCACTCTGACTTCACCTTTTACCACTCCTCCTCCTCCTCCCTCTTTTCTTTCTCCTCTCCTCCCCTGCCCTCCTTCACAACACTCTGTGAGTGCTGTTTGCCATCAAGTCAAAAAAAAGAAAGAAAAAAAAGAAACTACTCTCTCGGCTGCTATCTCCACTTTCAACCATGTTCGGATTGCTGCTAAAGAAAAACAGACAGATAAATAAATAAAAATAAATAAAAATAAATGAATAAAAACTTTTTAACCCTCCTGCTTCAGAAAAAATGAAAAAGTTAAACCACTGCATCTCATGTATTTATTACTATTTAACAAAAAAAAAAAAGAAAAAATGAAACTGCTTTCTGCTGTTTTTTGTTTGTTTTGCATTCTTGCAGGTAAAGTGTGGGCATTGAGGAGAAATATTTTATGGTGTGTGTGTGTGTGTGTGTCCGCGCGCATATATATATATACTTATAGAAATATATATAGTTTGATTTTAATGATAAAAAAAAGTTGAAAAATGGAGGCCTGTGCAGCAGTGCACTCAGAATGCTCGTGATGTCATCACCAGGTCATTTCAACCACAGCTCTGCCAGTGACTAGTCTGATAAATCTGTGCAGGTCTGCTTGGATAGTTGGTATTGATTCTGCTGGATTGTGCCTTTGTCCGGTGGCACTGGTCTTCGATTGTGAGTTCCTGTGCTGGGACGGCAGGGGCACTTCAGACCTGCTCCGCAGCTCCAGAGATCGTCCGGCCCGCGCCTCATAACTTCTCCTCTGACGGTGTTAGAGGGGGCTTAAACGAGAACACTTTCTGCCCCTTAGGTCCCTTGGGGGTTGATGTGAAAAATGTGAAGTGTGGAAGAATGCATGCCCCAGGGGCTGGAATGGGCGACTTCTGCAGGAGGCTTGCCAGAGCAGGGCAGGGCAGGGCAGTTACGGTCCTCACGGGCCAGTGTGTTTCTTCCAGGTGCCCAGGATCAATGAGAGAATTGTCTGCAGGCTCCCAACACTGGTTCAGCTCCGCAGGGGTGTCCAGTCTTGTACGAAAGGGGCCGGTGTGGGTGCAGGTTTTCGTTTTAGCCCAGCGCTACGACACTTGATTGAACTTGTCACGGTCTTGGTCGAAGACCGAGGTTAGCTAATCGTGTGAATCGGGTGCTGTGGTGCTGGGCTGAAAAAGAATAACCTGCACCCACAAACATTTTCGGACAGGACTGGACACCCCTGACTCACGGGTCACGCCTGCGGCCGTTACCCTGAGCACCTGCACAGCCTGCTGGCTCGCGTGTTCACCTGGAGGTCAGCAGCCAATTTCAAACCAGAGAACTGAGGTGAGGTGGGTTTGCTGTGCGGTGGGCTGCTTTAATTTATCAATGAAGTGCTGAGTAACAGGCTGAGCCAGCAGAGCCTGTAGTTCCCTAAAAGCCAGGGTTTCGGACCACTGGGACCTGCACCTTATCCAGAAACGTCCTTAGAATGTCATGGAAGTAACTGGACTAATGAAATAATCGGGTGCTGAATGTGGTATGAATTCAGAAACTTGGTACAGCCTTCCTTGACCACCCCTGGATTGGAAGGACCCACTAGGCTTGGGTGGGGCCTTCATGGGGGGCAGCCTGCGTTATCAGAGAGGAGCAACTGTGTGCCAAATACCAAATTGGACTTTTGGTGTCCCATTCCAGAACAGCGTTCTTTGATTGCTCACGACATTACCACTGATCCATGTACAATCCAGCTGTTTTTTTGTCTGTTTTACTGACAAGGATCACTGGCCCTGGGGGGTGCGGGTGCGGAGTGGGGGCAGTATATTCTTGGAGGTTACTTTTTCGGTTTTTGAAGCTGTACGTGTGTTTGGTCTTTGATCACGCCCCTTCATAAATATTAATCCCATCGCTGAAGCCAGAGAATCCCCTCACTGAGCTTCAGCGATGACAGAAATAGGAAATTATTGATACTGTGCTCATAATCTATTGTTATGGTGGCTCATCGCATTGTCTGCTGATTTGATTTAAGGAATGCTTTGAAATTAAGCGGCATTTGTCATATTCTAACCAGGTGTTCAGCTCATTTTAGTCTTACTCCGTATTTTCCTGTCAAGAGAATTTTGGATGGTATAAAGGGAGATTATGGTGGTGCCGCTATGCTGCCCGTTGTCTTCTAACACACCTACGTGAATGGTTGCCACAGAAAATGGGAGTATTTTCGGCAGCAAAAGCAGGTTTAAGTTCCCTTCTTGGAAGTATGGACTTGAGTAGCTGGCCAGGCAATAGAATGGTGTTTCTTTTTTTTCTTTTTTTCTTTTTTGTATTAAATCAATTTGTGAAGTTCTCTTGGTCCAAACAGGCAGAAAGCTCGTGGTAAGACCAGAGATTGTTTCTGGTGTCTGGTATTTGATTATTTGTTCTGGAAGGTTCTGTGGAGTTTCCTACAATTTTTTTTTTTTTTTTTTTTTTTTTTCTAAACAAAATGGTATTTTCAAGTTCACGCAACATTTTATCCAGGATTTATTTAATAATTTGGCAGGTGCCCTTGTCCACGGTATACATTCTGGCAGTCAAACACAAAGAAGCCATGCTTGCGATTAGTGCATATTTTGCGAATTATAATTACCTGGCGTGCTCCTCTGGTCATAAAAAGCGGAGCGAGGACGACTAGAAATGCAGCGATTTTCTGTTTCACGAGAAACCACTGCCTGAACTGTAGCCTCTATCTCAATCTCAGTTTATATTGTAACGGGCAGAGCAAGAAAACATTACAAGCATACGTTCAAAAGAACGTCTTAAAGTGGCATGATTTAAGATTGAGCTTGCCAGCATCCTCCGTAGCCTATCAAGCCTATTCTCTTTCAGTGTTTGCATCATTTCAGTGTATGACCAGAGAAGGGGCGTTGTGCACGAGCTGGAACATGATGCAGTGGCACGATTAAACATGGTCTCTGAACTATATTTGGGCCAAGAAAAGGCTAACTTTTTTGTGAAGTTGGATAAATGTGGCAGAAGTCAACCATAAAATTAAGGTGGACTGGGTAGTAGGCTTCATAACGGTCACCTTGAAGTTGCTTCTTCCATATCAAGGAGCTGTTTAATCGGGACTGGACTTGTCATGACGTTTAACTAAAATGCGCGATCCAAAGAAGCCTAACCGGTTCTGTTACCTTAGAGACATTTTCTTCGCAAAATGTTTATAGATTTAGTCGCCCCCGACCCTGCTGTAGGCTATCTGAATGTGCGTGGTCAGGCTACTTCAAACGTATTGAGCTTTATATGAAATAGCCTACTATCGCCAGTGTGATTAAACTTCGTCTGGTCATTTATGATTATGTTGGAACGAAAAACAAAACACTACTTGCATGGTTTTGTGTCCTATTACATGTGGGCGTCGCTGGTTGTAAATATGTTAAACGGGTAGCCTACCACCATTTAACGATAACGTGTCATTTGCTGCCGTCGTGTCCACCGTCAATCCCATTGTGTGACATGTCTCAGCAAATTGATTCGTTGCTGATGTGAGAATGCGCCTACTCCAATTAGTTAGCAACTGAATTGTCCAGCCTGCGCCGATTATCCGTTCGTATTCCAAATGTGACGGTGTAGTTGTAGTCTTTTTAGGTCAGTGCAAATTGAAATATTTAGTATTTTGTCATTAAATAGCCCAACCTATTGTGCCTTTTAATTTAGCTGTAATAAATCGGGCCGTGTGCCGGTTCACCTGATATAGGTTAGCCTGCTTGCTTGACATTCGAAGCAAATGAGCTTACATCCTAAATCAGAATGGTAACTCATAGAAATAAACTAGTAAAGTAAGACTGCAATTGTTCTGAATTTGAAAGCCTTCACGGCATACAAGCCTCAGCGGAAATCTTACGTTTGAAATCTCAACAGTGTGCAGTCCGCATTAAGGCGAGGTTCGCATGTGAGACAACGGATTCTTCCATCTTTGCGGGAATGATTGGCTATCCGATGGTGTCCTTCGATTATTAATAATACGGGCATGTGAAAGTAAATAGGTGACCCTCTCAGAGCTATCTACACAAATGCCAAAGGTAATGTATAGTGCAATGCCCGCTATGCTCAGGTTTAAACAGAGGAAGCGAGAATAAAGATAGGCTGACTAAACGATTCCATCTGGCGCACAGAACATGAACTACAATTGCCCGCACAGTTCCAGCCCATTTTGCTACGTTTGCTATGGCCGCGGCGGAGGCGACGCCGAGCGTCATAGGAGGGCTGTAATGTTTTCTGGGATTGGATTTGGCTGAAAGTATCATATTTTGTGCAATAAACGCATCTATCTTCGTCTAAATACATGGTCTAGTTCAAGGGTTTCCATTATGATTATTTTTTTAGGGCTTCGCAATTTGCATTTGTTGTTTTTCCAGGAGGTCGTGAAGTGTCGTTGACTTGGATTCCGGTAGAAAGTGAATATGCATCATAAAGGCAATGCAATATCGTGGCATGTTTCAAAATGTCAGGTGCATGACCGGCCAGTATCCTAGGCTACCGTTTACGCGCATTCGGCGTATTTCTATGAACTAGCCTATGATCTAGGTGGGATGGGCATCTTGCTTTTCCCCCACGGCTTTGAACCTCTGTCCATGGTTCTGGCTTCCGGTACTGATGAAGACGTTAATGGGAGGGGGGAAATAAGGATATTGGTAATTACAAAATTCTCAGAAACAACATAGCCCATTAGACAAATAATAACCTAAGTCTTGCAACCAAACGCAACTGTGACAGTGTCGCGTTGGAGCAACCGAAAATAACTTAGTTTATGCATAGTTTATGCCTAAACGCAGTCTATGTTGGGCTAAAACTGCTTAATTATTAAAGTAGCCTAGTCTAAAACTACCCATACTTTGTATTCCAGCAAATCAGTGTGCGGTTTGAACAGTAGCCTAACATCTAAATGGAATCCAACGCATTCGCATAGTTCTAAAACGTTGCAGGTTTTCGGTTAAAGCAGCCTATAGTGTTATTCAACTGTGTCCCAATTTCGGGCACTTAATTGACGGAGTTTATTTAGAGGTCTCACTGACAGGTGCGCCTAATTACAGCGTGCACAGAGCTGACATCCTACACAAAGGGGTTTGAAGTTGATCGTCAGCTACTAATTGCAAATTATTAAAAACAAAACAAACAAAAAAAAAAAAAACTTTTGTGACTGACCGTCGGTCGCTAAATGCTTGTAAATCTATTGTATACAAGTTTTACAGCTGACCTTAGATTAAGGTTTAACGTCCAAATACTGAATCTAATTTGCTTCTTGACGGCTCGAGCCAGAGCAAGGTGTCCATAATGTGGCTATATCATCTGTCTTTTGTCTGCCTCGTGGCTATTTTTTCGCCGCCGCCAGTTTCCGCCGGGCCGGTTCTGAGCGTGGGAGGTTGGGAGAGGAAGGAGCAGCCCGGTCGCCGTCACGAGGCGATCGGGCCAAGGATGAGGGGACATGAACCCAGGACCCCCGGGCCCATCCTGCCGCCTTACCAACTCCCCATGTTCCGCCACGTGAAGGCTCCCCTCGTGGACATGGAGATGTTCAGACCTACTGCCGGGCTGAGGCCCGTGCCCGACGCCGTCAGGAATCTCTTGCTTCCCCCACCCGACAACCGGCTGGGTTACTCGACGGCCCCCGTCAGTAACCCCAGAGGAGTCGAGGTATGGTGCGGGAACGGGACGGTTTCTGTGCGGGTGAACAGGAGAATGCTCGGATTTTGGTGCCATCCACCAATGCTGTTCTTGGGAAATTGTGAGGTCTATCGTTTCACTAGAGACTACATTTACTTTCACAATGACCTTGCCAGATGTGGAATTAAGCCAAGGGTAAGTACAGCGATCAGTAAGTTTTCTGTATTGTGGTAGGAATTTATTAGGGGTATTACTCAAGAAGTTCATAATGTACCCTGTCCAAGATAAACTACAAAACAAAAACAAACGCTGCAAATATTTTACATAATTCAAGTTTTACGCACACAGTAGGCTATTAATCGTGATCTACAAGGAACACAATGCGTACATGTCAGAACCGTAGTCAGCCCAATCACAAATTGTAAAAAAAAAGTCACTGTCCAAATCAACTATATCTCAGGTGCATATGCCTATGCGAGTGATGTGGAACTACCCGTTCCATGTGTTAACCTTGACAACAGATTACACAGGTGTGTGGAACTGCGACTGCACAAAGAAATTAAACTGATTGATGAACTCCCTCTCTAACCTCTTGAAAAGCTTGGTTCGTGTGAGCTCTTCTGATAGCCTACACTTAAATTCGTTGGATTCTTTCCATTCAGAATTGCTCCATAAATTGTTTTGCCACCGCTCACGACAACACAATTGCCTTTGTCAGAAACCGGGTCGCATTCAAAGTAATTCCAAATTGACTCTGCCGTTTTCTCCCGGCCAGTATCGACATAAGAGCTTGTGGAATAGCAGCACTTCCTTTAGCGTGTGTTTATCGCGGATGGCACCTTCACTGAGATATCGCCATCTACTGGGAATTTATTGTTTAGCAACCTGGAGGGGAAAACAGTTCCTGGTATTTTCTACATGCATTGAAAAGCAATAATTCTATTTCATTTCCCTGCTGAGAAGTGGTCTGACCAGCCCACGTCGAATATAGTCAGCTAGTCCACCTGTTTGTCCACCGTCTTAACCAGCTTCGGTCAGCTATGACCTGCTCGAAACGTCGAAAAGCACAGCTCAACCAACTTTAAACCAGCTTAGACATCAGCGGGGCTTAATTTATTTTGTAAACGCATATTGTAGTTTCAGTTTAGTTTCATTTTACGATAATTGTTTTTTTTTCTCTCCCGTAAAATCGTTAGTTTTGATGCTTGTGGTAACCTTGACAATCACAGTTATCCGCAATCATAGTAACAGCGTTCTATAGGTGGACACTCAGTGCAACACCATGTTGTTTGCGACCTTTTTTTCCCCCAAAACCTTGAACTCCCATCCCCGTTCCTTCCCGTTCTTTTTTGTTTTGCCAGATAGTCGATGGTCAGCTGGTGTACAGCAGCGCCCTGCGCTACGTCCCTGAACCACAGGGGGCAGTAATCAGAGCCGTGCCGCTCTCCCTCCCCATCCACTGCTCCTACAACAGGTACGGCAAGCCCGGACTTTCTCCTCGAGTACTGCCACGGGCAGGAAGACTTCCCTATAGCCGAACTAGGGACGGTAATGATCAGAGACGCAATGTTTCTTGAATCCCATTAGAGGTGGGGGCAACGATGAGCCGTCTTCGACTCAGTTCGCACCAATCGAAAAAGATTTTGCCTTCCACACAAAAGCACAATAATCGGCTCAGAGCAGTGAGTGTGAAGTGTATGAAAGTTGTTTGTGTCCACCAATTACCCTGGATGAAATACCTGGCTGGCTGTACACTTTTTTTGGCAACATAGTGATATATTCTTATATACTGTACAATGAGGAATTCATCTACAAAATACTAGTCTTCTCCCATTTTTTGATCCATTGCCCCCCACCCACAAGGTGTATAAACAACAACAATAAATAAGAATAAAATAAGATAATAGATACAAAACAAAAACGTGAAGAACATAAATCAGTCAACTCTAATTAGCACATGTAGGACAGCTGAAAAAAATCATTTAGGGGGTTTTCTCTGCTGTTAAACATAGTGGCGGGTCATTTTTGACCCATAAGACAACACAAGGTTAAATAACAAAGAGCAGGAGCTGTCAGGATATCCAGGAACAGATGCGACCCTCCTTGCCCCCACCCCTGCACTGAACGCTGGCCCCCTTTTCTCTAGGTTTCACTATACCTACAAAGTGGGCTACGTTCCTCATTTGAAAGCAGACTCCTTCTTCAAGAGTATAACCAGTGAGCGCATCTTCAGCCTGGTCACCTGCAACGGTGAGCATGTTCCGTTTTGAGCGGTTGGGGGGGGGGGGGGGGGGGGGGGCAACAAACATTTTCTGAACAGTGATCTAGATGAAGTAAAAAAAAAAAATAAAACCAGGACAGTGACCATGTGTGTGCTGCTAGAGAGGACACATCTATTGGAGTTAAATCACGGGTATGACACCCGTCGAGTTTTGAACGAATGGCGTAAAACTCCCCATCATGACAACGCGGAAGGCATGAAGGAAGATGACTATGAATGAATGCATGCGTGAATGAATGGATACATGAATGAATGAATGAATGAATGATTGAATGAATTAATGTATGTATGAATTAGTGCATTTATATAGCACTTTTCCGAACACTCAAAAGTGCTTTACAGTGATGAATGAGTAGGAACTCGCCTCAGCCCCCACCAATGTGTAGCACCCACCTGGGTGAAGCACGGCAGCCATGTCTGTCACGGACGCCCATCTTAGGGCAGCGCGGTGCAGGAGTGAGTGAGCCCTTATAGAACAGGGCTCCCCAAAGCCTGGACCCTGAGTCCTTAATTATCACTATTGATTGCACAGTCGACTAGTTATCTCACCTTGCCAGGTTTCTTTGATCTGAACCAGTTGTGGATTTAAAAATATATATCATATTAACGTGAAAACAAAAACCAGGCCTTCCAGGAGTAGGGTTAGGGATCACTGTTATCAGGAGAAGTCGGGTGCACCTGCTAGCGTTGACAGCCGATGGGCCAATAGGGCACCTGCAAAGGCCATTATCACCGGATATTTATAAAGCGATATTATTTTTCCCACTGATTTTATATCCTAGACAAAATGTCTACGTCGTTCATTAAAAAAACAAAACGCACAACTTAACTTTATCAATAATACAAAGGTTGGTTTTATTATACCCCCACAGCCCCCACCCCCCAACACACATACACACCTTTTATGATCATTATTTAAGTCCACGCATGCTCAGAAAAAAAGGTATGAAAATGTGCATAAAAAGGTACAAATGCTTGTCACTGGGCTGGTACCCTGTAGGTACATAAAGCTGGATCTCTACCCAGCAATACATAATTCATTTGCACCCTTTTGCTCGTAAAAGGTATTTATTAGTACCCAAAGAGAACATTATTGTACATTCAGGGTACATTTGGGAAATTTGATCCTTAAAGAATAAAAATGTACCTCCACTGCACCTTTATTTGTGGGAGTGTATTTATAGCCCAATGTGAGCAATAACTTTTTTTTTAATACCTTTTTTTTTCCCTCCTCTTGAATCTCAATGATAACAGAAAACAGTGGTCTGAAAAGGGGAGCGTGGGGCAGCAGATCTCGTGTCGTTTCTTTTTTTAAATTTATTTTCGGTATCAGATCGCTGGGAGAGGCTGGACTCCACGGCGAGCTACATGCTCGGGGCGCCCATGCATTTCGAGGCCTCCGCACCCGTCGCCTCCAGAACGGAACGGGTGGCGGTCACGCCTGTCACGTGACCGTGTCCAAGGACCCCAATTCAGCCCCTCGGATGGACGTGATTAAAAACTTCGGGTAATGCCGCTTTTTTTTTTTTTTTTGGCCAGCGTAGTTTGGGCCGTGCGCGGCCCGGTGCGCATCAGCCCATGGAACGCTGTGTGAAATTTTGCTACGCGTTGCGCTAATGTTGCAGACTTATGCAGCCGTGCTCATGCAGAAAAACACGCAATGCAAAGTGCATTTTGGGTAATATGAACAAGAGTATGCTGATTAAGACCTGACACGGAGACATCCCCAGACCCGTGAGCGCGTATGCGACATTGCTAAACCACTACGGTCGACTGTGCTAACCTAGAACCGCAATACAAACTGGATTTCAGGTGCATGGTGGACAGCAAAAGACCCGGGAGCTGGTCCAGGTTCCACGGCTACAGGGCGGGCGTCCTGCGGTTCTCCGTCGACGCTTTCGTGTTCCCAAAAATCTCGGCCAAGGTGACGTCTTCGGCGAAGCATTTTGGTGTTTTCGCACACACCTGAAGCGCCTTGCACGTTCTCCCCAAACCCCGCCAAGTCATGTTGTCGTCCCCCCCCAACAGCTTCTGTACCTGCACTGTGAGATGACGGTGGCGGATTACCCTGCCACTCCCACCGCCAAGTCCTGCACCTTCAACAGTAACACGAGAAGGTAACGCTCTGTGATCATTGTAGCGCTCGGACCAGACGTCCAGCCGAAACCGTTTGTATTTGTGTGAGCGTGTGCGTGCATGCATGTAACACTCACCTCCAAGTAGAGAAACTCTCAGGTTCCCAGACTCATAGTGACCTCCAAATTCAAGATGTGATGGGAACACCGGTGACGCCATCATACCTCGGCCCTGGCCCACAGAGCTCTTCTTCGGGGCTTCTTGCAGTTAAAGTTGCAGGGTGCAATGCACTCAGTGCTGTAATTCTGCGGTGCATTGTGGTCCTGACTGTGACGTACTCTCTGTAAGGTGGGAGGAGCTGTTCGACCCTCAGACTGTCCATGTCTGCTCCTGCTGTGACTCCCAGTGCGACGCTCATGGGATTCGTAAGTAACTGACTCGAGAGAAAATAATGTCGATGTGTAAGCTAAACCGTAACCAGAATCACGTGAATGGTTTAGCACTTCATATAGCAGCTCCTAAAATACAGCTGTGTTCCCCAGGACCTATGAGCGGATATGACTTCCCACTTGGTAGGGCTTCTTTTGAGAGTCAGACTGGTTGCTAACAGTGCCCCCCCCCCCCCCTTTAATGAAGAATGCTGTGTGCCATGCATGTCTGCTTGGGTCTGATTCCTTATTGCCCTGTCCTGCACTGTCTGCAATAGGTCTCACTTTGGCCAGGTTGTAGTCTCAGATTGATTTGCTAACAGGAAGGATGTGTGTGTATGTGTGTGTGCGTGTGCGTGTGCGCGTGTGCGTGTGTGTGTGTGTGTGTGTGTGCGTGTGCGTGCGCGCACGTGTGTGTGTGCATGTGTGTGTTTACAGACACAGGGCCCGCCTCCTTGTACCCTTCTCCAAGGTCCCTGATCACCAGTGACCCGTGGAGCATTCTCGGTGCCGTGGCAACGACAGGGGCGGGGGGCTCTTTGCAGGGTGACACGAGGGAGTCGGAGGTGCCTGAAGATGTACTGGAGGCTGAAGGGGTGGGTTCAGTGGCAGAGCCAATAGACAGTGAGGGGGCGGGGTCAGAGGCGGGGCCTGCAGAGACTGAGGAGGAGTCTGAGCACCCTGTTCCGGTTCGGGGGTTTCGGGGAAGGGGAATAGGACAGGGGTCAGGGGTCAGGGAGGAGCCCTGAAAGCTGAGGGGGAGCCTGCCGTGTGGCGGGAGGATGACCAAGGACCAGACCTGGACGAGGAGGAGGAGGAGGAGGAAGACGGAGGTGCGCAGGAGGACGTTGGAGACGAGGACGGCGCCTCCTCCCACGCAGTAGCTGGGAAGGTTTTGGAATCCCTCATCATGTGACAAGTAATGACAACTTTTACAAACCTGAAAAAGAGAGCGCTATATCTCTGGCGCTATATAAGCAGACTTCTTTTATCAGAGTCTATGCAACTTGTTTAATGTTTGTTTTATTTTTGTTACTGTACATTATTTGGCGTGGATCTGATTATGTAGCTAAGCCTCTCTTCCTTCTCTAGGACACTCACTCCATGGACTTGAACGGATGTTGACTGATCTCACACCACAACGGGAAAAATAAATCTCATTGAAGGACACGGATTCCTTGTTTGACTTGCGTCAGATGACACGTTGGGGAACGTGGGGAGTGGAGTGGGACTGGGAGTGTGGGAGGGGAGTGGGACAGAATGTGGGAGAGTGGGAGTGGGAGGGGAGTATGACTGGGAGAGTGTGGGAGTGGGACAGAGTGTGGGAGTTGGACTGGGAGTGTGGGAGTGGGAGGGGAGTGGGACTGGGAGTGGGAGTGGGAGGGGAGTGTGGGAGTGGGTGGAGAGTGTGGGAGTGGGACTGAGAGTGTGGGAGTGGGAGGGGAGTGGGACTGGGAGTGTGGGAGTGGGAGGGGAGTGGGACTGGGAGTGTGGGAGTGGGAGGGGAGTGGGACTGGGAGTGTGGGAATGGGAGGGGACTGTGGGAGTGGAGTGCTCATCCATGTATGTTTGCAGCCCGTATGAGCCAATGAGGCGAACGGGCATGCCTTCCCAAAAGCTCGTAACTGGAGGAGATGCCATGCCCCGCTGATCAGTGACTCGCAAGGTTAATTTCATACACACACACACACACACACACACACACACACACCAGTTCTCCTGATGACACAGTTTAAAATGGAATTCAGTTTTTCCAAAATAGATTTTCTGGTGGTCTGCCAAGTTAATAGTGCGTGTGTCAGTGTGTATGTGTGGGCAGGGGTGGGTGCTTTCAAACTACAATATAATTAAATAAAACCTCAAAGGTACCCTATATGCAATACCATCAAAGTGGAAGCTAGAAAACAAATCTAATTCACAAGATCGTATTCACAACTAAAAAATAGGTTTACCTCTGTGTATGTGTGTGTGTGTGTGTGTCAAAAAATTTGAAAAAAGTCAAATATATAATTCCTACTAATTAACAAAAGTTTAGTTATATATTGAGAATTTATTTTAACAAAGATGCATGTACGTAGCACATATACACAGATCATACAGACGCGTCGACTAATAGACATATATTCACAATGTCACGTCTGAATATCAACATGAAGTAGCCGACGAGATACAAAAGCACTGTACGCCGTTCAGCAGACCAGATCATATGTGGGAGTGAGATGGTTTGTAGTAAAATTTAAAAAATTTCATTTTGTAATTTTTTTAAAATACAGAAGTATTAAAGTATTGCAAGCGTATTCTTGATATTGACATTGTAACGCAAGGCTATCGTTGTAGGCTACGTGTCGTTTAATTTGGTCTATAGGCTTGCAGCTTTCCGAATAACTTCAAACGTTGTTTCTACTGCAGCCAAATTCACTAAATATATTACAATTTAAAAATCCGTACAGTTGAAACAAATAAGCTTACTTAACACGCATGTGCTTGCTTTAATTAAGACGCGTCATCACCAGGTGATTTTAAATACTGTCAATGAATATGGGATCTTCGTATTTAAGAATAAGTACCGAGACCTTACAGGTGAAAAAACAAACTGACTTGAAGCTGTGTTGTTATCGGTCAAGATATTCCACTTTTCGGGTAATGGGTCCATTTCTTCTTTCACTGTGTGTGTTTTTATGCGGTTTTTATCCATTCGTGTGCGAGCGCCACAACACAAAACAAGACGCCGAATGGAACGTCCAGCCCGCGGGTGCTGTGCCGCACTTCCCGGACAGTGGTGCAGTGTTCCCCACACGAGGGTTTCTTGGGCGATGGGACGGGATTGAAAACAAGAACCAGACTCCGCTTCCGTGGCCATACCTTTCTCTTCCAATGTTCCAGCACTCGATCGCTCCTCTTGTAAATAAAGAGCTAATGAAGCCCACTCGCGCGACCGGGCACGAGCCCATGCCTGAAAATTTAAAAAAGGTTTTGCTTCCCGATGCTCCGCGTCGCCTGACCAGACCCTCTCGCGGACGCAAGGATGTGGTTGCATCGTGCACCTTCAACAAAATGCGCGTCAGAGTCCGCAGGAAATGTTTGGGCTCGAGGGCTTTGTCTTCGGAGTTGTCTCTTGGAACGTGCTCTGTCACCAACCAAACTGATAAGTTCTTTTTTTTTTGTTACAACGTCAGCCAGTGCGGAAGTAACACAACGGTAAGGTGTGCTTATTTGTGTGTGTGTGCGCGCGCGCGTGCGTGCGTGAGCGAAAGAGATAGAGAGAGGGAATCGTAATGCACAAAAATAAAACTTTCCCTGTGCAAAATCAATCCTTTCTATTCAGATGATCAACAATCGGGTGGTGTACTCAAACACACTGCACTTTACCCCCGAAGCACCAAATCACTCATTCGGACGGCTGTGCCCTTCAGTCTGCCAATTTTCTGCCACTACAACAGGTACTGTAGCATTTCTTTTGCCTGTGTCTCCCTAATTGTTACTAAACCTAAATCCATGCATTGTTTTTTAAAAAATTTTTTTTTAAATAAATAAAAAAATCAACATTTCGATGTTTTTTTAAATGAAATGAAATGTGCTGGAAACTGATGCATAAGAGCTGTGATGTAATGTAATGTCTGTACTGCAGCGATAGCTGGCATGCAAACATGGTCCTCCGGGCCAGCGTTAAGAACCTTATTTTTCCCGCTGCTTCACAATTAAGCTGTTTGACGGCGATGGTGAACAATTCCACATCCCCTGCCCTTCGCTGCAGATTTTACTACTCCTACAAGATTGGGTACCTGCCAGAGATCAAGACGCACCAGTTCTTCAAGAGCATCCAACCGAGCAGCGACTTCACACTCAGTGCCTGCAACGGTGAAGCCCTTGTGTTGCGTAACGGATGGCGCGCTGTGGTTTTATTGTAACGGCGCGTCCCTGACTTTCAGCTCGGTGGGAGAGGCTCCCCGCGACGCACGGGTACGTCATCGGCAGCCCCATGTACTTCGAGGCCCAGTCGCCGTCCGTCTCCGGGGACCAGAGGCTTTTCGTCAGCTTCTGCTACGCCACCCCGTCCCGGGACCTCTCCGGCGCGCTCCGCTTCGCGGTGGTGGAGAACTCTGGGTAATGAGTCCTCTTCCGGGTCGGCCCGCGGCGCTGTTTTTCCCGCTGGCTCCCGCGGCGCGGCGCGGCGTTGGCGTTGACGCGCGTTTCTCTGCCCTTCAGGTGCATGTCGCACAACAGCGGCGCCGGCAGCCGGTCCAGGTTCGTCCGTCACAAACGGGACGTCCTGAGGTTCGAGGTAGAAGCCTTTGTCTTCGAGGAGTGGCGGATGAGGTGAACTTTTTTTTTTTTGTTGTTTTTTTTTTTGCTTAATTTGTTTGGGGGGTTCGAAGATGTGTTTTACTGAAAGCCGCCTCCTCCCCCCCCCCCCCCCCCCCCCCCCCTTAGCGTCTGTACATGCACTGTGAGATGTTTGTGGCCAACCATTTTGCGACGGAAATCGCCAAATCCTGCACCTACAACTCGACGACAGGCAGGTAAGAGCCAAATTTGATGGAGGACTCCTGCCCAAAAAAAAAAAAATCGGTTGACACCGTAATAGTAAGTTGTCTATCTCACTTCTAATTTGTCATATAAAATAATTTAGGCCTACCTGAACAATTATGTCACCCACGTATGGAATAACCCCGCTTTCTCAGATCGCAGAGTTTGGATTAAGAAAAATTATTGGAGGAAACGGGTGAAACCGGAGACTCCAGTCTTCCATGGTGTCTGTAACACTGTGATTGTGATTTAAGAAATGTAGAGAAAGCAACAGCTTTGTTGCCAATACACAGTATTCTCCTGTTCTAAAGATGCCTCCATTGATTTTTTTTTTTTTTTAAATAAGAGGAGCTTCATCCCAGGAACATTATCTCACAAAATTCTCTTTCACAGATGTAGAAGGTGGGTTTGGTTTTGACACATGAAATGCAGGTCGTACCAGTTATTAAAACGCAACATGTCAATCATGACTTCTGAGTGGCATTCCCTTTTTAATGGTGCTGGTTTACTAGTGCAACCGCCCCGCCCACCCCCACCCCCACCCCCACCCCCAATTTCACACCTCACCTTTGTGTCCTGACAGGTGGGAGGAGCTATACGGCGACACCCAGGTGTGCACCTGCTGCAACTCCACCTGCATCACCTCTGCGTCAGTGGCTGAACTTCCTGGTGAGAGAAGCCCTCGCCCCCCCTACACATGGAGGGCTGGGAAAGTTTGGGGTGTCGCAGGGCTATTACCCCCCGCCCCCTCATTTCTGGGGGGGTCCCCGCTTGCTGAAGTTTGTTCTGGAAGCTCGCGCTCGGCAGGGGAAGCAGGGGGTCACCGGAGGGGTTTGTATTCTAACCCTCGAACGTCCCATCCCGTCTCTGCTTTCAGCCACCAAGACGATTGTCACCAGCGGCTCCTGGGTGCTGGAACCCGACAGTGGAGCGGTTTTGGGGGAGGCCACTGTGGAGTGGGACAAGCCGCCACGGTCTGAGACCAAGTCCGTGACTGAGGCGCCGGCTACAGTGACTGAGCCAGAGATCAGGAGATGGACTGAGCCAGAGACCACGATAGAGACCGACTCAGAGATCATGAGATGGCCTGAGCCAGAGACTACGATAGAGACCGAGCCAGAGATCAGGAGATGGACTGAGCCAGAGACTACGATAGAGACCGACTCAGAGATCATGAGATGGCCTGAGCCAGAGACTACGATAGAGACCGACTCAGAGATCATGAGATGGCCTGAGCCAGAGACTACGATAGAGACCGACTCAGAGATCAGGAGATGGCCTGAGCCAAGACTACGATAGAGACTGAGCCAGAGATCAGGAGATGGGCTGAGCCCAAGGCTACGATGGTGACTGAGCCAGTGACTCCCCCAGAGGTTAAGAGGTGGCCTGATAAGGTGCCCAAGGGGAAGCCGGTGAACGGGTCCGCTGTCAAGGAAGCAGAGAAGGGATCCGTGCCTCACCTGTCATTCAAGGAAGTCTTCGGGATCCCCTGACTCTGGTGAGTGCCGCTCTTTTTCTGTCATTCATCCTTTGTGTCCCGTCCTGCCCATGGACATTCTGCCCATGGAAACATCCTCAGCGTTGGCTCCAGTGGCTTTCTCAAAAGTACAACTGCCCTGCCCCACCCGGGAATCGAACCTGCAACCAGTCGGTTCCCCGCCTGCTATAGCACCCTCTCGCCACAGTGTAGAGAAGGAATGCAGTCATTCATTCCATTTTCGTTATAAGAATTTGAATATTTATATGTTTATAATTTCTTTTTATTTTGTTTTTTTTTGTGAAACAACATCTTTGGCATTTCAATCTGAAGACTAGTGACTGAGTACATTTTTGCTTTTTTTCCAGGCAAGTGTTAACTGAAATACTAATGAAACACTACAACTTCTTTGCGGGTCTTGTCCTCAAGACCTCTCAAAGAAAAAAAAGAAATTGTGTGTCTTACACCCCCCCCCCCCCCCCCCAAAATGAATTTAAGGTTGATCACTGATTCCAATGTTCTTTTTTAACCCCATAGGTGCCTTCTGTTCCGTGGATTATTTTGATTTGAGCCAATAAAACTTTAAAAAGGGTCAGTGTCTCATCTGTCGTTCTCCACGCTCAGACTCCATGTTTGCATTTTCTCCCCATTCCTTCCTTTCACGACTCAAGCTTCCATGTGACTGCTGGTACATGTTCCCCTCTCAGGTGCACTACTCTGGAAAGTTTGGATGTGTTGTTTCTCAGATTTCTGGAGGTTTGTGGGGAAATGTAAAAAACAAATATGTAAATGTGTTGAAGGTGTTTCTGGGGGTCAAAGCCTGGGACAGAATCTTTTCAAAAATAATTAGGCAGATCAGGGCTGCCCAACCCTGTTCCTGGAGATTTACTGGCCTGTAGGTTTTTACTCCAACCCTAACAAAGCGCACCTCATTAAACAGCAAGAGATCTCACTGAGTTTCTAATCTGTAGAATCAGGTGTGCCAAATTAGGGTGAATGAAAATGAAAACCTACAGGACAGTAGATCTCCAGGACCAGGGTTGGGCCAACCCTGGGGTGGATGGTGTATTTTTTGGATAAATGTATCGAATGATCACTCAGAAAAAATGCTTTATAAACCAGTAAACAGACACGCAGGATGTGAAAACCACAATGACACTTGCAGGGAAATGAACGTCAGCATTTTAAAATCTGTTATGGCTTCATTGCTGAATGCATGTTCAGTGTTGCACAATTTTTTTTTTTAAGGTAAACAAAATACTAGATGGATATCTGCCATCCTTTGATCCTCACATGGTGAAATAAAAATAGAAAATATGAGCATTTGGTCCACAATAGATTTGGAATTCATTTCATAAATGCTAGTTTTTTTTTGTTTTTTATCCCCCTTTAAAAATTTTTTTAAAAAAGACAATACTGTGGTGAAGGAAAGTGGTTCAGGCATTATGTTAGCATCCAATCACTACTTTAATTTTATATGATATTTCTACCGCTCCAAAGGTTTCCTTGTTCGTTGGCCTGAGTAGCATAATGCCCCTGAAATCTGGGAGTGGCTAATACATTTTTTTACTGAATTTCTCTCTGTCTGCCTCAGTCTGTTTATTGTGTCCGTTGGCGGGTTACATAACCGTTGCCACGGGTATAGGAAGATGAAGTTTCGGGCTCCAGTGTTGCCGCTTGTTTGGTGTTTACGTGCTATCCAGAGACGCAAACCTCAACTCAAAAACGCTTGCGCGCGCAGCGGAAGAGTCAACAAAGGGGTGAACATTGTTTGCACGCGGGCCTTTCGCTGACCCACTTAAACCGCACGTGCGCGCGTTCAGTGGCATCCGGAGTGGCAGTTTTGCTGCGTGGGTTTAATGGCTGCCGGAAGGGTAGTGAAGATGAAGGTGAAGTAAAGGGTGTACAATCGCCCGAAGGAGGTGTGTTACCTGTACAGTGTGTTTTCCCTCCATCCTGACGTGCAACCTAAGGAGGACCAGGGTATTCCCTACCTCAGTGGGCAATGGCAACCGCTCTTGTCAACTGGGCGCGTACAAATGTTTTTTAAAACCCTTTAATTCGGTGAGTCGCATTGACATATGAATCTCTTTTTCACGGAAGCGCAGGCCACGAGATTGTAATATAAATGGTCACAGTTAAACAGGCTAGCGCAAGGCAAATACGAAGTCACAGCCATTAAAGGGAGTATTGATGATTTTACAGATACAAAATGGTGCTTGTGATGCGTCGCTCTCCTAAACTTGACAGTGGACGCTGCTGCCATGTGATTGGTTTAGAATTTTGATTGGCACTGCTGGCTGAGCAAATAAATACTGAAATCCAGTTTGGGTCTGAAATTCTGTAATTAACTCAAAGTTCTGCATCTATGTTTAGACTTCGAAGGTTTTTGGTTTTCCAACCTGAATATTTTGTAGGTTGTTTGTTTTGGTTTTGGTGCATAGCCCGTTTATTCAAAGACGGAAAGCTCTGACAAAAGTTTAGTTCCACACACTGGACACTTAATACTTAAATGTCAAGGCGATCCAACTCGACGATTAAATCATTGGTAAATAATTGTATTTGATCACCGATGGATTATTTAATTTAATAGCATTAACACGGTAATGTCTTATTTAATTTTATTTGATTGCAGTTGAATTGATTCAGATTTTATTTAATGTTCCTTGTTGCTTCCACACCTCATTGAGCAGAAAACCCAGTCACTAATAGCATTTTGTATGATAGAAATTTCTACCACCCAAAAGGCTTTATTCTTTATTAATTTTTTTTTTTTTTTTTAGTTCTACACACTGGAATCTCAATACTTGCTGTCCTCCCTGCACTGACTTCACCTGTTTAACCCTTTAAGATGTGATTGGAGTATTCTTAACTTAACATTCTAATGCTGATGTAACAACCACTACTGGTATTTGAAAGTAATGGAGTTCTAGAACACTGACTTGATTTTGAAAAAACATCCCAAAAAAACATACTCTAAACCGCATTTCGACTGATGATGAAACAGAACCAAATCAAGATTTCCAACTGTACAAATATACTTTATTATTTTTATAGAGAGTGCTACATTATAGAAAAATGAATATAGTAACTTGGGAAATAAAAAGAGCTACAACATGTGTATTGGTCTGTACACCTAGAAATTCTATAGGCACATTAAAATACCAGTAAAAATGTCTTTCAAACCCAAATCCTCCACAGTTATAAAGGCCTTTCAACATCATTTCCTTTTTGGTTAAAATGACCATAAAGCTCAGAAAATAATACTGCTTTGATTGCATTTGTGTTTTTAGGACTGTTTTGCATTTACAGTGATAGTAATTCTTTGCGGATTTCATATTTACAACTTTTGCGGAGAACACTGAAAGTACAAAATGGCCCTTTGAAATTGTAGTAATGTAGACTTGTAAACTGAGTCTTCATACGAATTGGGCAACATTGTTTATGACTCGAATTGTGTCACATACAGTATTTTATATCTTGAGCAGTTCTTTTGTGTGCCTGCAGGTGCTTGCAAGTGTGTAACATGCAGTAGAACCACCTCACCAAATTTCATTCTTTTGGTGTTGTGTTGGGTAATGACTTGGCAAACTGGTTATGATTGTGGTTGTGTCTTGTTCATCATATGCGTTGTCTCCACAGCCTATAGAGAGAATGACATTAGAGAATAACAATGTCTTCCGATGGGGACAACTAAAAACATTTTTTTTTACAAACAAATTGAAAATAGTTTTTTTTTTTTTTTTTTTTTTTTTTTTTTTTTTTTTTTACGGACTTGCAGAGGTTTAAAAAAAAAAAAAAAAAGTCAGCTCATCCCAAACAGTCAACGGCCTCCTTCAATGTCCGTCTGAAACGCCCTGGCACAGGGTTAGTTGTGTCACTCTTTAGCTCCGCCCACTTATGCAGAAGTGACCCCCCCGCCGAGGAGCTGCGGGCCCAGCGGTACGTCCGAGGGTCGGCCGGCCGGCGCCGAGGGCAACGCCGACACCGCTGGGCCTCTCTTGCCGTCCCTTTACGTCGTGCAGCCGTTTAAAAAGTTTTATGAAATAAAAATAAAAACGCAGAGGAGCTGACACGCAGCGATGATCCCGCCTCTTTGTGCAGATTAGAGTACACAGTCAGCCCTTCTACCGGCAGGGTGGGGGCAGGTGGAGGGGTTATTTGGTGGAGGGGGAGGGGGGGGGGGGGGCGGGGCTGTGCACACAGATATATTAGCTCCGTTGCGGTGGGGGGGGGGGGGGGGGGGGGGGGGGGGGGGGGTCTCAGTAGTAGGAGCTGAGGTGGGCGTGGCTTCCCGGGTGCCGGGGCATGGCGGCGCCGGGGTAGATGGCGGTGGTCGCCGAGTTCCAGTACGTGGACGGCGAGCCGAAAAAGTTCCCGGAGGCGACGGGCATGGGGGCGGCGGCGTGCGCGCCCACGAAGTTCATTTTGGGCTGGTGGCTGTGGTAGGGCTGCGCGCATAGGGCACGTCCGCCGGGTACTTCAGCACGCCGGGCTCCCCGGCGTGGCTCTGGTGCGTCTGGGAGATGCCCTGGAAGTCGAACTTGTAGGCGTAGCGCTTGCCGTGCACCTTGGTCATGATGTTCTTGTCGTAGTAGTAGCGCAGCGCGCGGCTCAGCTTGTCGTAGTTCATGTTGGGCTTGCTCTTCCGCACGCCCCAGCGCTTGGCCACCTCGTCCGGGTCCGTCATCTTGAACTCGCCGTTGGTGCCCTCCCAGGTGATGATGCCGGCGTTGGCGCTGTCCGACAGGAGCTCCAGCAGGAACTGCCACAGCTGGATTTGCCCAGAGCCTTATGGGGAATTAAAAAAAAAAAACAATTAAAAAAAAAAAAAAACAACAGGAAGTAAAGAAACGGAAGATGCTGGATAGGGGCCAGATAAGGCTGAAAATGGTGGTTTGGCCACCTAGCCGGGGTGCACTTACACACACGCTCACATGCACTGTAGATTTTGCCTCATATCGTGTATTACGTAGTGTGTGTAAAATAACAGTAAGGTGATTTTGACACCTTTTTGAAGCAGCCTTCGAGCAGTAGAAGATTCTGTGGTTGGAATGCTTGCAAGGTGCAAAGGATCTATAGAACATTACATCCCAAATGGCGGTTAGAGAACACGACACCCGGGGCTTGATTTAAGCAGATGTGACCATTTTTTTTTTTTGCCGTGTGCATTCACATTCAGTTGGAAGGAAGTTTCTTCAAGCATTAATATTTAAAAAAAAAATTTGTCCAGCAACCTACCCACAATCCTGTGAGTGCTGGTTGATTCGGGCAGCTTGAAAGAATTATGTTTTGCTTTTCGGCGCTTGTTGTAGAGAGGTAGGGACTCTGTGAGGAGACAGGGGCAAATGCAGGTCAATGTGATCTCCGGGCTGCTCGGCTGCGTTTTCACCGCAAAAATGTTTCGGGTCGCAGATCTCGGACCTTTCACAGTGTACGGAGTGCAGGGCACACAGTAAAATGGTCACATCTGTAAATCTTGAGTTAAGGCTCTTTTGCCTGCTGAGGCAGCGGGAGTCGTTCTCCTAAGTGGGTTGGCGTAATTAAATGCTGCCTGTTGTTTCACATTGGGGAAGAAACTGTGATAGAAAAAAGTTCAGAAGTCAATGTTGTGGACGTGGACGTCACCAGATCTGGTGAGCTTCTTAAAATTTTTGGTTTGAAAAAAATAATTTCTTAGGCTCTTTGTATTGCTTTGGTCTATAATAACAACAAATTGTGTTCATGTATTTTTCAGTTTTGGAACTACAATCCTCAGCGAACCGATCTATGTATGCATTATGCATTAAATGTGGGCCTACTTCTTGATTGAGAACACTATCAAAAGGGCGAACAAGCCCAGTGGAAAAGATGATGTCGCTGACGATTGGCGGTTTCCTCATTCCAGGTGAGATAGGTGGACCGTGATTGGCTCCACCCTCCCATGCTCCCACCTTCGTGGGCACCTGTGCACCTTTACTCTACACCTCTCCAGTGAACCTTCCCACCTTTGGTGTCTGTTTTTTTTTTGGGGGGGGGGGGGTTCCTACCTGGATTGGCTAAACGACTGCTGATTGGTCCAAGTGCTTGATATGGATCTGCGTATGAGACAAAGGCAACACTCCATTAGATTTCAGACAGCGTTACTCACACATTATACAAAACACATTAACAAGGTACTTTTAAAATAATTTTTGAGAATTTTTATTACTTCAAGCTTTATTTTATTTGCTCATTTTTCTTTGAATAAATTTGTCGCCCAGTACGAGTGCGGGGCTGCACATTTCCAGGTCCCGCCCCAATTTGGAACGGCCAATCGTTTGCAACCTCAGCCGCGTGCGTTCGAGCCGCGAACCCCACCGCCGTTTCGGGAGCGCGTGGACAACCGCGGTTCTCCTCCGGAACACAAGGTGCCGCCACCTGCTTCTTCTCACGCCGCAGACTGCAGCTCGGCTCAGAGTGGAACCGAGTTGGCGGAAGACCTTTCATAAATACGTGGCTTTGACTGCAATCTCCGCGTACCTCAGCGGCCAGCAGGGGTCAGTAGACGGGGTCTGCCCTTTCCTGACTGAGCCCTCACATTCCCTCTGCCACACACAATCAGCTGACTGCGCGTCGCCCTATGGAGCCACTGGCCGCCAGTCGTAAGTAGCACAGCCTGGATTTGATCCAACACCGTGAGGCTCATCAATGCGCCATCGAGTGCGGCGCCTTAATTAACTTACAGGCAATTAGCGGACACTCTCATCCAGAGCGACTTACACAACATTATACACAGCATTTACATCGCATCCGATTTACACAGCTGGACATGTGATGAAGCAACGTAGGTTAAATACCTTGCTCGAGGGTACAAACGACAACAGTGTCCCAACTGGGAATTGAACCTGCGACCTTTAGGTTACAAGACCAGCTCCTTACCCATTACACTACGCCTCCGCCCGCCTTAACAGAGCGTGGTGTTGTAACTGAGTTAGCCGTCCAGCGGATTTACTTCAGCGGTTGTTACAGTGTTAGAACATATATACACACGGTGGTGATCCGTACCTTGGACATGTCGAGGCACAGGATCTGTAACTCTGGTGGTGTGCTGGTGTTCTATGGGGGAACCTGGATCAGGAGAAACTTAACATCACTGAACTGTGGAACCCAAGGGTTCACTGAAATGACCTTGAACTGAAGAGATTGCTTTGATGGAGAGATTGCCTTGAACCATTTGAGTTGGGCAGCTTAATCTGTTTCAAGTGTGCACTGCCTGGTCTTTATCTTAAACTCCCTTCTACCTTTTAATTGAGTTATAATGACCAAGGGCCTGGTTTGCTAAGACAACCTTTTAGCACACGCCAAACCAACAAAATGACCAATGATTGATCATGTTTCGCACCAATCATTGGTTGTGCTATTATTTTTGTGTGCGATAAAATGTTTTACATATGCTAAGGGTCTTAGTAAATCAGACTGTTGATGTGAGAGAATGACCTAAAAGTGCGGCAGTAATAATTCTAACGATAATAAGTCTGTAGGTTTCACTTTTCGGCTGAGGTACTGCGGCGTTGTGATATTATTTTGAGAAATGTGCATGTTGTGTGGAGCAGAGTTAGTCGCTGTGTGTGTAGCCCTGTATGGCAGTGGTCAGTGGACGCATGGTGTGTGGAGCAGTGTAATTGTCTGCGCGTTACGTGCTGAAGCTGTGCGGGGAAGCTTGCCTTTCTGCAGGGCAGGCAGAGGCGTCGCCGGCCAGCTGTTTCTCCGGCTGATCTCCTCAAAGTTGCTCTCTGCGGAAAACAAACAAAGAAAAATGGATAGCGTGAGAAAGAGAAAGAGCAAGGGAGGGGGGAGAGAGAGAGAGAGAGAAAGAAAGAGAGAGAGAGAGGAGGATATGAAAGAAACCAAGAAGGAGGGAGAGAGATTGGGAGGAAGGGAGGTAGAGAGAGATAGGAGGGCTAATTGACTGTGTTCAGGCTTAACGCTGAGTGAACATCATTTAGCTGTATTATTTATTTTTTCAAACTGTGCTGTGGCGACACAATGTGAGGCCAAAAACAGATTCAAAGGAGAAAAAACTGAGAGAACAGGAAGAAAGAGAGAGAAAGACAACCACAAAAAGGAAGGAAGGAAGGAAGAGTACACGGTAGATAGAGAGAATTATGGAAGGATGAAAGCAACGAAAGAGAAGAAAGAGGGTTGAAGAGGCTCAGAGGTTCCTGCGGGAATCGCCATTGTCAACATGATCCCCCCCCCAATATTGTGTCCCAGATTGGAACCAGCACCCCTCACTTCCTGTCCCAGAACAGCTGTTTCCTGTCTGTGACTCCACGACCAGACGGGGAATCAAACCACGCCATAAACTTTCAACAATGTTGGTGAATAATGACCCCAGTAACCTGAAAAAGGCACCACTTTGGGTCCCTCTTTCACATTGAGATCGCACGCTCATCCTTTTTGCCTCATTATGTTTATAAAGGTTTATTTGGAGCCACTTTTAAGCTTGCGGGCTGCATGAAACGTCACGGCATTGTACACTGTGTTTAAAGGACTGAGCCTGCCGTGGGTTAAGGGACTGAGCCTGCCGTAGGTTAAGGGACTGAGCCTGCTGTAGGTTAAGGGACTGAGCCTGTCGTAGGTTAAGGGACTGAGCCTGCCGTAGGTTAAGGGACTGAGCCTCCCGTAGGTTAAGGGACTGGGCCTCCCGTAGGTTAAGGGACTGGGCCTGCCGTAGGTTACGGGACTGAGCCTGCCGTAGGTTACGGGACTGAGCCTGCTGTAGGTTAAGGGACTGAGCCTGCCGTAGGTTAAGGGACTGAGCCTGCCGTAGGTTAAGGGACTGAGCCTCCCGTAGGTTAAGGGACTGAGCCTGCCGTAGGTTAAGGGACTGAGCCTGCCGTAGGTTAGGGGACTGAGCCTCCCGTAGGGACTGAGCCTCCCGCAGGTTAAGGGACTGAGCCTCCCGTAGGTTAGGGGACTGAGCCTCCCGTAGGGACTGAGCCTCCCGTAGGTTAAGGGACTGAGCCTCCCGTAGGTTAAGGGACTGAGCCTGCCGTAGGTTAAGGGACTGAGCCTCCCGTAGGGACTGAGCCTGCCGTAGGTTAGGGGACTGAGCCTCCCGTAGGGACTGAGCCTCCCGCAGGTTAAGGGACTGAGCCTGCCGTAGGTTAGGGGACTGAGCTTGCTGTAGGTTAAGGGACTGAGCCTGCCGTAGGTTAGGGGACTGAGTCTGCCGTAGGTTAAGGGACTGAGCCTCCCGTAGGTTAAGGGACTGAGCCTCCCGTAGGTTAGGGGACTGAGCCTCCCGTAGGTTAGGGGACTGAGCCTCCCGTAGGTTAAGGGACTGAGCCTCCCGTAGGTTAAGGGACTGAGCCTGCCGTAGGTTAAGGGACTGAGCCTCCCGTAGGTTAGGGGACTGAGCCTCCCGTAGGTTAAGGGACTGAGCCTGCCGTAGGTTAAGGGACTAAACCTCCCGTAGGTTAGGGGACTGAGCCTCCCGTAGGTTAAGGGACTGAGCCTGCCGTAGGTTAAGGGACTAAACCTCCCGTAGGTTAAGGGACTGAGCCTGCCGTAGGTTAAGGGACCGAGCCATGCCGTAGGTTAAGGGACTGAGCCTCCCGTAGGTTAAGGGACCGAGCCTGCCGTAGGTTAAGGGACTGAGCCTCCCGTAGGTTAGGGGACTGAGCCTCCCGTAGGTTAAGGGACTGAGCCTGCCGTAGGTTAAGGGACTAAACCTCCCGTAGGTTAAGGGACTGAGCCTCCCGTAGGTTAAGGGACTGAGCCTGCCGTAGGTTAAGGGACTGAGCCTCCCGTAGGTTAGGGGACTGAGCCTCCCGTAGGTTAAGGGACTGAGCCTGCCGTAGGTTAAGGGACTAAACCTCCCGTAGGTTAGGGGACTGAGCCTCCCGTAGGTTAAGGGACTGAGCCTGCCGTAGGTTAAGGGACTAAACCTCCCGTAGGTTAAGGGACTGAGCCTGCCGTAGGTTAAGGGACCGAGCCATGCCGTAGGTTAAGGGACTGAGCCTCCCGTAGGTTAAGGGACCGAGCCATGCCGTAGGTTAAGGGACTGAGCCTCCCGCAGGTTAAGGGACTGAGCCATGCCGTAGGTTAAGGGACTGAGCCTGCCGTAGGTTAAGGGACTGAGCCTGCCGTAGGTTAAGGGACTGAGCCTGCCGTAGGTTAAGGGACTGAGCCTCCCGTAGGTTAAGGGACCGAGCCATGCCGTAGGTTAAGGGACTGAGCCTCCCGTAGGTTAAGGGACCGAGCCTGCCGTAGGTTAAGGGACTGAGCCATGCCGTAGGTTAAGGGACTGAGCCATGCCGGAGGACCACGCCCAAAGAGACGCGGGAGCCTTACCTGCTTTGACCTGTAGGCGGGGCTGCTGCTGCGTGTTGTTGATAGGGGTTGCAGGATAGGAGAAAGTGGGGCTACCTAGAGAGAGAGAGAGAGAGAGAGAGAGAGAGAGAGAGAGAGAGAGGGAGAGAGAGGGAGAGAGAGAGGGGTTGAGCCTCTGCTAGAGGTCCACTGTACCTTTTAAATGAGATTGGGGTGGGGGCGGGGGGCAGGAGGGGGGCAGTGTGTTCCTGCTTTCAACCAATGCTGCTTCACTCCTATAATGGCACCCAAATATTTTCACCATGTATATGTCTGCAGGGGAAGCTCACAACTTTAAGCAAAAGATAAATACGTCACTCGGACTAAATGAAAGGGCAGAGTTCCTGAAAGGGACCCCGGCCCTTGTGGTGCAGCTTGGTCCGTATCGTGTGCAGGTGTGATGGGGGTGATGGGGGTTTGATGCGGGTGTTGATGGGTGTGATGTGGGTGTGGATGGGTGTGATTTGGGTGTTGATGGGTGTGATGCGGGTGTGTATGGGTGTGATGCGGGTGTAGATGGGTGTGATGTGGGTGTGGATGGGTGTGATGTGGGTGTGGATGGGTGTGATGCGGGTGTTGATGGGCGTGATGTGGGTGTTGATGGGTGTGATGCGGGTGTGATATGGGTGTGGATGGGTGTGATGTGGGTGTTGATGGGTGTGATGCGGGTGTGATATGGGTGTTGATGGGTGTGATGTGGGTGTTGGTGGGTGTTGATGGGTGTGATGTGGGTATTGATGGGTGTGATGCGAGTGTTGATGGGTGTGATGCGGGTGTTGATGGGTGTGATGCGGGTGTTGATGGGTGTGATGCGGGTGTGATATGGGTGTTGATGGGTGTGATGTGGGTGTTGATGGGTGTGATGTGGGTGTGGATGGGTGTGATGTGGGTGTGGATGGGTGTGATGCGGGTGTGATGCGGGTGTTGATGGGTGTGATGTGGGTGTTGAAGGGTGTGATGCGGGTGTGGATGGGTGTGATGCGGGTGTGGATGGGTGTGATGCGGGTTTTGATGGGTGTGATGCGCGTGTGGATGGGTGTGATGTGGGTGTTGATGGGTGTGATGTGGGTGTGGATGGGTGTGATGCGGGTGTTGATGGGTGTGATGCGGGTGTTGATGGGTGTGATGTGGGTGTTGATAGGTTTGATGCGGGTGTTGATGGGTGTGATGTGGGTGTTGATAGGTTTGATGCGGGTGTTGATGGGTGTGATGCGGGTGTTGATGGGTGTGATGCGGGTGTTGATGGGTGTGATGTGGGTGTTGATGGGTGTGATGTGCGCTCGTGCGGACGTACTCTGCCGGAGGTAGTTGAGGTGCGAGAGGAGGATATCGGTGTTGTAGGCCGAGGTGAGTCGCATCACGTCCTCCTTGGTCAGCTTGCAGAGCGC
>CM045883.1:86737394-86807394 GCA_025169545.1 Anguilla japonica | reverse complement strand
TCGCCACAGGGCTCAGCGAGGTGTCATGGTGAAGACTGAGCGGGACGCTGTGAGGGGGGGGGGGGGGGGGGGAGGGGGGGAGGCGGGCGGGGCAGGGCCTTTACCTGCAGGCACTATGACCCTCTTCTCCTCTGTGGTGCTGTTAGGGGGAGCGGCGGCGGGGGGGGGGGGGGGAGGCGGGCGGGGCAGGGCCTTTACCTGCAGGCACTATGACCCTCTTCTCCTCTGTGGTGCTGTTAGGGGGGGCGGCGGGGGGGGGAGGAGGGGGGCGGGCGGGGCAGGGCCTTTACCTGCAGGCACTATGACCCTCTTCTCCTCTGTGGTGCTGTTAGGGGGGGGCGGCGGGGGGGGGGGAGGGCGGGCGGGGCAGGGCCTTTACCTGCAGGCACTATGACCCTCTTCTCCTCTGTGGTGCTGTTAGGGGGGGCGGCGGGGGGGGGGGGGGGGGAGGCGGGGGGGCAGGGCCTTTACCTGCAGGCACTATGACCCTCTTCTCCTCTGTGGTGCTGTTAGGGGGGGCGGGGCGGGGGGGGGGGGCGGGGCGGGCGGGGCAGGGCCTTTACCTGCAGGCACTATGACCCTCTTCTCCTCTGTGGTGCTGTTAGGGGGGGCGGCGGGCGGGGGGGGGGGGCGGGCGGGGCAGGGCCTTTACCTGCAGGCACTATGACCCTCTTCTCCTCTGTGGTGCTGTTAGGGGGGGCGGCGGTCTGCGGGCTGGCCCGGGGCTCTGGGTACGCGGTCTGGTAGACCAGCGGCTCCCCCTCGTTACTGCTGCTTATGTGCCGGGACCTCCTGGGCACGCTGCAGTCCACTGGGGACTCGCGACTGGAGGGAGGGAGGGAGAGAGGAGGGAGAGAGGGGGGAGGGAGAGAGGGGAGAGAGGGGAGAGAGAGGGGAGAGGGGGAGAGAGAGGGAGAGGAGAGGGAGAGAGGGGAGAGAGGGGAGAGAGAGAGGGAGGGAGAGGGAGGGAGGGAGAGGGACAGGGGGGAGAGAGGGGAGAGAGGGGAGAGAGGGAGGGGGAGTGAGAGAGAGAGGGGGGGGGAAGAGGGAGAGAGAGGGAGAGAGAAAAGGAGGGAGGGAGGGAGAGGGACAGAGGGGAGGAAGAGAGGGGGAGAGAGAGAAAGGAAGAGGGAGGGAGAGAGAGGGGGAGGGAGAGAGAGAGAAAGGGAGGGAGAAGGACAGAGAGATGCAGGGGGGTCAAGAGAGAGAAAAAGGGAGAGAATAAATTAGGGAAAAAGAGAGACAAGGGAAGACAAAAGCAAGAGGGGGAAAGAGAAAGAGGATGAGATGGGGGAAAGAGAAAGAGGATGAGATGGGGGAAAGAGAAATATAGAGGGAGAGATGAAAAGAGAGAAAGTGAACCAAAGAGAAAGAAGGGTAGAAGACAGCCAGAGAGATGGAGAGGGAGTGTATGATAGAGAGAGCAAAGGAAAAAGCATGAGAGCGGGATGGAGAGAGAGAAACAGAAAGAGAGGGGGATGGTGGATTAATGGACACCATTACAGTACTGCCCACTAATTTACACACTGACAACCAACAGAGGAGGCCTTAACACACATCATAGAGGCAACACGTCATTTAGCAGTTTCTTGAGATATCTAATTTTCAGATTTATTTTCCAGGGTTTTTTTAAACTTGCTTATTTTTTATCTGTTTTAAATTATTTATATACAAAAAGGAAAGAAAGAGAAAATGAAAGAGTAAATGAAAGAATGAGTGAATGTGATAGTGGTCCTGCACGTTTGCACGTGCTCACAAGGTGCGTACACCTGCCGGACGCTTTTCCAAAGAGCAGTTAACTCTTGCTGTCCTATCAAAGCCCGCCCCCCCCCCCCCCCCCCCCCCCACCTCCAAAAAAAACCCCCCCTGTCTCTCTGTATGAATTAATGCCCTATTTCTGCCTGGCTAAACAATCGCTTACATTCCCTACCCACTTCGATGCCTCAAGGTGTTGCTACAAGTGAGAACTGAATTATGGGGAGGCACCATGGCATGACGGCTGGAGAACTGGGGCTTGTGGGTCAAATCCAAGGCCGTGGGTGGGGCCCCCCCGCTGGGGCACTGTCGCTGTACCTGTGAGCGAGGCGTTCCCCCTGAACCCCTTCAGTAAAATAGCCAGCTGTATGAGTGGATTGTGTGTAAGAATGTAGTCTGCGTGCAATTGCTCTGGATAAGAGCAACTGCTAAATGCTAAAATGTAAATGTAAATTCTCAGGTGAGTGCCTACCTGGTGGAATGGCGGTTAAGTACAGTACCCCCCCCCCCCCCTTGTGACAGTGATGTCATTGGAACCTTTCTGGGCATGTGCATACGTACCTCTCGCACCTGGATCCGTTCATGTGTTCTTCCTCCCTCTTCACGGCACCCCTGCCCCCCACGCCCCCCCACTCGGGCTCCGGGGGTTCGGGGCTCCCCGAGCCCTGGCTGAACCCCCCCGGTGATGTCATCTCCCCCTTCATGTGAACCGGTCCGTAGTTCTGCTCAAAAATCGACTGGTCCTCACTCACCACAGACAGGGCTTCCTATGCGGGAGAGGAGGCAGAAGAGAAACAGAGTCAAGAGTCAGCCAAGCTTGACCAGGCCAAAGGGTAACCAAGCTTAACCAGGCCAAGTTTCAGCCAAGATTGACCAGGCCAAGAGTTAGCCAAGCTTGACCAGGCCATGGGGTAACCAAGTTTGACCAGGCCAAGAGTCAGCCCAGCTTGACCAGGCCAACAGTCAGCCAAGCTTGACCAGGCCAAGGGGTAACCAAGCTTAACCAGGCCAAGTTTCAGCCAAGATTGACCAGGCCAAGAGTTAGCCCAGCTTGACCAGGCCAACAGTCAGCCAAGCTTGACCAGGCTAAGGTGTAACCAAGCTTGACCAGGCCAAGGGGTAACCAAGCTTGACCAGGCCTAGATTCAGCCCAGCTTGGCCAGGCCAACAGTCAGCCAAGCTTGACCAGGCCAAGGGGTAACCAAGCTTGACCAGGCCAAGAGTCAGCCAAGATTGACCAGGCCAAGAGCTAGCCAAGTTTGACCAGGCCAAGGGGTAACCAAGCTTAACCAGGCCAAGATTCAGCCAAGACTGACCAGGCCAAGAGTTAGCCAAGCTTGACCAGGCCAAGGGGTAACCAAGCTTGACCAGGCCAAGAATCAGCCAAGCTTGACCAGGCCAAGGGGTAACCAATCTAGACCAGGCCAAGGGGTAACCAAGCTTAACCAAGCTTAACCAGGCCAGGATTCAGCCAAGATTGACCAGGCCAAGAGTTAGCCAAGCTTGACCAGGCTAAGAGTCAGCCCAGCTTGACCAGGCCAAGAATCAGCCCAGCTTGACCAGGCCAAGAATCAGCCAAGCTTGACCAGGCCAAGAATCAGCCAAGCTTGACCAGGCCAAGGTGTAACCAAGCTTGATTGGCCCTCGAGGCTCACATCGTGGAAATGGCTGCCGTTGCTTTGGGTTAAACTTGTACAGAGTTGGCCACTCTAAAAATCTAAAAAGTTTCCATATCTAATGGTTTGGCTGCGGTGAGGTTGTGCTATGCTTTTGATAACACAGTCTATCCTTCTGCGTGTTTCATTTTGTGGTGAAATACACTTCCTGTCTGTCGATGGCGCCGGCAGTCACTGTGCTACGGTGCTTCCTTCAGAAAATTTTCCAGAAAATTTGCCAGGTCAGGAGGAGCAAGTTGAAAAATGGGGAAGAGGTCTTTCTGGAAGGAGAGTGTGTCTTGCGTTCCGAGCTACAGGTGAAACGAACGGATGCTGGCTTTTAACCACATCTCTGTTTCAATCAGAGGGGGTGGGTGGAGATGTGAGAACAGGTGGAGTTAGATCGAGATCTGAGAAACCGTCTCTTTTGAAAACGGTTTTCTGCACCCGTAAGGTGACCTGCAGCCCAAATGGCTGGTCCATTTGTGTATGTGTGGGTGTGCAGCAGTACGAGCTCGATGGGTAGGGGACCTGTGTGTGTGTGTGTGTGTGTCTGTATGTGCGCATAGGTGTGTGTGCGCGTGTGTGTGAATATGTGTGTGTGTGTGTATATTTGTGTGTATGTGTGCATGTGCGTGTGTGTCTGTGAATGTGTGTACGCGTGTGTGTGTATGTCTGTGTCTGTGTCTGTGTGTCTGTGAATGTGCGTGTGTGTGTGTACATGTGTGTGTGTGTGTGTGTGTGTGTGTGTGTGCATGTTGGTGGTGGGGGATGTATTGTCTTTTCAGTTTGTACGTCACTGCAGTGTTTTAGGCTGTGAACAGGAAATCTCCAGCCCCATATGCAGTGCAACCTTTTGGCACATGCCAGGGGATGGGAAATGTGTGTTGGGGGTGGGAGAGGTGGGGTGGTGGGGCTATTAAAATGTGGGTCACTTAAAGCCAGAGAACAAACTGGGAGTGTTTTTTTTCTGGCAAGGCGGGGGGGGGGGGGGGGGGGGGGGGGGGGGGGGGGGGGGGGGGGGGGGGGGGGGGGGGGGGGGGGGGGGTGCAGGTCATTGCTGGCCACTGAGGAAACGGTCTTGATTAGCGTCTGTGGGCCGCTGCCCCATTGTGTGTGAGTGTGTTATTTTAGTCGCATTGTTCCAGCGTCTTGTGGCCTGATGCAGTCCTGCAGTTCCGTTTTGAAAAGCAGGTGGCGCTGTCTTTCCTCCATCCCTACTGAAATTCTCATCTCCATGCAGTCCAACAAATCCCTTTTCTTGGACCGTTTCTTTTTAGCACTCGTTAATAGGAAAAAAAAAAAGCTGCAGTTATTTTTACGGTTTTAAAATGCAATAAATTACACACTGGTTTTGCATATTTATTGCCACGTTTAATACTGCTATAACATCTCGGCTGACAGTTAAACCTTCGGAAAATCTGCTTCAATTTTGGCATCAAAGCACCTGTGGGTGAATCGGCCGGGTGTACAGACAACCTTGGCCCCACGCTAAGATTTCGACGCGAGAAAGAAGTGAAAGCGAAGGCGGTGGTCAACGCGATCTGGGGCACAGCGCGGTGCAGCAGGATTCAAACCCGCGGCCCCCTCACCGCGCCCAAACGCACTGGCCCCAGGGCGAGACGGGGCCCGCGTGTGAAGGCCGGATGCTGTCCGCGGGCGCTGTCACCGCGTTAGGCGGAGTGCTGCGTCTCTGGGCTGACTGAAATAGTTTGAGGGCAGGGTGTCCTTTGCCTCATTCATTGCAGAAGTGAAAGAGCTGGACTGGTGGAGGCTCCAGAGCCAATCAGAACACAACACTCGTTTTTTTCTGAAACAGAAACTTTTTTTTCTTTCTTTTATGTATCCTCTGCTATTCCGCTGCTGGGGGTGCATTAGGTTGAGGTTGAAAAGATTAGATGAAATACACACACACACACACACACACACACACACACAGATACACCTTTAAGCTAATAATAATCAAAGTGGTGAGCTGTGTCCTTTGCTCAGAGATGTGAACAAGCGTGACTAATTTTGATTGAGTGTGGTGAAGCATATTTTAAATGTACATAGCTGGAATGTGTTTTGCCCACTCTTGTGGAGACATAGATAGACACGGGTTAACATGTCCACGCACACAAACAAACACACACACACATAAACACACACACAGCTTTGCTTATAGTCACATTAACAGCATGGGTACAACAACTTACCACAGATAAACAAACATACATGCAGAAACACAAACAGTATACAGAATCTCTCTCTCTCTCTCCCTCCTCCCCCCCCCCCCCTGAGAAACACACACAACCACACACACACACGCACGCACAGCAAAGCATGACCACTAATACCACAACTGACTTCCTGTTCGATGAGTTTCACTGCAGGCCCGGTTGCCAAGAGACACAATACAATGTCAAAATACATCTGCAAAAATTATGCATGCCCCTGCAAGAAAGTAGGACTGCTGAACCCTGGACCTGAAGTACCCCCGTGTCTGCTGCTTCTCATTCCAGCCTGTCTCCTCAGTACTGCGATGTTGCTGCAGCCATCCCTACGTTCCATAATTCAGTGCTGAAACCTACCCCTGCCCCCCTCTGGTTTGTTTTAAGTGAAGAGGGGGCACCCAGTCCACCCTCCTATGCCTCTGTGCTCGTGCATTACAGGCAGGAGGAAAGCAGAGCAGGTTACAGGTGGGGATGGTAAATGGTAAATGAACTGCATTTATATAGCGCTTTTATCCAAAGCACTTTACAATTGATGCCTCTCATTCGCCAGAGCAGTTAGGGGTTAGGTGTCTTGCTCAAGGACACTTCGACACGGCCCAGGGCGGGGTTTGAACCGGCAACCCTCCGACTGCCAGACAACCACTCTTACCTCCTGAGCTATGTCGCCCCAGGGACGGGGACGGATGGGATCACAGCACAGGGGATGGTAAGGTGCTCTGGCCCGGAATCGAACCCCTGGCCATAAAGGGGGGGGGGGAGGTGTTGGTTGTTGGATATGTATGCGGGTATGCGGGTCAGCTATGGACGGCACAACACGAGCTTGCTCATGCTGAAAAGCAACAGAGCTTTGTGTGCTTTGCCTTCCAACTCCTAGCTTTCCACAAATTGTTTTGCTTCTGCGAGCAGGCTGCCCACACGGTCAGCATTTAGGGCCCTCCAGGGCGTACGATGACAATGATGTGATTAGAATATTCTTGACTGAACATTCTAATGCTGATGTCACAATCACTACTGGTCATCGAAAGCGATGGGGTTCTAGAACAGTAACTTAGAATTTTGAAGAGAAAAAAGAAACATTCCAAAAAATCTACTCTTGAGGGTTAATCAATACCAAATGAAATCTCTTTCAAAGGGAATCATCTGCACACAGACAACTGAGACATCTGATTAAAAGTCCTTAATAAATATATTTGCAACTTGAATGTCTGTTTCTGTCATGATATGCCATTAAGAGGGTCCATCAAATTGCAGATAAATCTGGAAATAAAACCACCATACACTGGGCCAGAGTTGAGTACCACTGTAGACAAATACCCAAACAAATACCCAGACACAGTCCAGTAACCAATAATGTTGAGGGTTCATGTACTGAGCTGGGTGCAATGCTGTTGCTATGTTACCAGTCAAAACACAGCACCAATGACACTTTGCAATCAGTCCACAACCTAGAAGTCACAATCATAGAAGCAATCCCCCCATTTCAGACCAGCAGGCCTTTTGCTGCGTGCAACTGAAACATTAACACGGAAAGATAAGAGCTGGACATTCATGCTTCTAATCCAAAAAGCTCTGAAATTTCATGCAACAGATAAAATGCACGCATGCATAGTTTGGGTTTCACTAAACCCGTTAAAGAGTAGGTTTTGTTTTTCTTTTCTTTTTTTCAAAATTCAAAGTCGGTGTTCTAGAATTCCATCGTTTGTAATTATCAGTAGTGATTGTTACATCAGCATTAGAATGTTCAGTTACGAACATTCTAATCACATCAGCAAACCTGGGGGTACGCATGTTCACATTGAGCAGTTGAGTACGAATCAGTGTTACTATAGGGCCTCCTGTAGTAATTTTTCTGCTGTCTGTTTCCATGCATGAGGCCCAGAAGCTCTTTCGGTAGACTGCACAGTTCGCGGCCGCACTGTGGCAGATACTTTCCGTGTCAAGTTTCAGCGCAGTTCAGTTTCAGGTGCCAATGACTGGCTTCATCCTGGTGATAATTTGTGCCTGCAGTAATTTGTCTTCCGAAGACTGTCAAACGGGACATTCCACTACAGGCCGACCAACGCCACACGACATTCGCTGTACCTGGAAGCCACAGGTGGATTAGCACTGTGCACCCGCGTGCGCAGAGTACAAACTTTGCTTCTCCCAAAGGGAGTGCAACTGTCTTTTGTTTTTGTTCATTCAGAAACAAACATGAGAATGGATTTTCCCCATAAATCGCACTGTTCAATGTTGAATATATATATATATAATTTATGTCTTTTTGGATACCTGTTCAAACTGAAATTAGGTCTATTCAGTGTTCCGTGCTTTTAACTGGCACGGAAGTTTCCATTAATGTTGCATTGAAATCTCTGTAGAATAATGCCATTGCTTCTAATGACATCCATGGTCAATCTTTGTTTGTAAGCGGGTGAAAAACATTTTTCATTATTACACAACTGTAGGAAGCTAATTTACATTGGACTGCTATTCAATTTTTGAGAAAATATTCATAACATACCGTATTTATATGGACTACCATAGAATAATGACTGTCTACTGTTGTTTTAAAAATACAGATACCAATCAATTTGATATTTATATAGCACCCAATTTAGAAATAAAACATGCTTGGCTATATAATCAATCACAGTAGAATGCTTAACTTGACCTTCTCATGTATCATACTTCAACAAAACAGTATGTCCCTGCTAAAAAAATAAAAAGGTTCCTTAAGCCATAGCATGGCTTAAGGATAAACCTGAATAAGTACTTTCTCGAAATAAACATTAGCATCTGAAACATACAAACTGACAGTCATAATAAACATGTATATTATTTTTTAAAAACGATTTTCAAGTAATTATTAATGCTTCATCGTTTTGTCCCCCTCTTCTGCTTCATTGGATGAATATTCTCACAGTATTCGGGAATGCCTCCAATTACTAAAAGCTATTATCACCCCAAAACTGACTGCCCACAAATAGCTGTATCGGTGATATTAACATTACATTTGTAAAATAAATGAGTTAAAGAGAACTATTCTTGTGTATCCCGCTTGTGGGAACAGAGACTGAATTGTTAGTGGTTACCATCCGTAAATTACTTTTATTAAATTATCGAATTGCCCAGCTATGTTTATTTTTTATTTATTTTTTATTTTTTAAAGAGTGGGTTGATTGGAAGAATCTGTACAAATGTTAACAACTGAACAGCTCTCTACAAGCTCATGCGCCCAATGATGTGTTTGCTCTCAAGTTGTTTCAGAGAGCAGGAAAGAAGAAGTAGACGAGCAGTCGAGCTGATTCTGCACAGGGGTGAGCAGCTGCATCTTAGGCTGCAAAAACACGCTGCGGTTTTCACAACTTTTTTTTTTTTTTTAACGCAGCAACATTAGAAAAATGGCGGGTTGCCCAAAGTAGATAAAAGGCCAAGCTTATGTTTAACAAATGTAGGCGTTCGTTCAAGTCCGTTTTAATTATTCTACGATACACGTCGCACAATTGGCAACATTTTTTAAACACAATGTGTTGATTTTTCTTACATCTAAAGAACTTTTCTGTTTTCTGAAAGTCTTTGTTGCTTTTTTGGTGTGGAGGGAGCGGAAGTGTGTGCGGAAAGCCTGAGGTTTAGAGACAGGAAACCTGCAGAGTTCAGATAACGACACCTGACAAGCCCCTACCCTGCAGTTTACTATAAATTATTCTTAAAATAACTGCCCTGGACGCGAGACACTGGCGCGCGATGGTCGGAGCTGCCCACTGGAAAAAATGTTTTAATTGGTAACCGAATATTTCATAAATTGCCTTTGCCACTCCGTATAAATCTCAATTTAATCATCGTTAACCGTTCGCTTGTGGTTTGTGAAACTTGTAAGCAGGTGTTTGGGTTTAGAGTGTAAATGTGGCCTTCTCGCGCGCTCTTTAGAAACAGTTTATGTGACTAAGACGGGTGGGGTTATGGAAGGATTGCTATGGTGTAACCTCTGCCAGTCAAAAATCTTCATCTAATAATCTAATTTGAAAAGGACGCAGAAACATTTAATCTGTTCACGGATTATAGCAAATGTTTGTTTATGTGTGGTGTTCATCTGAACACTGTAATTTGAATGTGTGTGTGTGAGTGAGTTTCGTAATCCCTTTCCCCGTAAATAATTGAAGTTTACTACTCATACCGGTAGCGTTCTTAAAAAATATGCCGGTGGCTTGCTTATGGACAGAAAAAACAAATGTTTTATTCTGGAATTAAATTCTGTTTTCTACCATTTTACTTCCTTTAACAGTTAACACAGAACTACAGCCGTATGATTAAAAAGTAGGTTTAAGTAATAGGGCCTTTAATGCGTATCGTAGAACTAGGCCGAATCACAACTGAGACAGACAATGACCAATGTATGTTTAGGAAAACAAAAACACTGATGTAGGCTACGTTAGGCCTACTGCATCACATCATAGTGTACTTGCAATAACACATTTTCATGCGCATTCGTATGAAATTGGACGGGCGATTAAATAAATAGGCTACTGTTCAGTTCCAACAATTAGAAAGCATTCCTTACTAAGCTTCTGTTCCCCGAACATTGGTTGGAAAACAACTGCTCACGTGACAAGGAGTTCGACTGTAGCCTAACTAACTTTGCGAGGTTTGAAGTTAGAAAGTATACGACAAGGTATAAGCTACTTGTAAGCCCGTTGGGAAAATACTCAGTACCAGTGTAAACCTGTGGGTCTGCGATTTTGAAACTACGTGTAGAGGTCTATACAACTGTTGAATGATTTCTTCGGAAACACGCTAATAGCTCATTCGGCTATTTATTGCTCCCTCCCAGACGTCAAAATTAAAAACATATACTGAGGCGGATTTACATTTTGGGATTTTGCAGACGCTCTGACCCACCGACACTCGTTTTTTCCTCTGGAGAAATTAATATTGTGCGAACAGAGGCAGCTCAACGTTATAGTCCTGCATTCCTGAAATTAACTGTTGACTGTTATCTTCACTTAATGGCTGATTTTAGACGTTCGCATTAAGAATAACACTGCAATGTCAATGAAGGCATACACTTAAAATAATAGGCTACACTTGTGCTATATAGGCCTCAACTTTGGTGGCAGGAACATGCTAGTAAATATTAGGTTTTCAGTGGTATTTGTAGTTACATTCTGTGATGATTTGTTGACTTCCTCTTTTAAAAAATAAGTTTTAAACCATTTGCAGGTACAGTTTCATTTTTTATTGTGCTAAATCTCCATGTTCGAGACAGCAAAACTAAGGAAGATGTCGGAGTGTTAAAGATACAGGTTATAGTCTTCAGTGCCCGGTACGTCATTGTCAAAAACATAAAATTGCGTAAAATATAAATTGCCTATAGGTTCTAAAATGGCGTGGTTGCATCGCCTACTCTTTGTAAAAAGAAGCAATGGACTATAGCTGCTAAATATGGATTAAATTTCAGCAGCATATTAAAGGAACGATTATAAGGCAAACTACTGAAAGCAAAGTTGGATTATTATAGTTTCTGGAAATTGTCGTTTTGTACGTGCCACTGCAACGGAAAATAGGCCTGTTCAGTGTTAAATAAACTCTTACAGAGTTTATATGAGTCCACTATGGCCAGAGTGGACTCATATAAACTCTGTTTGAGTCAATTAAAACTGGACATTTTACTATGCTGCAATTTGACCAAAGGTTGAGGAAGGCCAATCTCATTGTCATTGAAGCAGTGTTTTACTAATTAATTTAATAATTTTTAAATGTAAAAATAAAATGTTATATATGACTATATGACTATATATATATATATATATATATATATATATATATATATATATATATATATATATATATATATATATATGCACTCTCTCTTACGGCAATCAACGATAGCATGTATGTAATACGGGCTATCGGGTATTGTGTTACGCCCTCTCATTTGTTGGAAATAGACAAAATGCCTGCCAAACATGAAAAATGTAATTTAGTCTATATTATTTCAAATTATGACAACAGTCTACATATTTAAATCTTTAAAGTTAAGTGCTATCTAAATCTTTATTTTTAAAAATCACAGGTACCGGTCATCTCGCAGAATTCAGTCTTCCAGCTTTTTGGAAAGGAGTCCTTCTTGTATCCAATAGCTTGAAGGCTCGAGAGCCACCTGCGTCGAGCGCGCCAATCCATTCCGAACACAACTTTTTTTATTCGTTTTTTTTTTTAAATCTGATGTTCTTGATAATTCGTTTTTTAGTTTTTTTTTTTTTTAAACAATTACATTCTTATACTGATTATTATAACATATCAATATTTCTTCATGTCAGTTTTTTTGAGATGACCAAATTAGTTAAAACCAAAAACTGGAGCGCCAAAAAATAAAACAAATGGAAATCAGGGTTTTAACGTCCCCTTCTGTTCTGGACGCCATTTAGTTTTATCTGACTCTAAATGTTGTAGTGGTTTCTTGTGTTATTAAAGAGCCGACATACAACCACGAACGGGAAGGAAGAGGAAATTTTGTACAAGAAGGAAAGAGTGGGGACCTCGCATCACCGCGTCGTCTCTCTCACTCTACAAAAAGAGACCTGCTAACCGACTCAGTGGGTGGCTGCGCGCAACTCATTTTCAGAAACAACATGAAAACAGCAGAACTAGATCAACCGCCTACCTTAATCGTACAATCCATTGCAGCTGACGCTCAGTCTGTGAAGCTCATGTATTATAGGTTTTATCGAGCACTTTGTAAACTAATTTGCTTTGTTGCCCTGTCGTAATCGCATCGACTCCAATGCACAGGCGCGTTTATGCCTCGGCTCAAACCATTGCAGCAACAATTTTCACTTTGACCATAACCGGATGACGATTTTTTTCGCTCTCTCTCTCTTTTCTAAAATTGGGAAGTGAAGTCACACTAAGCATTAAAGCTTGTTCCCTATTGGTGAAACAAAAACATTTTTTAAATTTCTTAGAAAATTACGCGTTTTTTTTTTTCTTATGATAGATTTAAACGGCAGATTGGTGGGACTACTTTAGAGAGTTTTATGCTCTGTCCCTGCATACAAACTTATTTTTTAAGTACGTTAGGTACTATTTCTGCTTCCAGAATGAAGTTGCTATTATATTTTTTTTGGGTTTTGGCATTTCACTTACCTTCATATTTGAATGTTTGGTCTGTTAATTGATTCATACAAACATTACAAAAAAAGGAATGAATTTTATGGACAGTATGCAAAAAGTTGTGTAAGTCGCTCTGGATAAGAGCGTCTGCTAAATGCCTCTGATGCAAATGTCTGTAGTGCGGTAGATATGCATTATAAATTTTATTTTGATGTTTTTAAAGCCTGGAATTTTTAATTTCGTGCAATTCACATATTTGTGTTAAGATGGTGGACTTTTTGGCTCAAGTCATACTTTATATATTAAAATATGAGTGTTTCAGCCTTGCAATTTTGCAGTATTGCTAAATGTTGTTTACTAACTCAACAACATAGCAAGCCTATGGCGATCAATGATGGCAGTAGTGAACGCACTCTTGCCGTTTTCCTGTTGCCTGTCTAAATATGACCCCGGAAATGGCACTTCAAGCTGAAAATTTCGGACCACAAAACCTGCACACAGCGATATCGACCGACCCCCCATTAAATGGTGTCCATTAATACACTTCAAAACACAAGCGGACACGACGTCATTCTTGATTGCTACTTTAGCCGACTCGACCAAATCACCATCTATCGACGAGTTGTAAAAGTGCATCTTTCATCTCCTGCATGTAACCTGTCATCCTTAGACCGTCTTAAATTTTTCTGTTGGATGGCCTATATACTGTAAATGTGCGTGTAAACATCAACAACACAGAGCCTTCTTTTGAGCAAAATGTAGTTGCTGTACGAAACGTTGTATTGCTTTATGACCAATTTAGGCATATAGTGTCTCTGATTTGGGCACTCAAAAGCAAGAAAATTTGCATTTTAAAAATGCTTTAAAAAATTATTATTATTATTATTTTTTTTTTACCATTTACAAACCTATTTCTTTTTTATTTTTACGTGACAGACTCGACGATCATGTTGATTTTGATCTAATTTCATAATTGATCACTTGTATTTAGTGTAAGTCCAAACGTATTTAGTTTTCAGTTCTGTTATTCCGCATGTTTATTAATATATTAGTTTAAATCAGGGCAACCTTTTCGTATTGGTCTGTGGGTATACGGATGTGTCTACATGAATGGTAGGCAGACAATGTCAGAGCGGAATTTTAATTTGTCTGTCCGACGCTCTTTTCTGTTCATTAATTAAAAAAAAAAAAAAAAAAAAAGATAATCAATCACTGCCCTTGAGTCCTCGATCAGGTGCTTATGTAACCTGAGTCTGGTTGTGTCCTTGTCTGGATACTGGGGGGGGGGGGGGGGGGGGGGGGGGGGGGGGTCTCAATCACGACTCGTGTCTCCAGCACCGTGAGCTCAAGCTGGCCACTCACTTTTCCAGATGTGATTTTTTTTTCTGCTGAGAGAGAAAACGGCCACGCGGCCACGACTGTTTGTTTTTACAGCGTCCTTGCAGTGGTCTTATCTACTCTCGCCACGCACGCCGTGATTTCAGAGTTTTTACTTACCTCTTTACTGGCCATTGTTTAGTTTAATGGGTCCCAAGAGTTTTTTTTTTTTACTTAGAGATATGCACAATGTGTCAAACTTTAAACAACTCGTGCAGCCAACTTTACAAATATTTTAAACAAAAAATAATTTAGTAACCATGGTGTAATATTTATGATTTTCTATGATTCATGCGTTTAGCCTGTATATATAGTGTGTTTGTGGCGTGCGTTCGTGTGCGTGTAGGTGTATGTGTGTATGAACACAAAAAATCTCTAAAATTGTCCATTTTCACAAACGCATTTTAAAATGTTGCCTATTTACATAGAGTTAATTCACCATTTACATTTATAATAAAATTTCGTTTTTTCCAAGCACAATAGAAAAAGTATAGAAGCATTAGATTCGCTTTCAGATTTTTTCCACTGTTTAACAAGTAAGTTGATTAATTTGATCGCTCATTTTCATATCAATTCCCGAGTGCCTGAATGTGTTCATATCATCAAGTCTTGCTAATTATCATTATGTTTTGTTTTGTTTTTAATGGCGATACCCTGAATAATGCAAGGCGGTTTCGTTGTCCTCTGTTTATTGTCCGCACTTTATATGTGCAAAACATTGGCTATATATACTATTAGGCAATGTCACAGCCTATGAAGCGATGTAAATATATTGTCTATCAGATAATCCGATCATTCCGATCCAGTGGCTATTTATTATCTTATCTGATTGAGGAGCGTTCAGGCGCCTAAAGATACGGTTACCAGATTGCCAACCGTGATGGGAAAACGTATCTACTAAACTCTACAAACACGGTGCACATAGACTGCCTGCTAAAAATGCCTAGTTAAACGGGGGTTATTTTAAACAGAACTGTAGGGCTAACCAGATATATTGGACACAACATCATCGGGTTGGGTGGCAGTCTTGTTCAGAAGACCTCATCAGATTTTTTGGGGGGAAATGTAGCCTACCGACATCTCAACTTTTTCCTGCAGCAATATAATCGTGACTGCCATTTCTGTCGTGACAAGTATTAGTGTTACTATTGTTTGTAATAATTATTCGTCTATTATTACTGCGACTCAAAATTGTCGACGTAGCCACCGCTATTTTTGGCAGGCCTAGTTGCAGACTAGGCCTTACTGTTACTTTTATTTGGCCCAGTTGTAGAATTATTAGTGATGCCTAAAGTAGTCAGAGGACTAGTGATGTTATTTTCGTTTTCGTAAGTGTTGTGTGTGCCTCGATTGACAGAATGGTTCATTGACATCATTGGATTTCTTTGAATGGACGAGGTCTGGGTGGCTCCCTAGACTGTTCGTGGCCTCGATGTGACGTCACAGACTGCTAGACCCTCTGTTTTTGGCGAGGGGAGTCACGAAGCGGTGGGCATTCCTTAGCGCTCCATCGGGCCACGCCCTTCACGCGCAGCCTTTTTATAACTGTCGCGTCCTGGAGGGAAAGAGACGGCATCCTTCTACCTCAGAACACAGAACTGCAACCCACCAGTTACTTCCTGAGGACTATTGAAATTATACGATCAACTCAAACTAACGGAAGGTAAATTATAAGTACGGTATTATGTCACATGCCTGCTTCGTTTATTGTTTTATTTTCTTATTCGTGCATTTTGTAGTTTTCGGAAATCAATATTCTCACTACGCTGGATCGGGATATTATGTATTTTAGATTACTGTGTACAGCTGGTGAAACCACCTGCGACTCCGGTGGATTCGGTTTTACACGGGCACACTTTGAGTAGTACAGGTTATAATTTAGAAATCTTAGATTACAGGGCTGTGTCCCTATCCTACCTCGTCCAAAGTTCTGGTATGAATTGTTGGTGATGCGTATTGCGGCTACTGACAAAGGTATCAGGTGAAATACGACGTGTTTAGGAAAATAATTGTTAGTTATTCGTGCGCAATGTTGGATTTGTATAGATGTAAGGTAATGTAACGATGACAATGGTCAACACTTAAATTCTTCAGAAACCATAACAACAACTAAAAAGGGTCGATTATGCTGTTGAAGTAAAATGAGACTTCGTGGTGTAGTACTGTATAATGATTCAGATTAACATAAATACGACAGCAATATCCTACTTTTCAGAAATATTATATAACTGTTTATGTTAAACTCTATACTTCATTGTTTTTTTTTTTGTCTTGTGTTGTTCAAACATCACGTTGAAATATGATAACAACATTTATTTACCAAATCTAAGCACATTTTCAGAAAAAAACAACAACCAAAGTATCAGGAAAATTGTCCATGCTTCTTACACTCTCACACCTTCTTTGTGTTGTTTTACAGATGGAAATGTATCAATCTGGTTATTATATTGAGGACTTCAGAACACAGGAAGTCCCAGCTGGATTTGACTTTGGATCATATGGTAATGAGATAATTTTATACAACTTGAATGTTACTGCTACCATTACTACCTATATACTAGCATCATTCATTACCTCCAGTATTTTTAACGCTTCTTATAATGCTTCTGCTACAGTTACTATTTAGGGGAAGAGTCAGGTTTTAATGCTTTTTTTTCTGTAACATTTTCCTCGGTTTTCTGTGCAAAACATTTCCTCTGTCCTTCAAACCTTCAGCCAGGGCTGCAATAGTTTATAATTTTCCAAAGGTGGACCTTGACTATCCAAAGCTGTGTGCTGTCGGAACTGTGGGCCTTGTCAGGAAATGGCTGTGTTGCAGAGTTTGAAATATTTCTTTTAAAATGAAGGGATGGGTGGGGGGTGGTTGCAGTCAGGTTAGAGACACTCTCTCTCTCACTCCCCTCCTCTCTCTCTCTCTCTCTCTTTTCCTAATCCTTTCCTCCAGACTTCCGCCTCCAACAGATTGAGAGCACCCCCCCACCCCAACCCCCTTCCCCACATCACCACTCTGTCACACGCCTAATGCATTCATTTCCTCCCCAGACCTCCCTGTTTCTCCCCTTTTTTTGGGGGGCGAGCTGGAGAGAGAGAGGGGGGAGAGAGAGAGAGACGGAGAGACGGAGAGAGACAGCGAGAGAGAGGGGAGAGAGAGAGTGAGAGAGAAGGAGAGAGAGAGAGAGAGAAGGAGAGAGAGAGAGAGAGAGGAGAGAGAGAGAGAGAGAGAGAGACGGAGAGAGACAGCGAGAGAGAGAGGGGAGAGAGAGTGAGAGAGAAGGAGAGAGAGCGAGAGAGAAGGAGAGAGAGAGAGAGAGAGAGAGAGAGAGAGAGAGAGAGAGAGAGAGAGAGAGAGAGAGAAAGCGAGCCAATTTCTGGTGCAAAGCCGTAGTTGTAGCTGCAGTGACGATAGGCCTCGTAGTCACTCTCGTAGTCATCATGAAGGAGCGTTTAGTAATCAGATTGGTCAGATTGGTCATTGCCTTCTGCTCAGCTCTCACGCTAGGTGAGGAAGCAGAAGCGATGGCCCATTGCCCTGCAGTATACTGCAAATACGTGGGAACAGAATAATGATAAATATATTTGGCAGCAATGGATTTAAAAAAAACTGAAACAATGCAATATATGAACAAGTGGCAATAATGTGCACATTTACCCATATATTGTGCATTGTTGCACTAAGCAACTAGTATATTTTATTTGAATATATTTTAATAAATTTGCAAAAGGGTTGAATTTTTTATTTGACCCCCCCCCCCCCCCCTTTTCCCCTCTTGTTATCTGCCAGCAATTTGATTTCCCGCTGTGTCCTGTCTCTTCCCCTAGACTTCAGTGGTGAAGACTTATCTTTCCTATCAGATAGCAGTGGATCAGGGCAACAGATGTACACAGAGGCTTATGGGGACCACCACAAAGATATTCAACTCTATGGCTCCAAAGGTATACGGCATATTGCCTATATCCCCCCCCCCCCCACCCCCCCCCACCCCCCCCGCAAGAGGTGTTGGCATAGCACACTAACATTTGCATATCCCTCTTTTAAAACTTTCGCATTCAACTGCAACGTGCCACAACTTCATTATCTGAGACTAAAACCTTTCCACCCATTTTTTTATTTATTATTCAATAAAATAAGGTTGTGACATTTTGGATTTCTAATTTTGCCTGGGGGGGCTGTGGAGCAGATTACTATTACACAGGTGTATGCCTGCACTTCCTAATGCCAGCGTTCCTTTCTCTCAGGGAGCCCCAGTGGTGCTGGGCTGTTCAACCTGGATGCGTATCATGAGTTCAATGGCTGGTCAGTCTACGCCAACGGTGAGCTTTCACTTCACCCAATCAAGTTTACCTTACGCTCTCAAAACAGACGTGGTAAAGACAACACATAAGCGTGCCGTTTTTTTTTAACACACTGCCATGTCTAGTTACGGACAAGTACGTTTTGTGTTACTTTCAACAGAAAAAAGTTTTTAAAAGTTAACAAAGTGTTTTAAAAAAAGTCTCCCTTCATAACACATAAATTGTATATTTGTAACACACAAGTAGTAACTTTGGGGGGGAAAAGATGTGCTGAAATTACCACAAAAGTAGTAGGCTAACACAAAAAGTGTGTTAGATATTAACGCATCCTTTTCGAGAGTGCAGTTCCCGGCCTACATTTGGACTGGCCAGTGCGGCCTGAGGAACACAGTTCGATCGTCAATTACGGCCGTCTCTTCCTGCTCTGAACTGCAGGCGCTTCCGGCGTCGACGAGTCGCAAATGGGGTTCCAGGAGTCGTCGCAGACGTACCAGGACCTGCTGCCGTCCTGTCCCCAGAATCAGAGCCGGCAGTTCAGCCCAGTGTCGGGGGACAACCTCAGCCCGCAGGGTGTGGCCTCCAACACTCTGGACCAGCTGGGTAAGAGAGACGAACGGGAGCGATGGGAGGAGGCCGTGCGGAAAAGCTCCATGTGAAATCGAATTTGTTTTTTTGTTTTTTTACGTATCGTAACTTTTGTGCGCTGACGGAAACACTCTGGCCGGTGCTGTCTTATAAAAAGCTATTTTAAATCTCAACGAGACTTTCCTGGTTGATTAAATGGATAAATAAATATAAATAAGTGTGAGAAAAATAAGCGTTGGACTAAGGTATGTGTTGAATAATCGTCGTGTGATCACGTGACCTTCATAGACTTGGGAGATTCCCGTGAGGCATAACGCTCCTTTTTTTGTCGCTGGGATTTTAAAAACATGGTTTTCAATAAAGCATTTAACGATCATATAACACAATATAACAAAGAAACGGTTTTGAGAGAAAAATGGCCACTTTGTGTTCCTAATGTTCTTTAAATACCATTTCGTTGCCTCGTGTCCTCATTTTCATTCTTAGTTTATATACATATTATGACTTCAGATTTTTTTCATTCGTTTTGGACAATACCATGTATATGTGCTACCCGGTGATAACAGCAAGCATACCGTGGACATGACATCATTTTAGGAGACAAAGTGTCCTAAATCCTTATGCATTGCACAGGTGATGCTGATCGCACCTACGTGCACCAGAACGGGAAGCTTTTTGAAAGCGGGGGCCAGAATGTGACCCTGCCCTTCTGGTCCGACTACCCCTCTCCCGGATACTGCCCGCCCATTCAGAACCACCCGGTCTCCTGCTCCTCCTCACCTACCGCTCAGCCCTCTGACCAATACTGCCCCCGTGTGGCCAAACGCAGGAGCGCACATCCTCAGAAATCGGAGACGGAGGGCGAGAACTCTGGAATGTCCGCGTACACAGGTGAGAGCCACATTTTCGTCTAAATCCAGAAGCGCTGCTTCCTCTTCGTCTAGAAAGGACTTTCTAATTGGCACACCTTTTCTTTGCCATTATTACACCTCACTGTAAAATGTAAAAAACGTAACAAGAAATTGTTGCCCAATGTGGTTCACAGAAAAATGATAATAGTTTAAGTCACAACAACACAGTAAAAAATGAAGAGCAGTTGATAAATGTTATGAAGATAAAATAAGAGATTTTAAAACAAAAATGGAAAGAAAATGAATTACAGTCCACAATAAAAATGCTCACTACCCAGCCATGTATTATATCTTTATTTATAAAGGATTACATTAATATAATCAACATTTTATTATAAGCACAATATGATAATTAATACAGAAAGTTAATACAGAAATATAAGTAGAATGGGAAATACAAAGATTTTCTGAAAAGCCTTTTGGGACATTTTCTAAAAACTTCAATCATTGGTGACAAACATTTTAGAGACCAAGATGAATAGTCTGGTGGCATAACAACTAAAGGCAGTTTCTGAATGTCATTTGGAAAACTAGGCAGTTAGCAGACAGTCTTACGCAGAATAACTTACGTAAGTAACAAATTCCATTTTTGCACTAGTGTGGAGAATGTGAGTGACGTCTGGCAAAGTCTCACCTATCTCTCTCTCTCTCTACCTCCCTCTCCCTCCCTCTATCCCTGCCTCCCTCTATTCCTCCCTCTCTCTCTTTCCCTCCCTCTTTCCCTCTCTCTCCCCTCCCTCCCTCCCTCCCCCCTCCCCTTCCTTCTCCCTCTCCCCCCTCTCCCTCCTTCTCCCTCTCCCTCTCTCCCCCTCCCCTTCCCTCTCCCTCATCCCCTCTCCCCTCCCCCTCTCCCTCCTCTCTCCTCTCTCCTCTCTCCCCCCCCCTTCCCTTCCCTTCCCTCTCTCTCCCCCCCTCCCTCTCTCCAGGCTCGGGGCCCATCCAGCTGTGGCAGTTCCTGCTGGAGCTGCTCCTGGACTCCGCGTGCCGCTCCTTCATCTGCTGGACGGGAGACGGCTGGGAATTCAAGATGTCCGACCCCACTGAGGTGAGACCGTCAGCATCACCCCGCCCCCCAGTCTCCCCCCCGCCATCCCACCATCTCTTTTCAGGCTCTGTGCGTTAATGGTACCGCGGGCCTACATGCTCTTAAACAGGAGTGTGAAGACACATCAATCCGGATCGACGCGTCGGTTCAAAGGGCAGCAATTTTAGAGTGTTGGTTTTCAGAGTGTGGGTTTTAGAGTGTGGGGTTTTAGAGTGTGGGGTTTTAGGTGTTTTCAGAGTGTGGGTTTTAGAGTGTGGGGTTTTAGAGAGTAGAGTGGGGGTTCAGAGTGTTTGGGTTTTAGAGTGTTGGGTTTTAGAGTGTGGGGTTTCAGAGTGTTGGGTTTTAGAGTGTGGGGTTTCAGAGAGTGTGGGGTTTCAGAGTGTTGGGTTTTAGAGTGTGGGGTTTTAGAGTGTTGGGTTTTAGAGTGTGGGGTTTCAGAGTGTGGGGTTTTAGAGTATCGGGTTTTAGAGTGTGGGGTTTTAGAGTGTGGGGTTTCAGAGTGTGGGGTTTTAGAGTGTGGGGTTTCAGAGTGTTGGGTTTTAGAATATCAGGGTTTAGAGTGTCGGGTTTCAGAGTGTGGGGTTTTAGAGTGTGAGGGTTTAGAGTGTCGGGTTTCAGAGTGTTGGGTTTTAGAGTGTTGGGTTTCAGAGTGTTGGGTTTTAGAGTGTGGGGTTTCAGAGTGTTGGGTTTTAGAGTGTGGGGTTTCAGAGTGTGGGGTTTTAGAGTGTCGGGTTTCAGAGTGTTGGGTTTTAGAGTGTGGGGTTTTAGAGTGTTGGGTTTTAGAGTGTGGGGTTTCAGAGTGTTGGGTTTTAGAGTGTGGGGTTTCAGAGTGTTGGGTTTTAGAGTGTGGGGTTTCAGAGTGTTGGGTTTTAGAGTGTGGGGTTTTAGAGTGTGGGGTTTCAGAGTGTTGGGTTTTAGAGTGTGGGGTTTCAGAGTGTTGGGTTTTAGAGTGTTGGGTTTTAGAGTGTGGGGTTTCAGAGTGTGGGGTTTTAGAGTGTTGGGCTTTAGAGTATCGGGTTTTAGAGTGTGGGGTTTTAGAGTGTGGGGTTTCAGAGTGTGGGGTTTTAGAGTGTGGGGTTTCAGAGTTGCCAGGTGCAGCTCGTCACGTAGCGTTGCGTGGCGACCCTGGCCTGAACGGGGCTCGACCCCTTCCTGTGTTCTGCGCCCCGTTTCCCAGGTGGCCAAGCGGTGGGGGCAGTGCAAGAACAAGCCCAAGATGAACTACGAGAAGCTGAGCCGCGGCCTGCGCTACTACTACCACAAGAACATCATCCACAAGACGGCGGGCAAGCGCTACGTCTACCGCTTCGTCTGCGACGTGCAGAGCATGCTGGGTAAAACCGCGGGGGAGGTGCTGGCCAGCCTCAACGTTTCGCCCGCGGGCGCGGAGCCCCCGCCCCAGTACCTGCAGCCCCCCGCCCTGGCGACGGCGATGGCAACGGCGTCCGAAGACAAGGCGGACGGGTGGCTGTCGCAGTGAGCGGAAAAAATTCGGCGGAACTCTGATCTTCCGGGTTCCGTGAGCGGACGCGGCCCCTTCCGAGTCGAGCGGCCTCACGGAAAAAACACCTCGCCGAGCCACAGCTGTAACCCCGTCGCGCTTCTTCCGGGTCTTTCCGATCAGAGGGGGAGACTTTTCGACCGCGTGAAACCAGACCTGTGCCACTGCCGGCCGTTGTGTTGCTGCGGACAAAAAATAAATAAACATTTGCATCGGCCAAGCGGTTGCATGTCTAGACTCCAGTAACAGGTCAATTCACTCGGTATCAAAAAACTTTTATTGTACAGGTTTGGGATTGAGGAGGACATGAGAATTTCTTCAAAAAAAAATGGTGTTGTTCTGGTACTAAGGAGTATGAAAGTCAGTTAACACCGTTTTAGGTTTAATTCAAGTCGATCCTTCAATTTTGGAACCACTCGTCTCTTGGTTTGTTGAAGTTGCAGATTAACTGTGGTATGACGGTGGCTTGACAGACTCATAAACCAACATTTAATCTAAAAATACCAAATGAATTCACCAGTGTTATTATTCATGTTCTATCGTACCAGCATCTCAGTGAAACTGCCCGGTTTATACAGCTACAGGTGGAGGGTACCTATCTTTTCTTGTCTTTACTCTCACTTACCTTTAAACTCTTTAAAAAAAACAACTGGGTGGTATTTTTCTTGTGCTTACACAAGACGGTCCTGTAACTCTTGATTTGTATTTACTTTATGTATAGCTAAATTGTGCAGGAAAGAAATACCTGTGGGGTTTTTAGAGTACCTTAATTGTCAGCTTCGATGATTTTTGTGATCTACCTCTTCTCTGTGTCGACAGCGTTGCGTTGAAATGCCCGACGCAACAGTAGCTCGCAAATGTGTAGCACGACTTGTTAAACTTTCTATGTGTCCATTTAGAAGTAATCTACCGCCATGCGTACTCAAAACATGTAAATAAATTGTATATAATTGAAAATAACTTTTCTGTGGCTGTTTTTATTTATTTATGCTGAACGACTGTTTGAGGCAGTGGTCTAACAACCCGCACACATGGCCTACTCACCAAGCAAATTTCCTCCCGCTTGGTCTGGACCCTGATTATAAAGTGCTTCCCATGGCATTCCACTTTATCTCCACTCAGCTTTCCAGAATAGACTCATCACAGCCTCTGCCAAGTCAGATAAATGGTGGCATGAAGGCAACAGCTCTGCTAACAGTTTACTTTGTCCCCAGTGCGCATGCTGACTTGAAATAGGGGTACTTGACTGTGCTGTGGAGAAACAAGGCAGGAAGTGACATCACCAACCAGAACAACACCACTCTGGACCTAAACGATGGGGTACACTGCCAGGTGCTGAGTAACGCAGTGCTGAGGCCTGGTAACTCCCAGGCTGGCACACCTGAGCTGAGGCTGGACCTTCTCAACCAGAGCTTCCCCCGCTCCCTCACCATTCACCCACCCCCAGACAGGTGGTGGAAACTGGTTTAGGCACATACCGAGCGAAGGGATGCTGACACAAAGGCACGATTATGCAAACTACGGAAAAAAAAAAAAAAAAAGCTTTAAAATGGCTGTGGCATTTGGTCCGCTGAAGAAGCGGATTGGTCTCGGTCACGCCGGCTGGTGGAGAGGGCACACACACCTGGGTTGCGTTAACCAATCAGCCCAGGTGCTTAAAGGTGTTTCGCTCTCTCTATTGTTCAGGGGGCTGAGACGGGGTGCACACACCAGGAGAACAAGTTTTTCGTTTCTCTGTTTTTGTTTCTGTTTTGTTTTTGTTTCATGTCATCTCGTTTCTTATTTTCGCTTTTTTTTTTTAGTTTATTGTTTTGACCAGAGCCCGTGAGGGAGAAGGGTGAAGATGTTTTTGTGTGTGCGCGTGCTTTCTCGCTCTCTCTCTCTCTCCACGCGGCAACAATGTTTCCCAGGAACTGCCGCACCTCCCGTCCCTGACTCAACTATTCAAGGTCTTGGATGAAGACCATGATTTGTGAATTGATTGAATCAGGTGATGGACAGGCCAATGTGACAGCTTGAAAAAAAGAATTTATGGGATCTAATGATTTAGAGTTGTGTTAGTTACGTATTATTATTAGTTAGTCTTTATTGTCCCCCTGGGGCAATTTGTTCCACTGCATAGTATGCAATACATAGCAATAAACATACCCACAACAGCAGATAAACATTTAAAAAATATTGAAAACATTTTTCAACAGTTCTGGATTTTCAGCAGTGGTTAAATGACTTAGAGTAAATTCCAGATTAATACCACTGAAGCATTGGTAATGCCGGGTCAATTTCAGTGGTAAATCTGGCATAAGATTTTAATAATTAGTTTCATTGCATTTCTGCTTTTTTTAAATAGCCTTGTGGAACTTAACGAGGGGAGGGGAGGGGGGGGGGGTGGGGGGGGGGGGGTGGGGGGGATGGCAGAGAAGATGATGCAAAGAGAGAGCCAGGAAGCGAGTGGCCTCCATAGCCAACCAACCGTTTGTGGTGACCCAACTCGTCAGAGAAGCACAAGAGAAACAAGGGGAGACCTGACAGTGCTGTGGTTTCACCTGGCAAGCGCTTAGAGGTCCATTCCCCACAAGCTGGTTCAGACAGCCATGGACTGACACCGTGCACCAGGCGAAGTGGAAGAGCTCATTCTGGACCACTACAGCTACTTCATTTCGAGAGAATCGTCAGGATCAGCAACTTTGGAGTGGCACAGACTGGAGGTGCAGAGCCTCACTGGGCTGTCCCATGATCCTCCTGGCCCAGCCGACGAACATGAACATGAAGTCTGCCGAGCCAGAGTGCCAGCGCCCCAGAACCCAGGGGTGCGCTGAACTACCAACCTGGGCCTTCGAGGATGACCTTACAGTCACCCCTGAGTCAGTGCCACAGAGCAGATGGATCGAGCAAGGGCTGAAAGAGAACCGCCTTTCCCCATTTTCCCTGATCCGGAAGCTTGTCATCTCCGAAGCTCCATCAGGTCATCCAGGAGGTGGCGCTCTCGCGACTCCGGGATCTCGTACGGCACATCGTTAGCCTGTCTATCCCCTGAACGAATGGAGCCGCTGAAAAAAATTTTTTTCCTCATCCTATTCTGGCCGGTGCTCTCCGCCGGACGTGTGTCGAAGCACAATTAGGTAATGACCACCGCAAGTACGTGTGTCAGTCGAAGATGGCGGACGCATTGCGGACTGTCGGACACTCGATCGGGCTGCAGGTGGATGTCACCTTTCTGTTGGGTGGAGCAGGGGGGGTAGAGGGAGGTCCATGGACAAGAATGGGGAGGAGGTGGTATTGGGAAAGAGGGAGTCAGAAGGAAGGAGTGAGGATGCAATAGGCAGGTAGAGAGAGCAGACAGGTCAGAATCCACACTTCGCGTCGTTGCTCGATCACATGGTAAAATAGAGGTTTCGGCTAAAATTAAATTGGAACCTGACACGGTCCAAGTGATTGCTTCTCAATAAGTGAAAGCTTTGATTAGCAACATTTGGTATCACTGTATTTGCCATACTTTTTTTTTTTTTTTTTTACTACAGATAACTTCAATAATTGAATGTACATCACAGTGGGAGATATTGACTGTGCAGGGTGCACCAAAGAATTTTGCTTCTCTGCATCCCCTCCTACAGGAGAAATCAATTGAATTTGACTGTGTATTTAAGTTACTATGGGTCTGCACACTGTGGTTAACTATTTCAGTTTTAGTGTAAGTTCTCGCTTGGCCCGGGCAGTATATACCAATGAAATTTTAGATATTTACAGACGTTCCTATTGACCATCCGCCTTCACAAAGGCTGGTATTGGTCCATTCGAAGATACATGGACGGAAGGGAAAAATAGTCACCTTGTACAGCTGACACATTAGGCTGATATGTATGCTCGCAACTGAGTGATCGCTCTAAAATTAATTTCATATTAAATTCACAGCCCCTGGTAACGTCGCTGGTCACGGTGCTTTGGAGACACTTGAAGTGTACTTTTTTGTTGTTGTTGTTTAGACCGCAAACCCCAAAATGCCTCTGTATAGCCTACTTTACCATTGCAAAGCCGGCTGGTCGCAGAACCTAAAATATTCTTCGCACATACAATCTATCATGGTCAGATTCAGAACAGGCAAAGCGGTGGTAACCAACCCTGTCCCTGCAAATCTACTATTCAATAGGTTTTCATTAGAGCCCTAATGTGGTTGAATGGCACAACTGATTATACTAATTAGCAGCTCAACAAGATCTCTAGCTGCTGAATGAGGTACGTTTTGTCTTAAGGAATAGGGATTGGTTACCACCGAGGTAAAGCGTTTGCCTCCAGCTGTGCTACTCGGTCCAGCTGGCGGAGTTTCCGCTCCTCCACGGCTCGCGCCTTCTCTCGTGCGGAACCGAGCTCTGAAGTCCTGAGACAATATTGTCCTGTATTTGCTCCCGCGCGCGCGCATTTTGTAGTATCACAAAGAGCAATGTCAGGCTATTCGTCTGCGGAACCATTCCTATTGGCTAAGTGCTTAGACTGAGGTTATTGTAACAAAGAAAATTAGATATGCAAAACGATGCAGACATATAGCTCTTGTGGCTTCAAGGCATGTATTATTGAAACGTTCTACTAAATTTTCATAATTAAAAGTGGAAACATTTTTCCTGAAAGCTTTTTTAAAAATTTATTTTAAATTCAAAAACAAAAAACGAAACTACTTCACACAACTGACTTGACTTGTTATGTGCCCAACAGTGAACAGTGACTAACCCGCCTTGTAAGATTTTCTTCAGTTCGGTTGCCAAATCATTGCAGTCCATAGATTCAAAAATGTTGACGGTGACTTGAGGCCCCCAGTTTCGGTGTATCTGGAGAGTATTTTTAACAATACCCAGTCTGTCCGCCCATTCGACTTCGCCCCCACAAACTCGGGGTTTCAGTCTGCAGTCAGAAAAAATAAATGTTCTGGCCTTGTATGCCTGATATTTAGAGTGGCTGATTTCAATCAGAGCCTGGGGCAGTCAGAGAGACGTTTTTTTTTTTTTTTTGGTTTGTTTTGTTTTTGGATCTGCCCACATTCCATTGTATTTATTTATTGGAGCTCGCACACAGGTCCGGTACAGAATTGTTTTCTGAATGTAAGCAGAATGTCCCAAACCACTGGAGATTACCTCCACGACACCCTGAAGGACTTAACTGACGAACCGTTAAAACAGTTCAAATCTAAACTGTGCGACCGCACACGGAAACCTCGAATTCGTCGAAGCGAAGTCGAAAAGGCGGACAGATTGGATCTTGTTAATATACTTATCTCCAGATACACCGAAAATGGGGCCGTACAAGTCACCGTCAATATTTTACAATCTATGAATTGCAATGATTTAGTAACCGATCTGATAGAATCCCTCCCAGGGGGTAATTCCGCCTGTGATTCAGGGGGTAAGTCACTGTTCGTTGTTGGGCAGACAACATGGCATGTCACCTGTGTGAAGTAATTTCGTTTTTGAAAACTGGAAGAAATGTTTACATTTTTTTTTAATTGCAGCCACTTAAAAACTGTTGGCAGAACGTTTCAGCAATATAAGCGTTGAAGTCTAGGCTATGTTTCAGTATCATTTTACTTAAGTAATTAGCATTATTGCAGTATAATCTAAAACGAAGAATCACTTATTGAAACGAAAATGTGCATCGTTGAAAGATGACAGAAAATTCAGCAAATTGCACATTGCTGGTATACAATATTCAAATCACATGTTGATCTGAACCCTACGCATTGAGGGAACTTTAACGCTGGAATCGGCTATTTTTATGTGAATATATTTTCTTTTTATCTTACGTAAATGTGAAGACACCATTATAAATCATCCATTGGCATATTAACTTACCCACTGGACGTTTAAATTGTCGTGTTTTCTTTTGTTTTGATTTCATTTCTCATGAAAATATGACAACATTATAGGATGACTATTTAATCATTTTCAGCATCCGAATATGCATGCCAGTGCATGGCAATTCTGGCAGTCTTTGACTAAATAGGTTAGCTTGCTTGATAGCATTTAGCTTGTCTATAGTTTATAATTATTTAGACAACATAGGCATGTAATTTCCAATTTATGAAAACAAAAGCATCTGGCGTCTGTGTAGGTATGATTAGTTTCACATTATAAAGCCAGCACAGGGAATTCCAGCATAGGCTATAGGGAATGTCACATGTCTGAACCACCAACCCGAACTCGCACGATGTTATTACGATATAAAACACATTTAATTTCGCGAAGGTGTATATTTTCGGGCGATGTATTGAACTTGATAGTGCGTTCGAGACTCAAGAGCGCCCCCAAGCGCATCTCGCGCTACACTGCAAGTAGCGCGATGAACCCTATGAGTCAGCGTTAACGCACAATTACGAACGTAAATATTAGCCAACATAGTGTGTCAGTGCTGTACACTGTACGAGCTACTTCGGAGTTTCTTTCAATGCGTTTTCTCACGTAAGACTATGTGCCCTCGAATACCTCAAGATTGATTTTGTCTAAATCGGCATGTATTTGCAAAATAGTAAATATGTCTACATATGGCCTTTGAAGAAAAAGAAGTAGAAGAAGGAGGAGAAAGAGAAGGAGAAGAAGATGATGATGACGATGAAGATGAGGAAGATGACGATGATGATGATAGTGATGATGATGACGAAGAAGATGATGATGTTGACAATGGGGAGATGGGTAAGTGATGATGATGATAATGTTGCACCAGTCCTAATACACTGGTAAATCACCGTTTATCACCATTGCAGATTGTTTGATGAGTCTGCTCTCTCTTCCTGTTTCCTGAGTCATACACCAACCTGCCTGCTGCATCCTCTCTTCTCCCTTCTGACTCCCTCTTTCCCAGTCCCACCTCCTCCACACCACCAACCCACGAACCTCCCTCTAGCCCTGGTCCAACCAACAGAAGGGTACTTCACTGACATCCACCCACAGGCCCGTTCGAGAGAGTCAGCAACGTGGATGAGATGGTCGTCCAGTTCCAAAAGGTCACTGTTATCCATGAAGAGATTCGGGTAGTGGTGCGGCCAGAATGGAATGAAAGAATGAATGAATGAACGAATGAATGGGAAGCGGTCCCATGTATTCATGTGGTAGAAAAGGCTAAAGATGTGCTGTATGAGATCCTGGAGTTGCAAGAGCGCTGTCTTATTCGTCGCACTCTATACACTAATTGTGGATAAAAGCGTCTGCCAAATAAATGTAATGTAATGTAATGTAATGGACGAGCTGAAAGAGCTTCTGGATCAGGAGAAAATGGAGATTTATATTAATACATTTTTGTAACCCGAGATTTTAAGAATCATACGCTGTTCCACGCTTAAAAATTGAGATATGCTCTGCTGGTGATGGTGTCTGGCTATTGAGTTTTTAATGAAATATGATTCATTCTTTGAAATAAAAAATAATAAAAACAGCTATTTTAACAGTGCTCTGCTGCATACATATTTGTTCAGACAAAATTAGACAAAAACTGTAAACATTGTGTAACATTGTACTGTATTTTCATCTTATGAATGTGTCCTGTGTTAAAACTACTTATTTCATGTGTGATTATGTAAGCTATCACTAACCATAATTAAAATAGGATTGACATTTATAAGTACACTGGAATGTCTTGTATTTTAAATGTATCTATTTCATGCTCTGTTAAATTAGCCTACTGGGACGTCATTGGCATCTTACCAGTTTTTTGAAGAAAGTCCGTGGAGCTACGTAGATTTTCGACCGTTCGTTTATATCTGTAACTTACTTTCAAATAAACATTTATAACGAAGTCACATCGTTTCGAGATGTTTTCATCGCGTCAAGCTTTCTTGTTTACATGGACAATTCAAATGGACAATGAAAGCAGAAGGCAGCAGCACCCCAATACCTATTAATTTTTTTTAGATTTCTTCAGATTTATTAGAATGTGATCGCCCATTATCGACCACCCAAGCGGGGCGACGTGTATCGATCACCTGAAACGCTAACGTATTTATTTTATTTTTATTCGAAAGGACTTGACGCCGTTACTCATTAAAATGCAAGTCCTGTAAAAATACACAAAATAAACTGTCTAAATGGAAGAAAACCAACTTCATACATATACATTTCGTTAAAATTAATACTGCCAATTTTATTAAAGGATCTGTGATATCCATCAAAGTCATTTACTTATCATCATCGTCATTATCATCATCATCCGTGTCATGATGATGATGATGATAATGACACTGATGATGATGATAATGATGATGACAAAGATGATGATGGTGAGGACAATGATGATTATGGACTTCCATATATGATGATGGTCATATCACAGATCTTTGATAATCTGCTAGGTGACATTGTTACTTTCTTAATGTTTAATAAAAAGCTGGGTTTTGTGAATTTTTTAAAACAGGATTATACACTCATATAGTAGTCCATATACTCAGATATTATACAAAAACCATATCTTTATATATTTCTATCTCTATAAATTTGAGCCCAGGGAGCGGTTCTTCAAAGATCAAGGGTGTTTTAAAGGAAACAATTCGAAATGAAAATTTCATTTGTTTTAAAGACAGATAATGTGAATGGAACTGGCCTAATTGTGAATTTTTCCACCCCATAACTTCAAATTCCGACAGTACTAAACCATGGCAGTAATAGCATAACTAATAGCAACAGTTTGATTTAATTATTCTATGTAATTTTTTAATAAGCCGCATGTGTACAATTAAATGACCATTTTCGAGGATTTTGCCATCCCATAATTCCAAATTCTTATAGTAAAAAATGCACGGAATCCATTGTTTGTATACCCGAGAAAGTGGTCTTCAAGAATGTATAAGAGTTTACTGAAAACGGTTTGATTTCAGAATTTTATTGAATTTTAAAAAGTGGCATGTATAAAATTGAATGGCTATTTCGGTGGATTTTACCATCCTTTGAGTCTTACAGTAAAAATACACAAACAGGTTTGCCTGAATACCTGGGAAGCCGGACTTAACGAATCTGAAAGCAATTTGATTTGATTATTTTATGGAATTAAAAGTACAGCATGCATTTAACTTAACGGGTATTTCGGAGTATTGAGTGCTCCATTTTGAAGTAGCCTATTATTTAATTTATTTATTTATCTGCGGTAGATTTGCGTCACAATCGGGTTACCGTAAAGAGTGATGCAAAAATCGTTGAAAATATAACCCGCGGATACCAAGGACGGACATTTCTTTTCTGCGTAATAGGTTACGAGTTGTTACCGATATTTCGCCAATTTTAGGCTCCAGTCACAAATATTTTCGTTTTGCTGTCTATCGCGCGAACCCGGTCGATGATAGGCGTTCTCATGGTAACCTTAAGATGTGCTACATGCGTTAATAAATACATACTACGTTTTATTACGTTAAAAATTTTTTTCATGGGTTTAAATTTCATGTGCCGGTTTTATTGTCTGTAATTAAGGTAGCAATCCCAAACTTGCTCATACGCACTGTTTTAATAGAACCTTAACGAGCTTTTATTTGTAGACTTATGTCTGTTATAATGTATTGGAATTGCGCCAAATAGCTTACATAAACATTGTAAACTATGATGTAGCTTAAATATTGCCTACAATATTTCACATGGACAATTTCACAAAAATGGACAATTTCCCGAACAAGTGTAAAAACGAATGGGTCGTTATATTTAAGGCCAACTGAAACGTCTTCATTAGCCTTTAACACACTTCATTACATTTAATTAACTTGATTAAAATAGCCTACACATTGACAGGTCATAACGACAGACTACAAAAAGAAATAAAATTAACCACGTAGATACTCATTCAAAAACTGCTGGTCTACGTCATTGGTTTCTGCGTAAACGTGTTTTGGCGCAATGCAGCTTGTTTGTTGATGTTAATCAGGAACTACTAGCCTCTTGGGGGAGGGCTTAGTCTTTCTTGGACCTGCCCACATTTAATCATATTTCTTGGAACTCACACATTTTTTTCTTCAGAATGGAATCAGAATGTCTAGAACTAAAGATCTCCTGTTTGACACCCTGGGTGATTTAACTGAAGATCAGTTAAAACAGTTCAAATCTAAATTGTGCGACTGCGGGCTGAAGCCTCGAATTCGCAGAGGCGAAGTCGAAAAGGCAGACAGGTTGGATCTTGTGGATATACTAATCTCCAGACACACCACAAATAAGGCCGTTCCAGTCACCATCAGTATTTTAGAGTCTATGAATTGCAATGATTTAGCTACTGAACTGAATAAAATCCAAGGGGGTAAGTCACTTGTCACTGTTGGAGGGATAGAGAGTTTTTGTAATAGCTTTCGTTTTTGAAAACGAAAGCAAATGTTTCCACTTTTTATTATAGCCACTGAAAAAACAATTGGCACAACGTTTCATACAAGCGTTGAAGTGCATCGTTTTGCACATGTAATTTGCTTTGTTACAGTATGATCTAAATCGACGAATTTAGCTAACAGGAATGGTTCCGCTGACGAGTAGCCTGTTCTTGCTCTTTGAAATCGTGAAATTGCTAAATGTGTGCGCGCGGGCAGAAATTTCAGACCTTTTGTTTCACGACTACAGAGCTTGGTTCCGCGCGGGGAGAAGGCCCGAGCAGTGGAGGAGCGGCAACTCCGGCAGCTGCAGGTGAACGCTTTACCCATTCTGAAACTGACCATGACAGACTGTATGTGTGAAGGATATTTTAGGTTCTAAATATCTAAAATATCCTTCACATATGCTACCCGGGCTAAATGAAAAGTTACACTAAAACCGTAAATAATATATATATATATATTTTTTTTTTTTAAAGCCCAGAAATATAAATACAAGGACAGAAATAGTTAACCACAGTGTGCAGACCCATAGTAACTTAAATACACAGTCAAGTCCAATTGATTTCTCCTGAAGGAGGGGATGCAGAGAAGCAAAATGCTTCGGTGCACCCTTCACAGTCAATATCTCCCACTGTGATGTACATTCAATTATTTAAATTATCCGCAGTAGAAAATTATGGTGAATGCAGTCATACTAAATGTTGCTAATCAAAGCTTTCACTTTGAGAGAAGTAATCACTTGGACCTTTTCAGGTTCCAGTTTCATTTTAGCCCAAACCTCTGTTTCCCCATATTATCAGGTAATGACCCGCCTCCTCCCCGCGCTTTCCCATGAACCTCCCTCTTCCCCTGCCCCACCCATACAGAAAAACACTTCGTTGACGTCCACCGCACAGCCCTGATCGAGCGAGTCACCAATACGCACGCCATCTTGGACCGGCTGCTGGAACGCGAGGTCATTACCCAATCGGGCTATGATGAGGTTATGGCAGAGCGCACAAACGAGAACAGGATGAGAAAAATCTTCAGCGGCCCCATGCATTCAGGGGGTAAACGGGCGAAAGATGCGCTGTACGAGATCCTGGAGTCGCAAGAGCGCTTCCTCATGAACGAGCTGAAGGAGCTTCGGGGGTGAAGCGAGAGCTTCCGGATCAGGAGAAAATGGGGGAAGTGCACAATTTACTGATTTATTTCAATATATTTTCTTATGCATAATATATTTTAAACTTCATACGCGTGTTATCTTAAACAACTGAGGTTGTGCTTTGCTGGTGATGATGGTGATTGAGTTTTGGATTAAATATGACGAATGAAATCTCTCAAATAAAAAAAAATAATGATACTTGCTTGTCCCCGTAGATTTCTTCAAAACTAGACAAAACAGGTTGAGTCTTGGATTATATTTTAATCTCTATTATTTTATATACACCCTTTTTTAAACCATGTTTCATTTTATCAGCAGTCTAGTGGTAGCACTATTGCAGAAAAAAGTTATGATTTTCAGATATGGTACGTGTTTATTATCATACTGCTTATGATATGTAGAGATTCGGATATGATTTAGACTGAAGTAAAACTGAAAGTAGACCAATATGTTTCATGTTGTCCCTTTCATTCCTCAACATGGTTGTTTGATGTTCCTTTTTAACAGTATCTTTGCATTTCAGGCAAACTGGCATGCATACACACATAATCTAATGTGATGAAATAAACATTAATGAATATCATGGCCTAAACATTGAAAACCAATAAAGACAAAGTAAACGTCCACTTTCCATTACTGGGTAATAAGAGCTATGTAATGTGAACTCCTTCAGCACCACATACTACCTTCACTGACACTACTTAAACGTTCATAAATGTTTATACCAGTAACATCACCTATATATAGGCTGTAGGTGCTATATTAGCTACATGTCACTTCATATCTCATGGCAATTTTACTAGCTGCAATAATTTTGACATAACATGCCTTCTGTCTCCTTGTGGTTGTTGATATAAGCTTTTTTAAATATAAATGTTTAAATGCTATTATGCCTATGAAGTTACTTCATATTGCTTATTACATATAACACTTTCTAACCCTTGTGAGATACCATAGGTAGATACCGAGGTAGTCAAGTGAAAAATTTAGGCATGCATATATTCAAAAAAACTTGATATGTAACATCATATAACATTTTTGGTTTTTGGTCACTTTGGCTCAATTCATGCCAAAGTGAATCGGTTGTTTATCACAGGAGAACGAAACATCTGAGCCAGACTTCTTTTGGGAAGACGGCAGATTCAGGAAATACCTGCATGATTATTACAGACACATTTATAGACTTCTTGGGGAAGGGTTTACTGTAATGTTAGACCTGTTCTCATTTCACGTACTCAGTATGTTTAGCGACTAAACGGAAGATCAGTTAGAACCGTTAAAATCACCGCAGGCAAGAACCGGAACACGTAGAAAAGGCAGTCAGACTGGACCCGGTAGAAAAATTAGCTATGCACGTCACAGTGGGCTGCACGTATTCGGTTCTATGGACGGCAATGAACACTCGAATTTACGCCATTCGAAGGGTGTAAGTTCAAAATCGCGTGCAAAGCGGAACAGAACTAAAGTAAACAAATGCATTAAAACAAGACCATTTCACACATTTATTACAACGAAATTAAACTGTATTGAAATCGAAAGTCGGTCTTAAAAACGCTCACACCGAAGTCAGTAAACCAGAATATTCTGCGTATTTCTGGTTTGCTACATCTGAGCTACAGTGACATCTAGCTAAATGTAAGCTTAAAATGTCATCCTTTTACTTTTCTAATCTATTGGACCACGCTTTGAACTGATCACCAGAAGTTAGTTTCACATTTATTTTGACAGGACCTCTCCTGTCTCTTTCTCGACTGCAGACACTTTTAAATTAAATACCTAGCGAGGGTGTTTCCTTATCTTGACATTTAGGCTAACATGGAGAAAGAAAGAAATGTGTTAGTACTTACGTTTATTTAAAACTTAGCCTGTCACCATATCATTTTGTAGGCTATATATTCGTGACAAGATAAATAACCCCTAATTGGTCACAATATGGCATGCTGGTTAGCATTTCTTTGATTGGTCCTTCTTGCCATCTACTGGTGAAAAATGATAACTCCCGGTACCCATCGTGTCACGGATGATGTGTTTGTTTTTGTTAGGCCTATATGAATTCCATCCAGACAACGAAACCGTCATTTGCCAGTTTGGTTAGGTCTCTATTTAGAGCCTTTTTTTCCAGGGAAGGTACTACAATAAACTGACCTTCTTCATTAGATCTTTTTATTTTTTTATTTTTAAGAAATTTGTACTGACAATGGTGCCTCTACTAACTGAGCCTCAAGCTTAATATTTCTAGTAGCACTTTTTAATTCACGGTCCTTCACAACAGCTATGTAACTACATCATAACTACTGTGTGGCACCACCACAAATGCTTGTGTCTGTAGCTGCTAAAAGGAACACGGTCAGTGTCGCTTGGTATGCCATGATAATGGACATTTTGTATCCATGGTGACATTAAACACCATTTTCCAATTTGCAAATTATGTTTATAAATGTTTATTTAGTGCGTATGAAGGTGGTGGAACATACCACTTATAAACAGGTTATATAGGCAGAAAACTTACTCAATCCAAGAAAGAGCAGACACACAATTAATCAGCTACATTTTGAGCTATTTCTTTTAACTGTCATGGCAGGCCATTAATTAATTCACAGTAGCACACAATTATTATCTAGCAGACTTAATACTGTAATCCACTGCACATAATGCATGTCATTGTCAAAGCATCGCATTCTCAAGCCTGAAAAGTAACTTGTTATTCAACGCTGTAATTTTCTCATGCGTTACTGAAATACTGTTTGCTGGAGTTCTGTCCTTTCTAAGAATGTATAATTCAGAGGGACGGCACCTCTGCATTCTTTCCTGTTGCAGCTCACGGTCACTAAGATCTGGCCACTGCAATGCCACTGAAATGCACATCTTACTCGCAGCCATCAAGTCAGTTAAATTGAAATTGAAATTAGCAGACAGTGCCATGAATTAATTGAAAAAATCCTCATTGAGCAATGCGGAGAGACTTTCTATTTGCCCTTCGTGCAGGCCCAGGCAGTGGTTCTCTGTGGATTCAGTCCATTTAAAAGGTTCTCTGTGGATTCAGTCCGTTTAAAAGGTTCTCTGCGGATTCAGTCCGTTTAAAAGGTTCTCTGCGGATTCAGTCCTTTAAAAGGTTCTCTGCGGATTCAGTCCATTTAAAAGGTTTTCTGAAAGAGGGTTTTAGAACCATCAAGCTCCCATGTTAATCTTACACCATTTACACTTTTTTTTTTGGAAAATGCAAACCCACAGAAATGACTGACTGGCCCTCAGTGATACGCTACATCGTGTGAGTCCGATTGGCGAGTTGGTGCTGCCTGTCAATCTTGAAGCTTGTAGCAGTCATATATGATTTTTGCTTGCACTTAAGTTCAGCAAGTATATTTACCATCAGTGAGCATACCTTTAGCACAATTCATGTCTGCATGCAAATTTAGCATGATAGGTGTGGTGCTGTTTGCCCTGTGAAATCACTGCATTTCTACTGATAATATTTTGTCAGACATTTTTTCTATTAAAACACTGAAAGCAGGTCATCCCATGTATTGCCCCTTGCCTTTATACCTTGTTCACCTGCAAAAAAACAACAAAAAAAACAACACAAATAATAAAATTATGAACACGTTTATGAGCATGTTTAAGAAAACACCTTTGCTGTCACCCTTAAGTCAAACATAGAAATTGCAAGCCCATATAGTCTGGGCATTATCAGACCGAAGATCCATAGAATAAAATACCTAAAAATAAAACATGAATTATTAATGCTTGCCTACAAAAGTTTTTTTAAAAAAAAATGCAACTACAGATCATGTAATGTTTCATTTGGGCTATTGAAAAAATGTTTCAAATCTTACCAGGAGTGCATTATTCCAAATGAACTCCGTCACAGTTGTCTTTGGAATCTGGAATCCTGTCGGGAGCAGATACACAGCAAATGGGCAGGAGCTTGGATATATTTGGGGGAGGAACTATCCAAGGCAAAGCCTTGGGGAGGGTGGGAATGGAGAAAACGGTCATAAGCACAAAGATGAGAGAGAGGGAGACAGGAAGGGGAGGGGGGTATGTAGAGAGGACAGAACGCTGGAAATATTTTGGGAGATAGTATAGAGTTGGAACGATTTTGGGAGATAATAGAACAATTTGGCTCTTGGTCCTAATTTCGCAAGTAGGTGACAAGCACATTAAATTACGGTTGCCATACAGAAGCAGTCAACAGCAAATGCAATCAATTTTACAAATGGGCCACATTAAATATCCACGCAGTCCACCAAATCATTCCCCCACCCCCACCCCCACCCCCCACCCCCCACCCTTCACAATATTGAACTGGGTCATCCTAACATGAGTCGCTGCTTGTGTTCTTACAAGCCAGAATGTTGAGAGCAATAAGGAAAGGTGGAGCATGGAGAGGGTCGGGGGGGGGGGGGGGGGGGGGGAGAGGGAGCGGGTGGGGGATTTGGGAAGGGGGCAGAAGGAGCGGGTGGGGTGGGGGGTTAGAGAGGGGGGCAGAGGGAGGTGGTGGGGGGGTGGTGGTGGGGGGGTTGGGAGGGGCAGAGGGAGGCGGAGTCTCACTTGGGATGGCGCAGGGCGCGGCGGGCTTCGAAAGCCTCACGGTCGTCCCAGATCTTCTTGTAGCAGTAGACCAGCACCCCGATCAGCCAGAGCTGCAGCACCACGATCAGCACGTACATCATGATCTCAGCGATCACTGCAGTCAGCTCCCGATTGGCTGAGGGCAAAGGAGGGGGGTGGGGGCTTGGAGCTTACTTTGAGGAGAACGGCATATGAAAGCTTACTTTGAAGAAGTTACGCATCATAGCACCATAAATACGGAACACTGAGGCGGTGGTGCGCGGTGGGGGTGGGGGCACAGGCTGGGGCGTGGCAGGGTGGGTGGGGCAGGGTTGGGGTGTTGGTGGGCTGTTGGTGGGGTGGGGGGGGTGAGGGTGGGGCGGGGCGGGGGCGGGGTTGTGGTGTTGGTGGGCTGTTGGTGGGGTGGGGGGGGCAGGGTTGGGGTGTTGGTGGGCTGTTGGTGGGGCGGGGCGTGGCAGGGCGGGGCGGGGCGGGGAGGAGGGGATATGAAAGCCTGACATTAAGAGCGGGGGCTGAAGGGGGGCTGTCTCACCCTCTCCCAGCACGGTGAGCTCCACCTCCTTGGAGATGACGACCACCTCCTCCGGCCGCTCCTTGTCGGGCAGGTCCAGGGCCCGGTGGAAGGTGCAGCGGTAGGTGCCCGTGTCGTTGAAGGTGACGTTGCGCAGCCAGAGGGCCCCGATCTGCACGTCCGCGGTCCCCAGCGTGCCGCGCCACTCCGCGCGCCCCGCGAAGTCGTCGTGCATCACGTAGGAGGCGGGGTACTCGTAGCGGAATATCTGCCGGGGGGGGGGGGGGGGGGGGGCGGGTCGTCAGGGAAACCAACTGAAATTCCACCCACTAACGGAAAACATTTCATCGCACGTTGAGGCCACCTGTCAGACCCTCTCCTTGCTGACTGATCTCAGCCTTGCTGGGCCTCAGGATGTGCTGACGTTTTTTTTTTTTTTTTTTTTTTTTTTTTGCCTTCACCATAAGAGGAGCAATCAGTTTAGACCCTAGAAGCCGGGTAAGGTGAGCTAAATGTGTAATCAGCCGTTTTCACTGATTAATTAAATGCAGAGTAATAAGTCTCAGTTTATAAGTTTATAAGTCTCGGTGATTTAGTGATTTACATTGTACCAAATGAACCTCACTCACTGATAAACTGGTGCCTAGCCAAGGGGGAAAGTCAATTTTAGCACAGGCTTTTCCACTTTTAAAAAATTTTTTTTTTTTAACGAAAATCATTTAGAACTATTTCTGGGCTATTCATGAACGCAAAAATGTATTAAAGCAACACATCAGCAAAGAATTTACAGATTTCACTTTCCTGGATTCTTTAAAGGGGAACTACTTTAGCAGGTTTGGGTGATTTAAAAAACATAATAGTCATGTAAGACAGGGGTGCCCAATCTTATCCGAGAAGGACTGGTGTGGGTGCAGGTGTTTGTCTCAGCCCAGAATTACAACACCTGATTCACCTAATTGACTGATCATGGTCCTCAATCAAGGCTTTAATAAGTAGGATCAGGTGTCATAGTGCTCGGCAGGAACAAGAAACTGCAAAACAGGAACTTCACTGAAACTCCTTCAAGGAAGCGGCTCCTGAAAATTCTCTGTTCAGGCTTTAATCCTTTGAGGTTTCTAGGAAAGTGTTTTTTTTTTTTTTCTCAAAATGCTTAAGTCAGTGTTCCGGAACTCCTTCGGCTCAAGTTACCAGCAGTAACGGCTGCATCAGCATTAGAACGTTCAGTTGAGAACATTCTAACCACATGCTCGTGGTCTAATACCATAGAGGTTTAAGAGCTCTGTAACTGGTCCAGCTTTATCTCTGCCAACAAGGTGTTTCTGGGGGCAGGCAGGAAGCTGCTGCTGAGCTGACCTGGTAGAAGTCCTCCCCTTCCAGGGGTTTGAAGTACCATTCTACCCTGGTGGAGGCGGGGACCTCTTCCCTCCTCTTACAGGATATGCAGCCCAACAGGAAGCCCTGTCCCGCCACTGCCTCAGTCATGGAGTCTACCTCCGCACAGCCTGCCCAAGATCCAGGCACTGCACAGGGGCACACAGACACCAAAACGGGGGTAGTATACTTTTTTTTTTTTAGGATGGTGGTAAGCAGATAGAAGGAGGAAATTAAATGAGGAATGAGAAAAATGAAAAAATTAGCTTATGAAATGTAGAATATGCTAACTAATAACCAGAGGTGGGTAACCCGGCTTCAAAGAGTAAAAAGACTGACCATGTATTTGCTCCATCACCATGCACTAAACCAGCTGATTCTAATTAGCATAACTCTTCAGCATGATAGGAGAACTAATTATTGTAATCAGCCGGTTTAGTTCATGTTGGTGGAGCGAATACATGGTCAGTCTTTTTACTCTTTGAAGCCGGGTTACCCACCTCTGCTAATAATGAATAGTCCTTGATCCTTCCAATGTCCCTGTTGGAGGATGTAAAGATATGTTCAATGCCCCCACACAACCATATATCGACCAAGATATGTACTATTTTGTGTGTGTGTGTGTGTTTCTGTGTGTGCGTGTGTGTTTCTGTGTGTGTGTGCGTGCCTGCGAGTGTGTATGTGTGTGCGTGCGCGCAAGTGTGTGTGTGTGTGTGTGTGTTGTGTGTGTGTGTGTGTGTGTGTGTGTGTGTGTGCAAAATAGCAGGCAATCTCAAAGGGTAGGAGTGGGAATGTAAGTTACATGTTAGGAGTACATGGTAGAAATATATGGAATAAAATATTTTATATTTTTATGGGTTGTGATGGGAGAGAAAAAGAGCGAGAGAGAGAGAGAGAGAGAGAGAGAGAGAGAGAGAGAGAGAGAGAGAGAGAGAGAGAGAGAGAGAGAGAGAGAGAGAGAGAGAGAGAGAGAGGATCAATGCACAAGGAGATGGATGGGTTGTGAGAGCAGAACCAGCACATGTTCTTTAATCAATATATCAATATTGATGATAAAGGATAATATCCATGATAATGACTGAAAGAAATGTTCAAACGTTGACATTTTAACACTAGACATGTAAACAACTAACGGACAAGGGTCCACTTGAATTCCGCATAACATGACCAGTGACGTCCTCGAGCTGTCATTATTTTGATCGTACGCAAATAAAACATTTACTTACCGCATAGAATACTGAGCAAGAAACTCGAAAGCAATACGAAACTCATCTTTCCGCTGCTTCAGCGTTTTGCATTAACTATTTTCCGACTCCCTACGGTCACTCCTGCTCTTCTGGAGAAGGATAATTCCGCGCTACTTAGAAAGGTGGTTGTTAATAACTTGAGCAGACGGTTAACGCCACCCAACGAGGTTATCAGAAATAACGGCTTGTCATATCAGTCGGCCTACATCGAGATTCTGTTCTTCAGATTTCCATTCTGTCATACCAAGCGGAAAATTGCATTAAAAAGAAATCCATTTGGATGTCCCCTTGCGTTCACCGTATATCCGTCAGTATTTCAGAAGTTAGCCTATATTTAGACCGTGTGAATGCCCTGTGTCGTGAATGTAATGCCGTTTTAGAATGCAGGCCAAGACGAACATGAGAAGGCGAAACCCACACCAGCTTCATCCCCCAACGCAAATAGCCCAGCGCAACCTGTTATAATTATTAACACAATTATTTTATAGACTCGAGATTTGAAATGCGCAAGCACTGATAAGGAAAAACCACCAATATAGGAAATGGCTGAACATTAAAACAATTAAGAAGCAACTACGACAACAACATCATTATCATCGTCTACAACAACAGCAATAATAATAATAATAATAATAATAATAATAATAATAATAATAATAATAATAATAATAATGGTTATGAGAATAATTATAATTTTATATAGCCTACTGTTTTGATAAATACATCGCAACTAAGCCAAGCTGAAGGTGAACGGCACACAGAACAAAGTAAGGGCCTTTGTCAAACAGTCTCATTTGTTTAAACTGCCGACTGACATTTGGTAAGCAAATATGTAGGGGCGACAAACAAAGGTGGTGAACAAATATTTCATCACTCCATGTGTGCATCACAGTAGTTTGCATTTATGCCATACCACACTTTCATTTTCACATCAAGGCAAATTTCACAAACCCTGAGTTTTTGCTAAAATGGTGGCATCATCCCTTTAATCCTGTTGCATGGTGATTGATTCACTGGTACCAGTGATCTTTAAAACTTTTATTTTTTGGGATAGGTTTTTCCACCCCCTCAACTCTTATTATACTTGATCAGGTAAAGATTTTTTAAATGGCATAATAGATTTTTAAACAACATTTGCATAATACTCACTGGGAGAACAATGGGTTATGCGGAACAACAAGTGTTAAATGTTCCCTTAATTTTTTTATGTTTTAAAAAAGTTTCAGGATATTGCCTTTATTAACTTGAAATGAGACATACTGAAAGATAACACAGTAACACAGAGAAATGTTGTAGCTCACCCCTGAGAAAAGTCTTAGGGGAGTCTCCATGGAAACGAGGGGTCTGTGGACAGCCGTAGCATAGCATGCGCACAGCAACTGGCCCAGCTTTATCTTTTATCTTCAGCTATCGTTTTCGTCATCCCTCAGGCACTGAGTCAATGCCAGCGTGATTTGTCGGTGAGGTGCGCAAGGTTGTTCCAACAGAAAAGAAGGTTAAAATACCCGGTGGCTGCAGAGTGCAAGGACACTTGTCACCCTCCAAGGAGAGATAAAGAGGCCTGCTTTTACCATGACTGCGGGGACCCATGGCCTTTTGAAGTGTGGTGGTGCTTATGAAATGTCTGTCTCGTCATTAAACCCGGATCGAATCCTTTTTTATAACCCAGACCTTAAAAAAAAAAAAAAAAAAAAAAAAAAAAAACTTGTTAGATCTGAAATTTTTAAAAAATATATAGTAATATGATGTCATCAAAACGAATGGTTAAATGTTCAGTCCCCTGTGGTGCAACACTGCTTTTGTAATTCTGAGTAAAAATTCTTAACATGCATATTTGGCTTTCTTAAAACCAGGATGCGTTCAAAAGTACAACATGCTACAGTATGTCAACCGAGGTAAGAGCCTATCCCTAAAACTACAGGCTAAGTCAGAGGCTAGCAAGTACAGGTTCCTGACTGTTTTGATAAGTCTCTCACTTTAAAAAATGTTTCATGCCATGACATGTTCCAAGATTAGCATATGAAGTAAGATTGCTTCACTGTGATCACTGAACACGTCTACTTTCTCTTTCTGGGCCAGTGTGTGTGAGCTGAGGATAAGGCCACTATAGGACAAGGCCTTCCGAAAAGTGACTTGAGAAGTGCAGAATGGTGCCTTTATCACTTTTTAGATGAAAATCACAATCCACGCTGTCCAGCTTCCGAGTTGTCACAAGTCCTTCCTCTGGAAAGTAACGGAATGAGCTTCATAAGCATCAATAAGTTTACTGGCCCTGTTTCTGAAACACATATCTGTAATTAGCCTCAGATTTTGGGTCAGCAGTTGCTGAAAAAGTGGGCGCCTAGAATTTCGATGTTGCTGAGGGTACTGGAACATGACCTAAGGTGTGCAAGGTCCTCCCCGTAAGGCCATAAGGCATAAGTCGTCACCTCAAGTCGTCCTTTCAGTCGAATATCTGGTTATTTCTAGTGTAGGTTAAGGAAATAAACAGAGAGGCAAAAGCACATATCCACTACACACACACACACACACACACACACACACACACACACACACACACACACATGTGGTTACAAAATACAAAACATATCCCATCAAAATGGTGGAGGTGTAGTTTGCTTTGCAAGTGGAACACCGGTAAGAGCCAACTGCAATAACAGCCAACAATTCATACCGCACATGCGTACAAATGTCTCATTCCCATTCATTGCGGCCTTGGAAATAAGGTTTACGTTTACAGTTGCGCAACGCAAGCTTCCCCAGGGTCAGGAGTGTGTGTGGGAAATGTAAAATAACATTTAGTGAGTTCACTGGTCAGCTGGGCCGGGAAGGAAATGGCTGAAGGTGAAACATCGGTCTGAACGATTTGCTAAGACTAGCGGAGTGCGCTTGACAGACTATAAGTAGCATCAGGAGCTGAAAGGCTTCAGGACATAGAGGGGGTTTAGAACAGAACCTGTAGGCTGCGCACACTCTTCTGGAGTATGTTCTTTTATTTTAAAATAATGTAATGCTATACATTTCATAAGGCAGACAGAAAAAGTTTATGATAAAGACGACTTGTTATCGGTACATGTTTATTTTGGGTGTTACAATAAGACGGTAAACAAGTATGTCAAAATGTATCCTTTCTGTATGACACATTACTCACGTAACACTGTGAAACATTCGAGTAAACATTCGAGGATTCGTCGTGTTTCATAAACCTTTGATCTCAGCTGCAGGGTCAATATTCTACAAGCAAGAAAAAATATTTGCATAATCAAATATCACCACTGTAAGTGTGTCCATATATTCAAATGAGACAGATTTGATATGAGAGAATGTGAGAATGTGTCTCATTTGTGGTGTCTGTGTCCATGTTTTGCTAAGCAAAGAGACTTCTCTCTCTCTCTCTCTCTCTCTCTCTCTCTCTCTCTCTCTCTCTCTCTCTCTCTCTCTCTCTCTCTCTCTCTCTCTCTCTCTCTCTCTCTCTCTCTCTCTCTCTAATCTCACACGCGCTGGAGCTTTTATTTTTAGCGCTGATCGGGTTTCCATTCACTGCCTACAGGCATGCAGGCACACAGCCCCTGGGTTTCTGACAGACAACAAACTATACACACATCGCATCCCACCTTGATCGCAAGCGGACCATTCTAATTTCAGGTATTTCAGGTTTGGAAACTCCCCCGTGTTCTGTCCAAATGCAGTGACGCAAAAATAGCTCTTGCATGGAATATCACGATATCCGTGTTTTGTTTGAATTCTATGTTCGTTGCAGGATGTCTGTTGCGGGTCTGAAGAAACGCTACTAGGATCGTTGGATAAAGCATCACATAAGTGAGAAGAAAGCTTGGTAAGTCCATCAAGTCAATCAATTGACTTTTGCAAGTTGACAAAAATATAGAGGAGCGTGCACATTGACTGGGAAACGGAGGACGTCCTGGATAACTTGCAACAATATCAGCGGTAACTCGTTAGACCGCTGTAGTTTTAGCTTGATCGGTGCGATTAAAGAGCAGTGGTTTGTAGAAGACTGTCGTTAGGGTATATGTGAGGATACCCGTTAAGTTGTCTGAAATTCGTGTAGCCTAAGGGCGGGAGGCGTAAGTCACATGAAATGTGTGCACTCTTTCAAAATAAGTAGCTAAATTATACTGATGTTTTACTCAGTAACATAATTTCCACGTGTTTCCAAGAGCCGTTGCTTAAGTCCCGTCAAAACGCAGCACCTTTGGTCGAGGAAGAAACGGTGGATTCTTTCAGAAATGCGCGGTGTGGTCAGCGAAAGGTAGCTAATTGATTTTGAGAATCTGCCGGCAAAATATTTCCGCCAGCATAAATAAAATGAAATAAAAATGAATGCTGATTGAGTTTTTTTTTTCATCCCATCCCTTGGATTATATGTCCAATTTAATAGCCTAGCTATTAACTAGACTCAAGATCTAGCTATTTTCACATATTGGTTTTGTACTCTCTCAAAATCACTGTCTTTGTACTCAATTTTTGTCAAAAAGATATTACTTAATTAATGTAACACCAGAATTAATGTAGACGCGAACGATTTTGACGCAGCCCTCACCCATTGTATTCATGCAACTGTAATGATGAGTTCGCGCTATACTGGGCTTTCTTCTGTGGAACCACACTCGGTGAAAGTATGTTTGACATGTGTCACTCCTCCCCTCCCCTCGGCCACATCTCTCTTTCTCTCTCTGTCTGTCTTTGGTCTAGAACTGAACAAGGTGACCTATCTTTTCACAAGCTAACCAAAAGCCAACGGGAAGTGGGTGTAATATCACTCAAACCGCGCGTCTCAGAGACAGCAGGATCCAGAAAAGAGAAACGCGCCTATTCACGCACATGCACCGAAATACCACGTAATGGCTACGGTGGAGCACAGCGGCCAGTACTTGCAAGGTGAGAGGAATTGTACCATAAGGAAGGACACTCGTCCATTCTCATGTAAAAAAAAAAAAAGTGCTGTTGCGTTTCTATTATGCGACATGTAAACGGTCCAGAAAGTAAATGCACAGAATTCAACAACCTTCGTTAGGAACGTGTGCTTACACGCTGATTTGGGTATTTAAGTATTTAAATGCTTCTATCTGAATGATTTGCAACTGCGAAATTATGTAATACGCTAAATGCTCACAAGAGGTCGCACTAGCTCAAACCATGTCAAGGCCATCAGATAAGAGACGGATTTTTAGAAAACTAACGTGACTGAATTTTAAACAGGTTTTGGAAAGCTCCCTCTGTATTAACTCCTTAGTTACTCGGAGAGACAGACAGACAGATTGAGTGACCCTGGACCCTGTTTTAACATTGGCATATGTTGGGACACACACAAACACGGAGATGATGGTATTGAAACATGTATGATTAGTTTTTACTATAACTTAAGAACAGTAGTCAAATAGTCTCGTTGGTGGTTTGTTTACATTGGTGAATGAAAAGCGTGTAATTATTTCGAAAATGACACAATCCCAGCACATACCATGCCATAATGACGTTTACCGTAAAAGGGCTTTATCAGTATTACCTTGTGGGTAAATTCTGTATATAGCCGGTGATATTAATGTTTCTGGCAGTTTGCTCGTCAGTGTTTCTTCAGTAAGCTAGCAAACAGCAAATCGCAGTAACGTGGTTCGTTGAATGCATATTTCAGCTGGCTAAATGCCTTAACGGTAGGCTATCTGTTGAATATCCATCTTACAATGCGACGTTAACTTAGTTTGCATGATGTACGGACATGTGGTCTTGTCATGACCGTGAGCGACTGTTAAGGCACCATGTAATTCCTAATGTTGGTAAATACATCAATGGTTTCTCACCAGTCAACATGACCCCGCCCCACGGCCAACTTCGGTCTCCAATTGGCTCAACTGCCTATCCATCATAAACACCCGTTACTTTTTTGTTTGCTCTTTCATGGGAAGGACTGTACCACAAAGTTTTTATAATAGGGGGCGTGTGCTTTAGAAACTGCATATATAGATGTTAATTAATGCTTTTGCCGTACATTTTAATACACGCATATTCTTCAGTTAAGCACTTTTATTAAACACGAGCATTTCATAATTTTCTCAAAGGCAAGAAAATCATATGAGCGAATTAATATTAGCGCATGTACCTTCCTTTGTGAACTTTTTTATCTGGACTTCTGGAAATGCAGGGAACCGGGTTAAGAATAAAGATCCGTTTTACACAGCATAGTATTTTAAGGAAGAAGTGTGTAATATATATTTAACAAATAATTCAATGTGCTCAAATAAAAAAAGTCCAGTTGTAGTACAGGCGGAGTGTATTACTGGCATATTCTGGGTTCGGAAAACAAAGGGAAGCAAAGAACGTCTATTTGCTAGCTAGCAAGCAAAAGTAGCCTGGACCGTTTTGCGTTTCGCGCAGCCAAATAGCATTAGCTGTCTCCTTCGCTTATGCGCTAACGTTACAAACTTATGCTAACGTTAGCCGAGATAACTAACTTAAAGACGGACTCTCGGTAGCTAGCTACCGTCGGTAGACCCGACGGTAGAGAAAGGGGTTGCTGGCGAGATAGCCAGCTTTGGGGATTTAGCTACATTTACAAAAGATGCTGATGTGCTCCTGTGAAAAAGTGGATTTTAATATCACCTCTCGCACCGTCGCTCGGCTCGTCTTCGAGGCCGAGCAAGATAATCGCAATGGGGGGAATTCGTCGAACGGGAGGTAAGTTCAGTTTAGAGGCTAACTAAATCGGAATCTTTATTTTGCGCCAGACTAATATCGTGTTAGCCATGCAGCCATGTATTATCACTCTACATACGTCAATAAGTAAAGTGAACCAGCCACCGCACTCAGGTAGCTTATGAGCTAGTTAGCTGCGTTGAAGCTAAAGCTGTTTTTGAAAGAGAAAGGACAGAGAGGCAGACCCCTTTTGTCTAGTTACCCATCGTTGTCCCCCACTTGGATTGTTACACGGTTCTGATAGCCGCTTACAGAATTAATTTGTTATCATTCACATTTGGCACAACATCTGGTCACTTATCTAACTTATATTATTTACGTTAGGGGGTTTTAACAAGGCAAATTTAAAGCAAATTATTTTTTTTAATCAGTGACCGAAATGGGTGTGTTCTGCGACTGTATTTTTGTATATCTAAAATGAGTTTGGTTTGACGGGTTATAAAAACGTGGCCTTTAATGTTACTAAAGAGCTAACTTGTCCTGTCAGTAACGTGCACATGCGCCGACCCTAGCTTGCCAGCTAATATGGCTAGAGGAACCGTGGTGGAAATGTGTTGGTGTCAACTTTCCATTTGATGTGTCGTGGGTGTCTAGATGACCATAGTCCGGCAACAGCTCAGTAATTGCGAGCTTTACTGAAACATCCAGAGGTCTCCAATGGTCGAAGGTTAGAAAAAGGATATTTGTATTTGTCGTAATAGGACTCAGAAATCGTCTTTCGTTACAAAATGATAACAGCTGATGCATCGTCACGAAATAAGAGATATTTCCAAGTAAGAAAAGTGAAAATTTTTTGCAAAGTATTGCAAAATTGCTTTCCAATGTGAAGTTTGACGCTTAATTCGCAGATTGCTGTTTTATTAAGTTCATACAAGGGAAATCATAATAATATGTGTGTATTAATTTTTATAAACAAAAACCCAGTTTGCCCACATGTGCAGTTTATTTTCTATAAGCTCTGTATGAGTGCACTGTAGTTAAGTGCCTTTGGCTCTATATGGAAAAATTCAAAAATAAATCAGTAAAATTCTGGACTGACGCAGTCCTCGGTGTCAGATGCGGAGTCCGCTTGCCTTGCGTGTGTGTGTGTGACTGAGCTGCCTGCGGTGAGTACTGGTTTGTGTTTTACAGCTGATAAGGGACTGATAGCCAGGCTGGTCGGAAGTGTGCTAAGTGAAGCTGGACAGGACAGTGGCATGATACTGCTGGGGTTACGCTGGATTACTGTGTGCAAACAAAGCTGTGCCAAGATTTGCCTTGTTCAAACAGATGCTCATGGGAGTCGGGGCATTGAGGCCAGTGCAGACATGCACGCTCTGGAAAAGGCAGCATTGCTGCTAAATACACATGCACACACACGCAGGCGCACATATGTACACAGACACGCCCACACGCACACACACGCGCGCACACACGCAGACGCACTACAGCCGCTACACGGGGACGGCTCAAGTGTAGGGGGAGAGGAAATGAGTTTGGTCGGTTGCAGTTCTGACTGCGCGAAGCGGAAACTTATTCATGCAAGCGGTGGGATGGAATGATCTAAAGGGCGAATGGAGCAATCGCCAAACGTTGGGCCACAGAGAGCGTTGCTTGCTTCTAATAGGTCTTTGCTTTGGTTCCATAGTCTTTACTTTTTCATCTTCATAAGGGCCTTGTGAGTACATACGAGGAATGACATGCACGTTGGACGACATGCATTCATAACGTCGAGCAGCTGATGGCTTAAAACTTCTGCAGATGACCGGGAAATTGCATCCCCTCCTGAGTGGGTTGTCGGTTTGTGCCACTCTCAAAACAAACTGAAAAAACAATTTCCCTGCATTCTTCAGTTTCCCCTGTGTTGTCGTTGCCTCCTGTAGTGTAGTGAGAGCACTGTGTGTGCACAGGTCAGCTTTGCTCACGCGTCCAGCGCCGTAGTAACTGAATTACAGAAATGCAGAAGTGTCATCTGACACTGCGACCGTCAGAGCGCTGTCAGGATGCCGTGCTACAGCTGAGGGCGCAGACTTCCTGAAACTGATAGCTGCTTTACTGTTGATGATTGTTTAATGCAGCATTGCTTGTGATTACAGAGTAAAACGTGCGTGCTTTCCCTCAAACCGAGTGCCGTATGTCTGTCCGGCATCGCAGGTTACTGCGGCATCGCAGGGCTACACGGGCCTGCCCGTTTCATTGGGTCCAATAACCACAGATGTAGGTTTACTGACTGCAGCTTTTGTTTTTTTTTTTTTTTTGTTTGTTTTTTTTTAATTAAAATTTTTCTTCGGAGACTGGAATATCGCCAGAACGATACGTTTCCGTGCTGGCACACCCTTGGCTGATTGATCGGATCGCGGTTGAGGTTCGTATTTCTGAGCTTCTGCTTGTGTGCTTGCGTGTCCTCGGTAGTTTTCGGGTGACGGGCGATGAGTTGGGGTTTTTTTTTTTTGTTTTTTTTTGACACCTTATGGGCACAAGGCCCAGCGCAGGCTGGGATGGACGGCTTGACCGTCTGGTCCAAGAGGAGAGCTCAGTCAGTGGGAAAGGAGGTAGCGCAGGAGTTTGCCTTGAGTTCGCTGGAGGAAGACACGGGGTTGTGGTGCGTGCCAGGGAGCCCGTAGCTCTCCGCGTGCAAATTTAGCATTTTACCTGGGCGGGTAACGCGAGCTGCCCGAACATATCTGAATTTCCGAGTAACTGAGGATTTAATACTCTGGGGGAGCTTCAGGGGAAAACCGTCTCTGAAAATAAACAATAGCTGAGGAGAAAGACCGAGGGGGGTTGATGTGTGTGTGTCTCTCTGTCCAAATCCTGCCGTGCGTTACAAAACATCCCAGCGACACGGTGCCGTTGTCCTGTAAGGCTGTCTCAGTCGTACAGGGATCTTGCACAAGACACACCCTTCCTATCCACGCTTTCATTGAGTTCCGGTTATTTGACACAACGCGTGCTGCAGAAGAAATGTGGCCGATGTGACGCGGTATGACCCGTTGAGACCCTGCCGCGGACGGATCCAGCGCGAGGCCGACTGCAGACACTCGGCCCGACCGTCGTCGTGACGACGCGCGGGCGAGACGAACGGCGTGGCCGCAGGAAGTCTGCGTTCCCCTCGGCGACCTCCGGCTGGGCATCACATTCCCTCACAGGAGGCCGAAGCGCGCGATTTCCTGTCACGGTCGCTTTCGGCCCACCCCCGCCCCCCCACTTCCCCCCACTCCCCTCACTTCCTGGTCGCTGCGAGCAGTCCATTCAGCGCAGGGAACAGAACACGGCTCACTTCCAAAGCAGCACGCGCCCCGCTCGGCCTCTCTCCTGGGACTCCAGTGTCTGGTAAATGAAAGTTTTGCATTTAAAAAAAATAAATAATAATAAAAATTAATATATATATATATTTTTTTTTAAGTAGGGCCAGAAGTTTCCACTGGTGGTTAATTTATTTAAAGTCCCTCACACTGGCAAACTTAAATTGCATGGCAGGCAGGGAGGGAGACAGTGGCTGTAATTTGTCTTGCTGGGCCGTAATTAAAGTGGAGATCTTCCTCTGCGGCTTAGTCATGGCGTTCTGTGATGGAAGCCTGGGCTGGCCGAGGGGGCTTTAAATAAAGCAGAACCTTCTGTGAGGGGGACAGCGTTTAACCGATGAGACAAACCAGCAAACAGTTCTTTTAAAAGAACAGTTCATTCTTTTAAAAGGCATTACTGGCATCCGCATCGCCAAAAATGTCGGCCGCCTTTGATCAATATTAAAGAAGAGGCTGTCAAAGATAAATGATGCAGGTTATAATAAGCCATGTTGTAAGCTCATGGGGAAATGATATTCTTTTATAGTAATACAGCGCTGCTAGCCTGGTACGTGGGCCAAAATGGAGGGCATTGTTTATGTCTGAAAAGCTACGGGTGGCTTCAATAGTATGGGAATGCCGGAGAGGTTCCCCAAAACAATGTTTGCTGTATTTGAACTTTAAAACACAGTACTTTCAAAACACTCAATTACAGAGCTATTCTATTGTAGTTTGCATAAGATTCAAAAAAATTAAAAAAAACTTGATTGTTCTCAGTCAACCGCAAAGAAATTACTGTGTTTGTTTTTTTCCCCTTTTGAAATTTTTAACGTTTAAACCCTGTAATTTTCCCACTTAACACTTTGCCAAACACAGACAGCACACCTCTGTAATGCTGGGATGTTTTGTAACGGGAAGAGTTTTTCTGTTGAGAGACGACAGTGATAAGCGGCTTGCTGTTGCGTAAGGTCGGCTGGTCTTTCTCCCCCTGAGGAGTGTTCTGTGGAACCCAAGTCTCTGTCTCTCCCCCCCCCCCCCCCCCAGCGTCTGGGAACTGGCTCTCACAGATACACGTCCGCCCCTCCCCTCGGCAAAGCGCTGCCATCGCTCCGGCCAGGCTGAGCGGGACACGGCAGGCCTGCTAAGCTAACGCGCGGAAGGACGGAGGGAGAAGAGGCCGATCCATGAGAAGAAGGAGTGGAAAGAAGGATAGGGAGGCGCCAGAGTGAGGCAGGGAAGGAGAGAGAGTGGAGGAGGACCAGGGGGGGGGGGGGGGGGGGGGGGCTGAAGTCGATGAAACCGGGAGGAGCCGTCGCTGAAAGCTAAACTTGTCCATTTTTGATATTTGTGTACTTTGTATTGGAGTCCGAACCCTGGTTGGCTGCTGTGAGCCTATGGACTCTGCGGATAACCTGAATTATAATCACTGCTGGTATGTGCCAGGCCTCTGTTGGGGGGTGCTGTGGGAGTACTGGGCAATTTTGGGTGTATGTTCATTTCCGGACGTACGTTTTCATATAGATAACTTGATTATGGTAAGAACCGCAGCAGGAAGTTGAGAGACCAGCTGTTGCCAAACTTGGGAAAGTTTCGATACAGGCAGACTCTGTCGCAAGAGGACCCTTCCAATCACAGCTGTCCCACCTCTGACTGAAGTACACGCATGATCGCCCCTCCGTCTGTGTCGAAACACCCCCCGAGTCCGTGAGGCTCGACTCGGTTTGAGCCACGTTTGCACAGGCGCCGCTGGGGTCGGCCATGACGGGACTGCGGTTCTGAGAAGATGATGACGACGGAGCCGACTGGGGGCCCGGACGCGCCGGCGAGCGTCCCGCTCGTCCCCGTCCCCACCCTCACCGTCCTCCCGCCGTCCTCCGACGCCGAGTCCTGCTCCCGCTCCCCCGACCCGCCCCCCCGCCGCTCCCGGGCCCGCAAGGAGAGGGGGAGGGACAGGAAGGGGCGGGACGAGGGGCCCGGGGAACGAGGGAGGACGCGGGGGCGGGACGAGAGCCAGAGAGGGAGCGGGGGGACAGGGGCGGTCGCCTTCTCCTCTCCTCCTCCTGCCCCCCCCCAGCTCCTGGTCCCGTAGCCCCTCCCCCATCAGGCGCTCCCGGTGGTCCCTCAAGAGCCTGCTCAGCAGGGAGTCCACAGACTGTGACAGCTGCAGGTCAGTGCTCCACACCGACTGACACAGGTCAGTGCTGTCTCCACACAGACTGTGACAGCTGCAGGTCAGTGCTCTACACCGACTGACACAGGTCAGTGCTGTCTCCACACAGACTGTGACAGCTGCAGGTCAGTGCTGTGCATACACCAACTGACACAGGTCAGTGCTGTCTCCACACAGACTAAGTTAGCTGTAGGTCAGTGCTCTACACACGGACTGGCCGTTATCGTCCGGAGACCTGGCAGTGTTGTGTAGCGGACGAGGTGCTGGTCTGTGCCCCAGAGCCCACGGGTTCCGTTTCCAGGTGGCCAGACTGCGGTTGTAGCCTTCAGAGTGGAACCGTACCTCCGTCGTGTTCGTGACTAGTGCGAATGTGAAGTTTCCATAGCGGCAGTGGAAATGCCCGTGCCTGGCTGTGCCGGCCACCGCGTGCTAGCGGCGGCTAAGCGAATGGACAGTGCGGACGGTCCCGCCGCGGGGCTCCGGGACGGCCTGCCGCGTGGGGGGCAGTGGGGCCCCGCGGCGCGCGGCGCTGCGCTCGGTGGCTTGCGTCGCCGCGAACGCAGGTTTGGGTCGCGCTCGCGAGCCGGCGTGGTGCCGTAGGCCAGCGACAGGGGCACCGCAGCGCTGCCCAACTGCCTCGCTGCCCAGCTGCCCAGCTGCCCAGCTGCCCCGCTGCCCCGCGGTGTTCTTACGCTGCTTACGGCCTGCCTGGCCCGTGAATGCGGCTGTCGGAAGCGGTTAAAACCTGCGATCTCACGATCTGTTTGCTTCCGGCAGATAAGCCGGTCGGTCGCGCCGCTGCATTTAGAAAGAGCGTGAAGGTTAGCCGCACAGGATGTGCGTGTCTGAGAGGGTCGCTCGCCACCCTGGTCACTCCTGCTAAAAATGCCAGATCGGGGCTGTCATCACACTTCACATTGACACTGCGCTTCCACAGACAAAGATCGATATACCGGATTTGCTCATGGTGGTTTTGATGACAATGAAGCGGCTGTCGTCGTTTGCTTTTTTTAAATGATCATCATCTTTTCGTTGTCATTGTGGAACGTTGTTTGATTTTTGTTTTCGTTTATTTTATGGCGCCGTTTCGTAAGGCCTCCGTCTGAAATGAATCCGTAGGTGTTGCGTTAATCGCAGGAACCGTTACGCGTTATATCTGCGCTGTCCGCAGAACTCCCGCCTCCTCTCACCTGCCCTACCTGCCCGTTTTTGAGACGCCGTCCGCCGAAAAGACCGCTGCCCGGTCGGCAGTTTTACGTTTTTCCCTCCTGGTTGCGCGGAGGACGCGGTGACGCCCGCAGCCAATCGGATGCGACCGCTCGGCGCTGGCGTCGCATGCGTCAAACGGAGAGAGGTTCTGAAAGCCCGCTGCCTGCTGCTGCGAGCTGCTGCGGCCGGGTGAGCGCGGGGCGGTCGGAACGCGTCGGCTGCGTGTAGAACCGGCTGCGTGCGTGTGCGCGCGCCTTTGGAACCTCCGCGCCAACGCGACGTCTCGGTTCGAAGAGCGGCGTTTTCTCCGAACGCGCCGTCGCGCTGGTCGGCTGACCCACGCCTCGGCTCGGCTGTAACGGGGGAAAGCCGCCGTGGAAAGAGGGAGCGTGTTAAAAAAAAAAAAAGGGAGGGAAAGAGAGGGATGTAGAAAACGGAGGGAGGGAGTGAGGGAGGGAGGTGAAGAGCAGAAAGCCGGAGGACAGCCGGAGCCTGGGCTGGGTCACAAAAGGAGTAAAGGGGGGGGGGGGGCGGAGTTTTCCCCTCAGTTGCCGTGGTTTCCAACACATGACATCACCGCGGGCCAGTCAGAGCTCGTGCTGCAGCTGATGATGTCATCGCCGGCCAATCGGAGGCCCCGTTCGGTGGCGCAGCGCTCGGCTCGGTCGGCCTGTCGTGGAGAGGCAGCTGAGAATGCGAAACGCACTTTGTGCGCCCCGCGGAAGCAGCTGCGGCCCTGCTCGTATCCGTACGATGTTAACAACCGTTTTTATTGACCCAATTTAGAAAGGAACAATGTAACTCTCAACTCTCCCCCGCCCCTGTGCTGCAGCTCTTTGTGTCACTGTTTAACAGATTTGCACCCTTAAATACCGGCTTTGGAAAAGGGGGGGAGCATCTTTCGTCTTTGCCTATAAGGAGGCCACTTCAAAAGGGTGATTAGCGAGATTAGCAAAGGATTGACTCATTTAGATCAATTCATCTCGGTGGCTGCCTGTTAATTTCATCAGGATTGTTTTTCCGGGACGGTAAAGCAGTGGAAAGTATTCATTTTAGTTTTCAGGGTCGATTTGATCAGAGATACAAAGGTCTATTTGCATTGGTGTTGGTTCCTCCAAAGATGAATGGGACCAGAATAGGCGCACTCTGGGTCCTTGGTGCTTTTTTGTGAGGCCACTGCAAGACTGTGTGGCAGGGCGACTGTTGTGGTTAGGAGGGGGGATTTGCATGTCTATTTGCCACTGTTTTGAATTGGGATTACCTGTAGGGGTTCTCCAGATGGGGTCCCACGCTGCTTTTCCTCGAAGGCTGCTGGAGTCGCCGCAGGGGACCAGGGGTGCTAAACGGGCCTTGTTTGTTGTGGTGCGCGGCTCAACTATGTGCATTCCCACAGGGCGTCTGTCGCCTGTTTTGGTTTAGAGGTGCTACTTGTTGTTTGGGGAGCCTTTCAGTGGGGACACATTCCTGCCCTCTGGCCTGCTTCCTTATGGACTCCTGCGCCCCCCCCACCCCTCCCCCCCCAACCCCTTCCCCTGCTGACAGCAGCACCCTCTGCTTGGGTTTGGGTGTCCCCCCCCTCATTGGTTCGTCTACCCCTGAGCTCAACGCATGTGCATTTTACAGCGTTAAAAAGGACGGCGTCGTCGCTGTGCCTTTGGCGCTGGGGTGCGCTACGCGCTCCAGGTTTCGGCGGCCGACGGCCCCTCAGGAAGCCGCCCACCTGCGCTGCTTTTCTCAGGGTCACCTGCTTGCGGGGAGAGCGCGCCGCGTTTTCGGCGTTCTGTTCTCGAAGCGTGCGGCGTCCCTGGAGCCGGTCGGCTCGTCCTTTCTCCCGGCGTCCGGCTGATTTGAACGGTTTGTTGAATGACACAGAGCGGCTCCCCTCCACCCGTTCACCTGGGGGGGACGATGACCCAGAGGCCTGTTCCCTGCAGCTAATGCCCTGAGCACAAGACACAATCAATGAGGGAATACATGTACTTGGACCCCACCCTCTATTTCACATGTATTTAAATAGTAAAATATTTGAAATGTTTCAAAACAAAATTTTTATTTTGTTCAACGTGTACAGATGTGGATTTTCTGGGTTTTGTGATGCTGTCAAAACAACTATGTGAACACTATCGCTGTGTGTAAAGCCCTAATTTAATCTGACCGATTGGACTGTCGATGGAAGGAACGTGTAAACTGAGTTTCACATTTATCTTGTGACCCGGTCCTGGGCTGCGCCACTTGAACGTAATAATTTCCCCGAGGTATCGGTTCATTTTAAGTCACAGGGTACTTTTGAACAAACGGCTGTAAAATGCGCTTTACCTCGCTTAATTGGCGTTGCAAAATCCGCCGTTGATCGCGTCTCTCTTGACTTCAGGTTTTGTCGATTGTTTTATTTTTTGTGGCGAATGATTAAATCAGCCCAAGGCCAGAGTTTTATAGCGAAGCAGGTGCCCATGCCCTACTTCCCTCTTCTGACGATTTTCACACCCAGCCGCTCCACGTGCCCGTGTTCCTGTCACCTGTCCTCATGCCCCCCCCCCCCCCCCCCCCCCCATCCTTCCCCATCCTTCTCGTGTCCTCCTGCACTTTGAACCCAGAGATTATGACTGCCGCAGCCAGACCTCGGGAAAGCAGATTACAGAAAGAGAGAGATAGACAGACCGGAGAGGTCTACACGGGATGTGGATTATTATGTATGATGGGGCCTGTAATCCATGGAAACAGTGGGAGACAGAGGGGTTAAGGACAGCGAGGGCGGGACACCGAGTTATTGTCTGCCTGAGATTAACATAATTATCGCTGGTTCTGTTCGTACAATTACATTTAAAGTATAATGGAGATTAACGCAGTCGCCGTGATTATGGCATGGTAATGGTATTGACATGCTGCTGGGGTAATTGGTTTTAATGCCTATCTGGGTGTGTTGAAATGTATTTACGTGGTCTGTCATTTGCAAGTCCTCGTTTAATTTCCGCTGGTGTGCTGCCTCGCTCCCGGCCAGTAGGCTTATTGCCAAAACACGTTGCCGCTTTAAACCAATATTGGTAGCGTGGCAGAAAAAAAAAATAGGCTAATGTAGATCTCTCTCTCTGTGCAGCATTAGTGTATACAGCAAACCTTTCTCCCACGATGTGGGCTCCCCTCCCTCTCCTCTCCTCTTCCCCGTTTCCTCCTCCCCTTCCCCCGCCCCTTGTCCATCTCTGAGCGCCACCCGGATTACTTACGGGCGCATCGTTAGTTTGTCAACGCGTCGCAAAACGGAAAATGAGCCGGGGTCGGGTGCCTCTGCCGACGGTGCGGACGAAGATGTAGTGGGACTGCTCTTTGGGAATTTGGAAAACGAACGCCGTGGGGGTAGCGAGCACCAATTCCGGAACCCTTGTGCGTAATTGATCCTCGTAACGGAGGTACCGGAGAAAAAGCTAGCGTCTGCAGGATCAGCGCAGTGCGGCCACCACAGGGCATACTGGTACAAAAGCCAGCGTGGGAACGTGTACATTCGGAATCGCCTCATGACATGTTCGAGTGAGTAGTGTACTGGAGACTTGCTGAATTCTTTCAGATTTGTGGAGCAGATCCCTGTTAATTCGGCGCCTTCGTTGTGCCTGTTGTAGCACGCTGTGTTTATGTGCTGTGTGTGCGCCTTGTAACGCAAGTTTATTGCAGCGGACGACCGTAGGCATGTAGCTAGCTGGTTATCAGGTTAGCTAGCTAATCAGAAAAGGATTGTTGAAGGTGTTAGCGGTTTAGCCTAAACTCTAAACAGTGTCGGTTGGAAGGAAAATTGATTGTCCGAGTAGGGTGGCACGTATCCATCTTTGTCATAATACATTGGCTAACAAGGCGCGTGTGCTCTTGTCAGCGCGACCTTTTTTCTGTGTTTTGGTTGTCGCTCTGTAGTTTTTCACGTGAGGGGTTTAGAGGCTGTGTGCCTTCGCTGCTCTCATATTATATGAATATTTTTAATTTACGGTTGGTATGTAATACATTTTGTGGTTTTGTATTTGTTGAATGATGTTCGTCTTAAAAACCACAACATCATTTTCGAGTTATAGCTAATTTCCTTATGCCAGTGGACCAAACTAAAACAGATTATAATGTACTGAGCCTTTACTGGCTCCTTTGCAGGTGCAGGTGGGATTTAATTCGTAAACACTTCTAAACGGATTCATTTAAGCACACAGGCACCATCGACATTAGACTCTGCGCTCCGTAGACTTCAGCCTGGACACGGGCTTTATGGAGTGACGGTAGTTAATTTGGCTAACGAGCTAAAATTACCAGCAACATCTGTTAATTTGTTTTTTTGACGGCGAAACGACCCTGTTAGCAAAGGTAGTGCCTAATTACATTCTGGTGGACAGGCGCTCACAACTGATAACGGCATAACGTTAGCGGTAGTTTGTGATTCAACACGAGTGCAAAGGTTAGGCGGGCTAACCTCACTAGCTGTGTGTGAAGTGGTAGTCTAGCTCCCTGGCATGTTATGAAGCCCAGGATTCGACTTCAGCTTCCCTCCGGCCATAGCAGCTGGACGGGAAAGGGGGTATTCCGCGGCGAGCGACGTTACCTTGGAAACCCCTAATAGCCGCCCCCTTCCTGCGTCTCCACGACAACGCGAATCGGGTCGGAAGGTTCTGAAGGGATTTTGGCAGTGGCGAGAGGACAGACAAGGGCTGGACAAGGCGCGAAGGGGGCGAAAAAGCTGTACAAGTGGGTGGTGGATCAACTATAGAGGGAGTTTGAAAACCAGGAAAAAAACGAGGCAAAGAATGCGAAATGGTTTCTGTAGAGGAAAGTAAAAATTTTTGCGTACTGAAATTGTTTTTAAGGGAGAAATAGATAACCACCCACAGCGACGAGTTACTGTTTGAGGGAAATAATCAACGTAATTTTGTAATTAGCGCTTTGGTCGTGCGGTACACTGGGAGTATTGTGTGGCCCCATTGCTCAGTCACTGATGTCCTGTTCGTTTTCCCTCTGTTGCCCCAGTTAACATTCGTGTGGCAGAAGTTTTTCAGAATTAAGAATTAAAATGTTTTAGTGGGGGTTGATCCTGCTTACTGGATGATGATTCTGGAGATTCACATATCTTCTTCTAGCTCATGACCACAGTGCAGAAAGACTAGATTGTTAATTTTTTTTAAAAATAAATAAATGTTATAATGTGTACTCAGCCGCTCAAGGTGAAGTGGGGGGGGGGGGGGGGGGGGGGGGGGGGGGATACTGAAGGTTGTCACATCCCTGGCTGTAGTGTCTTAACAGGCTGTTTAATAGCCTGCTGTCAATGTAGCGCCTTTCGGCAGACATCTTCAGCTTCACACCTGGGATTTCTGAAACGACTTTTGCCCGAATTTCCCCGGCACAGGGCGTTCTCTCTGACCCCGTGCATCGCTGTGCGCGGGCCTCCATTCGTGAGCTCCGTTGCTTTGTGTTTCTGTAGCGCTGGCGTACGCCCCAGGCTCTCGACCCCTGTGTGTGTGGACACCCGTCACCACAAGTGGCCCGTTTTCCCCCCCCCCCCCCCCCCCCCCCGCAGCGGGAATGGAATGTAACCATGGCAACACATGTTGTGACATAAACATGTTCATTTTCTGTATGTTGTTGCACAAACTAAAAAAAAAAAATTAAAAAAAGAAAAAGAAAGTATGTGCTTAAGGCGATACCCAGCTCCAGGTTTGTCCTTGCCCCAGACGTGGGACGGGCTGGGTCAGCTCCAGGTTTGTCCTTGCCTCAGACGTGGGACGGGGCTGGGTTAGCTCCGGGTTTGTCCTTGCCCCAGACGTGGGATGGGCTGGGTTAGCTCCAGGTTTGTCCTTGCCCCAGACGTGGGACAGGCTGGGTCAGCTCCGGGTTTGTCCTTGCCTCAGACGTGGGACGGGCTGGGTTAGCTCCGGGTTTGTCCTTGCCTCAGACGTGGGACGGGCTGGGTTAGCTCCGGGCTTGTCCTTGCCTTGGGACAGGCTGTTAGCTCCGGGTTTGTCCTTGCCCAGACGTGGGACGGGGCTGGGTTAGCTCCGGGTTTGTCCTTGCCCCAGACGTGGGACGGGGCTGGGTTAGCTCCGGGTTTGTCCTTGCCTCAGACGTGGGTCGGGCTGGGTTAGCTCCGGGTTTGTCCTTGCCCCAGACGTGGGACGGGGCTGGGTTAGCTCCGGGTTTGTCCTTGCCCCAGACGTGGGACGGGCTGGGTTAGCTCCGGGTTTGTCCTTGCCCCAGACGTGGGACGGGCCTTGCCGTCCTGGCTGTGCAGAACCAGGCTCGCGGTTCCCACTGGCAGCAGCTGGAAAAGGGCAGAGGCTCTCTTAAATGAATTTAAAACCCTTGCATCAGGCAAACTGCAGTCCCGTGCAGTCCGGTAATGTCATCTATTAACCCCCCCATACACTCTCTCACACACACACACACACACACACACAATCATATGCACACACATACAGACACACACAAGCAAGCACGCACATAAACATTCACGCACACGTGCTCACTCATAAACACACACACACACACACGCTAGGCATGTGGCAGTAAAAAATGAGAGGTGATATATATGTTAACCTGTGTCCTGCACCCCCATGTGATATATATTAACTTGTGCTCCCCCCCCCCCCCCGCAGTACTGCCAGCAACTCTCCGCGCAGCACCCCGGGCAGCTCCCCCTCCGTGCGCCGCCGTGTCCTGGGGGGGCGGGCCAGCGAGGGGGAGGGGGGCGGGTCCGACAGCCCCCTGCCGCCCACGCCGTCCTCCTCGTCCTCCTCCTACCCCCTCGGCCCGCGGAACTTCGCCCGCAATGCCAAGGTAAGCGGCGACGTAACCGGCGGTTACGGCGGTAACGCCCGTCTCCGAGCGCTTGTGTCGGCGCGGAGGAGGAGAACGGGGCGTCTCCCGCGCTCGGGATTCTGTGGCGGCCGCCTCGATCGAAGTTTGTGCCGCCTCCACAAAATTCTGTCTCTAGTGTCGTCAGGAAACGTCATAAATACGAGCGATCGGGTTTTCTCTGAGTTTAACTGCGTTCGGACGAGTAAGTTGTGTTTTTTTTGTTTTTTTTTGCACCCAGGCACGTCCAGTATTTTCAAAAAACATTTCCTAAATGGCGTCCTATCAGTTTAATTTTTTCAACCTTACAGATGTTGCTCGTAGACTGACCAATTTTGTTTAGAAAGAGTAGGAGCAGGTGAAAAGTCCCTACAGTCATCGTGTGATCGCTATCGGCCTTTAAAAAAAGTGTAATTCACATCACAACCAGATGCGGTAAATGTGATCACGTGACCTCGGTTGAAGTCCCACCTCTGCCTTATAGGGCGGCAGTGTAGTATAATGGCTAAGGAGTTGGCAAGCAAGGTACGTAACCTGCTCTGCTCCAGTATGTATCCAGCTGTGCATTGGATACAATGCAAGTCGCTCTGGATAAGAGCGCCTGCTAAATGCCTGTAATTAATGTCATTTTGAGGCAGGAGAAACCCAGAGAAAGCCTGCACGTTGCCCGTATATCTCCTCTATCCAGCGCTTTATTACTCTCTGCAAACATGGCGATCAGCGTTCCGATCAGTGGCAGCGCTCCGATCAGCACTCCGATCTGAACTCCGATCAGTGGCAGCGCTCCGATCAGTGGCAGCGCTCCGATCAGCACTCTGATCAGCACTCCGATCAGTGGCAGCGCTCCGATCAGCTCTCCGATCAGTGGCAGCGCTCCGATCAGCGCTCTGATCAGTGGGAGCACTCCGATCAGTGGCAGCGCTCCGATCAGTGCTCCGATCAGTGGCAGCACTCTGATCAGCGCTCCGATCAGTGGCAGCACTCCGATCAGCGCTCCGATCAGTGGCGGCACTCCGATCAGCGCTCCGATCAGTGGCAGCGCTCCGATCAGCTCTCCGATCAGTGGCAGCGCTCCGATCAGCGCTCCAATCCATGCTCTGATCAGCGCTCCGATCAGTGGCAGCTCTCCGATCAGCGCGCTCCGATCCGCTCGCTCTCCGGTCCGCTCCAGGGTTTGGCGCGGGCGGGCGAGCGGAGGCTGTGGTCCTGCTGTTTGCGGGGGTAATAAAGTTGTGATTTACGGGGCTGTCTGTGCGGTGTGGGCGCTGGCCCTGCGGTGATGACGGGCAGATCGAAGCTGGCAGGGGACGGGCGTTAAGTGCCCGCCGCTCGATGTTTTCCCCGCCCGGAGGCGTTCAGATGCAGCGGGTACGGTTGGGTATAGCGTGGCACCGTACCCAACACGAGGACCCCCCCCCCCCCCGCCCCTTCCAAAAAAAAAAAAAAAAATTAACAAAAGAAAGAAGAAATTTTATGTTGATATAGTTTGTTGTTATGATGGGAAAAAGCAGTGTTTCCTGTAGAATTGATCTCTTGTGGTGGTGGGTGTCTGAAAGGGGGGGGGGAGGCGGGGGTGTAGCAAAGGAAAGAAAGTTTAAGACTATGAAAACAGAACCTCTTGAGACTTTTTTATATCTAAATCTATCTTTTAGCTTTGACGAGCTCTTGATACAAGGAATAGCAGTTTGCAAGAGCTAAAAAGTAGATTTAGTAGATGCACTTTAAAACCATAAAAGGTTTGTTAACCCTTGTATTGTTTGTAAATATTGAAGCAAAATAGGCCTGTATTTGAGTTATGGTGGGGTGAGAACAATTAAAAGAGCACATTGTCCATCTAGACGTTCTATCTTCAAGAATAGAGGACTATATAACCAAAATTGATACTCAAGAAAAGTTACATATTGCACTTTAAAGGGACACTCTTCTGCTAAATTAACTCAATTACCATGACAAAATAGTACTTCGTTAGAATGTTTTATCTTTTTATTTAACAATATAATTTGAGCTGGGTCCACATTCAAAGCACTCTCTCTCTCTGTCTCTCTCACACTCAATGACAGAGTTTACATGCACTGTCCATGCAAAAAAAAAGGAAAAAGTGAGAAAAATGGCTTTAAAAATTCTGTTCTGTTACATTCTAATTCTACTGAGAAGCATGATACAAAAATTTCCTAACTAACTTAGACGCTTGATTAATGTATTTTTTATTAGCTAGTTTTATCTGTATTCATTTCTGGACACTGCAGCAGCTTGTGAGACTGCTCCTCTCGTTATAATCATAATCGTCATTAGAATGCAGCCCTCTTTGTCAGCTGTAGCCTAACTCTCAATTTTGCTAGCTCACTACATTCACAAAACCTTAAAAATAAACACTTTCCCTTTCGTTTTCATGGGAAAAAATCACCATGTTGTAGTATGGAAATGGAGGTAGTTGAATCACTCAAACATTTTAAATGCCCTTTTTAAAAAAAATATTCGCGCTGTTTTGGCGATTTGCCAACATTTTGCGGCCGTTATAACAGTAGCTCTAGATTTTTTTTAAAAAAATGGTAGGCACTTGCGTAGCTCAACTGAAACAGGTTCGGCTTCCGCTCAAACAAACACTGTTTATTTTCAGATAACGTTACATATTTAACACATTTATTTTTTACTTGTCCGATCAGACAACTGAATGAGGCATTCCACTTGCCCGAACGGAGTTAGAATCCGCCAGTTGTCATCACCGAATGATAGTTAACGCCAGTGCTTGAGATGGGCAGGAGCTGTCGGGACTTGTATGTGAATACCGACTCTTCTTTTGATTACCAACATTAATTTATTTTAAACAGTATGTATTTTGAGGAGTAGGTACCGGCACTTATTTTGGTCCAATTAAAACACTGGTTAACACTATGGTATTTTTGTAATATTTGAAGCGTCGCTACCTACCTTTGACAGACCGTGCGACCTTCGCGCGCTGCAAGTCATCCGACCACCCCAGAAAGGAGCAAGCACTGAGCGCGCGGCCTAGGCTCTTTTTGAAAATAAATATGTGGACGCGACAGTATGGATTTGAAAGCGCATTTAGGCAGAAATATTTAGAAAGTTTAACATTTTTAGTTTATGAATTTAATATATAGGCTATATATATATTTTTTTTATTTTTTTTATTTTTATTTTTTTATTATGGTGTGGCGGCAAGGATTTTGCCGTGGCGCCACGCCACGACAAAACCTTACCAGCGGAAACGTTGGGTGTGGGCGCTGGCCCTGCAGTGATGACGGGCAGATCGAAGCTGGCAGGGGACGGGCGTTAAGTGCCCGCCGCTCGATGTTTACCCCCCGTGTCGGAGGCGTTCAGATGCAGCGGGTACGGTTGGGTATAGGGTGGCACCGTACCCAACACGAGGACCCCCCTCCCCCCCCGCCCCTTCCAAAAAAAATAAAAAAAATTTACAAAAGAAAGAAGAAATTTTATGTTGATACAGTTTGTTGTTATGATGGGAAAAAGTGGTGCTTGTGAGCAGTCAGCCTGCCTCATGTTATTGGTAAATTTGGAGGATCTTGGCTAACAGCAGAGAGGACCGGTCTGGACGTCATGGTGCTGAGATTTTGGCCTGGATTATCGCCAATTTCCACAGAAAAACATTTTTTATTTTCACTCACATCAAGCTCAAATGCGGAGAGACGGACTGGTGCTAGACAGATTGGCGCTCGAGGCCATTCGAGTGGCCGGTCACCAACGAGCCGGCCGCAGACGAAGCGAGGGCGGTAAGCCGGCGCGCTGAAACGCGAGGACTGAGCGCGTGCGGGTCGATGACTGAGCGCGTGCGGGTCGATGACTGAGCGCGTGCGGGTCGATGACTGAGCGCGTGCGGGTCGAGGACTGAGCGCGTGCGGGTCGAGGACTGAGCGCGTGCGGGTCGATGACTGAGCGCGTGCGAGTCGATGACTGAGCGCGTGCGGGTCGAGGACTGAGCGCGCGCGGGTCGATGACTGAGCGCGTGCGGGTCGAGGACTGAGCGCGTGCGGGTCGATGACTGAGCGCGTGCGGGTCGATGACTGAGCGCGTGCGGGTCGATGACTGAGCGCGTGCGGGTCGATGACTGACGGGCTGTTTGCGCGTAGACAGCTGAGTGCGACCGGGCCCAGCGCGGCGGCCGACGCCGGTCTCCCTGTCGCTCTTGTCGTTGTGAACGGGAGTTAGCCTGATGCTAGCGCCGCGAGCCGCCCCCCCCGCTCCTTCACTGACCCTGCGCTCTCTTCGTCTCCCTCTCTTTCAGAAGATGCAGAGCTGGTACAACGTGAGTACGAGTCGTTTCGTTTCGCTGGCGGGCTGCTCACGCCCTGGCGCCCCTGCTTCTGCTGATGCCTCGCAGTACACCTCCTTCTCCCTCTCTCTCCTTCCTGTGCCCCCTGCAACCTTGTCACTTTGTGTTCTGTCCATTCTTCATTCCTTACCTCTGCCTCCCTCACTGTTTTCCCCTGATCTCTCTCTCTCTCTCTCTCTCTCTCTCTCACTCTCTCTTTCTCTCTCTCTCTCTCTCTTTCTCTCTGGGTTTGTCTTTGGATATGAGATGCTTTTATTTGATGCTAAAAGAACTTGCTTGTTAGCACTACCTGTACTAGCAGCGTTTAGCTGAAATGGTTTGTTGCTTCCAGACTAAAGATACTAGTTTCTTGCTCCCTCTCTCTCTCTCTCTTGGTCTCTCTCTTACTCTGTCACTCTTTTTCTCCCTCTCTCTCTCTCTCTCTTTGTCTCTCTCTTACTCTGTCACTCTCTCCCTCTCTCTCTCTCTCTCTCTCTGTCTTCCCTCACTCACACTCCCTCTCTTTCAGGTGCTCAGCCCCACGTACAAGCAGCGGAACGAGGACTTCCGTAAGCTCTTCAAGAAGCTGCCGGACACCGAGAGGCTTATTGTGGGTGAGTCCTGTGAGGCGGTGAGGGGGGGGGGGGGCAGGCGGTCTGAAGCGGGTCTGCGCGACTGGACCCGTCCGATCAGGTGACTGGGCCCTTCAGCCCCGCCGCAGATTTGGAGAGGCTCTCCGGGGTCCCCGTCTCCCGCCCCGCGGTCTGCTCTGCGGAGGTTCTGCCGCCGGGCCGCCGGAGCCAGAACAGTCCGGTTTGACGCATCTCCCGGGCGCGATCGGATTCAGTGCGCTGGCAACGGGCAGTCCTTAGCAACCAGCGCCTCCTGTAGTAAAGGAAAAGGGAAGACTTCTTTTTTTCTCTCGTTAACAGCTCTCGTTATTCAACTAGTGTCGGGGCCCCAGCATGCAAGCAAAAGTGTGTGAAACAAAAAAAAAAGAAAACTCAAAACAAAACGTTAACAAAACAAGCCAAAAGCACTAAGAGAATTCACCCAAAAGCGTTCGGAAAAATGATTCCTCCAGCCGTTAGAGAGCACGTTGCCCCTCTGTGACACCGGACGGTTTTTATAGCCTCTTTAGGCCTTACTCACCTCTGACCTTGGCCTGCAGCAAGCTTTAAAGGAGTACCATGGTGGTTGAACGTGACACTTCCCAGTTGTCTTTAGGCAACAACAAAACAAATGTGCATAATTTTTTTATTATTCAGTCATTTCAATGTACATTAAAACGTATTTTTCTAAGCCTAAATTTCCCACTATAAAAATTCACCCGAACCGTCTGGGCGTGGTAATGAGAACTGTCAGTTAGCTATGATTGACAGACCGTGCCCCGTTACCATAGCTACCCCCATGATACGCGCTTTTTGGGAGACTGAATTTTCACAAGCTAGCTACCTTAGTAGTATATTAAGTATCGATAGATAGCTAAGGTAAGGACGTTGACTTGTATCCAATTATAATTTTTGCTATCTAGCTAGCCAAGTTAAGATAAAAGCACAACTATAACGTCCTCATAAAAGCAAACTAGCAAGCTAACATTATCGATAACATTGCCTTATGAAAGCAAACCTCCTAGCTAGCTAACGTTAGCTAGCTAGCTAAATGAATATAACCAGAAATAATCTAAATCCTAAGGCACTCTAATTTAAGTGAACCTAACGTTAGTCAAATATTTGCATTGTCTTGCCTGTAAGCCAGCGGCGCAAACTATGGACGGTGTGCCCTGTCAGATTTCTTTACGGGGCGTGGAAATGGGGGTGGTTACTATATTCGTGACGTAGAAAAATGACAACTTTCTCAACCGGTTGAAAATAGGACGATGAATTTAAAACGCATATTTCTCCAAAAATACAGAACGGACATATTTAATACTTTGCTCATTGTGTTTCTTCGATGCCTCTTGTGCAAATAGCACATAAAACCGAGAAAGTGTGAAAATCACCATGGTACTCCTTTAAAAGAGTGGCCACGCCTCCTGCCCAGCTCTCTGCTCTGTCGTCTCTGTCGGTGATCTTCGCTCCTGGACCTGGCGGGCCGCAGGGTCTGCTGGTTTTTGTTTTGGCCTTAATATCAGCAGCCAGGTCAGACCCAAGGAACCCAGCTGATGTGTGTTAACTGTGTAATACACTGCTCTAATTGATCTGTTATGTGCCGGGTAACGACAAAAACCAGCAGATCCTGCGGCTCTCCAGGACCAGGAATGAAGATCTCTGGACTATAGGGGAGACTGAAGGAACGTAGGAGTTGACCGTCTGGTTGTCCTGCACAATCTGTGGTGCTGTGGCTTGCCCTGATTGGGCTCTGTCTTATCTGTAGTACAGGCTCTTGTTCAGTGTGACTTGCACTGCCTTTTGCGTGCTATAAATGTATACAGCAGGGCATTTACAGTAGCAATTCAGCTTAAGTACTTTGCTCAAAGGTATAGGGGCAATGCCCCATGTAAGAATAGGACCTGCAGCCTCCTGAGGTACAGTGCCAGTTTTTACAATGCCATTACGCTATGCTGCCCCTTGTGTGCTGTGTATGCCGCCCTCATCTTCCTCTCTGGCCTCTCCTCCTCCTCCTCAGACTACTCCTGTGCGCTTCAGAAGGACATCCTGCTGCAGGGTCGGCTCTACCTGTCCGAAAACTGGCTGTGTTTCTACAGCAACATCTTCCGCTGGGAGACCACAGTGAGTGACGTGCGCACGCTCACACAGAAACACGCGCACGCTCACACAGAAACACACGCACGCTCGCACACAAACACGCGCACGCTCGCACAGAAACATGCGCACGCTCACACAGAAACACACGCACGCTCACACAGAAACACACGCACGCTCCCACAGAAACACACGCACGCTCACACAGAAACACACGCACGCTCACACAGAAACACACGCACGCTCACACAGAAACACACGCGCACGCTCGCACAGAAACACACGCACGCTCACACAGAAACACACGCACGCTCACACAGAAACACACGCACGCTCACACAGAAACACGTGCACGCTCACACAGAAACACACGCACGCTCACACAGAAACACACGCTTACGCTCACACAGAAACACACGCTTACGCTCACACAAACACACGCACGCTCACAGACACACGCGCACGCTCACACAGAAACACGCGCACACTCACACAGAAACACACGCACGCTCACACAGAAACACACGCACGCTCACACAGAAACACGCGCACGCTCACACAGAAACACGCGTATGCTCACACAGAAACACACGCACGCTCACACAGAAACACACGCACGCTCACACAGAAACACGCGTACGCTCAATCAGAAACACGCGCACAGAAACACGCGCACGCTCACACAGAAACACGCGTGTGCTCACACAGAAACACGCGTACGCTCGCACAGAAACACACACGCACGCTCACACAGAAACACACGCACGCTCACACAGAAACACACGCACGCTCACACAGAAACACGCGTACGCTCACACAGAAACACGCGCACGCTCACACAGAAACACACACGCGTATGCTCACACAGAAACACACGTTTGCTCACACAGAAACACACGCACGCTCACACAGAAACACACACACGCTCACACCGTCCCTGTAGCGCTCACACTACAAGCTGCTGAAGAACAGGCCACGACCGGTTAAATACAAGCTGCTGAAGAACAGGCCCCCCCCCCCCCCCCCCCCCCCCCCCCCCCCCCCCACCTCGCTGAGCGATGGACAGGGATCCGCCGTCAGTCTGTTCACACCCCCCCCTCCCTGCCCCCCCCCCACCCCACCCCACAGATCACCATTCTGCTGAAGGACGTGACCACGCTCACCAAGGAGAAGACGGCCAAAGTCATCCCCAACGCCATCCAGATCAGCACTGACCACGACAGGGTGAGAGAGCGAGCGAGCGTGTGGGTGGGCGAGCGGGGGAGG
>CM045883.1:86727394-86734894 GCA_025169545.1 Anguilla japonica | reverse complement strand
GATCGGGCCTGTGCGGGAACCGTTTGCACGGTTTGTATAGAGTGAGGATCTCCTCATTGCCATAGCGCCTTTGCTTGGCCCTGACAGGAAAGCCTGTCGTTCTCCCCCCCCCCCCCCCCCCCACACTCTGTAAGTGGCATCATAGGAGTAATTAACGTGCTGTTTGCTGATTGGCTGTCCCGTACCTGCGCAGGTGAGGTGGAGTCCTTCTGCGGGGACCTGAGTGGGCGGCTGCACATAAACATGGTGGTGCGGATGGGCGTGGACAAGCTGCACGACCTGCTCTTCTCCGCGGACACACACTTCATACAGCACCTCTTCTCCCAGAGGCACTTCACTGGTGAGTAAACACACACACACACACACACACACACACACACACACACACACACACACTTCATACAGCACCTCTTCTCCCAGAGGCACTTTACTGGTGAGTAAACACACACACACACACACACACACACTTCATACAGCACCTCTTCTCCCAGAGGCACTTTACTGGTGAGTGAACACACACACACACTTATGCCCACACGTATACACACACGCACACGTGTATACATATACACACACATGCACATAACACAAATATTACATTACATAACATTGCAGGCATTTAGCAGAGTGTCTTATGCAACTTTTACATAGCATTTTTACATTGCATCCATTTATACAGCTGGATATGTCCTGAAGCAGTGCAGGTTAAGTACCTTGCTCAAGGGTACAACGGCAGTGTCCTACCCAGGAATCGAACCTGTGACCTTCAGGTTACAAGACCAGTTCCTTACCCATTATACTACACTGCCACCCATACACACACTCACACAAACACACACATATATACATATACACACACACACACACACACACATACACACACTCACACAAACACACACATATATACATACACACACACACACACACACACACATACACACACTCAGGCACACACTCTCTCACATTAAAAAAAAAAAAAATCCCCTTCATCCCCTGCCCTGCTGTCTGCCTCTGATTTTTCCGATGTGGCTGTGCGTGATTTCCAGCGTAGGCCCGGTCCCCCCCCCCCCCCCCCCCCCCCCCCCCCGTCAGGGTTCTGTGGCCAAGGGCAGCCGTGACACTCCCTGGGCTGCAGAAACGCAGGCAGCCGGAAAAAAAAAAAAAAAAAAAAGAAAAACTCCACCACCAATCGCCTGCGGGTTTGATAATGAGAACCGTTAACCAGCCTGGTGAATTTGACCTTCCACTGCCCCCCCCACCCCGCTCCCTCTCCTCCGACCCTCCAATCACAGCCCTGCTGTGGGAGGAGCCTCACGGAGAGTTCCGTAGTCACTGCAGGATCGTGAGAGGGAGGGAGAGTGAGCGTGGCCGGATGTTTGGGGTTAAAGCTGCGGTTCGGGCTTCCCTGCTGGTTAAGAGCATCGCTGCATGCGCCATGCAGACAGGAAGTGCATTGTACCGAACTCAGCCCTCCCTGGGCTGCCAGGTCTGCGTACGGACAGGAAGTGCATCGTGGCGAACTCAACCCTCGCTGGGCTGCCAGGTCTGCGTACGGACAGGAAGTGCAGCGTGGCTACCACTGCTAACGCTGTGTCCGCGCTGGGTTGCCAGGTCTGCGTACAGACAGGAAGTGCATCGTGGCGAACTCAACCCTCGCTGGGCTGCCAGGTCTGCGTACAGACAGGAAGTGCAGCGTGGCTACCACTGCTAACGCTGTGTCCGCGCTGGGCTGCCAGGTCTGCGTACAGACAGGAAGTGCATCGTGGCGAACTCAACCCTCGCTGGGCTGCCAGGTCTGCGTACAGACAGGAAGTGCAGCGTGGCTACCACTGCTAACGCTGTGTCCGCGCTGGGCTGCCAGGTCTGCGTACAGACAGGAAGTGCATCGTGGCGAACTCAACCCTCGCTGGGCTGCCAGGTCTGCGTACAGACAGGAAGTGCAGCGTGGCTACCACTGCTAACGCTGCGTCCGCGCTGGGTTGCCAGGTCCATGCTTGCCAGCCGGTCTGAAGGCTGCTGAGCCCGTAGAGGACACTGTGCCCATTCGGGGTTTCGGTTTTTTTGCCGGCGGCCCCCACCCCCCCCTCCGCCTGCCCTCTCCCTCCCTCCTCCTCCTCCCTTTCTCTCTGTCCTTCTCAGCACATCGCTTTTGTCCTGTTAATGAACGCTCTTTGGGTTTGTTTACGCTTTGTTAGCCTCTCTCTCCCTCTCTCTCACAGTCTCTGCCTCTCTCGTCACTTTCTGTCCCTCCGTTCTGCTGCTCTGTCGTTCTCTCAGGGCTGTCGTGTTTGCGGTGCTGGTGAAATGTGCTGTTCTGTGCGGTGCTGTGCGGGAGAAAGTGGTTGGTTTTGTGGTGCGTGTTGTCTATGACAGTGAGGACCTTCCAGGAAAGTTTGAAGGAGGACTAATCCTGTCTTCTCTTTTTCTCTTTGGCTCTGCTCGTTCTGTCTCTCCTTCTGTCTCTGTCCTCTCCCCCTCTTCTCACTGTCTTCCCTCTTTTTCCTCCCTTTTTCCTCACTTCTTTGTCCTCTTGGTTTACTTCACTCCCTTTTTTTCACTCTCATGATCCCCCCCCCCTCTCTCAATGGTCTCAAATACCAATGGTTGTATGTTTCTTTCTGTAAAGGTTTGCGTTCTGTTGCTTTGTTCAACTTTTTCTCCTTTCCTTTTTCTTTTTTTCTGTTTGTCTTTCTTGTGTGTGTCTTGGTATTTGTTGTTCTTTTTGATTTGGTGGTTTCTTTGTTTTGCTGTGCCGAATGGCGGGAACATATTGTACAGTAAAGGTTTGTTAAAACTCAAATCTCTCTCCCTCTCCCTCTCCCTCTCCCTCTCCCTCTCCTCTCTCCCTCTCCCTCTCAGATCTGAACGTGCGTGACTGGCAGCAGGACGGCGTTGGTGGAAGCACCAGCAGAGTGCTCAGCTACACCATCGCCATAAACAACCCGCTGGGCCCCAAAACCGCGCCCGTGGTGGAGACGCAGGTGAGCAGGCCGGACGGCTCGCCGACATCACTCCCTCGCTCGCTCGCTCGCTCGCTCCGTCAAACAGTCTCTCTCAGTTAACTTAACTTAACCATAATTTTACTGACAAAAGTGTTGATTACAGGCATTTCGCAGACGCTCTTATCCAGACCGACTTACACAACTTTTTATTTTTTTGTTTTTTACATTGTATCCATTCATACAGCTGGATATATACCGAAGCAATTCAGGTGAAGTACCTTTGCTCAAGGGTACAACGGCAGTGTCCTACCCAGATATCGAACCTATGACCTTTCGGTTACAAGCCTAGTTTCTTATTCACTCTGCTACACTGCCGTCCTAAGGAGGCAATTCTTTCATAAATATGGTTCATTTTGGTTAGTGACGTGTTCTTTTGAATATTTGCTTCTTTTTTTTTCCCCTCCAGTTTTACTGGCCGCTCACATGTTAAAGTACTTGAAATTTATATTTGACCCAGGTCTGATTGAAGCTTCTGGCGCTGTTCCTAGTGATTGGCTCTCTCCCCCATTACGAGCCTCGACGAGGCCCCCTGCTGGCCACAGCCGGGGCTGCAGAAGGTCAAATCGGCTTGCGGATAACTCATGGAACTCAGCTTTCCCACGGCACAAGAACGCCGCTAAAAATGTTTCGGTCTGGGGGGATGCGCCGGAGAAATGTGTGGATCACGGTCCTGTGGTCTTTCGAGAGCCATGGAAGGGGGGGAAAACAGCCGAGATACAAAAAGAAAAAAGAAAGAAACGGTGTTTTTATCCGTTTCTTTAGCTGGAAGTGCAGCGCTTCCTGGCCGACTCACTGCGCCGATGTCGCTATTGCCCGTCGTGCGGCGGCGGCGGCAGTGCGCTCGCGTTGCCGTGGCAGCGGCGAGCGCTACGTGGCGGCGGGTTAATGGGGCTCCTTTTCGGTCCTCCTCAGACCCTGAACAAGAGCAGCGCGCGGGGAGAGTGCTACGTGGTGGACTCGGAGGTCATCACCTCCGGCATCCCGTACCAGGACTACTTCTACACCGTTCACCGATACTGCCTCACCTCCGTCAACCGCCACAAGAGCCGGCTCAGGTGAGGCCGCCCACCTGCCAAAAAACACCCTGCCACGTGCTTATCAAAGCTTTTAGCTACTGACAGTTACTTTGTTTGGTTTATCTCCCTCTGTCTCTCCCCCCATCCCTCACTCCACCCCTCTCTCCGTCTCTCCCTCCATCCCTCCCTCCGTCTCTCCCCCTCCCGTCCCGCAGGGTGTCCTCGGACATCTGCTACCGGAAGCAGCCGTGGAGCCTGGTGAAGGCCCTGATAGAGAAGAACACCTGGAGCGGCATCGAGGAGTACTACAGACACATGGGTGAGCGGCGTGGCACGCGTGCGCTGTCCGCTTCTGACCGCTTCTGTCCGGTTCTGTCCGGTTCTGACCGGTTCTCTTCTCTCTGTGCATGCGGGGCTGTGGGCCCTGTCCGGTTCTGTCCAGTTCTGTCCGCTTCTGTCCGCTTCTGACCGGTTCTATCCGGTTCTGACCGTTTCTATCCGGGTCTGTCCGGTTCTCTATGCATGCAGGGCTGTGGGCTCTGTCCGGTTCTGTCCGGTTCTCTTCTCTCTGTGCATGCGGGGCTGTGGGCCCTGTCCGGTTCTGTCCGGTTCTGTTCTCTCTGAGCTGTGGGCACTCCTGTGGCCCTGCGGGGCGTGGTTGGCCCCGGCTCTCGTGTCTCACGGGCTCGCTGGAGTCCGTTTTCTGTCCTTCTGCGTGGGCACAGGGATTATCACCTCCCCGCTTACTGTCCTCTCCTCTTTCCCTCCCCTGCTTTTCCCCCTCCTCCCCGGTTTATTTTGGGAATGTCTGGCACAACACGTTTGTTTACTGCTTGTGTTATGTCCTCTCCTCTTTCCCCATCTTACACTCTCTCTCCCTCTCTGTTACACTCCCTCGCTTTCCCTCGCTCACACTCACTCTCCCTCTCTCCCTCCCTTTCTCACACTCTGTCACTCTCTCTTCCTGTATCTCACATACATTCTCACTCTCCCTCTCTCTCTCCCTCTGTCCCTCTCTCTCCCCCTCTCCCTCTCTCTCTCCCTCTCTCTCTCACTCTCTATCTCTCCCTCTGTCCCTCTCTCCCCCTCTGTCTCTCTCTCTTTCTCTCTCTCCCTCTCTCTCTCTCAGAAATGGAGGTGTGTAAGCTGGAGACCCTGCTGCAGTCGGAGGTGTCGGTGGTGGGGGCGGGAGAGGGGGGCGCAGCCGACGCAGCCAAGACCCCGCCCGGCCTGCGCAGACGCAAACGCACCTGCTCCCGGCGAGGGGGAGAGAGAGAGAGGGAGGGAGGGGTCGGCGCGGGCGAGCGGGGCGGAGGAGGCCCCGGGGAGGACAGAGAGAGGAGGGAGGCGGGTGAGTCCCGGGACACAGCCGAAAGCGGGAGAGCGAGGGGGGGGGCCCAAACCCCTCCGTCTGCGGGCGGATATCTCTAGTGACCTCTAGTGGCCGGATGCAGAATGGCACATTTTAGGGTCTTGAGTATGTTTGGGTATATACACATTTAGGGGACGTATTGTGACAAGGATTGTAAATTTGCATATAGTGTGCAAGTGTGTATTTAATGCCCAAGTGTGCAGGGATTTCAAAACAGTTGGGACACACTGTTTGTACTCTGGTCTTTATTTCAAGTCATGTATTGTAGTCACGCTACTGTTAATAGCTAGTAACAGCTGTGCAGTGATGTGGGCTTGCTAACTACAGGCAGATAAATCGAGCTTGCTAACATTGTGTTCACATTAACAATATAAGCATGATGCACCATATGAATCAAATATCTCTGCATTCATCTCTCTTTGGGCTGCTCAGGCGCTCAGTACCTGAAGCTGGGAGATCGATCCCGGGGGGGCGGCGGCATCTCCACCATCCTGCTCATCGTCAGCTTCATGTGAGTCCAGCCGTCTGCCGCGGGGAGGTCACTTATACAGTATAGTGCTGTATTTATACAGTGCAGTGCTGTATTTATATCGTACAGTGCTGTATTTATACTGGGCAGTGCTGTATTTATACTGTACAGTGCTGTATTTATACTGTGCAGTGTTGTGTTTATACAGTACAGTGCTGTATTTATGCTGGGCAGTGCTGTATTTATACAGTACAGTGCTGTATTTATACTGTGCGGTGTTGTGTTTATACAGTACAGTGCTGTATTTATGCTGGGCAGTGCTGTATTTATATCGTACAGTGCTGTATTTATACTGGACAGTGCTGTATTTATACAGTACAGTGCTGTATTTATGCTGGGCAGTGCTGTATTTATATCGTACAGTGCTGTATTTATACTGGGCAGTGCTGTATTTATACAGTACAGTGCTGTATTTATACTGGACAGTGCTGTATTTATACAGTACAGTGCTGTATTTATGCTGGGCAGTGCTGTATTTATATCGTACAGTGCTGTATTTATACTGGGCAGTGCTGTATTTATACTGTACAGTGCTGTATTTATACTGTGCAGTGTTGTGTTTTATACAGTACAGTGCTGTATTTTATGCTGGGCAGTGCTGTATTTATACAGTACAGTGCTGTATTACAGTGCTGTATTTATACTGTGCGGTGTGTGCTGTATTTATACAGTACAGTGCTGTATTTATGCTGGGCAGTGCTGTATTTATATCGTACAGTGCTGTATTTATACAGTACAGTGCTGTATTTATACAGTACAGTGCTGTATTTATACTGGGAAGTGCTCTATTTATACAGTACAGTGCTGTAAAAGGGTAGCGTTCTTGCTCTGTCTCTCTTCTTTCGCTGCACTGTGTGTGTTCTCTATGGCCAGACTGGGCTGATGCTTCCCTGCTGCTTACTAACCTCATCCTCAGGTTTCTGACTCCTCCTCCCTCTCTGTCTCCTTCTTTCCTCAACTTTCGCCTGTCCGTAGGATCTGTGTCAGGTACTGTATCTCCTGTGTGTGTGTGCGTGTGTGTGTGTGTGTGTGTGTGTACACTCGTGCGTGCGTGTGTGCGCGAGTACGTGCGTGTGTGTATGTGTACACTTGCACGTCACACACGTGTGTGTGTATGTGTGTGTACACTCATGCGTGCGTGTACACTTGCGCATCGTGTGTGTGTGTGTGTGTGTGTGTGTGTGTGTGCAGAAGCTGAGGGCTTGACTTGCTGGGTTAAATGAACTGAAGCTGAATGAGCCGTTGGGTAGCTGAGCTTCACTGGGTAGTGAGCTGTGTGCCTCATACTGCAGCTGCTCTGAACAGCACTAATGAGCAGTCTTTATCTTTACACTTTGGGATTTCTGCTGTCCAACCTTTCTCTTTGTCTTCTTTTTCCCTTTCTTTCTCCATCCCTCATATATCATAATTCCTGCTTATATATCATTCCATTCATGCATTTCACCCCCCTCTCCCCCTCTCTCTTCTCTCCTCTCTCTCTCTCTCTCTCTCTCTCTCCCTCTCTCTCTCTCTCTCTCTCTCTCCCCCTCTCCCTCTCTCTCTCCCTCTCTTTCTCTCTCTCTCTCTCTCTCTCTCTCTCTC
>CM045883.1:86645590-86696191 GCA_025169545.1 Anguilla japonica | reverse complement strand
AAAGCTAGCTGGCATTCAAACCCGTTTCAGAGGGTCTTAGAAAGTTGGGCGATTATGCCTGCACTCCGCCGACCACACCATTTTAAAAAAGCAAGACAGCGTTAGGGGAGATTAATTTGATTTGACCATGGTTTCATGCAGTTTTATTAAATAATTTATAACTGTATGGTATAAAGCGAGAAGGAACTATTTTTCTTGATAGAATCATTGTTTTTCATAGAATTAGGGACCAGTTTTTGTTTAACAACGGTGCAAATGGAACTACCCCAAACAGAGTTTTGCTCTTGACAACGGTACAAATAATATGCCCAAACGTCTCACGGAAGATTATTTCACTTTCAGCGGGGTGGTCATCCGAAAAAATAAATAAATATAGAAGAAACCATATATAGTCATTGTTGGTAACCCCGAATGTCATAGGCTAAGTGGAGATAAACCCCTCCGGGCTGTCCTGTTATTGGAAAATAATGTAGCCTACCGTTGAGGGCTGGTTAAGCGACCGTAGCCCACCATTATTTTCCAATGTAGGTTGGGCTCCGTGGTCGTCTTTATTCATTGGGACTATATCATATCATATTACAACTACAAAGGATGAATATAAAAGGGGCCAGGTGAGCGAGAGGGAAAGACACGTCTAATCACTCGCTGGCTCTGGATGGGAAATGAACCTCGTGTATTGCATGATGTGTCACTAAATTAGCATTTTTGATCATGGTTATCTGTGGAGCTGGTCGTCCAGCAGTCTTGATCCTCACCTGCTGCGGATGGTAAACTGTGGAATAGCTGGCTGACAACAAGTAATCCACAGATATTCTTCCCCCATCCCACTCTCTGTGTCTGCGTCCGTGCCTCTCTGTGACCCCCCTCACTCCGCTGCCGTTAATTGCCCCCTCGTTAGGAATAACCCTTTTTCCCCCTCCATCAAAATCCATTCTCGCCATTAAGCTCAGTCCCTCAAGAGGCTGCTACAACAAGCTAACTGTTGCGTTGGCTAACGCAAGTAGCTGTAAGCTAGACCCTGCCGATGGGAAAAAATGGGAAACGTAAATCTGAAAAGGGAAATTTGGACAACCTCCTCTGCCTCTATGGACCAGCCTCCTCCCTTTGTTGAAAAGGCTTAAATAAAATGCAATTTTTAGTGATGTCGCTTCCAAAAGTAGTTCGCAATTTGCACGTTATAATACAATACAGTGGTAGAGACTAGTGTTACAGACTAGTGTTCACACAGAATGATGTGAAAAGCCCAGCGTTTCACCTGGCTTATTAGTGCTTGCTGATTTCGGTTGCTGTAGCACTGTACACTCTTCGTATGAAAATGCAGCCAGCTTTACCAATTTTAATTTTCAGAGGTTAATCAGACAAAATAAATTAAAATGGAGCGATCATTTTCAGTGCATTCCTAGTCCCTGACTGAATATTTCAGTAACAGGATGAAGAGATCAAGATGAAGTCATCAAACAGGTGAGGAGCAGACTGGGGACCGGCGGCGGAGGCCGGGCGTGGCTACAGGGGACTGTCGCCACAGGGGCGTCCGTCACCCCCCGTCCAACACTCCCCAACTTACTCCAGTCACCGGGGCCTGGAAGAGAGTCAGAACATCACACACCACTTTGGGCATACCCACCTCGTCACTCAAGTGTGCTGGGCTGTCATAGCACAGATCTGGACAGAAATGCTGCACAAGGGCTGGAGACATTCAGTTCCACAGCCACCCATTACATGACGCCACCTCTGCCTTGCCCGATGAAATTTAAGACCAGTCGTTTACTACCCCAAAGGACAATTCAAGAGACTCACTAGCAGCGGCACATGTGCGGGGGGACCTGCAGTGTGATGCCATCGTATCGTAGCTCCAGTGAACTTACATATCTTATTTGTTTCCAATTAGAAACATTTTTCTCATGTTGAGTTCCTTTAACCTGGTTTGTTTGGTTTAATCCCCTGCGTCCATCCACTTACAGCATGTTATATGAGAATTAATATGGACAAAGCAGCAAGCCAGCCATGTAGGTCTAGAACGAAGCTGTCTGTGTCCCTGTTTAGTTTCCCCTTCCCTAATCCTATTCTCTTGTCTTTCTCAAGTTACCCTGAAGATCCCCTCTCTCTCACACAGACACACAAACACACACGTCCCTTAAGGTGTGGTACAACATTACCCAATGTCGGTGGCTCTGGCTCCAACGTGGGGGCATTCTGAAATCAAATTACATGGCGCTTTGAACATTTTATACACTTGCATGTCATATTTAAACATAACAGATATGGCAGTGCAAATATGTTGCCTGATATCCCTCCTGTGATAAGTACAGTCTGTGTGTCATGTATGTGGCGGTGGCGACATTCTTACTCACCATTTCAGTCTTTCTCTCCAGATTTCAAGTCCTTCTCGGATGCTTCAAGTGTGAAAGACACACCTGCCTGTGTGTCGGTGGTCGGCCATGAAAACAGTGCTGTTTTTCTTGCAGGCGTGGAACCATGTTCAGGCGGGGGTGAAAAGAACTAGTGCACACTGGAATGGCATTCCCCAAGCCGTTCCCGGTCCCCACGATGTAGTCAGCCTTCCCCCTTTGTGAGCCGCCAGCCTTTGGTTGCATTTGGGCAACCGTCGTCCGAGCACTTCACACAGCTTATAAGCTGCAGCAGACGAAACAAACAGGAACTGAGAGACGCTCTGACCTGAAGCCTTGAGAGCAAGCTGGCCATGAAGCTCGGTTAGCAGGGGCAAAGGGTACCATATTACAGGAATCAAGATAAGTCGGATCGGACCTCCCCACCCTACAACAGGGCCCCCACATACTAGAGGACTTCTAGACAAGTAAGTCCCTGAATACACTCTCACATTTCACAACAATCTGTCCCAAATGATGGGCGTTTAGTCGCGGTGCTGCACACATTTCAGGATCCTGCAGAGACGAGAATCATTCAGCTTCACCCATTATAGCTTCGCCTCGTCCCACATCACCACCTCCGTCCTACATTATTTTTCCAATAGCAGGACAGCCGTCTGTAATAAGTCATGGATTCTTGGATGGATCATCAAACTTTGTAATACAGGAGCGCTTACATAAATGAACAAAAACATACAAACAGATCCCGCCATTAAACATATAGCATATATCAAACAGATCAGTATAGACCAAAAACAATTAAAAAAAAAAAAAAAACAGTAGCCTATAAATTATTTTACTTAATTGCCTATAAGGTAATGTTATATTCAGTTTAAGTAAAACAACAGATTTCTTTGTGAGTAGGATGTCTCCGACAAATGAGTGTGCGCTGTTGGATTCTGTCGAGGGCGGAGAGGGGGAGTCTCTTGGTAAAAATCCTGCCCCCATTACATTGTTAAACCCGCTAGTTCTCGCGATAGGGATGAATAACGTAATTCCGAAAATAACGTTATTTACCTTATTACTGCAGGATAATAGACACACAAGCCAGGCCAACCACAGGCCATGCGCTGCTGGGTCTGGCCACACATCAGTTCTACTTCTGTTTACATCTTGTGGCCCTAAATAACACGCATGGAGCGTTTATGCCAGGCGGGCCGGCCCTGCTGTGCATGCCAGGTGTGTGTGGATTTGTGTGTACATGTGTGTGTATGTATATGAGTGTGGGTGTGTGTTTGCGTGTGTGTGGTGTGTATGTGAGTGTATGTGTATGGGTGTGGATGTGTGTGTGTGTGTGTGTGTGTGTGTGTGGTGAGCCCTGCCAACCTTAGGGAAAATATTTTGGGTACCACAATAGTCAGTGTAGCAGCTTAGTTCACATGCTTTCGCACCACTTGTGATTGTGTTTTTATGGGTTTAGTGCTTCTGAGTTTCAGTGGAAAAGTACATTTTCCCTTTGGGATTAATAAAAGAATTTAATCTCTTTACGTCTCTTTTCGCCCTTAATTTCATATTATGGGTAGTCTTATGGTTTTAATTCATTAGAACATTAGTAATATGTATGGGAATATCCCTTCCTTAAAAGATTATATACACAGTATGCACATCAATAAACAAAGTGTTGTTGTGGGTTAGGGAAGCATTTCTTGAGGAATAATTTGTAGGAAATAGGGAATTAAATGTGTGGCTCTTTTTTAAAATTAAATTTTATTCATTTTCATGAAGAGTCCAATATTCGGCAAGGCTGTACAGAAGAGCAGACAAATATTTATTTGTGTTGGATAGGGAATGTTTTTCTGCTTATATGTTCAGAGAGGGACAAGATTGTCTCCTCACTCATTGCAATTTATCCTGTTTTAACAGGATCTATTTTTGTTTATGGCTGTCCCTTGCAGTGACACTGTAAGCCTAATATTAACTTAGAACCCAACTTAGTTTGGCTTAGTTTACCCCCCAAGTAACTGTATTTTAGCTAAACTGTAACTTAAGGATTGAATTGCGCTTATAGCACTTCTGCTTCTCATGACTGATATTGTCCCTTCTAATGAATGTATGCCGGCCTTCATTTTCTCGATTAGTTATTTCATTTAAATGATTAAACATTAGAAAAAGAAAGACTTTTTTAAGCATGAAGTCCGCATAGTGAATACGGTTTCCAGTTTTTCTTCTTCTTCAATTTCGTTTGTAGCGGAAAAATCGAGAAGAAGCGAAGCCAAAACATTCCGTTAACTCCCCCCCGTTGAAATGGAACAAACTAATGTCTGCTAGCTTTTCTTTGATCGCGATATCGGTGTAATACCTGGATTTGTTATAATGCCCCACGTTAAGCTTGCGTTAGAGCGTTTCCACCGCCCAGGAACTTTACCCCGGAACTAAAGGAACCTTTTGAGGAACTTCGATGCGTTTCCACCGCCCGGAACTAGGGGTCCTAAAGGCGCGTTTCCGCAGGAACTTTACCCCGGAACTAGGAACCTTTTGAGGAACTACGTGCGTTTCCACCGCAGGAACTAGGGTCTAAATTTAGTTCCGGGGGCTTTATTTACCTCAAAAGGTTCCTGCTCGGGGTAGTACTTTCCGAAAGTACAGGAACCTTTGGGTGGAGCTTGCAGCGCTGAACATTTCTGATTGGTCAGTACACGCAGCATTTTTTTGTATTTATTTTCAACCGCCATGTTTGAAAATATGCAGCCGCAAACCAATTTATTTTCATAATAACTTCAAATCAAACTTGTATGTTATGCGGCGCAGTAGCCTAGTTTTAGTTATAGCCTGCCAACGTCTTGGAATTATAACGTGTGCTCTTCTGTTCTTTTCTTGCTTTAGTATTCGTTTTATAAAATGCTAAGCATTCGTGCTGGACAGCATATTACGTACCAAAACATTCAAGCGGATTAATTCGGTTTGCTGAATATTTTCTTCCGGATTTTCTTTGTTAGTCCGTTGTAATTGACTCAAAACGTTTGATACAGTTATGTGAGGTATGCGGTAGTTCTGCGTAATTCACATTGTTGATACAGTAAAAGCAAACTGGAAATCACCTTCCGCACTTTTTTGTCAGAAAAATAACAGGTTAATTCTAGTAATGCGTCGCTTTGGCTTTTTCTGACTGCCGTAATTTTTACTCTGCCATTCTTCAATTCCACAAAAAGACCAGGAAGACTATGGACTAATTTATGGTGCATGGTTCGCATCTGGAGGGCACCTCGCTGCTCGGCTACGTAACTCGAGAAGAAGCAAGCGGTGGCTGTACCACTGCTAATTTAAATTTTCACGCAAGTCGAGTTTTCGTTCTATTCTTGTCATTTTGCGATTAGCCTATATGGAATTGACAATGAGAAAGTAATCAAACAGCAAATTGTTTACAACGTGTGCATGTTTTCTGCTGTTGTTGCCAGTTATATTGGAAATGTGAATGCATTCTGTACGCTTCGGATGTCAAGACATGAAAGTGAATGTTCGCATAAAAACATAATGAATGTGCTTGAGAGGATATATAAAACAGTTACAATCTGACTATTGGCCTGTTATATCCTTTTTGTTGCATAACAACGGTCCAAGTTCAACTCCTATGACAGTTTTGCTTGACAACGGTAAAAATATGCCCAAACGGCTGGTAATGTAATGTAATGTAATGTAATGCAGTGGCTGGAAGCCCTGGCTCTGTGTTACAGAAAGCTCACTCACGCTGGATGGAGTAGGTCTTGCTCAGGATGAAGCCCGAGCTGTGATTGAGCCGGCACTCCATGTTGTGGGCGACGGGGACGAGGAGCAACAGCGTGACGTAGGGGGCGGGGGTGTGGTTTTGGGCGGTCTGAACGTGCACGCCATCCTGGAACACACTCAGGCGGAACCCGGGGTCCGGGGACACTTCGACGGAGCACAGCAGTTCGCTCATCATCCCAGGGGCAAGGTCAAAGGTCATAGAATCTGGGGTATGCGTGCACACGCACGCATGCACGCGCGCACACACACGCAGACACACGCACGCACATGCACACATACACGCACACGCAGACACACACACACAGAAGAAGCATGAAAAATGTACTAGGTTAGCTACATGGTCCAAATTGTGGTTGGGGATTTTCACTCTGTTACAAGGTTATTGGGGGGGGGGGGGTCTAAGGGAAATCATCAAGTGGTCCCCCCGCAATATTATCACGTTGTATTGACTGTTTGTTGTCTCCCCCAAAATTGAAATAAAATCAAAAGTTTGTTACTGCACGAAATTAGTATTGTACTGAGTATTGTACCTTATCGAACGTGTGTTTACTTTCAAAGTTGTTCCAGTGACCTTGATATGCACTTCTGTGTGTCGCTCTGGATAAGAGCATCTGCTAAATGGAGGTGATGTGATGTGACGTGACGTGACGTGATGTAAAAGCACATGCAGATTACCGTGCAACAGAAGCAGAACTCCTCCTCCTCTCTTTCTCTGGGGCTCCTGTGGCGTTTCGTACGACAGCATGCAGCAGTACCTCTGGCTGTCCGTCCAGGTCGCGTTCTGCAAAACCACGGACTGGTTCTCCGAGGTCCTGTTTCTGTCAAGGGCCACGACCCGGTCCTTGTATTCAGGCCGAGCCTGGGATTCGGGGTACACGTACAGGTCCTGCCTGTTGGGCCCGGGGCAGTACCAGTACAGGATCACCCCGGTCACCCCCTGGTCTGGTGTGTGCGAGAACCTGCAGGCCAGAGTGGCGTTGTGATTCAGCCTCGACACAACGACACTCGGGCTCTGAGTCACTGTAATCTGACCCCAGTTTCCTGGGGGGGAAGAGTGAAAACAACATTAATATCATTTTTTCATTATATCCATATGATTAATCAAAACTTTTTTTTCTGTTACGCGTACAAGACTGCGGTTACTGCGATATTGTACTGTACTCCAGTCCTGTTCTGTGTTTTTATGGGTTTAGTGCTTCTGAGTTTCAGTGGAAAAGTACATTTTCCCTTTGGGATTAATAAAGATTTAATCTCATCTCTTTACATCTCTTTTCATACATAATTTGATATTGGGTAGTCTTATGGTTTAATTCATTAGAACAAAGTAATACGTATATGGGAATATGCCCCTTAAAAGATCATACACAGTATGCACATGAATAAGCCAGTGTTCTTGTGGGTTAAGGAAGCATTTCTTGAGGAATAATTTGTAGGAAATAGAGATTAAATGTGTGTCTTTTTTAAAATTAAATTTTATTCATTTTCATGAGGAATCCAATATTCCAACAAAGACTGTACAGAGAGCAGACAAATATTTATTTGTGTTGAATGAGAATGTTTTCTGCTTATATGTTCAGAGAGGACAAGATTGTCTCCCCTCACTGATTGCAATTTATCCTGTTTTAACAGGATCTTTTTTGTTTATGGCTGTCCCCTTGCAGTGACACTGTAACCCTAACCTTAACTTAGCTTAACTTAACTTAGTTTAGCTTAGTTTACCTTAACTTAACTTAGTTTAGCTAAACTTAACTTAAAGTTGAATTGCACTTTATAGCACTTCTGCTTCTCATGACTGATATTGTCCTTCTAATGAATGTGTCGCCCTTCATTTTTCGATTAGTTATTTCATTTTAAATGTCTAACATTAGAAAGAAAGGCCTATTTTTTTTTTAGCGCAAGTCCGCATAGCAGTACGGTTTCCAGTTTTTTTTCTTCTTCAATTTCGTTTCGCGGAAAAAAATCGAGAAGAAGCGAAGCAAAACATTACGTTAACTTTGCGTTGAAATGGAACAAACTAATGTCTGCTAGCTTTTCTTTGATGCGATATCGGTGTAATACCTGGTTGTTATAATGCCCCCGTTAAGCTTGCATTGAAAGCACATTTTCATAGTTTTCCACACAATGCAACTTTGTGGCAGACATGGCTGGGTGTAATCAGAAACCCCAACATAACAGCCAAATAAGTTCGCAAACGAGGACTAAGGGTATGCAGCGACTACTTTGAAGGCACCAACTACCAAGGCGACCGTCTGAAGCCTGGAGCTGTACCCACCGTTTTCCCATCGTTGGTCGAACCGCTTGAGGTAGGTACTATGCGGCTGGCTGATGCTATTGCGTCTGTCTGTGATACACTGGCAGACCTGGGGGAGGGGGGGGGGGGGGGGGCATGGTCGAAAAAAGCGTCGCTAAAGTGCCCTCTAGGGTGGCGAAATCGAGAGGAAGTGCCCTATTGGCTGCCCTTCACATGGGAAGAAAACAAAAAAAAAAATGATTGAGTGCCCTCTAGGGTGCCCCTTCATGCAATAAATTATGATGATGTGCCCTCTAGAGCAAGAAAATTTGATAACGTGTCTTAATGAGTGCCCTTCTAGTGGAAAAAATATGATGCAGTGCCCTATAAGGTGCCCTTACAATGGTCTAAACTTGACGTTCCCTATGGGTGCCCTTCCAATGGAAAAGGGTGCCGTTATGAAGTGCCCTCTATGCCGCCCCTACATGACAGTGTCCCAAAGGGTGCCCTTTCCAGCAGAGAAAATGGGATGCAGTGCTAATAGGGCAGTGGTTCTCAACCTCAGTCCTGGGGGCCTACTGTGTACGCTGGTTTTCGTTCCAACCACAATTGCAATCTCAGAATTTTAACAAGCTGTTCATTTTTCTTAATTAGGTGTTTTTAATGTTAAGAGGAATTATTTACCCTCTTAAGCCACATTATGTCAGAAACTGCAATGCATGGCATGAAGAATAAAATCCCATTGTGTTATTGTGTTGCTTTTTAAGCGATTGCAAACAATCACTTAAAAAAAACATAATGAAATAACTAATTGAAAAATTAAGGATGACACATTCATTAGAAGGACAATATCAGTCATGAGAAGCAGAAGTGCTAAAGTATAATTCCCCTGTAACTTAACTTAGTTTACCTTAACTTAAATTAACTTAGCTTAGTTTAGCTTAACTGAACTTATCTTAACTTAAAGGAATTTGTTGCACAAACTCACCTATTGCTGCAGATTGAAGCACCAGCACAGTCAGACAGAGAAACATCCCTGGATTTTCCTTGGAGTGGGACTATGGCCGTGAGCACACAGTGGATGATTGTCGGTGTCTTCCTGTAGTTGGCTACTCTCACACCCTAAGTGTTAGGTGTACAACTAAGGTAAGTAATGCACCTGGGGTTTATCCCCATCTTCCGTAAGGAACAAATATCATATTATCATTTATACAACGGCTTGGCTGAATACTCTGAGTGATTCTGAGTGGTCCAAGGGTGGGCATTATTTCTCAGTAAAGGGACACATCAATACGCAAAAAAATTCCAGCATTCTAAAGCAGTTTAAACAGCAACATTATTCTTTCGCTATTGAATTGTTGTTACATCCCCTCCCCTGTTCAATGTCCAATTTCACAATTGATGGCAACGTTGAATCACATTTCTAGTTACTGTTACTAGCTTTATTTACGGTTGCCAGCCATCGCGCAAATCGGAATTGTCCCTTATTTGGACAGTAGAATAGGCGTTCCGCATTTAACTCCTGGCTACGGGAGGAATTTTCATCCGTATGTTTGTGAACGATTGCGTTTATAGTAACCGCTGTTCTAAATACAATTCAATAGTTGGCTAGCTAGCTAGCCGGGATAACAAGCATGCCGTGAGACCATCCTGACCTAAAACCAAGAATTTTAATATTGGCTAGGTGACAAGTGACGGCGAACCTGTCATAAAGCTAGCTGGCATTCAAACCCCGTTTCAGAGGGTCTTAGAAAGACCTTATGTCTGCACTGCGCGACCACACCATTTAAAAAGCAAGACAGCGTTAGGGAGATTAATTTGATTGACTTATGGTTTCATGCAGTTTTATTAAATAATGTAATGACAAAAATGACCAAAATTGGTGCTAACTGTATGGTGTAAAACGAGAACTATTTTTTCTTGATAGAATCATTGTTTTCATAGAATTAACGAACAGAGGTTTTTGCTTAACAACAGTGCAAATGGAACTACCAACCAGAGTTTTGCTTGACAACGGTAAAATAATATGCCCAAACGTCTGCGGAAGATTATTTCACTTTCAGTTGATTAAATCGAAAAAAATAAATAAATATGAAAGTAACCATAGGCTATATAGTCATTGTTGGTAACCCGCTGTATAAGTGGAATAAACCCCTCCGGGCTGTCCCGTTATTGGAAAATAATGTAGCCTACTAAGCGACCGTACATTATTTTCCAATAACGGGACAGCCCGTCGTGGTTTATTCATTATATCATATCATATTACAACACAAAGGATGAATATAAAAAAGGGGCCAGGTGAACGAGAGGGAAAGACACGTCTAATCACTGCTGGCTCTGGATGGGAATGAACCTCGTGTGTGCATGATGTGTCACTAGAATTAGCATTTTTGATCATGGTTATCTGTGGAGCTGGTCGTCCAGCAGTCTTGATCCTCACCTGCTGCGTAATCCAAACTGTGGAATGGCTGTGACAACAAGTAATCCACAAGATATTCTTCCCCATCCCACTCTCTGTGTCTGCGTCCGTGCCTCTCTGTGACCCCCTCACTCACGCTGCCGTTAATTGCCTCGTTAGCAATAGCAGCACCACTCCATCAAAATCCATTCTCGCCGTTAGCTCAGTCCCTCAGGGCTGCTACAACAAGCTAACTGTTGCGTTGGCTAACGCAAGTAGCTAGCTACCGCGCGATAAAAAAAAGGGAAACGTAAATCTGAAAAAAGGAAATTTGGACAACCTCCTCTGCCTCTATGGACCAGCCTCCTTTTGTTGAAAAGGCTTAAATAAAATGTAATTTTTAGTGATGTGTTTTAAAAGTAGTTCGCAATTTGCACTTTATAATACAATACAGTGGTAGAGAATTGAAGATGAAATTTGGAAATTATCATTGGAGCAACGCGATGTCAATATTTTATTCTGGTTGTTGATTGGTTAGGGAGGACGTCCTCCCTTGGAGCATCATTTTACGTAACAGGAGCCCGTCCTCCTCTGCCCCCCACCACCACTTCACACAGACTGCCCTTTCCCCTCTTGCTTGCCCTGCAGGTGTCGCTGTTGAAGCATTTTAATCAGAATTTCAATAATGGATTTTTTCCAAAGAGAGAAAAAATATTTTATAAATGATACTGAGATTTGGTAATGGTTCATTTCAACCAATTACCCTTTTTTATATTTTGATCTCCCTCTTGCCTCTCAAAAATAGAGGAGGAGCAACCTCCTCTGCCTCTATGGACCAGCCTCCTCTGTTACAGACTAGTGTTCACACAGAATGATGTGAAAAACAAAAAACATCCGGTGAGTGGTAGTTCTGTGGTTGAAAACACTTTGTTAATGTGAGATCAGAGGGGAATTGGCCGACTTGTTCAAGCTAACAGAAAGGACAAAAATGCTCAAATTACAGCTTTTTTATGATGTTTATTTATGTTCCCAATGTTTAAGCTCTGAATTATTTAGCTTTAAAATATTGTAGCAGTTTCATATTTATTGTAATTAAACACATTACAACTAAATTAGAATGATTGTGGTTCTCATCCTTGGTCCTAGGGACCCGCTGTGTATGTTGGTTTTTGTTCCAACCACAACTGCAATCCACAGAGTTTCAACAAGCTATTAATTTGTCATAATTAGGAGCTTTTTCATGGTTCATGAGGGATTACTTACCCTCAAAAGCCCCATTATGTCAGAAATGAAACATGGTGGAGGTAGTGTTATTGCCTGGGTATGTATGGCACTGGAACTGGCTCACTTGTCTTTATTGATGACGTGTCTGCAAATGCCTGAAAATCATTGGATGCCGTTTCACCTGGCAATGAGTGGCAGCGGTACACTGTAGAACTGTGCCCCCCCGCCCACCGCCCCCCCCCCCCCCCCCCCCAGCTTTTATCATTTGCCCAACATATTGATCCAGTGTAGTATTGTTAATGTGGAAAAGCAATTCTACCTGTGACGTGAATATTCCAGTAACTTTGTGAAGTTGGGCCAATGAAGCAGTGGTAGCGTTATTGCAAATGGAAATGCAATTAAGAGTATACTAGCTGCAAGCATGTGTCAAATCGTACAAACGCCGGGATCCGAAGAATGTTATCAAAAGTGCTGAAGTATTGCTTCGTGAAATGTTTTTACCTGAATATTTGAACATTCAAGAAGTTATAGGCTAGGGAAAAACTGACTAAGTGTCATATATATTTAGTGTTGCACATTTTTATTCAGTTAATATTTGTGTTTATTTTCTTTGTATTTGCTGTACCGTGAACATTACATGAGACAGAAATAAAAACAAACAAACAAAAAAATAATTTTATAAGTAACTGTAATGCCTTTGCGTGAAAATGACTGCATGTGCTAACATCTGAACTGAACCTAGCTCTGCTACAGAATCAAACCAGCAAGAAATGGAAAGTCCCTGACAAATGTTCCACTGAAAAACCACAATCTTTGGGGATGATGTAATTGACGACTTTTTCTCTAAAAACCCAGCTGGACATTTTGTTATTTTTAAAAAGTATAATAGCATATTATTTTTAATTGTTCCAGCCTCAAAGTATGTTCCTGACTGCACACCGTTATTTAATTAATTTTAAATTCTACTGTTCCTGTGACTGGCTTCTCTTTGATTGCAGGGGTAAGGTTACGTGTACAGGAGGAGCAGCTCCCTAAATTAAGCAAGTATAACAACTGAACCCCCTTGCACAAAAATGTGAAACACTTCAAGAGTGTTTCAAGCAGTGCGAATCTGCTTCTTAATGCCAAGAGGACAGACCCCCCCACACCCTTGACCAATAAGACATTGTTTTCCAAGAAAAAACTCCAAGAAAGTCAAGCAGATCAAAACCCCAAGATGCCAAAAAATGTCATCTCGAGGTTTTGCTCTGCTTGACTTTTGCCAAAATGTTTGGTGTGAAATTATTATTGAAAGAGTACAATTCACTCTAATACAGGATATTTGATGGCCGTCAGGGTCCTGTGAAATCTATTAGATTTGAATTAACATTGAGCATAAAGGTAACCTAATGAACGATCTGTGTTGAAAACAAAAGTAAATACCACTATACAGTTAACTTAGCTAAGCACAGCTGTACGTTACCCGCAAAAGGAAGCACAAAAATACATTTGTGTTATTCATATATGGGTCACAGTATGTGGCTTTTTGAATGTTCCATATCCAGGAAATGCACAGTTACACTGCCTGGCCAAAAAAAATTTGCACACTCTAATATTTCGTTGGACCGTCTTTAGCTTTGATTACGGCACGCATTCATTGTGGCATTGATTCTGTCGTGTCTAGGAAGCGACATAATTCTGAGTCCAATCGCCAATCTGTAGAAAACTACTTCACGAGGGAAAAGACACCACAGCAGCAAGCTCTTCAGAAAGGTTAGACTTTATTTGCACTGGTGCAAGTGCACAACAAAGCCGGAACAATTCCGCCGAATTGAACCTCGACTGTCATTTTTACAATCCTTTTATACACAAAATGTATTCCACAAACTCCCTCACCCCTTATACATTTACATATCCCAGCCACCTGTTCTTCTTGGCACCCTATGGTGTTATTCTAGCCTGACCTACTTGGCACCAAAATGACTTTCTTTGCTCTTATGTGATAACGTCAGTGTGGAAAGTTACCCCAACTTTCTTTTAAGAAGCAGTGGTCTTTTGTTCTGTACTTTTCCAGTATACATATAAGTCTCAGCTTTCTGTAATTTTTTCATTTAAGCGTACAAGTTACATATGGGTCACTGTAAAATATTAGTTTTCTAGTTAGTGTTTATCTGTTCAGTGACTAGTTCTTTTCTGCTGAGTGAGCAGTTTTTTTCTACTGAGTGAGCAGTTTTTCTGCTGCCCACCCAAGTTTACTTGTAAATATGTAAATAAAAACAACAATTTGCTAAACCTTGGCCACAATATCTGGACTTGTCTTTATATAACAATGCATAGATTTCTGTTTATATAATTATGGTTATGGTTGTACTTTATTAATCCCTAATCTCTGCCATTACATACAATGAAACAAGAAAAGGTAAAAAAAGAGCAATGTAATACAATACACTATTAGACATTATTGTAAAAAATAAAAAATAAATAAAAAGTTCCTCCCGTGTGTTAGTGAATTTTTAAATGTTTTAAAATGGCAGGAAATTAGTTTTTAAATTTTGAATTCTTTCTGGGGGGGGGGGAACCCCAGACCCCCCGGCAGATTTAGTCCCCCCCAATGTTGACTCCATGGCTATGGCCTTGCAATGCACCACGAAACATAAGCAGAAGCAATACATCAAACAGATGGAGAGGGTGTCAGTGAAGGCTTTTTGACAGACTGGTGTCCAAATCATAATTAAAGCATGTATTTCTTATGATTGCACTTCTGTGGAAAAGTAGACAATGTAGAAAATGTACATTAATGCTCACATTTCTTTAATGCTATTTGGTAATGAGAGACAATATATGGCCCATGAATTATATTAATTATCCTGCGAATGATATTTAAGCATTATATTTCAGCCCATCCTACCGTAGAAAAAGTAGCATCTGGGCTTGTTTATGAGACAATGAAACCTAGGCAGAACATGCATAGGGTTTGTATTCCTATTTCGTCTTTTACTTGGGTAAGGACAGTGCTGATGACATGTGTACCAAAAATGTTTCACTGCATATTATTAGCGGCAACGTAGCTCAGGAGGTACGAGCGGTTGTCTAGCAGTCGGAGGGTTATCGGTTCGATCCCCCGCCCTGGGTGTGTCAATGTATCACTGAGCAAGACACTTAACCCCTAATTGCTCCCAATGAGCTGATGGGTACCTTGCAGGGCAGCCTTTCACCGTTGCGGTGCGAGTGAATGGGTGAATGAGAGGCATCAATTGTAAAGTGCTTTGGATAAAAGCGCTATAAAAATGCAGTCAATTTACCAATTTTAATTTTCAGAGGTTAATCAGTGCTTCCAGAAAAGATCAAACTGACTCAACGCTCCAAATGACATAAAAACACAGCCAAGTCTGAAAAAAGTACTCACTGTACAATGCCAAAGTGCCCGGGTCCAGAGTCGCAATAAGCCTGCTTCCTGGGCCCTTATTTCCTGAGAGTAATATACCGCTCGCTAAAGGAAAAACCCGTTGGTTTTCTGAACAGGAAACTCTCTGGGTTCCGGTATCTCGGTATCTCAGCACCTATGAAACGCCTAGCCCGCGTCAAATATATACGCTGTGCACTATCGGGATTTCAGTGCAATACAGAAATAAAATTTATGCAAAAATACTCAATATATATTCATCGCATATGGTGAACAATACAAACCGTACATATGGTTAATGATTGCCATTTACCTCTGTTCCATCACATTGAATGGTGAAAGTGACATTTATTTGTTATAAAGATGTTCATTTAAAAAAAAAATCCACTATAATGAAAGCATGGGAGCATAAATCATGATTATCAGTGAAAAATTAGAATGTCACAAGTTTTTCATGCAGTAGACTATTGATATTTGTTTTGAGACATTGTTTTGAACTGACATTCTCACTTTCAGTTTAACATTAAACATTCTCAATTCTCAATCAAGTTATTTATCTTTACCATATTGCATTCACAGAAACCATATAGCTAAACAGAAATAAGGCAAATACAGATGAGGATCAACAAATATAATCACAAAACAAGCACAAAATTTACACTTTTAACTAAAAGTCAATTTGACCCAAACTCAACACCAAGGTTTTTAAAAAATATATTTTTAACTAAATCTGGCATCGTTACTCATTTTAATCAGGTGAATGCAAGTGAATGGACTTTTTCTAAAGCTGGCAGTATACTCAGTAAGAAGAAAGAACTTCAGGATTGAGAACCACCGGCGAACATGTCCACGAACACTGTTGTCGCTTAACTCAGTGAGAACACCGCACCGTTTAAGTCACTCCACGCCGCTGGGGCGTGAATAATTACGAATAATTACGAGGCAGCTATTAACCGGGGCTGGAATCTCAACCAGACCTCCGTCTCGCGGCTACGCCATGGATGTATAAAGAGAAGGGCTACGTGAGACCACAACACAAAACAAAAAGTTTAAAGTGTTTAAAGTGGCTTTAGTTTATCTAGCTATGCAAAAGAAGAAAAAAAGCGAAGAAGATGGTACGTTCGCCCTCTAAATCAGAGTAGGACAGTTTTGTCTGTAGCCTACATTCGGCAAATGCGAGTTTAGACCTATTTTTATACGGTCTATGGTTTAGACTAGGGGGTCCACTTTCTCTTATTTCCGAATGTGTGCTAGGCGTTTTGATGACTTGCTGAAACGAGTAGCACCATTCATCAAACATGCGGGAACTCACAGAATTTCTACAGAAGAGAGACACAATGCAATTTTAAGCACTGAAAACCCAAGATCTGAAACCCAAAAAGAGTCCTCTCAGTCAGCTGGTCATGAGACTCACCAACCAACTAAAACCAAACACTGACTAAACTCAGATCAGCGCTGCTTTAAAACCAGAAACTAGAATAAACCAAATAATTAAACAAACAAAAGATGCCTGTCTGGAACACTGGAATAATGAAACCAAAACACAAAATAAACCTAATTGCTACTTGGCCCTAAATAGAGAATACAATTTGGCAATACAAGAGTATCTCTTCTCTGTCAGAGATACAAAGCAGAGACAAATCCTGACCAAGTACAGGCTCAATGACCACACCTTAGCAATTGAAAAAGGAAGGCACAAAAAAACATGGCTACCCAAAGAAGAACGTATATGTGGTCACTGCAAGACAGGAGAGGTAGAGGCAGAGATGCACTTCCTGGTATATTGTGAAAAATATTCACAGATAAGGGAAACATATTTTAATAAGATCCAAAATTCAAAATTCCAAAACAAATTTCCCTCCCTAACAAATGAGGACCGACAGCCTCACTCGCGGCTAAATACGTTTTTGCCTGTCACAGCCTGAGGGACAGTGGGTGAGCATCTAACAAACATATGTATGTGTGTGTGTGTATATATATATGCATATGTGTGTGTATGTATATGTATGTATATATGTGTATGTATGTATGTACGTATATATATATATATATATATATATATATATATATATATACATATATATACATATATATATATGTCTATATATATATGTCTGTGAGTATGCATATGTATGAGTATATATATATAATACTCTTATTGAGAAAATACTTTTTAAAAAATTAATTTAATTTAGTTAATTAATAGATAATAAATATTATGTTACTGTCATTTATGCTGTTATTGTTGTTGCTGCTTGTTTTCTTTTTTCTTTTTAATTGTATATTCTTACTGTGGTTGATTATTTTTATCACTACGCTTTGGCAATATGTATTTTTAAGTATGTCATGCCAATAAAGCATTTGAATTTGAATTTGAGACTGGCGTTGACTCCAGAGACTGTAAAAAAGTATACTGCCTACTTAAGTCGCTGCAAACCAGAATGTCAGCTAATGTAATGCCTAACCTGACACCTGTTGCTCAGTGCTGGAATTGCCAGTACAAAGACTGCAAAGGAGCAGATGTTTTTGAGTAATGAAATACCGATTGCGGATAATATTGTGAACACATGACATGCTGCATGACCACTACCTCTTGTAGGTTTTGCCTGCATCTTCTGATCATAGGCCTACAAATGCATTTATGATTATACACATTACTACTGCATTTATAAATCATTGCTTGGCACAACGCACAAAGAGTAACCATTCACTTTTTTATGATGTAAATATGATATTCTTAAAATAACTGCTAGGGACTGTGTTTGCATGTATCCAAACTTGTCTAGATATTGGGCTCATTTGACAGGTTGGATGAAGAAGGCGGTTTTTTTAAAAAGATACTACACTACCCATAACACCCTAGCACATATTTGACAGTGACGCCTTTTTCGCCTTTCGTGTTTACGTCAAGACGTTCGCGAAAAGAAAACGAACATGGAGGAGATCGGGGTAATTGTTGAAAAAGCGCAGATACGATCATGTAGTTATTGTTATTCACGTTAGTTCAACGATGGGCAAGTGTTTTTGGCAGGGCTGGGGGGGTTCCCATCAGCGGTGGCTGATACAGACGGGAAGCTTCCCCTTAAACCGATCATTGGTCGCAACCTGTTTTCATTCATTTTCCGTGATTAATGAGTGTGCCCGTGATATGAATCATCCATCGGCAGGTAAAGACACAGCTTCTTTCTTCACATCACGTTACGGAGATTAAGCAACAAATTCAATTCAGAAAAATCAGTTTTAATAACTCGGCATGCTCAACGAAAGGGGCTGAAGGAGGGGGCGGGGAGGACGGAGTTGGACAGAGGGGTAAAGGGAGTTGGACAGAGGGGTAAAGGGAGTTGGACAGAGGGGTAAAGGGAGTTGGACAGAGGGGTAAACGGAGTTGGACAGAGGGGTAAATGGAGTTGGACAGAGGGGTAAAGGGAGTTGGACAGAGGGGTAAACGGAGTTGGACAGAGGGGTAAAGGGAGTTGGACAGAGGGGTAAAGGGAGTTGGACAGAGGGGTAAAGGGCGTTGGACGGAGGGGTAAAGGGAGTTGGACAGAGGGGTAAAGGGAGTTGGACAGAGGGGTAAAGGGAGTTGGATGGAGGGGTAAAGGGAGTTGGACAGAGGGGTAAAGGGAGTTGGACGGAGGGGTAAAGGGAGTTGGATGGAGGGGTAAAGGAGTTGGACGGAGGGGTAAACGGACGGGCAGTACTCACGCGCTCTCTCTAAGAGCTTCCTCCCCTGCCACTGAGATCTTCCTGTAGCAGTACACCATCTCCACCACCAGCCACACCTGCAGTCCAATGATGGACACGTACATCATCACCTCCGACAAGATGGACGCCGTGCCCCTGGTGGCTGGAGCGGGAGAAAGAGGCAGGACACGTTCGATCATCAGTTCAAAAAAAATATGTGAGCACCATAATGTTTGAAACAAAGAAACAAAGACATGTTTTTAATTTTAATTGGTTTGACTCTGTGCTCCACAATCTGTAATCTTATCTGTAATCAAACAATTCACATGTGGTTAAAGTGCACATTCTCAGCTTTTATTTAAGGGAACTTTTATACATTCTGGTTTCACCATGGCATGCTAGCCAGGGCATCACAATGATTGGGACAAATGGCTTCACAGGCGTTTCTGGTTAGTCAGGTATATTCAGTTGCATCTTTAGTGTAGGTGTTTCTCAGGTATTTCTCAGGTGTAAGACAGCTTTCAGTATCTAGTTTTGATATTGAATATTCACACAGAGCAGACACACTGTGTCAAACATTCAGTCCTCATGTTTTGAAATGACATACTATTTATAAAAATGTTATTGTAACTACAGTACAATTGAAAAACAATAAAATCCATCTTTACCTTTTGGCATAAGGAACACTTTAAATGTAAGAAACTGAACATGCAGAGTCTTTAAAGAGGTACTTAAGCCAAAGATGATCATTTAATAATGTTGGTCATCACCTGAAGAATTATTTACTTTTCTCATTACATTATTTTATGTTTCAACAGTTGCCTCCGATCACTTAAATGATAAGAAGAGGCATTGTAAAAATGGATTTAAAACTGATTAAGTTTAAGTTAATCAGTTTTCCACATCATCTCCACTAAAAATTGTTGTAGGATTGAAGACACTGGCATTGACTACCTTTTCTTTAGCCCTTTAAGACCATGATATGTGATTAGAATGTTCTTAACTGAACATTCCAATCCCGATGTCACGGTCACTACTGCCGATTGAAAGATGCAAAGTTCTAGAACACTGACATTAAAAAAAAAAAACACATTCCAATAAAGCTACTCTTCGAAAGGCCACAGTTTTTATGACACAAATGAATACGAGGCACCGTGCGTTTTGCTGGAATAACAAGGCCAAGAGTTACAGCACGGATGAGCAGAAAAAGGCTTTTTGGGCAGTTTTGTGATCAGCTGTGTTTCAGGTCATTGCTTCTTGGCAGTGTTCTGGGGTCTCAGCGCCACCAACACAGCCTGTTTCTTACAGACTTCATAAAAGCATTTTGTAAGAAAAGAAGCCAGTGCCTGTTTCATAAATGCCAACCACTTCGCACCCAACCTTGCATTTCTCCACGGTGACCGGAAGGAGCCCATCTCTGCATGTTTAATTCCAGCTGACAGGAAGATACAGCGACCACATGTTGGTTTAATGTAGCCTGTTTCATCTCAGGCATCCCAGTGCTCAAGTACACATATTATGCCCAGAGCTCTCCTTCTCAAATGGCCGATTCCAAGAGATCGCACTGCTCGCTGCTCCTGCTCTGTTTCCTTACAAATGCATAAGTTTTTTTTGTTGACCAAATTTATCAACATCATCGCTTGGGCGTAGAGCGTAGATCTCATTTAAAATTAGGGGGGGGGGGGGGTAACAAACAGGAAATTTTCTTTTGGATTTTTTTTGGGGGGAGAACACTAACAGTACCACCCAATGCAGGACAATATAGGGAGGGAGACCATTTTATGTCAAAAGTTGCAGGGGGGGGGATTTGTCCCCCCCCGGGATCTAGGACACAGTCCAGACCAGCGAGACTCCTTCTTTAATCGAGCCTGTCAGTCTGTCCCATTCCTAGTGGGGAGGGCAGGAGGATTGTATTAACCCACTGAGATTTGGTCCCACTGAGTGCCACTTATGTGCTGCAGATGCAGTTAAACTGCGCTGCAGCCATTTCATTAGTCAACTGAAAGAAAACATACGCAACTAAACTACAGCAGCATGTTTTACGCTTTTAAAAACAGCCACGTACCAACCCAGCTGGATAAAAACGCACTTTCACACGTCACGCTAAAATTACGACAGGACAGAGGAGCGTAAGAGTGCACAGCTGCCTGTGCACGAGCTTTAGTTAAATACAAATTTAAAACACACACACACACACCCACACACGCACACATACACACACAAAAAGCACACACACGCACACACACACACACACACAAATAGCACACACATACACACACACGCACATGCATACACACCCACACATGCACACATACACACACACACACACACAAAAAAGCACACACACACAAACGCACACATACACACGAACACAAACACAAACACGCACGCATGCACACACACACACAGAGACACACACACGCACACACACACAATTGACACCATTTCAAAAACAAACAGCAGTTCAATAGCCCACCCACGCAGCTGTAATTGCAGCACACATCCATACAGGGCAGCAGTGGTGTGTGTGTGTGTGTGCTGGGGCGTGCGGCCTGCATATAGCCTCTGCCCTGGCATCGTGCATCGAGTCGATGGGTGACGGCATCCTGCGTATGTGCAGACGTATCAACAGCACCATCAGAACTGTGCCACTCCTTACTAACCAGTGCCATGCAGTGTGTCCGCATTACTTATCTGTTACCATGGTCACAACACTTCTTTTTCACTATACTGCTAATCCTACTGTACTGGCCACCACTACCCTACCCCCTACTGTACCACTACCCTACCCCTACTTCACCCCCACCCTGCCCCCTACTTTACCACTACCCTACCCCCTACTATACCACTACCCTACCCCTACATCACCCCCACCCTGCCCCCTACTGTACCACTACCCTACCCCTACTTCACCCCCACCCTGCCCCCTACTTTACCACTACCCTACCCCTACTTCACCCCCACCCTGCCCCCTACTTTACCACTACCCTACCACTACTTTACTGCCACCCTGCCCCCTACTTCACCCCCACCCTGCCCCCTACTGTACCACTACCCTACCACTACTTCACCCCCACCCTGCCCCTACTTCACCCACACCCTGCCCCCTACTACACCACTACCCTACCCCTACTTCACCCCCACTCTGCCCCCTACTTCACCCCCACCCTGCACCCTACTCAAACGCGTGATGGCGGCAGTGGCGGTAACGGTGGCGGTAACGGCGCTGAGGCCGCGGTCGGCCCACTCACCGTGCAGGGCGCCGGCCAGGACGGAGGCCAGGAGCAGCAGCCGCAGCGTAGCCATGCCGACGGTCGGAGGGAAGAGCCCCATCTCCGGGGTGTCGCTCCGGGACAGGGACAGACAGCAGCTCACCGTCAGGCGGTCCAGAGCACCACGGTGCTCCCGGGGAGCTCAGAGCTCCTTCAGAGAGTGGGGGTGTGGGGGGGGTGGGGGGGGGGAGACACACACAAAAAAACCCTGGGGGTTGAAATGTTAGTTGACACCGGGAGCACCTGGTGCGACAATGCCAGAATAGTCGAGCCAGGCGTCTCCTCTTCCTTCCGTCAAATCTGCATTGGGTCCTTGCCCAGATCAGTCTGGATGCAGGCCTACCCTCCCTCGGCCTGCGATTGAAAGGAAATATGTTCTACGGGGTGCGAAACCCCCCCTCAGAGAGTGCCGCTTTAACAAGGCGCACAACCAGCCTCAGCTACCCAATGAACTCCAGGCTTGCTGTATTTGATTAGAGCTTGTGAAACGAACAGGAGAGGGCCTCGAGTTTCAGCCACTAATTGTCCACAAGGCCTTTGTCCATCTGTTCAAAAACGTACAGGCACGAGGCGACGCAGCGGGGCACTCCTGTGCTTGCCAGTGTTGGCGGCTCGAGCGCTTCTGAAACGTCACCGTCAGTACGCTCGTCCCAAAACAATATCAGGTGTGGATATTTGCTCAGCTGCAGACTTCAGAGTTTTATTTACGGAAGACAATATGCAACTGCTAAAAAATGAATGTGACTGTAAGTTTTTTTTTTTTTTTTTTTGTGCGCGTGCGAAGATTATCCCGCAAAGCAGGAGGAAGACATCACGCAAAAGACAGTAGATTTGGAGAACTATGTAATGGACCTGGGTCAATGAGGATCAACAAATAAACCTGTTTTTCAGAACATTCCTTAAGCATTTGCAAGAATTGATATGATTCGAATAAATTCGAATGCTCAATAGGTCGGAAGTGCTAACGTCGTAGTTATTTCAAAGCGATAACGAGGGAAGCATTGACATTCTTTTTTCTTCTTTTCTTTGGCTGTATCAATCACAGTTCAAACATGACAACGCTTATTGCTTTTTAAACTTGTTATTGCTGTAATTGTATGAGAAAAAATGATACCAATAACTGTGCTGATTATAATATATAGAGCTGCTTTACAACCGGCAGAGACACCAAAACATGAAGTACAAAAAGTATCGTACTGATAAGCCAAGCAATCTGCCGCCTCATACAGCAACACCATTCATGGAAATGGACGGTTCTTAACGTAGTCTACCTATTTGGTTCTCAACGCATGCAATTATATCTTACGAGTTTGCTTCTTTTTTTCTTTTTTTTTTTTGTATTTTCAATACAATCCGACGAGTCGTTATCGAAATACGTGAGGAAATGACCATAAACCAAAAAAATTAAATAAATAAAAAATAGCCTACGCAGGCTAGCGAGAAATTTCTCACAAAAGAGCAAGGTAAATGGAATTCATCCAAATACCTGGCCCGTTATCCAGTTTTTTTCTCTCTCTGTTCCATCAATTCTCAGATTTTTCTGTACCAATCTTATGCATATACAAAATTTCACACACTAAGTCTCCCGATATTTGGTTCCCTACACGACCGATTATCCCATTTGGTGCAAGTATCCTCTTCTGTCCACGTCTGGTGTGTTTTTTTTTTCTCCCCGTAGCTCTCACCTTCACTGCGGTAAAGAGAACGGCATCTTCTTTTCCAGTGTCCACTCCCGGTAAGAAAACTGTGTAAGTCCGTCCGTCCGTCCGTCGGAAACCTCAATCGGGAGGTGAATGCACTGGCCAGCACAGGAGAGACCGAAAATCAAACGAAGAATGCACTTGCCGACCGCCGCAATGTATTTGGGGGAAAAAAATATACGCGAACGCTTACCCTACAATGTTTTTTTTCCCCCCCGTTGGAAAAGAGAATCGTCTGCAGGTTAAAGGTAGGATGAAAGACAGTCATGCATGCAAAATAATGTGTCGGCGTAATTGCATAGCCTACACAAGTAGCAGCGTCTATTCAGTCTTTAGGATCGGGAGAGAGATTGGGGGAGGGAGACGGGAGTGATGCATTGCAGTAGAGGGATTGGCGAGAGGGGAGGGAGAGGACAAAACGTGCATGCGGTTGGAAGTTGTTATGGCAACGCTGATTTAACGTAGGGCTCGCACACAATTTAAAATAAATAGCGTTGGCAAAAAATCACGTTTATTGTTTGTTGTGTGTCGCCTACAGTGCAAACACAGAACTTGCGTAATATTAGGCTACCAATGCGGAAACATGGGCCCTATTCTTTTTTTCATTCGACCGCAAATCAATACGATAATCTGTGCTAACAGCTGGAGAGCTTTAAAAGAACACAGCAAGATTAAAGCTGGTTTTAAACAAGACTGAAAGCGACTTATCCAAGTGCACGTGTCTGAATGCACTTTTTGACGGAGGCGGATGAAACGCTGACTGCGAACACTGAGAAAACACGGCTTAAACGACCGCCTGTGGTCGCGAAGCACCTTTCAGTCCACAGCACAACACTCCGCATAGATACGCTTCAGTTCTGATTGGTCAGAATCTGTCCTCAGAACTACAAACTGTTCTTTTAACATTATATAACATTCAATGTCTATATTCAAGATTTTACATCATAGTTTTATATAAATGTATATGAATATATATTTTGGTTAAATTGAAATATCGTTTTTTTTTGTTTTGTTTTTTTTTGCCGTGTGTAGAGTGACTTTCAATTCAACCTGTGAACCGGGGTGAGGCACTGTGTGCCTGTGTTGATGGATCCGCGTAAAATGAGTCATATATCCAGTCATTCATACACGAGTGTTTATTCTTCTTCTGAACGGTCTATGTTCTGAACACAGCTGGACCAATCCTCCAACTACATGTCCCTCGTGAGCCCCAGAGATTAGTGTCCTATTTAAACGCGCAGGACAAGATGTGCGCGCTCTCTCTCTCTCCATTTTCCTTTTTATTTTGTTTCACGGATTGACTGCCATTTGAAACGTTAAGAAAAAAAAAAAAACAGCGCGCGAGTACATCGCGCGCACGAGTACACCTTCTGCTTCTGCTCCTCCTACCCCCTCCCCCCTTCTGCCTCGCCTGTTTTGACATTAGCTGAGTTTCTAAGGAAGTTGTTTGAAGTGCCTCTTAAGCTAAAGACACCCTGTCAATCCGTTGTGTGTTATATGTTATTGTATTATGAGGCTTTCTGCTCCAGTTCTCTCCTATGGCCAAAGTGCTGAAAGGGTGTTTTGGGGGAAAGCATGATGGTTGCAATAACAATAATAATAATAATGTTTTCTTTATTTATTTTTACACATTTCTACAGTCAGCTGTAAGTGGGGGCTATTTAGTTGCCTTGTTTGAGAAAGGAAATGTAACTAGGACAGAAGGGCCCCCATACTCTTGACATCCGCTTTTCTACCATTTTTAGGCATAGATCTTATCTGAATGAAACACCACCTCTGGTTATAAATAAATAAATAAATGGTTAATGCATGAATTGCTAATGCTAATTCTTGTGACGCCAGACTGTTGTGAAGCCTCTCTCTTCCTCTCTGCCCCCCCCCCCCCCCTCTCGCAGGCATTTGTCATAGTCATCTAGTCTAAATTACCAGCTCTGGTGTTTTTCCCTGGAGGTGACAGGGATCCTAATTAAGATTATGGAAACTCGCTCCCTCGTTCCTCACAGTCAGAAACATGGCCGTGATGGCGGGCGCACATAGATAAACATGTCGGCCGGCTGCCCTGTGGAACCTTTCCCAGAAATTTCCCCGCCATACCGTGGACTCAAATTCTATACGATGCCAGTTTTGCACAGACCACGACTCTTTAACTGAAAGCTGTGAATTCTTTCATGGTGTGTTTTGTTTTAATACTTTTTTTTTTTGCAATTGAAGAAAAAAGAAATAGGTCTACAAAAGCCTATGCAGAAATTGGCTTGCCTTCCCCCTGGGCTAAACACCAGGTTTTCAGTGGGCGGGGTTAGCTGGGTGTTAGTTATGTTCTTGTAAAAGAAAATGAAGTGATGCTCTGCTAACCAAGGAACTGAAAGCTGAACGAGTTCCCTCGGAATAAGGAGTCAGAAGAAAACACTTACAATAGTACAGACGGGAAATACCAATAACATTTAAGCCACAGGAGGACGGCATGTTAAATCTCAACACATTTATTTTGACATTGTTCATGAGACATACATTATTTCAGTATTTTTGCTATACCAGGTTTAGTAGCCTTTCTCCATGGTCAGAATACCCATAATGCCCCCCAAAAAACAATAACCTTTCAAAGACTGCATAATAGCGTTATTATTTTTATTTGGTTTTATGATTATTTAAAAAAAAAAAAAACGAAATAAAAAAAGTCTTGCTCATAGATATTTAAATATACAGTAGCATCTACTATGCATATTTTTGTCTATAAAAAAGCAATTACCTCTAAAAAATAACCCTCTTGCACTAAAAAGGCAGCTTTCTATGTAGTTCTAGTATTAGCTGGCTGATCAGTTAGGATGATGTCAGTACCGTTAGACATGATCATGATTTTCAAAAAATGCTTCTGACAAGTTAAACCGAAAAAAACTACAGGCTGATGGCTAATTACACTACACTCCATTTATTTGACACTTCTGTCCAAAGTAGAATAAGTTCATACCGAAGGTCATCGAAACAACTACAAAACACAGGTCCGATAAGATACAATACTCATTGTGTAAAAGTTATCCATAGCCATGAACACATTAAGTCCAGTTCACGCAGTAAGCATAGGCTAGGTCAGAGGGTAATGTTAAGTCAAACGAGGAGACATTAAGCGCTGGATGGAGCTACATGAAATATGAAAGTGCTACAGGAGTGGGAGGATACAGGTGACAAGAGTGATCCTAGATTGGGAGTGCCCTGCAGAGTAGTGATAGTTAGTCCAGGTACAGTCTGAAGAGATGTGTCTTCGGACCATGGCAGAAGATGGGGTATGACCGAGTGGTCCGTCGAGGAACAGGGAGTCCGTTCCACCGCTGGGGAGCTCAGGTGGAGAAGCTCCGTGGTCGGGACGAGCGAGAACCATTCACCCGGATGGCAGGGCGCGCAAGCTGCCCCTGCTGCAGCAGAGCGGAGCGGTCGAGCTAGCGTGTGGGACTGAATCATGTCCTGTATGTAGGCGGGGGGCTGTCCTGTTGGCTGCAGTGTAGGTGAGGGTCAGGACTTTTTCTCCACAGTAACATAAGCCGCATTTCCACCAAAAGTACCCGGAACTTTTAGTCCCAGGAACTACTTTTCCAGGAACTAAAAGGTTCCTGCAGCCCATGGCTGTCTGCGTTTCCACCGGGGTCTAAAGTCCCGCGAAGATTAGGCAAATTAGTTCGCTGACGTGTAAAATAGCGACGTTGTCATCGGTCCATCTGTCCTATGATTTCTTCTGTAACCCCATACTACCACCGAAGTAGCCTACATTATTTTCTAATAACCGGGACAGCCCGGAGGGGTTTATTCCACTTATATACAACGGGTTACCAACAATGACTATATATGGTTACTTTTGTATTTATTGATTTTTTATCAATTTAATCACCTGGAATTGAAATATTCTTCTGCAGCCGTTTGGGCATATTTTACCATTGTCAAGCAAAACTGTCGTTGGTAGTTGAACTTGGACCGTTGTTATGCAACAAAAAGGATATAACAGGCCAATAGTCAGATTGTAACTGTTTTATATATCCTCTCAAACACATTCATTATGTTTTTAATGCGAACATTCACTTTCATGTCTTGACATCCGAAGCGACAGAATGCATTCACATTTCCAATATAACTGGCAACAACAGCAGAAATCATGCACACGTTGTAAACAATTTGCTGTTTGATTACTTTCTCATTGTCAATTCCATATAGGCTAATCGCAAAATGACAAGAATAGAACGAAAACTCGGACTTATGTGAAAATTTAAATTAGCAGTGGTACAGCCACCGTTTGCTTTCCTTCGAAGTTACTGCTAGCCGAGCAGCGAAGTGTGCCCTCCAGATGCGAACAATGCACCATAAATTAGTCCATAGTCTTCCTGGTCTTTTTGTGGAATTGAAGAATGGCAGAGTAAAATTACGGCAGTCAGAAAAAGCTAAAGCGACGATTACTAGAATTAACCTGTTATTTTTCTCTGACAAAAAGTGCAGAAGGTGATTTCCAGTTTGCTTTTACTGTATCACCAATGTGAATTACGCAGAACTACCGCATACCTCACATAACTGTATCAAACGTTTTGAGTCAATTACAACGGGCTAACAAAGAAAATCCAGAAGAAAATATTCAGCAACCGAATTAATCCGTTTGAATGTTTTGGTACGTAATATGCTGTCCCAGCACGAATGCTTAGGACGACACATTCATTAGAAGGACAATATCAGTCATGAGAAGCAGAAGTGCTATGAAGTATAATTCCCCTGTAACTTAACTTAGTTTACCTTAACTTAAATTAACTTAGCTTAGTTTAGCTTAACTGAACTTATCTTAACTTAAAGGAATTTGTTGCACAAACTCACCTTGCTGCAGAAGCACCAGCACAGTCAGACAGAGCCACCTGGATTTCCTTGGAGTGGGACTACGGCCGTGAGCACACATGGACATGTCTTCCTGTCTTCTCACACCCTGTGTTTCTCAGACTCCTCACAGCTATAACTACAAGATTGAAGGCATACTTCAGCTTCGGCGAAGAAGCAAAGACATGCACACATGTGATCACGTCTCTGCCCCTTGCCTTGAAACATCTATACCTGACCAATTCCACACCACTTCCACATTGTTATTAGTTCATTTATATGCATTCTTTGTCAAAATCTTTGCAATTTGTTAGCGACTTTGACAGTGGCATGATTGTCGGTGCCAAACGTGGTGATTCCAGCATCTCAGAAACAGTTGCCCTTCTGGGATTTTATTCATTACAGACCAAGTGGCGGCTGGTGACTCAAAAAATTGGGGAGGGCAGGAAGAAAACCAACCCACGCCGTCGTGTTATTTTACACTAGTTGGCTACTTATCTCTACTTTCTTATGTTCAAGTTATGTTATTATGTTCAAATGTAGCAATAATCCAACTAGCAACCTAATGCAAACTTACTATACAACTAAGGTAAGTAATGCACCTGAGGTTTATCCCCATCTTCCGTAAGGAACAAATATCATATTATCATTTATACAACGGCTTGGCTGAATACTCGATTCTGAGTGGTCCAAGGGTGGGCAAGGCTATTTCTCAGTAAAGGGACACCTTTAAACAGTTCTAAAATCAATACGCTAAAAAATCCAGCATTCTAAAGCAGTTTAAACAGCAACATTATTCTTTCGCTATTGAATTGTTGTTACATCCCCTCCCCTGTTCAATGTCCAATTTCACAATTGATGGCAACGTTGAATTACATTTCTCGTTACTGTTACTAGCTTTATTTACGGTTGCCAGCCATCGCGCAAATCGGAATTGTCCCTTATTTAAACAGTAGAATAGGCGTTCCGCATTTAACTCCTGGCTACGGGAGGAATTTTCATCCGTCTGTTTGTGAACGATTGCGTTTATAGTAACCGCTGTTCTAAATACAATTCAATAGTTGGCTAGCTAGCTAGCCGGGATAACAAGCATGCCGTGAGACCATCCTGACCTAAAACCAAGAATTTTAATTTTGGCTAGGTGACAAGTGACGGCGAACCTGTCGTAAAGCTAGCTGGCATTCAAACCCCGTTTCAGAGGGTCTTAGAAAGACGTTATGCCTGCACTGCGCGACCACACCATTTAAAAAGCAAGACAGCGTTAGGGAGATTAATTTGATTGACTTATGGTTTCATGCAGTTTTATTAAATAATTTATAACTGTATGGTATAAAACGAGAAGGAACTATTTTTTCTTGATAGAATCATTGTTTTCATAGAATTAACGACCAGAGGTTTTTGTTTAACAACGGTGCAAATGGAACTACCAACCAGAGTTTTGCTTGACAACGGTAAAATAATATGCCCAAACGTCTGCGGAAGATTATTTCACTTTCAGCTGATTAAATCGAAAAAAATAAATAAATATGAAAGAAACCATATATAGTCATTGTTGGTAACCCGCTGTATAGGCCTAAGTGGAATAAACCCCTCCGGGCTGTCCTGTTATTGGAAAATAATGTAGCCTACTTCGGGGCTGGTTAAGCGACCGTAGCCTACATTATTTTCCAATAACGGGACAGCCCGTCGTGGTTTATTCATTAGGCTATATCATATCATATTACAACACAAAGGATGAATATAAAAAGGGGCCAGGTGAACGAGAGGGAAAGACACGTCTAATCACTGCTGGCTCTGGATGGGAATGAACCTCGTGTGTGCATGATGTGTCACTAGAATTAGCATTTTTGATCATGGTTATCTGTGGAGCTGGTCGTCCAGCAGTCTTGATCCTCACCTGCTGCGTAATCCAAACTGTGGAATGGCTGTGACAACAAGTAATCCACAAGATATTCTTCCCCATCCCACTCTCTGTGTCTGCGTCCGTGCCTCTCTGTGACCCCCTCACTCACGCTGCCGTTAATTGCCTCGTTAGGAATAGCAGCACCACTCCATCAAAATCCATTCTCGCCGTTAGCTCAGTCCCTCAGGGCTGCTACAACAAGCTAACTGTTGCGTTGGCTAACGCAAGTAGCTAGCTAGACTACTGCTCGATAAAAAAATGGAAACGTAAATCTGAAAAAAGGAAATTTGGACAACCTCCTCTGCCTCTATGGACCAGCCTCCTTTTGTTGAAAAGGCTTAAATAAAATGCAATTTTTAGTGATGTGCTTTAAAAGTAGTTCGCAATTTGCACGTTATAATACAATACAGTGGTAGAGACTAGTGTTACAGACTAGTGTTCACACAGAATGATGTGAAAAACGAAAAACGTTTCACCTGGCAATGAGTGGCAGCGGTACACTGTAGCACTGTACACTGCGCTATAAAAATGCAGCCAGTTTACCAATTTTAATTTTCAGAGGTTAATCAGACAAAATAAATTAAAATGGAACGATCATTTTTCAGTGCATTCCTAGTCCTGACTGAATATTTCAGTAACAGGATGAAGAGATCAGGATGATCATCAAACAGGTGAGGCAGACTGGGGACAGCCGGGGGAGGCCGGGGGCGTGGCTACAGGGGACTGTCGCACAGGGCGTCCCGTCACGTCCAACACTGCAACACTCCAGTGCGGGGCCTGGAAGAGAGTCAGAACATCACACACCACATGGCATACCCACACACTCGTCACTCAAGTGTGCTGGGCTGTCATGGCACAGATCTGGACAGAAATGCTGCACAAGGGCTGGAGACATTCAGTTCACAACCACCCATTACATGACGCCATCTGTTTGCCCGATGAAATTTAAAGACCAGTCTTTTCACCCCAAGGACAATTCAGAGACTCACTAGCAGCGCACATATTAGAGCTGCAGTGTGATGCCATCGTATCGTAGCTCAGTGAACTTTTATCTTATTTGTTTCCAATTAGAAACATTTTTTCTCATGTTTGAGTTCCTTTTAACTAGTTTGTTTGGTTTAATCCACTGCGTCCATCCACTTACTGCATGTTATATGAGGGTAATATGGACAAAGCAGCAAACCAGCCATGTAGGTCTGGGCAAGCTGTCTGTGTCCCTGTTTAGTTTCCCTTCCCTAATCCTATTCTCTTGTCTTTCTCAAGTTACCCTGAAGATCCCTCTCTCTCTCACACAGACACACAAACACACACGTCCCTTAAGTGTGGTACAACATTACCTGTTGTCGGTGGCTCTGGCTCCAACGTGGGGCATTCTGAAATCAAATTACATGTGCTTTGAACATTTTATACACTTGCATGTCATATTTAAACATAACAGATATGGCAGTGCAAATATGTTGCCTGATATCCCTCCTGTGATAAGTACAGTCTGTGTGTCATGTATGTGGCGTGCGGCATTCTTGCTCACCATTTCCAGTCTTTCTCTCAGATTTCAAGTCCTTTCCGGATGCTTCAAGTGTGAAAGACACACCTGCCTGTGTGTCATTGGTCACCATGAAAACAGTGCTGTTTTTCTTGCAGACGTGGAACCATGTTCCAGACGGGGGTGAGAAGAACTTGCACACTGGAATGGCATTCCCCAAGCCGTTTCGGTCCCACACGATGTAGTCCTTCCCACTTTGTGAACGCCAGCCTTTGGTTGCATTTGGGCAACCGTCGTCCGAGCACTTCACACAACTTATCGCTGCAACAGAGAGAAACAAACAGGAACTGAGAGACGCTCTGACCTGAAGCCTTGAGAGCAAGCTGGCCATGAGCTCGGTTAGCAGGCAAAGGGTACCATATTACAGGAATCAAGATAAAGTCTGTCGGACCTCCCATACAACAGGGCCCCCCACATACTAGAGGACTTCTAGACAAGTAAAGTCTGACACACTCTCACATTTCACAACAATCTGTCCCAAATGATGGGCGTTTAGTCGCGGTGCTGCACACATTTCAGGATCCTGCAGAGACTGGGAATCATTCAGCTTCACCCATTATAGCTTCGCCTCGTCCACATCACCACCTCCGTCCTACATTATTTTCCAATAACGGGACAGCCCGTCTGTAATAAGTCATGGATTCTTTGGATGGATCATCAAACTTTGTAATACAAGCGCTTACATAAATGAACAAAAACATACAAACAGATCGCCATTAAACATATCGCATATATCAAACAGATCGCATATATTAAAAACAATTAAAAAAAAAAAAAACAGTAGCCTATAAATTATTTTACTTAATTGCCTATAAGGTAATGTTATATTCGGTTTTTAAGTAAAACAACGAATTTCTTTGTGGTAGGATGTGCGACAAATGAGTGTGCGCTGTTGGATTCTGTCGAGCGGAGAGGGGGGTCTCTTGGTAAAATCCTACTTACATTACATTGTTAAACCGCTAGTTCCGCGATAGGGGATGAATAACGTAATTCCGAAAATAACGTTATTTACCTTATTACCAGGATGTAGACACACAAAGCCAGGCCAACCACAGGCCATGCGCTGCTGGGTCTGGCCACACATCAGTTCTACTTCTGTTTATCTTGTGGCCCTAAATAACCGCATGGAGCGTTTATGCCGCGGGCCGGCCCTGCTTGTGCATGTCAGTGTGTGTGTGTGGATTTGTGTGTACATGTGTGTGTATGTGTATGAGTGTGGGTGTGTGTTTGCGTGTGTGTGGTGTGTATGTGTGAGTGTATGTGTATGGGTGTGGATGTGTGTGTGTGTGTGTGTGTGTGTGTGTATGCAGACCTGCCAACCTTAGGAAAATATTTTGAGTACCACAATAGTCAGTGTAACGCTTAGTTCACATGCTTTCGCACCACTTGTGGTGTGTTTTTATGGGTTTAGTGCTTCTGAGTTTCAGTGGAAAAGTACATTTTCCCTTTGGGATTAATAAAGATTTAATCTCTTTACATCTCTTTTCATACATAATTTCATATTGGGTAGTCTTATGGTTTAATTCATTAGAACATTAGTAATATGTATATGGGAATATGCCCCTTAAAAGATTATACACAGTATGCACATCAATAAACCAGTGTTGTTGTGGGTTAAGGAAGCATTTCTTGAGGAATAATTTGTAGGAAATAGAGATTAAATGTGTGTCTTTTTTAAAATTAAATTTTATTCATTTTCATGAGGAATCCAATATTCCGGCAAAGGCTGTACAGAGAGCAGACAAATATTTATTTGTGTTGGATGAGAATGTTTTCTGCTTATATGTTCAGAGAGGACAAGATTGTCTCCCCTCACTCATTGCAATTTATCCTGTTTTAACAGGATCTTTTTTGTTTATGGCTGTCCCCTTGCAGTGACACTGTAACCCTAACCTTAACTTAGCTTAACTTAACTTAGTTTAGCTTAGTTTACCTTAACTTAACTTAGTTTAGCTAAACTTAACTTAAAGTTGAATTGCACTTTATAGCACTTCTGCTTCTCATGACTGATATTGTCCTTCTAATGAATGTGTCGCCCTTCATTTTTCGATTAGTTATTTCATTTTAAATGATTAAACATTAGAAAGAAAGACTTTTTTTTTAGCGCAAGTCCGCATAGTAGTACGGTTTCCAGTTTTTTCTTCTTCTTCAATTTCGTTTCGCGGAAAAATCGAGAAGAAGCGAAGCAAAACATTCCGTTAACTTTGCGTTGAAATGGAACAAACTAATGTCTGCTAGCTTTTCTTTGATGCGATATCGGTGTAATACCTGGTTGTTATAATGCCCCCGTTAAGCTTGCATTAGGCGCGTTTCCACCGCAGGAACTTTACCCCGGAACTAGGAACCTTTTGAGGAACTACGTGCGTTTCCACCGCAGGAACTAGGGTCTAAAGGCGCGTTTCCACCGCAGGAACTTTACCCCGGAACTAGGAACCTTTTGAGGAACTACGTGCGTTTCCACCGCAGGAACTAGGGTCTAAATTTAGTTCCGGGGGCTTTATTTTACCTCCAAAAGGTTCCTGCTCGGGGGGTAGTACTTTCCGAAAGTACAGGAACCTTTTGGGTGGAGCTTGCAGCGCTGAACATTTCTGATTGGCCGAGTACACGCAGCATTTTTTTGTATTTATTTTCAACCGCCATGTTTGAAAATATGCAGCCGCAAACCAATTTATTTTCATAATAACTTCAAATCAAACTTGTATGTTATGCGGCGCAGTAGCCTAGTTTTAGTTATAGCCTGCCAACGTCTTGGAATTATAACGTGTGCTCTTCTGTTCTTTTCTTGCTTTAGTATTCGTTTTATAAAATGCTAAGCATTCGTGCTGGGACAGCATATTACGTACCAAAACATTCAAACGGATTAATTCGGTTGCTGAATATTTTCTTCCAGATTTTCTTTGTTAGTCCGTTGTAATTGACTCAAAACGTTTGATACAGTTATGTGAGGTATGCGGTAGTTCTGCGTAATTCACATTGTTGATACAGTAAAAGCAAACTGGAAATCACCTTCCGCACTTTTTGTCAGAGAAAAATAACAGGTTAATTCTAGTAATCGTCGCTTTAGCTTTTTCTGACTGCCGTAATTTTACTCTGCCATTCTTCAATTCCACAAAAAGACCAGGAAGACTATGGACTAATTTATGGTGCATGGTTCGCATCTGGAGGGCACACTTCGCTGCTCGGCTAGCAGTAACTTCGAAGGAAAGCAAACGGTGGCTGTACCACTGCTAATTTAAATTTTCACGCAAGTCTGAGTTTTCGTTCTATTCTTGTCATTTTGCGATTAGCCTATATGGAATTGACAATGAGAAAGTAATCAAACAGCAAATTGTTTACAACGTGTGCATGTTTTCTGCTGTTGTTGCCAGTTATATTGGAAATGTGAATGCATTCTGTCGCTTCGGATGTCAAGACATGAAAGTGAATGTTTGCATAAAAACATAATGAATGTGCTTGAGAGGATATATAAAAACAGTTACAATCTGACTATTGGCCTGTTATATCCTTTTTGTTGCATAACAACGGTCCAAGTTCAACTACCAACGACAGTTTTGCTTGACAACGGTAAAATATGCCCAAACGGCTGCAGAAGAATATTTCAATTCCAGGTGATTAAATTGATTAAAAAATCAATAAATACAAAAGTAACCATATATAGTCATTGTTGGTAACCCGTTGTATATAAGTGGAATAAACCCCTCCGGGCTGTCCCGTTATTAGAAAATAATGTAGGCTACTTCGGTGGTAGTATGGGGTTACAGAATAAATCATAGGACAGATGGACCGACGACAACGTCGCTATTTTACACGTCAGCGAACTAATTTGCCTAATCTTCGCGGAACTTTAGACCCCGGTGGAAATGCAGGCAACCATTGTTTGAAGGAACCTTTTAGTTCCTGGAAAAGTAGTTCCTGGGACTAAAAGTTCCGGGTAATTTGGTGGAAACGCGGCTATTGAAAGCACATTTTCATAGTTTTCCACACAATGCAACTTTGTGGCAGACATGGCTGGGTGTAATCAGAAACCCCAACATAACAGCCAAATAAGTTCGCAAACGAGGACTAAGGGTATGCAGCGACTACTTTGAAGGCACCAACTACCAAGGCGACCGTCTGAAGCCTGGAGCTGTACCCACCGTTTTCCCATCGTTGGTCGAACCGCTTGAGGTAGGTACTATGCGAGCTGGCTGATGCTATTGCGTCTGTCTGTGATACACTGGCAGACCTGGGGGAGGGGGGGGGGGGGGGCATGGTCGAAAAAGCGTCGCTAAAGTTCCCTCTAGAGTGGCGAAATCGAGAGGAAGTGCCCTATTGGCTGCTAATTGCCTGTAATGTAATGTAATGTAATGCAGTGTAATGTAATGTAATGTAATGCAGTGTAATGTAATGTAATGTAATGTAATGTAATGCAGTGTAATGTAATGTAATGTAATGTAATGCAGTGTAATGTAATGTAATGCAGTGTAATGTAATGTAATGTAATGTAATGTAATGCAGTGGCTGGAAGACCTGGCTCTGTGTTACAGAAAGCTCACTCACGCTGGATGGAGTAGGTCTTGCTCAGGATGAAGCCCGAGCTGTGATTGAGCCGGCACTCCATGTTGTGGGCGACGGGGACGAGGAGCGACAGTGTGACGTAGGGGGCGGGGGTGTGGTTTTGGGCGGTCTGAACGTGCACGCCATCCTGGAACACACTCAGGCGGAACCCGGGGTCCGGGGACACTTCGACGGAGCACAGCAGTTCGCTCACCATCCCAGGGGCAAGGTCAAAGGTCATAGAATCTGGAGTATGCGTGCACACGCACGCGTGCACGCACGCGCACACACGCAGACACACGCACGCACACACACACGCACACGCAGACACACACACACAGAAGAAGCATGAAAAATGTACTAGGTTAGCTACATGGTCCAAATTGTGGTTGGGGATTTTCACTCTGTTAAAAGGTTATTGGGGGGGGGGGTCTAAGGGAAATCATCAAGTGGTCCCCCCGCAGTATTATCACATTGTATTGGCTGTTTGTTGTCTCCCCCAAAATTGAAATGAAATCAAATGTTTGTTACTGCACGAAATTAGTATTGTACTGAGTATTGTACCTTATCGAACGTGTGTTTACTTTCAAAGTTGTTCCAGTGACCTTGATATGCACTTCTGTGCGTCGCTCTGGATAAGAGCATCTGCTAAATGGAGGTGATGTGATGTGATGTGACGTGACGTGATGTGATGTAAAAGCACATGCAGATTACCGTGCAACAGAAGCAGAACTCCTCCTCCTCTCTTTCTCTGGGGCTCCTGTGGCGTTTCATACGACAGCATGCAGCAGTACCTCTGGCTGTCCGTCCAGGTCGCGTTCTGCAAAACCACGGACTTGTCCTCCGAGGTCCTGTTTCTGTCAAGGGCCACGACCCGGTCCTTGTATTCAGGCCGAGCCTGGAAGTCGGGGTACACGTACAGGTCCTGCCTGTTGGGCCCGGGGCAGTACCAGTACAGGATCACCCCGGTCACCCCCTGGTCTGGTGTGTGCGAGAACCTGCAGGCCAGAGTGACGTTTTCATTCAGCCTCGACACAACCACACTCGGGCTCTGAGTCACTGTAATCTGACCCCAGTTTCCTGGGGGGGAAGAGTGAAAACAACATTAATATCATTCGTTCATTACATCCATATGATTAATCAAAACTTTTTTTTCTGTTACGCGTACAAGACTGCGGTTACTGCGATATTGTCCTGTACTCCAGTCCTGTTCTGTGTTTTTATGGGTTTAGTGCTGAGTTTCAGTGGAAAAGTACATTTTCCCTTTGGGATTAATAAAGATTTAATCTCATCTCTTTACATCTCTTTTCATACATAATTTGATATTGGGTAGTCTTATGGTTTAATTCATTAGAACAAAGTAATACGTATATGGGAATATGCCCCTTAAAAGATCATACACAGTATGCACATGAATAAGCCAGTGTTCTTGTGGGTTAAGGAAGCATTTCTTGAGGAATAATTTGTAGGAAATAGAGATTAAATGTGTGTCTTTTTTAAAATTAAATTTTATTCATTTTCATGAGGAATCCAATATTCCAACAAAGGCTGTACAGAGAGCAGACAAATATTTATTTGTGTTGGATGAGAATGTTTTCTGCTTATATGTTCAGAGAGGACAAGATTGTCTCCCCTCACTGATTGCAATTTATCCTGTTTTAACAGGATCTTTTTTGTTTATGGCTGTCCCCTTGCAGTGACACTGTAACCCTAACCTTAACTTAGCTTAACTTAACTTAGTTTAGCTTAGTTTACCTTAACTTAACTTAGTTTAGCTAAACTTAACTTAAAGTTGAATTGCACTTTATAGCACTTCTGCTTCTCGTGACTGATATTGTCCTTCTAATGAATGTGTCGCCCTTCATTTTTCGATTAGTTATTTCATTTTAAATGTCTAACATTAGAAAGAAAGGCCTATTTTTTTTTTAGCGCAAGTCCGCATAGTAGTACGGTTTCCAGTTTTATCTTCTTCAATTTCGTTTCGCGGAAAAATCGAGAAGAAGCGAAGCAAAACATTACGTTAACTTTGCGTTGAAATGGAACAAACTAATGTCTGCTAGCTTTTCTTTGATGCGATATCGGTGTAATACCTGGTTGTTATAATGCCCCCGTTAAGCTTGCATTGAAAGCACATTTTCATAGTTTTCCACACAATGCAACTTTGTGGCAGACATGGCTGGGTGTAATCAGAAACCCCAACATAACAGCCAAATAAGTTCGCAAACGAGGACTAAGGGTATGCAGCGACTACTTTGAAGGCACCAACTACCAAGGCGACCGTCTGAAGCCTGGAGCTGTACCCACCGTTTTCCCATCGTTGGTTGAACCGCTTGAGGTAGGTACTATGCGGGCTGGCTGATGCTATTGCGTCTGTCTGTGATACACTGGCAGACCTGGGGGAGGGGGTGGGGGGGGCATGGTCGAAAAAGCGTCGCTAAAGTGCCCTCTAGGGTGGCGAAATCGAGAGGAAGTGCCCTATTGGCTGCCCTTCACATGGGAAAAAAATGATTGAGTGCCCTCTAGGGTGCCCCTTCATGCAATAAATTATGATGATGTGCCCTCTAGAGCAAGAAAATTTGATAACGTGTCTTAATGAGTGCCCTTCTAGTGGAAAAAATATGATGCAGTGCCCTATAAGGTGCCCTTACAATGGTCTAAACTTGACGTTCCCTATGGGTGCCCTTCCAATGGAAAAGGGTGCCGTTATGAAGTGCCCTCTATGCCGCCCCTACATGACAGTGTCCCAAAGGGTGCCCTTTCCAGCAGAGAAAATGGGATGCAGTGCTAATAGGGCAGTGGTTCTCAACCTCGGTCCTGGGGCCCTACTGTGTACGCTGGTTTTCGTTCCAACCACAATTGCAATCTCAGAATTTTAACAAGCTGTTCATTTTTCTTAATTAGGTGTTTTTAATGTTAAGAGGAATTATTTACCCTCTTAAGCCACATTATGTCAGAAACTGCAATGCATGGCATGAAGAATAAAATCCCATTGTGTTATTGTGTTGCTTTTTAAGCGATTGCAAACAATCACTTAAAAAAAACATAATGAAATAACTAATTGAAAAATTAAGGATGACACATTCATTAGAAGGACAATATCAGTCATGAGAAGCAGAAGTGTTATAAAGTATAATTCCCCTGTAACTTAACTTAGTTTACCTTAACTTAAATTAACTTAGCTTAGTTTAGCTTAACTGAACTTATCTTAACTTAAAGGAATTTGTTGCACAAACTCACCTTGCTGCAGAAGCACCAGCACAGTCAGACAGAGCCACCTGGATTTCCTTGGAGTGGGACTATGGCCGTGAGCACACATGGACATGTCTTCCTGTCTTCTCACACCCTAAGGTGTAAGGTGTACAACTAAGGTAAGTAATGCACCTGAGGTTTATCCCCATCTTCCGTAAGGAACAAATATCATATTATCATTTATACAACGGCTTGGCTGAATACTCGATTCTGAGTGGTCCAAGGGTGGGCATTATTTCTCAGTAAAGGGACACATCAATACGCTAAAAAACCCAGCATTCTAAAGCAGTTTAAACAGCAACATTATTCTTTCGCTATTGAATTGTTGTTACATCCCCTCCCCTGTTCAATGTCCAATTTCACAATTGATGGCAACGTTGAATCACATTTCTAGTTACTGTTACTAGCTTTATTTACGGTTGCCAGCCATCGCGCAAATCGGAATTGTCCCTTATTTGGACAGTAGAATAGGCGTTCCGCATTTAACTCCTGGCTACGGGAGGAATTTTCATCCGTATGTTTGTGAACGATTGCGTTTATAGTAACCGCTGTTCTAAATACAATTCAATAGTTGGCTAGCTAGCTAGCCGAGATAACAAGCATGCCGTGAGACCATCCTGACCTAAAACCAAGAATTTTAATATTGGCTAGGTGACAAGTGACGGCGAACCTGTCATAAAGCTAGCTGGCATTCAAACCCCGTTTCAGAGGGTCTTAGAAAGACCTTATGTCTGCACTGCGTGACCACACCATTTAAAAAGCAAGACAGCGTTAGGGAGATTAATTTGATTGACTTATGGTTTCATGCAGTTTTATTAAATAATGTAATGACAAAAAAGACCAAAATTGGTGCTAACTGTATGGTGTAAAACGAGAATTATTTTTTCTTGATAGAATCATTGTTTTCATAGAATTAACGACCAGAGGTTTTTGCTTAACAACAGTGCAAATGGAACTACCAACCAGAGTTTTGCTTGACAACGGTAAAATAATATGCCCAAACGTCTGCAGAAGATTATTTCACTTTCAGTTGATTAAATCGAAAAAAATAAATAAATATGAAAGTAACCATAGGCTATATAGTCATTGTTGGTAACCCGCTGTATAAGTGGAATAAACCCCTCCGGGCTGTCCCGTTATTGGAAAATAATGTAGCCTACTAAGCGACCGTACATTATTTTCCAATAACGGGACAGCCCGTCGTGGTTTATTCATTATATCATATCATATTACAACACAAAGGATGAATATAAAAAAGGGGCCAGGTGAACGAAAGGGAAAGACACGTCTAATCACTGCTGGCTCTGGATGGGATTGAACCTCGTGTGTGCATGATGTGTCACTAGAATTAGTATTTTTGATCATGGTTATCTGTGGAGCTGGTCGTCCAGCAGTCTTGATCCTCACCTGCTGCGTAATCCAAACTGTGGAATGGCTGTGACAACAAGTAATCCACAAGATATTCTTCCCCATCCCACTCTCTGTGTCTGCGTCCGTGCCTCTCTGTGACCCCCTCACTCACGCTGCCGTTAATTGCCTCGTTAGCAATAGCAGCACCACTCCATCAAAATCCATTCTCGCCGTTAGCTCAGTCCCTCAGGGCTGCTACAACAAGCTAACTGCTGCGTTGGCTAACGCAAGTAGCTAGCTACCGCGCGATAAAAAAAAGGGAAACGTAAATCTGAAAAAAGGAAATTTGGACAACCTCCTCTGCCTCTATGGACCAGCCTCCTTTTGTTGAAAAGGCTTAAATAAAATGTAATTTTTAGTGATGTGTTTTAAAAGTAGTTCGCAATTTGCACTTCATAATACAATACAGTGGTAGAGAATTGAAGATGAAATTTGGAAATTATCATTGGAGCAACGCGATGTCAATATTGTATTCTGGTTGTTGATTGGTTAGGGAGGACGTCCTCCCTTGGAGCATCATTTTACGTAACAGGAGCCCGTCCTCCTCTGCCCCCCACCACCACTTCACACAGACTGCCCTTTCCCCTCTTGCTTGCCCTGCAGGTGTCGCTGTTGAAGCATTTTAATCAGAATTTCAATAATGGATTTTTTCCAAAGAGAGAAAAAATATTTTATAAATGATACTGAGATTTGGTAATGGTTCATTTCAACCAATTACCCTTTTTTATATTTTGATCTCCCTCTTGCCTCTCAAAAATAGAGGAGGAGCAACCTCCTCTGCCTCTATGGACCAGCCTCCTCTGTTACAGACTAGTGTTCACACAGAATGATGTGAAAAACAAAAAACATCCGGTGAGTGGTAGTTCTGTGGTTGAAAACACTTTGTTAATGTGAGATCAGAGGGGAATTGGCCGACTTGTTCAAGCTAACAGAAAGGACAAAAATGCTCAAATTACAGCTTTTTTATGATGTTTATTTATGTTCCCAATGTTTAAGCTCTGAATTATTTAGCTTTAAAATATTGTAGCAGTTTCATATTTATTGTAATTAAACACATTACAACTAAATTAGAATGATTGTGGTTCTCATCCTTGGTCCTAGGGACCCGCTGTGTATGTTGGTTTTTGTTCCAACCACAACTGCAATCCACAAAGTTTCAACAAGCTATTAATTTGTCATAATTAGGAGCTTTTTCATGGTTCATGAGGGATTACTTACCCTCAAAAGCCCCATTATGTCAGAAATGAAACATGGTGGAGGTAGTGTTATTGCCTGGGTATGTATGGCACTGGAACTGGCTCACTTGTCTTTATTGATGACGTGTCTGCAAATGCCTGAAAATCATTGGATGCCGTTTCACCTGGCAATGAGTGGCAGCGGTACACTGTAGAACTGTGCCCCCCCGCCCCCCCCGCCCCCCCCCCCCCCCCCCTGGAATATTCCAGTAACTTTGTGAAGTTGGGCCAATGAAGCAGTGGTAGCGTTATTGCAAATGGAAATGCAATTAAGAGTATACTAGCTGCAAGCATGTGTCAAATCGTACAAACGCCGGGATCCGAAGAATGTTATCAAAAGTGCTGAAGTATTGCTTCGTGAAATGTTTTTACCTGAATATTTGAACATTCAAGAAGTTATAGGCTAGGGAAAAACTGACTAAGTGTCGTATATATTTAGTGTTGCACATTTTTATTCAGTTAATATTTGTGTTTATTTTCTTTGTATTTGCTGTACCGTGAACATTACATGAGACAGAAATAAAAACAAACAAACAAAAAAAATAATTTTATAAGTAACTGTAATGCCTTTGCGTGAAAATGACTGCATGAAAATATTTTGTGCTAACATCTGAACTGAACCTAGCTCTGCTACAGAATCAAACCAGCAGGAAATGGAAAGTCCCTGACAAATGTTCCACTGAAAAACCACAATCTTTGGGGATGATGTAATTGACGACTTTTTCTCTAAAAACCCAGCTGGACATTTTGTTATTTTTAAAAAGTATAATAGCATATTATTTTTAATTGTTCCAGCCTCAAAGTATGTTCCTGACTGCACACCGTTATTTAATTAATTTTAAATTCTACTGTTCCTGTGACTGGCTTCTCTTTGATTGCAGGGGTAAGGTTACGTGTACAGGAGGAACAGCTCCCTAAATTAAGCAAGTATAACAACTGAACCCCCTTGCACAAAAATGTGAAACACTTCAAGAGTGTTTCAAGCAGTGCGAATCTGCTTCTTAATGCCAAGAGGACAGACCCCCCCACACCCTTGACCAATAAGACATTGTTTTCCAAGAAAAAGCTCCAAGAAAGTCAAGCAGATCAAAACCTCAAGATGCCAAAAAATGTCATCTCGAGGTTTTGCTCTGCTTGACTTTTGCCAAAATGTTTGGTGTGAAATTATTATTGAAAGAGTACAATTCACTCTAATACAGGATATTTGATGGCCGTCAGGGTCCTGTGAAATCTATTAGATTTGAATTAACATTGAGCATAAAGGTAACCTAATGAACGATCTGTGTTGAAAACAAAAGTAAATACCATTATACAGCTAACTTAGCTAAGCACAGCTGTACGTTACCCGCAAAAGGAAGCACAACAATACATTTGTGTTATTCATATATGGGTCACAGGATGTGGCTTTTTGAATGTTCCATATCCAGGAAATGTAGTTACACTGCCTGGCCAAAAAAAAATTTGCACACTCTAATATTTATAATATTATAATATTATAATAAAAAAAAAAAAAAAAAAAAAAAATATATATATATATATATATATATATATATATATATATATATATATATATATATATATATATATATATAATAAAACATTTTTTTGCTATGCTACGAGAGACAACCACGCACCGCCGTCCGAAATAACCATTAGCAAATGTAATCATAATCATAACTAAACAACAAATTTCCATTATTATTACTACCGGTTCTAGTATTACGGTGTACTGCAGTTCTGCGTGTGGTTTGTCCAAGTGGTGTTGCCAACTTGCTGTACCCCAGCAGAAGCCGTTCGACTGCTGTGGGCACTAGGTACAATCAACTGTACTGTCTCTTTATTTCATTACTTTCAAATGTATTAAAAAGTGGAAAACTAGAATGTAATATGAGTGTTACGTAGGCTATATCACTGTCGATTGTGATCGTTTTTGTAAAGTGTTATGAAAATAATAATTTTATGAATGGTTAATAACCATTTATCGTCTCGCAATGTTATGCTAAATTCCTGTCAGAACGTTAGCTAGCTAGCATACATTCTGTGCATTAGCTAGCGAACAGCTCATACATTCTGAGCATATTCCACTCGCTAGCTTTGCGTAAAGTTGGGATCCGTTAATGTTCCCATCAGTTGTTGATGTGACACTTATTGTAACACCGTACCAATAATAACACTTCACTTCAGCCAGGACATGCATGAAAAGGTAACGTTAACGTCAATACGTCATTTTGCGCTGGAACTGTAATTGTGGAAATAAATAATATTTTGCTAAAAAGTGTCAGTATTTGCATAGAGTGGAAACAAACGTTTTTGGTCAAAACGGGCCGATTTGCGAGTGCTAATCAATCAACCATCACTAACGTTAACTATCATAGCTAAGTTACCTGGAAAGTTAATTAGCTAGCCACACATTCACCCAGCGACCAACAATGGTGCTCACGAGCGTATTCAACTAACATGAATGTCTTTATTACGTTATATTTGTCAGAAAGCCCACGTGAAGTCTGAGTAAAGTGTCAATCATTTATGTTGCGCTGCATGTGTAATTTATGTAGACAGTAGTAGCTTTCATTTACTGAATATTCGTATAGTATACTGTAACCTATAGCTGTACTTGCTTGTACTTGGAGAGCAGGGGAGAGGAAAAGAGATGACTGGAGAGGAGGGGAAAATATAGGACCAGAGGAGAGGAGGAGAGAGGGCTGGAGAGGAGAAGATAGGACGTGAGGAGAAAATGAGAGGAGAACAGAGCAGAGCAAACGCCCCTGCTGCCCACCCAAGTTTACTTGTAAATATGTAAATTAAAAACAACAATTTGCTAAACCTTGGCCACAATATCTGGACTTGTCTTTATATAACAATGCATAGATTTCTGTTTATATGATTATGGTTATGGTTGTACTTTATTAATCCTATTCTCTGCCATTACATACAATGAAACAAGAAAAGGTAAAAAAAGAGCAATGTAATACAATACACTATTAGACATTATTGTAAAAAATAAAAAAAATAAAAAGTTCCTCCCGTGTGTTAGTGAATTTTTAAATGTTTTAAAATGGCAGGAAATGAGTTTTCAAATTTAGAATTTTTTTTGGGGGGGGGGAGGACGGACCCCAGACCCCCCGGCAGATTTGGTCCCCCCCAATGTTGACTCCATGGCTATGGCCTTGCAATGCACCACGAAACATAAGCAGAAGCAATACATCAAGCAGATGGAGAGGATGTCAGTGAAGGCTTTTTGACAGACTGGTGTCCAAATCATAATTAAAGCATGTATTTCTTATGATTGCACTTCTGTGGAAAAATAGACAATGTAGAAAATGTACATTAATGCTCACATTTCTTTAATGCTATTTGGTAATGAGAGACAATATATGGCCCATGAATTATATTAATTATCCTGCGAATGATATTTAAGCATTATATTTCAGCCCATCCTACCGTAGAAAAAGTAGCATCTGGGCTTGTTTTATGAGACAATGAAACCTAGGCAGAACATGCATAGGGTTTGTATTCCTATTTCGTCTTTTACTTGGGTAAGGACAGTAAGGATGACACGTGTACCAAAAATGTTTCCCTGCACATTATTAGCAGAAACCTAGCTCAGGAGGTAAGAGCGGTTGCCTGGCAGTCGGAGGGTTGCCGGTTCAATCACTCGCTGGGTGTGTCAATGTATCACTGAGCAAGACACTTAACCCCTAATTGCTCCCAATGAGCTGATGGGTACCTTGCAGGGCAGCCTTTCACCGTTGCGGTGCGAGTGAATGGGTGAATGAGAGGCATCAATTGTAAAGTGCTTTGGATAAAAGCGCTATAAAAATGCAGTCAATTTACCAATTTTAATTTTCAGAGGTTAATCAGTGCTTCCAGAAAAGATCAAACTGACTCAACGCTCCAAATGACATAAAAACACAGCCAAGTCTGAAAAAAGTACTCACTGTACAATGCCAAAGTGCCCGGGTCCAGAGTCGCAATAAGCCTGCTTCCTGGGCCCTTATTTCCTGAGAGTAATATACTGCTCGCTAAAGGAAAAAACAGGTTGGTTTTCTGTTGAACAGGAAACTCTCTGGGTTCCGGTATCTCTTCAGCACCTATGAAACGCCTAGCCCGCGTCAAATATATACGCTGTGCACTATCGGGATTTCAGTGCAATACAGAAATAAAATTTATGCAAAAATACTCAATATATATTCATCGCATATGGTGAACAATACAAACCGTACATATGGTTAATGATTGCCATTTACCTCTGTTCCATCACATTGAATGGTGAAAGTGACATTTATTTGTGATAAAGATGTTCATTTAAAAAAATAAAAATCCACTATAATGAAAGCATGGGAGCATAAATCATGATTATCAGTGAAAAATTAGAATGTCACAAGTTTTTCATGCAGTAGACTATTGATATTTATTGTTTTGAACTGACATTCTCACTTTCAGTTTAACATTAAACATTCTCAATTCTCAATCAAGTTATTTATCTTTACCATATTGCATTCACAGAAACCATATAGCTAAACAGAAATAAGGCAAATACAGATGAGGATCAACAAATATAATCACAAAACAAGCACAAAATTTACACTTTTAACTAAAAGTCAATTTACGAATAATTACGAGGCAGCTATTAACCGGGGCTGGAATCTCAACCAGACCTCGGTCTCGCGGCTACGCCATGAATGTATAAAGAGAAGGGCTACGTGAGACCACAACACAAAACAAAAAGTTTAAAGTGTTTAAAGTGGCTTTAGTTTATCTAGCTATGCAAAAGAAGAAAAAAGGCGAAGAAGATGGTACGTTCGCCCTCTAAATCAGAGTAGGACAGTTTTGTCTGTACATTCGGCAAATGCGAGTTTAGACCTATTTTTATACGGTCTATGGTTTAGACTAGGGGGTCCACTTTCTCTTATTTCCGAATGTGTGCTAGGCGTTTTGATGACTTGCTGAAACGAGTAGCACCATTCATCAAACATGCGGGAACTCACAGAATTTCTACAGAAGAGAGACACAATGCAATTTTAAGCACTGAAAACCCAAGATCTGAAACCCAAAAAGAGTCCTCTCAGTCAGCTGGTCATGAGACTCACCAACCAACTAAAACCAAACACTGACTAAACTCAGATCAGCGCTGCTTTAAAACCAGAAACTAGAATAGAACCAAATAATTAAACAAACAAAAGATGCCTACCTGGAACACTGGAATAATGAAACCAAAACACAAAATAAACCTAATTGCTACTTGGCCCTAAATAGAGAATACAATTTGGCAGGCAGGTACGATTCTCTGTCAGCGATACAAAGCAGAGACAAATCCTGACCAAGTACAGGCTCAATGACCACACCTTAGCAATTGAAAAAGGAAGGCGCAAAAAAACATGGCTACCCAAAGAAGAACGTATATGTGGTCACTGCAAGACAGGAGAGGTAGAGGCAGAGATGCACTTCCTGGTATATTGTGAAAAATATTCACAGATAAGGGAAACATATTTTAATAAGATCCAAAATTCAAAATTCCAAAACAAATTTCCCTCCCTAACAAATGAGGACCGACAGCCTCACTCGCGGCTAAATACGTTTTTGCCTGTCACAGCCTGAGGGACAGTGGGTGAGCATCTAACAAACATATGTATGTGTGTGTGTGTATATATATATGCATATGTGTGTGTATGTATATGTATGTATATGTATGTATATATGTGTGTGTGTGTGTATGTATGTATGTACGTATATATATATATATATATATATATATATATATATTTCTGTGAGTATGCATATGTATGAGTATATATATATATAATACTCTTATTGAGAAAATACTTTTTAAAAATTAATTTAATTTAGTTAATTAATAGATAATAAATTTTATGTTACTGTCATTTATGCTATTATTGTTGTTGCTGCTTGTTTTCTTTTTTCTTTTTAATTATATATTCTTACTGTGGTTGATTATTTTTATCACTACGCTTTGGCAATATGTATTTTTAAGTATGTCATGCCAATAAAGCATTTGAATTCGAATTTGAGACTGGCGTTGACTCCAGAGACTGTAAAAAAGTATACTGCCTACTTAAGTCGCTGCAAACCAGAATGTCAGCTAATGTAATGCCTAACCTGACACCTGCTGCTCAGTGCTGGAATTGCCAGTAGCTACAAAGACTGCAAAGGAGCAGATGTTTTTGAGTAATGAAATATTGATTGCGGATAATATTGTGAACACATGACATGCTGCATGACCACTACCTCTTGTAGGTTTTGCCTGCATCTTCTGATCATAGGCCTACAAATGCATTTATGATTATACACATTACTACTGCATTTATAAATCATTGCTTGGCACAACGCACAAAGAGTAACCATTCACTTTTTTATGATGTAAATATGATATTCTTAAAATAACTGCTAGGGACTGTGTTTGCATGTATCCAAACTTGTCTAGATATTGGGCTCATTTGACAGGTTGGATGAAGAAGGCGGTTTAAAAAAAAAAAAAAAGATACTACACTACCCATAACACCCTAGCACATATTTGACAGTGACGCCTTTTTTGCCTTTTCGTGTTTACGTCAAGACGTTCGCGAAAAGAAAACGAACATGGAGGAGATCGGGGTAATTGTCGAAAAAGCTCAGGTACGATCATGTAGTTATTGTTATTCACGTTAGTTCAACGATGGGCAAGTGTTTTATCTAAAATTATTTTTATTAACATCAGAACACCAGCCTCGTCGCTGTGATATCGCCCGGAGTTTTATCAAATGACAGAACTGTGGGACTTTCACTTGACTCGAAAAGATGCCAATTCATTCAGTGGCTAGACGGCTAACTCAGTTAGCCGAGAGGGTCTCTGGTGTAGTGTAGCTAGCTAGCTATTTGTTGAGCTGACCCTCTTGTGGCCAACGTTAGGCGCTAGCTAGAATTGGCTAGGTTAATTACCTAAAAGCCGCTTCGTGGTCAAATTAACCATTCACGCTAACTAAGCAACTGTAGGTGAATTATATGCGTGTTTTATGAAAACTAAGCTAGATGGCTAGCTAACTAACGTTAGTTAAGCTACGTGGTTCGGTAGCCGGCTCAATTGGCTGTTGCAGTGCCAGTTAGCTGGCTAGCTTCACGTTTTCCATATTTTTTACTACAGCCTGTGCATATAGTAATATTTAGCTAGTATTACCAATGTCTAGCTAAATATGCTGTGTCTGTGACCGGTTCTAAACGTGTATTTGCCAGACTCGGCTACCGTTTACTCGCTAGCTAGTTAGGCAAATTTCCCACCGTCTTTATTTTTCAACGTGATGTTGTCTGCGAGTTAACAGGTGTGACGCTTAACCTTAACTGGTGCCTTAAAAATGTAACTGTGGCTGTTATTTTCTGTGGTACAGTGAGCTATGTTCGGCGCGCGTGTTATGGTTGTTGTGAATAATTATCTGAAAACCTGTCGTATTCCAGGACGAAGTGCCGGCCATGCTCACCTCCAGGCCGCAGACTGGCCTTTCCTTCCTGGCCCCAGAACCCGAGGACCTGGAGGACTTGTACAGCAGATACAAGGTCTGTGCAGTCTGGCTCCATAGTACCGTCCTGTTTCTGACTTTATTTAGTCTGGCTTCATAAAGTCTCGATTCTCGCACTTTGAACTTGCCTCGATGTCACTCTGGTGTGTGTGCTTGCTCTGAAGTCCTCCAGGACTGGAGGTAAAACCTGCAGACACTGCGGCCCTCCAGGACTGGAGTTAAATCTGCAGACATAGTGGCCCTCCAGGACTGGAGTTAAACCTGCAGCCACTGCTGCCCTCCAGGACTGGAGTTAAACCCGCAGACACTGTGGCCCTCCAGGACTGGAGTTAAACCTGCAGACACTGCGGCCCTCCAGGACTGGAGTTAAACCTGCAG
>CM045883.1:86625590-86640590 GCA_025169545.1 Anguilla japonica | reverse complement strand
CACACACACACACACACACACACACACACACTCACACATAACACACACACAAACACACACACACACACTCTCACACATAAACACACACACACACACACACACACTCTCACACATAAACACACACACACTCTCACACACACACACTCTGTCACACATGCACACACACTCTCACACATATACACACATGCACACACTCTCTACACACACACACACACACACACACTCTCACACACACACACACACACACACACCTTCCATTAGCAGTGCACACCACACTACAGGTAAACACACACACACACACACACACACACACACACACACACACACACAACACATTGGTCCAATAGACCTGCCCTCCTGTAGCTGTTCATTTCCACCCTAATCTGCCACACACTGGGTTCTCCTAATCAGCGGCTCAGTGGGACCTCTGGCCGTTGAGTGAGGAGCGCTTTGTTAGGGTTTGGAGTGAAAACCTGCAGGACGGCTGATCTCCAGGAACGGGGCTGGGCGGGCCTGCGCTAACAGGATCTGATGTCACTGTTTCCCAGTTCACTTTGCGCTCCTTAAAGGGACAGCGTTTAAAAATCAACTCCGATCAGTTTCTAGTTGTAAAATTGGAAATTGGGCTAAAATGGAACCTGGGTGATACTGCTATGCTGAGTGAACTGCCCCCCCCCACGCAGACGCACTCAAGCACACTGCAGTGAGAGGCAGAGTGTGTGAAAGAGCTCTGTGAGGGAGCTCTGCTCTGAGCTTGATTGACAGCCCTCAGCCTGGCCTTCACAGAGCTGATAAAAGGGAAGAGTACCTTCACACACACACACACACACACACACACACACACACACACACACACATACGCAACCGTGAATGCACTCCATTAACGCTCTTTCTCTCTCCCTCCCTCCCCCTCTTTCTCCACCTTTCTCTCTCTGCCCCCTGCCCTCCCATCTTTCTCTCTGTCTTACTCTCTCCCCACCTACTCTCTCTCTCTTCCCTACCTGCCCCATCTCTCTCTCTCTGTCTCTGTCTCCCCCTCCCTCCCTGTCTCCTCTCTCTCTCCCCCTGCCCTCCCCATCCCTCTCTCTGTCTCTGTCTCCCCCTCCCCCCCCCCCCCCCCCACAGCGGCGTTCATACGTGTGGTGGGGTCGGAGTTTGTGCAGAAGTACCTGGGGGAGGGGCCCCGCATGGTGAGGGACGTCTTCCGGCTGGCCAAGGAGAACGCCCCCGCCATCATCTTCATCGACGAGATCGACGCCATCGCCACCAAGCGCTTCGATGCACAGACGGGAGGTACGGAGGGGAGAGGAGGGGGCCTGTCTGTCCGTCCGTCCGTCTGTCTGTCTGTCCGTCCGTCCCTTTCTCTCGAGACCATTCACTGATCCAGGCTCCTGTTAGGGAGTGTGCCCCCTCTCCCCCCGCAGTCATACCCACGCAGACACACACACACACACACACGCACGCACGCCTTGCATTTTGGGAAATCTTAATATACAATCCGTCACACTTTTTTTTTCTGGAACACCCAGAGACTGAGCGTGTTCACCCTGGGCGCCGTTTCCCAGGCGACAGCGGTATGTCCATTGACCTTTGGCGTTGGCGCAGAGTGAGTGTAGACAGCAGCATAAATATTACAGCACCCCAGCGGCACTTTGTGCCGAGCCTTCCGCTCCTCATTCTCCAGGAAGAGCCGCGCGATGCAGCTCTGTCTGTTTTACACATTAGCGCTGTCTCTAGAGAGATGCATGCACGAGTACAGGAAGCACAGGGAGAGAGCATCACACACACACACACACACACACACACACACACACGCGCGCGCGCGCGCACACGCACACACACGCGCACACGCATGAACTCAGTTCAGTGATTCACAGATGCTTCTTTCCTTCTGTTCATCCTCAAAACCTTGTTATTTTACACATTTTTCAATTTGACCCCAACATTATTATCCAGTCCCAAAAGACACACAGCGTCAGACGCTGGAATGGAGAGAAAGGCCAGTTTGTGACCGTAAATAAGAGCCCCCCCCCCCCCCCCCCCCCCCTCTCCCCCTCTCTCCCCCCCCCCCCCCCCCACCCCTCTCCAGCTGACAGAGAAGTTCAGAGGATTCTGCTGGAGCTGCTCAACCAGATGGACGGTTTTGACCAGAACGTCAACGTCAAGGTGAGCAGACTTGAGACAAACGCACACACACACACACTCATATGATAAATCAGTGATAAATCTACACTAATACACACACTCACACACACACACACACACACACGTATGCTCCCAGTAATAAATCCACACTCGCACGCACACGCAAGCACTAACACACAGTGATAGATCGACTCTCACACACACACACACACACACACGCACACATAAATTCACACACACCCATCTATGCGTACGCTGAGTAATATACACGCACGCATATTACACACTAATGAATCCACACACACACATGCTCACACACACACACACACACACGCACCCAGCAGAAACAGTCCTTTGGGGTTTAAATTGCTTTATGCAGAGGTGCATTGTGGGGGAGGGAGGGTTTAGTGCGTATTAAGGGCTTTAACAGAATCCCAGGATTCACTGCTGCCGGCCCAGATGTCTGAGTGACATCACTCGCTCCCCCTCTTTCTCCACCTTTTTCTCTCTGCCCCCCACCCTCCCATCTTTCTCTCTGTCTTACTCTCTCCCCATCTACTCTCTCTCTCCCCTACCCGCCCCATCTCTCTCTCTCTGTCTCTCTCTCCCCCTCCCTCCCTGTCTCCTCTCTCCCCCCACCCTCCCCATCTCTCTCTCTCTCTCTCTCTCTCTCTGTCTCTCTCTCCCCCTCCCTCCCTGTCTCCTCTCTCCCCCCGCCCTCCCCATCTCTCTCTCTCTCTCTCTCTCTTATTCTACCCAATCACAGGTGATTATGGCCACCAACCGGGCCGACACCCTGGACCCGGCTCTGCTGCGGCCCGGTCGACTCGACCGTAAGATCGAGTTCCCGCTGCCCGACCGGAGGCAGAAGCGCCTGGTCTTCTCCACCATCACCAGCAAGATGAACCTGTCTGAGGAGGTGGACCTGGAGGACTGTATCCTCTCTGGAGGGCGGATTACATTGAACATTGCACACCCCTGCGTGTGTGTGTGTGTGTGTGTGCGTGTGTGTGTGTGTGTGCGCTGTGTGTGTGTGTGTGTGTGTGTGTGTGTGTGTGTGCGTGCGTGTGCGCGTGTGTGTGTGTGTGTGCGCTGTGTGTGCGCGTGTGTGTGTTCTCCCTCTGTCTGCGTGGGTTTCCTCCAGCTGTCCAGAGACATGCAGCTTAGGGTTAGATGGAGAGTCTAAACTGAGTGCATGTGTGAGTGTGTGATGTGTGTGTGTGTGTTTGTGCGTGTGTGTGAGTGTGATGTGTGTGCCCTGCGATGGTCCTGTCCCCCCTTCACCAGAAATAACTGGGTTACACGATGGATGCATGGAAAATGTCATATGACACTGATTGGCCAGTAGAGGGCGTCAGACGCAAACCAGTGGCACCAACAGCACCCATATCAAAGATACTTTGACTGGCAGAAATATGCATTTTTTTGCGTCTTTAAATTTGCTCATTAGAAATGGCTTTGTGCGATTATAAGGTGTTTGTTTGGCAGTTCTGGTGTATGTGCTTAAATTAAAACAAAAAACCCAAAAAAAAGAAACAGGACAGGTGAATTTGCCTTCACGTGGAAAGCTAACTGTAGCATGTGAGTCCTTCAGGAGTGGGTGTGGCTTTATGGTTGTCTTGCTGCTATTGGTTAGTCCTTAATGAATATGCAGATGTTGCCCGACCTGACAAGATCTCAGGAGCCGACATCAACTCCATCTGCCAGGAGGTAAGCAGTGTTCTAACGGGCGGACAGGGGTGAAAGTGCAGTCCCGTGACCTTTGCCCTTTATCTGCTACAGCTCTACTGTGGGCAACGGAGGGGTTAGAGGGTCTGGTGAAGCCCTGAGCTGTGTGTGATCTGCCATTGTTCCCCTGAAGAAGGAACTCGCTCGCTAATCTGTTTTGTGTAACGTTCACCTGTTTCAGTGGCTTGCAATTTAAAATACGCGTAAATAGCAAGTTGTGTAAACGGTGCTGGATTAAGGGTGTTTGATAAATGGTTAAATATTCTCTTCCTTTTTTATTTTTCCCCTCCAAACTCTCTTTCCTTTCGTGTGTGTCCCCCCCCCCTCACCCTCCCCCCTCCCCCCCCCCCCCCCCCCCCCCAGGCGGGAATGCTGGCCGTCAGAGAAAACCGCTACATCGTGCTGGCCAAGGACTTCGAGAAGGCATACAAGACGGTGATCAAGAAGGACGAGCAGGAGCACGAGTTCTACAAGTAGCCGGGGAAGCCAGAGTGGAGACGCCCCTCACACAGCCAGCTGCTGTTATGTTTGTTTGTTTGTTTTCTGGTTTTGTGTTTTATCATGCGTGGCTGTTCCCGCCCACTCCTACTGACCTGGGACTGACATCCAATCGGATCTCGCAGGCCGTCTGTCTCAAGTCAGTCAGCCTGTGAATCTGACCCTGCAAACACACACGCGCGTGCACTCACACACACATATACACCCACCAAACACACACACACACACATGCGCACACACACACATGCGCACACACACACATGCGCGCACACACACACACACACACACACACACACACACACACGCGCACACCACCCTGGGGAAGGGGTGGTTTGGACTGTGTTATGCTGTCTATAGTCTCTGGGGGGGGGGGGGGCGGGGCTGTGTGTGTGTGTGAAACATTAAAGATGTTTTCCATTAAAGAAACACTTTGTAGTTCTGCATGGTGCTGATTAAGAATGTCCTTTATGTAAAGTTGCCTTCTGGGGATGACTGGTATAATTATGGAGCAGGACTGTCCGCCATGTTCGGTTGCATTGCGTAATTTTTGAGTTTTTAAATGTTGTAAGCCAAGCAGTTTGATGAAACGCACACGTTGCAGCAAACACTTTTCGTTTGGCCCTTTTCAGTGCACAGTCACCCGCGTTCCCTCCTGAAATGCAAACCCCTGCCTTATCCCGACAGACTGAAGGCCGCTCTGTGCGGATCACGCCACATCCTCCTCTAGATAACCAATTTTTTTCCCCTCTTTCTTTCTTTGGATTTCCTTTTGAATAGAGTTATAGTTATGGCTGTGTAAAGTTGTTATCTGTCTATTGGTACTTTAGTGGTTACAGTACAAACAGTGTTTTGTTAGCCTTAAGATTGCCGTTAATGGTTGTTAAAGGAACTCTTGGTCTTCCTGGTGATGACTGCATTTCTGTATTCCTTCACTGGTGTTCTCCGCTCGGGTTCCACTCTGACTAAGAGCGTCTGCTGAGTGCCTGTGGTGGATTCGCAGCTGTGAGGGTGTGATGTCACTGAGTGACAGAGGGAGTTGAGGAGAGCGTAACGCGCAGGGGACCGTGATTCCTGCGGTTTTACCCACTTCCTGTCGTTCCGGCGCTCTCTGCTCTCACTTCGGGGAGTCACACTTTCCCCTTTCTGAAGGTTCCTCCCCAGGCTGCCTGTTAAGAGTCTGTTGCATCGTTGCCTCTCTCCCCGAGGATGAAGAGTCTGCTGTTTTAATGGGGATGTGGAGGACTGCAGCAGACCTGCAGCACGGGCCAGCGTCCTGGCTGGGCTGAGATGGCCTGGGAGCAGGTATTCGCAGGTGCGCTCCGTCTCGTTGCCACCTGTGTCTGTGAGACTCTGCCTGGCCCCATTTTGGTTTCTTCTGCATAACTGAACAAATCGTTGATGTGACACTTTTTAAAAAATGCGCATAATATTGCACCGAAGTCATTACATTCATTTAAAATTATTGAGGATTAAAAAAAAAAAAAAAAAAAAAAAAAAACTGCAATAGAGCCAAAATGGCTCCATATACACACACCTTTGTTTGGCCCTGCTGCTCTTAATCATTAGCACACACCCTGGGGTCAAAGGGCAGACATGGCACCATACCAGGGGTATAATTTACTTTGGAGAAAAGATCAATGTCCATTTCTCATGAAACTTTTATAAGGCACTTTCCGACCTCTCTGTGCCAAAAGCTTTCTGCAATAAAATTGGAAAAATAAAATGATACGAAATAGTAGACAAATGAAAAAGCTGTACACGTGTAGATATGCAAAATACAGGGCAAATAAAAGGCAAAGTTGTTCAAATCAAGTCTACAGGAATTTGCCTTGGAGAAATGTTGCAATTGTTTGTCTTTCTAGCGACGTCAAGACGTTACTCAGTTCAGGAGGGTGTGTGTTTTCTGCGCGAACACTCCCACAGTGTTGACATTGACATTGAAAGTAGAGCTCCAGAAAATGTGAATCATGAACAGGGCCAGGATGCGCTGTTTGGTTTAGTAAGGCTTTCACTTATTTCTTCTTTTTTTAAGGTGGCATTAGACAATCGAGACATTTCAGCGCATGGATTTCCTTTTGGGACAGTCATTCTATATGTACACATTCTGTAGGTTAGCTTTGTAGTGGTATGCACTTTTTCTTACAATATTTGCTGACAGGGGGTGACATAGCTTGGGAGGTAAGAGCGGTTGTCTGGCAGTCGGAGGGTTGCCGGTTCGATCCCCTGCCCTGGGCCTGTCGAAGTGTCCCTCAGCAAGACACCTAACCCCTAATTGCTCCCAACCCTGATTGGGCCTGACTTTGTTTGCTTGAAATAGGCATCAATTGTAAAGCGCTTTCGCTATATAAATGCAGTACATTTACCATATTGTTGGATTGTTCAGCAAGCTTAACATGTATGGATTATAAATGGGTTCCTGTGCCTTCTTGGTGATGCAGCATTTTTGTATTCCTGAAGCTAACACTGATGTTCTTGACTTTGTTTGCTTTAATAATTGCATAATTTTTGTTTATAGATTGCTGTTTATGATTTTATGTTTTTTTTAAAAATCCTTGTTGGTTTGAACTACCGCACTCAACACAACCACTGAAAAAAAAAAAAAAACAAACTCCCTGGCTGTATATGCCCAGGATGAACGCACATATTCCTTCTCAATCCGCACAGGCTCCAGGCAACCTGTCGAATGTGGAGTGGCTGACATGCCACTGGCTTGGCTCATGTAGCTGGGGATTAGCGCCTGCGGCACTTGGCTCTCCTCAGGCAACTGACATGCGACAAAGGCTAGTTGGTGGGAAACCGAGAGGAAGTCATGAACCCGATGACCTCACGAGTCATGAGTATGATCATGAGCACACACACACACACACAAACACAACGAAGATTCTGGGGAAAACGACACATCAACTTTATTCACAGAAAGAGTTCATACAGACACGGTTGACACGAGCAGGAAGTAAAAATGTGTTAAAGATTTGAGATAACCCGCTAGGCTAATGGCCTTAAATTACTGGGCCTGCTTTTGGTACAATCAGGTATCAAACGGTAGTACCCCTGGGTAGCTGTGAGTCTGTGCTTAACAGTGACAGGATTAGTGGGAGGGTTTTTTCTACTTCAAAGTGTGCTGACGCTAAAAGGGAGGCAGAGGATGCATGGAAGGGCAAAATGGTGGTGCAGCGGTCACACGAAGGGTGAAATCCACTTCGCTTGGAGCTTTCCATGTTTTTCCTGTTTCCTCCAGGTGCTCCGGTTTCGTCCCACACCAAAAGACATGCACGTCAGGGTAAGTCAGTGGTAACCAACCCTGCTCCTGGAGATCTGCTGTCCCGTAGGTTTCACTCTGACCCTAACAAATCACACCCCATTCAACAGCTAGAGACCTTTTTTTCAGCAGTTAATTAATAGAGTCAGCTGTGCCACATTAGTGTCGAAATGAAAACCTGCAGGATGGTAGAACACCAGGAACAGGGCTGGTTACCACTGGGTTAAGTATAGTCCTCCCGTGACCCTGTCACTGGTCTCAGAATTGGGGTCGGTCCCCGGGCGCTGCACTGTGGCTCCTAAGTACCTGGGATGGGTTAACTGCAGGGGACACGGCGTAACTACTGTAAGGTTTTTCTCGTGGGCACGTCCTACTGCTCCTGGTATATATAAACCATGGGAACTTGTGCTATGGTGTCAGTCACTCTGGATAACAGTGTTTGCTAAATGTGTGTAACATAGTGTAATTGCCTTGAGATATAGGCCGACGACTTAAGCACTCTCTGGTGTAAACACACATTTAAAGCACAGTCCTGTCATCTTCCAGTGAGCACAAGGAAACCAACAACCCAAGGTAAATGGGTGTTAACTGGATGTTTTGAAAGGCACAGAACAAAATTCCTATGCGAAGTCACAGTCTTGGTTTCATGGTATGTGGAAGGACTGCCAACGTGTTCGAGATCAGTGTTACAGCGACCAGCAGTGTAACTACGTCATTTACTTATGATGCAAGGACAATGTCAATAATTCTACAGGTAGGTTTCGGCAGTCGATCCTCAGTCACGGATAAAACCTGTTAAGGGTTTTCGCAACGTTCCAGATTCTTGCTCCTCGGTGGGTTATAATTCTAATCTTTTCACAACCCCTGAGATTTTGGATTTGACGGTTTTAAGGAGCTGAAACGGTTTCTAAAAATACTTTTTAATATTTAATATCGAAACGTTTAATAATGTTAGTTTATTTTTGAGGCTTTTTATTGTCCTAAACTGTTGGTGATGCCCTGTCAATTTTATCCCTTGTAAATTTGCGATATGTTAACTTAGCACAAAAATAGGCCATCACTTAATATCCGACGAAGAGTAGGCGGATATTACACTGGAAATGCTACCCACGTGCGTTGTTGTGACGGAACCTAATAGCAAAGCCCTGTGAACTGCAACCATGTTCGCCCCCTAGCGGCCAGAAAAAAAGAATTCTTTTCGGAGCCAGGCACCACTGAATTTTGGTGGAGAGTGCGAAGGGCTCTAACACTGAATGAGAAGTGCATGGCTGTAACAACTCGGGGGTAGGGGTGGGTGATGAGGGTGAGACACCGATAGAGTTACAGTTGTTTAAAACGTGATTGTTAAAAAAAAGGGGGGAGGCCAAGAGCCAGACTGTAGTGTGTAGATAAAGTAACCACGGTGTCAGACCCAGAACTGCCAAGGGAGCAACATGGTCGTGTTGTATGGACACCATTTATGAGCATGTCAATGTCATCTGGAACATATGCATTGACTAAAGTATGTCGACCTGCATCTTGGAATAGGTTATAGTTCAGTAGAAGGATGCTAACTTAGCTACAACGGAAAACAAAGCTTTTTTTGTCCTTGAGGTTCTAGAACATGCCTTTATCAGAATGTGCGATGTAATTGGTTGACTACTAATGATCAGATAATTATTAAATAAGGACTTGTAAGAGTGTATCAGCTGATCTGTGAATATCAGTAAGTTACACTCATATGTAATGGAAATGGTTGTGAAATTTAAATTTGGTGTACACTGTTGGTGACTGTGATACTTAATCGTCCCTGAATCGTCCCAGTAGGTTAACAGTTAAGAAACTGAACGAGTTTACAGTATACCGCTGTCTACGTGCTAACGGAAGAGCCTGCTGACCCAGAATGGCTTTTCCGTGCTGTACTGCAGCACTTAGTGTTACAGACATGCCGAGGGTGTTATGAAAAGTTAAGGTATACAGCTGTTTTAAAGGGCTACGGCCACGGGTACGTGTAAATGATATGTGTGGTCATGCACTGAACATTTGGCCGATAATGTTCATCCCACATGCGTTTCATTTTCTTACAGAGTATCTACCAGCACCTTCATAGGTTCAAGGGGGAAGATAGCCTATGTACCAAGTTAAAATAAGTAACCGGGACAAAATTAAAAATAGGCTATAATCGGTCAGTTTGGTTCCAAGCCTTCATGTCTGGTTGACTGATGACCCATAAGTAGGCTGTGACTTTTAATAAGACTGTCTGCTGGCAAGAAGATAAATCAAAGTGTAATCAAAATGCATAGTGACTTGCTGTGATAGTGACAGATAGTGACACAGTCCAGAGCATAACAATAATAATAATAATAATAATACCTGAGCTGAGAAAAACAATAGCATTTATCATCCTTCATCGTGGGAAAAGACAATAGCTCCCCTCCGACATTGTTTAAAGGCAGATTTGATTTGCATGGTTTTTAAAGTTCACAAGGGTGCCTTCTGAATCCCCAGCACGCACAGCTAGGTTATGAGATGCTAGTGGAAATTTCGACGCAAGCAGTGGATGAGGCGAATGAAGTTGACTACGGAGGATATGGGAGGGGTGTAGCCTACATGACAAAACCCTTTGAAAATACGTTGCGCGTCCACCGTAGCCAGTCAGTCACCACCCCAGTTGCAGCACATCACTTCCTGTGCTTCTGAAATGAAGCTTCGTTTTTAACTTCGTCGGTTTTTATCAGCACAAGTCGGTATTCGGGAGGGGTGAGACAAGAAGCTACAATTCAAGGTGAAGAAGGAAAGCGAGACGAAAAGCGAAGGGTTCCGTCGGTTGATCCGGGTAGAAGAAAACCAGGAAAAACACGTAAGCCGAATATTAAGCCACATGCCCATATTTTGCTACTAGGCTAACAACTTAGCCCGTTTACTTGCTGTTGGCGTGCTTTAGTGAGCTATAGGCTATATACGATTGAACTCTGGACTTGGGTTTGTGTTTGACTTAAGATGCCTCGATTGTTCCTTTATTCGTCTGTTTAGCTAACAAACCGCTGCTAGCTAGTTGTGTTATTGTTATCACGCAATAATAAGTTTTCTTTACCGACGTTTGTATGTAGCTTACCAGTCATCAAAGTGATTGTAACTGCAGCTGCTAAGTAGGCAATAAATGCTCTAAATAGTTAGAATCCAGTCTAACGTGTATATATCTCGTACAGTAGCCTAACCGGGTTGACTACCACTACACGAATGCGGTATGTCGAAATGTTTGGTTGGTGATCAGATTCAAAGTATTCATCAAGCCAACCTTATTTCTGGAAAGACGGCTTTTTGCCGACGACCGTGTGTTGTTTTCGACACAATGTAACTATGTTTATTTAAGTAATAACGCCGTTCTATAGCCTAGAGGGTGTGCTCTCCTGAAAACGAACAATAACTCCTAGTTTTTTTAAAGGCGTGTAGACGTAGTATTCACAATGGGGATATTTTGTACAACCAATTTGGTCTGTTGTGTATTATGAATGACCATAAAGTTATTAAAAAAGTAATATTTGATTTACAACGTTGGCTAGGCTATATCAGTAGTGGGCTCTTTTAAATTATTTTTGTGAGATATCGCTGATACACATCGCCAGTATGACAAGTTACTGTTTTTTCTTGGCCTGCAAAAAGACAGTTCCTTGTTATCAGTTGGTGGATTTTCTGGCATTTTGTGCCAGTTGCGTTGTTATAAAACGTAACGCAACGCATGTGTACAGATCATGGCTTTAGCGTGTTAGGGTGCTGCACGCTGTACACACACTGCTGTACTTAGTATGTAGCCCCAAACTGTTTACGCTTGCTAGCCCCTACCCTGTCCGACAGAATACTGTCTGAGGTATTGTGAATCCAGGCTTCATGTAGGCTACGTCCCTCCCTCCCTCCAGTAAAAAGGGAGGTGATCGAGGGGAACTTGTTCCCCAGGAACATTTGGTTTGTCAGCCGAAGTCTGTATTCTAGTAGGCTAATTCATATTGATGTTATTTCTGGCATAATTTCTATAAAAGAAACGTATTCTGATAGTTTCCCATCGAATAACATTATCATGCAGTGAGCCAAGACGTTGTAGTTATGGACATAATAAAATTGGCCTAAATATCTATAAAATGATCTTTATGAATATTGTGTAGCCTATATTCCGGCTGCAGTGTTGATCTTGGACAGTTTGCCTGCACGTGCAGGCCAAAGTAACAATAACAGTTACGATTATTTAAATTGCGTCCTGTATGAAATTAAATATCATTTCTGAGGTCTCTGGTAAGCTTGTTATTATTATCATTCTGCTGTATAGGCCTATAGTTATTGAACAGGCGCACCAAAGTTTTGATTCAATCTCGTTTTAAGTTGGCCCCATTCTTGACATTTCTGAGCAGCTATTACAAATGGTGACTAGTATGTGCAGTGTGAACCTGTAGCAACCCATTTCCGGAATTAACGTTGGACTGGCTTGGCTCCTTTTGTCAAAGGTTTTCTCGGAACCTTGAACTGACGGGTCAAGTCTGTACATCCAGATTTGATTAGGCTACCACCTGTAACCAGCGAGTCTTGTGACAATAAAAAAATGGTTGGTGCGCGGTTTAACTGTGTATAAAGCCTGCATGTCATCGCAGTGACGGTCATGTCGTCGTTCTATTGAGAATAGAGAGCGGCTTAATCCTCGGTTCACCTTTTCAGTTTTGCCAAAGCTTTTGCGCATGATCTCCAGTTCTATCTTTTGTATTGCAGCATTGAACAGAGTTGTATTTTCGGGTGAACAGACACCTTTGGAAGCCTCATTCCTCCGCTAGCTGCTAATTTTTCTCTCTTTCTTTGCTACAGCATGTTTCCATTTCTGTCTCATTTTTATTTTCTGTGGTTCTGTGTGTCTCTATTCTTGCTATTTCCTTGTAGCTGTAAATAGTCAGCTAACATAGATAGGGGGAAGGGATGGGGCACTGTTTCTTTCCCACAGATGGGGCCGTAAAGAGCTGGCAGGTGAGCCGAAGGTTGTTCGGGGAGCCGTTGTGTTTGTCTTTTGCTGGGGCCTGCATTGTTCAGAACTGTTGGTGGCAACAGTGGCAGCGACCGTTTATCAGAACGGCGGCTTTGAAAACAGGTTTTTCTTGTTCTTGTTTTTGTTTTTGTTTTTGTTCCCGTTCCTTTTGAAAGCTTTTGTAAGGGTACTTTTGCTTCAGGAACATTTACGAGTGTGGGCTTTTTGAAGTTTGTTTGAGGTATTATTTCTTTTTTTTAATTTTTTTTTTAAACCCCGTTAGCCACATTTGAGCGTCCTGTCATTATGGACCAAAGTCGCATTATTTTTGAAGTGAAGGTTAGTAAAATGCAGAAATCAGCAGTGAAGCACCGTTCAGATTTGGGATGCTTCAGCACAAATGAAAGAATGGGACAGGAAGGTTTTTAATGGATGTGTGATTTGGCCTTTTTTGGGCTGAAATCCTTATATTTGTCTGCCCGTGCTGGCTCCTGCTACCCTGTTTGTGTCATAGCAGGACTGCAGCCGGCAGCCAAGCCTCCAAATTCATGGAAGTAGATGAACTGACATTAAATCACGAAGGAAAAATGGGACAAGTGTAATGCTTCCAACAAAATATTTCAGCTAGCGTACTCTTATGCAGAGAGCGTGTATCAGGAGAGGTAGCCTACTCGATCTCTGTGTAGCGTCGCTTGTCAGCTTGGTTTCCGTAAACGATAAATTTGAAATTAATAATGAATAAGAGGTTCTTGTGACTATGATTAGGCTACTTTATGAGCAGGATGTTTTCGCTTAATTTATAATTGGTGGTTCAGCAAATGCTTTGCCACTTGTGCACGTGTGTTGTGTTGTCATAGCGCCTTAGCCTCAGCATCCGTACCAATACCAATAAGTAGCCTACGTTTCATGCTGTTCTTGCCCTCTGCGTTCATTCTCACAGAAACAGGAAATTGCCCAAGCACATGACTTCAAGGCACTGACCTCATTTATATGGCTGCCACGTAATGTCATTGGTGACTTTTAGCGGCTTGTCCGTTAGCAGTTTAAACGCAGATTGCTTCTAAACCTCTAATAAATATATTTATGAATCTCAGAAAACTAAAGACATGGCGGACGGGTGGATAGAAGGCGGGATAATGCCGCTGAGGGGCTGGGAGACGGAGTGCTCGATGGTCTCTAGAGTCGACGAAATGACAAGTGAAGAATGGCTGAATCCTTCTCCTGATTAAACATTCATGTGTTCGTATGTACAAGTCAGAAGCCATCAGGGACAGGTACGATCGATCAATCAGCCAATCAAAGCAGAATTTAAGAGCTGGGGTGTGTGGGGTGACGCCTGTCATCCCGGGTACGGAAGGCACCACTCGCCCACCCCCCCCCCCCCCCCCCCCCCCCACACCACGGCAGGTCGTCTCGGCAACCAGCCGCCCTCCCCGGGGGGCCGTGTTTTAAAGTTAGGCCCCTGTTGGAGGGCACACCTTGGCCTCCCTCGCCTCTGTTTGTGCCTTGCTTGTTATGAGTGGATGTGCTTCTGTCCCCACGGTGCCCGTCGCCAAGATACCGCATTGGATTATGATCACGGCAGCAGTAATGGCTGTCCCACTAGTGATGGGGGGGGGGGGGGGGGGGGGGGTGGGAAACAGGGTGCGGAAACGCAAGCACGGTGAGGGCAAACGATCTGGGGAGGGACGGCAGCCTGCCCTACGTGCTGTAGCCCTGATAGATAGATAGATAGATAGATAGAGAGAGAGAGAGAGAGACAGACAGACAGACAGACAGACAGACAGAGCCGGGAGGGTCACAGGGCGAGGAACGCGTTTGAGGACGCTCTGGCCCCGGGACCCTGTTAAAAGTTAAAAGTTTTTCTGCACCTCCGGCCCTCTGTGGCTAAACTGCACCCGCCTTAGCTTTGCCCCTGCCTCTCCAGCGGACCCGGGCCGAGGCCCGCCTCACACGGAGACCCAAAACTCACGGGTTTCGCGGTCGTCCCGGTAACACCCTTGGTCCCGCTGACGTAAAACCGCCACATTTTTGCGACAGACGAAACATCGCCTCCAGCCTTTTTCTTTCTTCTTCTTTTTTTTTTTTTGTAAGCCTGGGGCTATTTTTGAAACCTGGTGATTCGGGAAGTTAATGGCACTTGCTGTACGTGCTGGTTGCTGGGGTTCCCCTGATACTGGTCATGCAGGACGGCTTTTGGCTGAGCGCGGTCTGCTCTGTCGCGTTCACTGCGGATCAGGAAGTGGCCAACTTAAGCGGCAGTTGCTTAGATTTCCATGGCAGCACAGTACTGTGTAGGAGGTAATCAAGTACAGTTCACTCCCAGGGGGGAAAAAAAGGTATTTAAAAAGTGCCCTTAAAAAATGCTTGTGTCTGGCATGGTACATAA
>CM045883.1:86518090-86620590 GCA_025169545.1 Anguilla japonica | reverse complement strand
GACGGAAAGAGGGAGACGCAGGAGGAGGAGGAGGAGGAGGAGGAGGAGGAGGGGGTTGCTATGGGAAGAGAGAGAGCAGAGAGAGAAAATGTTGGAAGCAGATTTTATTTGCTTTGGCAGTCTTGCCAGGGCTTTAATACCTGGCTGAATTTTGAACATTAAATGAGGTCTACGAGGCCAACCAGGGGGGAGGGGGGAGAGAGAACCCAGCAGGCTTTATTCCATCTACTGTAGCTCTCATTCTTTCTCTCTCCCTCTCTCTCTTTCTCCTTCCATCTCTCTCTTCCCCTCCCTCTCTCCCCCCCTGCACCCCTCTCTCTCTCTCCCTCCCCCCCCTCCCCCCCTCTCTCTCTCTCCTTCCATCTCCCTCTCACTCTCTCCTTCCATCTCTCTCCCTCCCTCCCTCTCACTCTCTCCCCCCTCCCTCTCTCTCCCCCCTCTCCACCCCCTCTCTCTCTCCTCCTCCCCTCTCCTCTCCCTCCCTCTCAGTCTGTCCCCCCCTCTCTCTCCCTCTCACTCCCTCTCACTCTCTCCCCCCCTCTCCCTCTCACTCCCTCTCACTCTCTCCCCCCCTCTCTCTCCCTCTCCCTCTCTCTCTCTCTGTGCAGTGCTGCAGATTGCTCTCTCTGTGCAGTGCTGCAGATTGCTCTCTCTGTGCAGTGCTGCAGATTGCTCTCTCAGTGCAGTTTTGCTGCAGATTGCTCTCTCTGTGCAGTGCTGCAGATTGCTCTCTCTGTGCAGTGCGTTTTGCTGCAGATTGCTCTCTCTGCAGTGCGTTTTGCTGCAGATTGCTCTCTCTGTGCAGTGCGTTTTGCTGCAGATTGCTCTCTCTGTGCAGTGCTGCAGATTGCTCTCTCTCTGTGCAGTGCGTTTTGCTGCAGATTGCTCTCTCTGTGCAGTTTTTTGCTGCAGATTGCTCTCTCTGTGCAATGCTGCAGATTGCTCTCTGTGCAGTGCTTTTTGCTGCAGATGCTCTCTCTTGCAGTGCTGCAGATTGCTCTCTCTGTGCAGTGCGTTTTTGCTGCAGATTGCTCTCTCTGTGCAGTGCGTTTTTGCTGCAGATTGCTCTCTGTGCAGTGCGTTTTGCTGCAGATTGCTCTCTCTGTGCAGTGCTGCAGATTGCTCTCTCTGTGCAGTGCGTTTTGCTGCAGATTGCTCTCTCTGTGCAGTGCGTTTTGCTGCAGATTGCTCTCTCTGTGCAGTGCTGCAGATTGCTCTCTCTGTGCAGTGCGTTTTGCTGCAGATTGCTCTCTCTGTGCAGTGCGTTTTGCTGCAGATTGCTCTCTCTGTGCAGTGCGTTTTGCTGCAGATTGCTCTCTCTGTGCAGTGCTTTTTGCTGCAGATTGCTCTCTCTGTGCAGTGCTGCAGATTGCTCTCTCTGTGCAGTGCTTTTTGCTGCAGATTGCTCTCTCTGTGCAGTGCGTTTTGCTGCAGATTGCTCTCTCTGTGCAGTGCGTTTTGCTGCAGATTGCTCTCTCTGTGCAGTGCGTTTTGCTGCAGATTGCTCTCTCTGTGCAGTGCTTTTTGCTGCAGATTGCTCTCTCTGTGCAGTGTTTTTGCTGCAGATTGCTCTCTCTGTGCAGTGCTGCAGATTGCTCTCTCTGTGCAGTGCTGCAGATTGCTCTCTCTGTGCAGTGCTGCAGATTGCTCTCTCTGTGCAGTGCTGCAGATTGCTCTCTCTGTGCAGTGCTGCAGATTGCTCTCTCTGTGCAGTGCTTTTTGCTGCAGATTGCTCTCTCTGTGCAGTGCTGCAGATTGCTCTCTCTGTGCAGTGCTGCAGATTGCTCTCTCTGTGCAGTGCTGCAGATTGCTCTCTCTGTGCAGTGCTGCAGATTGCTCTCTCTGTGCAGTGCTTTTTGCTGCAGATTGCTCTCTCTGTGCAGTGCGTTTTGCTGCAGATTGCTCTCTCTGTGCAGTGCTTTTTGCTGCAGATTGCTGGATCAGTCCTCAGTGCAGGTTTAATCAGTCCCGGCTCTTTGTGCTCAGGACGTCTCTGGCAGGCCAGGGCCCCAGCGGACCCGCTGCCGTTCCGCACCCCCTCCGCATTACCCACAATGCTATGCGGTGGCTGAAGGGCGCCGGGGGGGGCCCGGGTCTCAGATCAGTGTGCTGGGCTGGACGTGGTTCTCTGGGCAGCACCGGTCAGTCGTGGGCTCTGAAAACGCAGACGTGGCCCAAACCGCCGCGTTTCGCTCGCTAGCTCAACCCCGCGCGCACGTGCGCTCGCTCGCTGCAGCGCCTCTCACTCTCCCGCCCCCCCCCTTCCCGTCACGCGCTTACCGCCAGCCCCTGGCGGGTCACCTCACCGAGCACGAGACACCCAGTGCTCGGGAAAGGGATGAATTTATTCACAAAGAGACGGTTTTATTAACAAAAAGGCAAAAAAAGGGAACGATTGCTGCAGTGTGAGCCCCCCCCCCCCCGCCAGGAAAATCTTCATGGCTGAGATGGGGGGTTTGTAAAGGGTTCTCACAGGGTTTCATGACTGGGGGGTGGAGGGGGGGGGGGGTTAAGGCCTGTGAAGAGGAGGCGAACGCGAATGCTAACGGGCTGTAGAGCACAGACGCACACGCTCTCCTCCACACGCTCACACACCCTCTCTCTCGCCTCGCAGTTCACCGGAGTCTGAGGGGCGTGTCTCTCACCAAAAAACGGCCAGCGGGCACTGCGTTCTGCACCGCCCCGCCCCGCCCCGCCCCGGCCCGGCCCCGGCCCCGCCCGGCCCGCCTGGCTCTGTCCCAGGCCCAGATTAGGATTAGCGCTCTGCGCGTGGCCCGTTTTAATGGAGAGTAATTGATTTGTGAGCGCAGACGCACTGATACCGCCGCGCTGGGGTGGATTAGCCCGGCTCGCCGAAATCCCCTCCCGAGCCCGCCGCCGCCGCCGCCGCCTCGCTTCGTCAGAGGCCAGAGGTCAAAGGTCGCGGCCAGCTGCCTCGCCGTAGCGGGCTTCCGCGCCGCAGATTTGCTCCACGCTCCCGCTGTGCCAAACGGGCTTCCCCCCCCCCCCCCGGTTTCCCCCGGTAACAGGGCGCTTGAGTTCTGAACACGATTCTCCATCTGGCAGCATGTGTGGTGCTATCGGCACTTTGGCGGGGGCGGGGGGGGGGTGGGGTGGGGGGGGGGGGGGGGGGTCTAGAGAAGTGCCAGCGTGTAGCAGTATCCAGACGCTCTGGGCTGTGTGGTGCTATGAAAGCTGAGAGTAAACACAGGCTGTTTGCTGTGGCCGCCTCAGTGCTTTTTGTTTTGGGGAAACAGTTCTGGAGAATCTGCGGCCTGGTAAAAAAAAACAAAACCCCAGAGGATGAAAGTGATTAACTCGTTGACCCCGCCCTCCTCCTGTCTTTCAGAAACAGACTCCCTGGCGGCAGACCGAGACCCTCTCCTGGTGAGGGCGGACCTTCTCTCTGGATTGGCTGTCTCCGTGGCGACGGGGCTAAAGTGAAACAATAGCTGTGCACGGCTACCTCCCCCCCGTTCTCTGCCCCTCCTCCACCCCGAACGCACACGTACCCCTCGCCCCCAACACACACACACACACACACACACACACACACAAAATCATACTCCCTCAACCTTGCACCCACACACACACACACACACACACACACTTGGGGGCAATCAAACCTGCCTCTGGAAAAAAGAAAAAGAAAAAAAAAAGGTCAATTTGGACAGCCAGACACCCATAGTCCTTCGCACGTCTGGTGCTTTTTGTTTTCTTTTTGGCCCAGTCCAGCTGGCCCGTGTCGCAGAGAGCCGTATTTTATCACAGAGTCGTCTGGCAGTCTGGAGGAGGGGAAGGCGGAGCGGAGCGGACGGAGAGCTTCGCTACGCTACGCTACGCCACACATGCGCGCGTTCAAGCAGAGGAAGCGCATGGGGCATGGGAGGGCCTGAGGAGGGGGGGAGGAGGGGAGCGTAGGGGGTTCAGCGGGGACGTCGGGGGGCGCCGCGAGGATGAGGAGGGAGGCCGACGCGGTCCGAAACCAGAGGAGCGGCAAAACCTGTGCGAAAACGAAAGGAATGTGACTCCCGCATTCTTTCTTCTTCCCTCCGTTTCCTTCTCCACGTCTCAGAACCAGTTTTTTTTTTTTCCTCTGCTCCCTGGAAACACTTGATGAGCCGGTCCGGCGCCTCGCCGTGTAAGAACGGACGCGTTTTACGCACCGACTACGCCCTGCGCCGACGGGCTTCCCCTTCAGACTTCTCTTGCGGACGTTTCTGGCTGGCGTAGCTAACGGCTAAATAAAAAAAGGGCGAACAATTACAAAACTGAACCTGGGAAAAACAAAAAAAAAAAAAAAGACGACGACGACGAACGTGACTTCCGCCGCACGTCGTCACTGCCCGCGCGCGGATCCGATCGCGAGCCGCACAGGCCGTAACCGTAGCGACGTCCTTTGGAAAGGCGCGTTTGCTTGTGCGTGCTAAGCTAAGCTAAGCTAGGCTAGGCTAAGCTAGGCTAGGCTAAGCGCTCGGGCGGTGCCATGGCCAAACTGCAGTCCAAATGGCGCTTCCTGGTGATGATTTTGGGCGTGCAGCTGGTCGTCATGGCGCTGCTGTCCCGGGACGGCTACCAGAAGAGGATGACCTATTTCTTCCGGATCTTCCGGCGCCCGGAGGCCTCGGCGGGGGACCCGGCGCGGGGCTTCCCGGCTCCTCCCTCCACAACCACACGGGCCGGGACGTCTACGCCAACCTGTCCTTCCTGGGGAGGGCGCAGGGGACCGAGGAGGACCTGCCCTTCTGCCCTAAGAAGTCCCCCCTGGTCGGTGAGTCCCTCTGCTCATCCGCATCTTGTTGTGTCGATGACAAATTTCCAAAAAATGGGGGGCGGGGGGGGGGGGGGGGGGGGGGGGGCGACAAGGGGACCTTCCTGAAATGGAAAGTGATACATCGTAAATACTTTTTTGAAGATATAACATATATTTAAAAGCACAGTTGTTTTAGCCTTAAAAATGTGCTGCTATATCTGGAAGTGGTGGTAATGAATAGATTTGCGTACAGGAATTATGGGAAATGTTGTCTATAAAAGAAAGGGGGGGGGGTTTGTGTGCAATGAGGATGCCTTGAGTACACTCAACTTCGAAGAGCGACAGTCCTGGGCTGTCCGTCTGGGTACGCGTCCGTTCCTCTTTTCAACACTGCAAGCGCCTTTACGGTCACAGAACTGGGTCAGAACTTATGCGTTATATACTTCCAGGCCTCCAGGGGGCGCACTCCGGGGCCTCCGGCGTTCATTACGTAATGGAGACCAGCATGGCGCTAATGCTTTATATATTTCGCTGATGAAGCTGGTGTAAAATCGCATCAGGAGATCGGGCCGAGGGACCGGCTGTGCCAGGGCCAGCTGTTACGACCGCCCCCACGGGCGCGGCTTCGGTGGTCCTCGGCTTTCGGTCGCGATGTGGAAGCTTGACGAAGCCAAAAATGACAACGGGCGCGTTTATTGTGTCCCGGAAGAAGGCGTGAACTACGGCGAAGCTCTGGGTGTAATGCGTAGCCACTCAGGCAAGGTTACTGACGCACTAGTGCGAGAGAGCTGCCTGGTAGCCTTTTGTTTTCACCGTCAGTGACTGTGAATGCGCTCGATGAAAATGGCATGTCAGGCGTCAGTTAGCAACAGAAGATGCTGTTGCTGTCTTCTGCTGTTAATGTGCTTCTAATGAGCACTACCCAGACCTCTCTGACCCTCTTTGGCACGAAGGTGGCCGTGTTTTTGTATAGAATCCTAGTACAAAAGCTTTCTTTACAAAACTGTAAAGACTGTTTTTTCCCCTGTTTGGCCCCCACTTGAAATTATACCTAGCTGTTTGGCTGTCAACTAGCAAACAAGCTAGTTCTATGTTATCGTTAAAAAAAACCCTTTTTCATGTCACTTGTTACATGTTGCCCCATCCCAGCACCTTTTGGTATTTTGTATTTGTCCTAATACTGTAGCTTATTCTTCTGCCTAGTTGGCTTTGCAGAGGTTAGGTTAGAATAGTGTTCACTGTGTGAACTGTGTTCTTGACTAGAAATAGCTGTACAAAAACCTTTCTGAACTTGTGTTCAGTTGCCTATGACCATGATATGCACTTTTTTGTACGTCGCTTTGGATAAAAGCGTCTGCGAAATAAATGTAATGTAATGTAATCGTCTTTTAGCAGTGTTACCTCCGCAGTCAACTGCACTTCCTGACCGCAATCGCAAGCTAACGCTTATTAACATACAGTGCTAACGCTGCTTCCTCTGTTTGCTTCTCGCGGGATTGAGAGCCGCGGGGTTAGCGCTGGCGTTCGTAGCCGCCGCGCGTTTAGACATGGTGGACAGCGGCGAGGGGAGCCCGCGTGCGGTGTGAATAACCTCGCGGTGCGCCGGGAACTCCGGGTCGCTCTGCGTCGGGAACGCTGGGAACGCCAGGCTGCTCTGCGTCGGGAACACTGGGAACGCCGGGCTGCTCTGCGTCGGAAATGCTGGGAACGCCAGGCCGCTCTGTGTCAGGAATGCTGGGAACGCCAGGCCGCTCTGTGTCGGGAATGCTGGGAACGCCAGGCCGCTCTGTGTCGGGAATGCTGGGAAACGCCGGGCTGCTCTGCGTCGGGAACACTGGGAACACCAGGCCGCTCTGTGTCGGGAATGCTGGGAACGCCAGGCTGCTCCAGGCTGCTGTTCCGCTATGCAGTGACTGATGCAGTGATGCAGTGACTGCGCAGTGACTGATGCAGTGACTGCGCAGTGATGCAGTGAGTCTGCAGATCTTCTGCTTAACTGTGAAGCAAATGCTGCTGCGTTACTCTGCTTTTATGTAACTGACACACAAAAAAACACTAATTTTTTAAACCAAAGAGGATCAGCGGCCGACAGACAGAGCATGTGCCCGTGTTCCAAAAACAAAAAAAAAAAAAAAAAAAACATAAACTCCGGCCTTAACAGCTGGTGTGCTGCAGAGAGAGCGAGAGTTTGCTGACCTCTTGATGCTTTTAGAACAGCCCTGCAGCCAGGGGTACTGCACCTGCACAAATCCAATAAGAACACAGCCCGCCAGACTCGAGCATCCCCTCGTCCAATCACGTGCATTGTGCCTGAGCTTCAGTCTGCCCGGCGACAGGGAGGCATTAAGCACCGAGATGAAAAATCACTTCTTTACCGGGACATTCTGGGCGGGTCAGGTCCCAAAAGCCCTTTGTCTTTGAGTTTCCATTGTTACACAGCACATTCACCCCACAGTTCCCTCTTTTCGTTGTTTGATTCTATGCCTCTCTCTCCTTCTATTGTCTCTCTCTCTTTCTCTTCCATCTCAACAAGACAAATCAGTTTAATCCTCCCCCCCCCCCCCCCAGCCCCCTTTATCTGGACAGCTGCTAATCCTAAATCTGGACCACCACAGAAATTGAAAGCAGTGTCTCTGTCTGAATGACCTGGTCAGATGGCAGAGAGACTGGTTAATCTGGGACCAGCCGTGCTTTAAAGATGGCAGATGTTCCTGCCAAGATAGTTGCCTCCCCACCCATCCCCCCTTCCCCCAGGCTCTTGTTGTCATTTCTTTGAACTTGTCAGACTCGAATAGGCAGTGCTGGTATTTCAGATATGGACGGACAGCTCAAAGATGAGCTTCCGGAGTCACAGTATTTAGCAATGTTTCCTGCCTGTCTGATTGTTCACTAGTCACTCAAACCCAACCCCCCCCCCCCCACAAATTTCCAGGTGGTCCGATCCATGTCACTTTCCCCTCCGGCCTGACCCTCGCGGAGGTGGAGCGGAAGAACCCACTGGTCGTCAGGGGGGGGCGCTACCGGCCGCCCAACTGCGAGGCTCGCCACCGCACCGCCATCATCATTCCCCACAGAAGCAGGGAGCACCACCTCAAGTTCCTCCTGTACTACCTGCACCCCTTCCTCCAGAGGCAGCAGCTCAACTACGCCATCTACGTCATCCACCAGGTGCGTCTGCTCCCCACAGACTTAAGCGCCCCCCCCCCCCAAAAAAAAACGTGTAGCATTCGGTCCGCTGGGGAAACGGTCTGGTCCTGGCCACGCCTGCCGGTGGGGAAGGAGGGAGGGCACACGCACCTGGGCTGTGTTAAATAATCAGCCCGGGTGCTTAAAGCCGTGTTCCTCTCCACCGTGCGGTGTGCCCTGTTCTGAGTTTCGTCTCTCCCGGGCCCGAGGCCAGAGAGAGAAACCCCGCTGAAGAGCAGCGAGGCTGGTCAGCTGAAAAAGCGGGCTGGCCAAGCGGCGACGAGCTGACAAGCTGTCACTCTGTTTTACTTTCTTTTGGCCTTCGGTGTTTTGATATGCTGTTTTAGTTTGTTGTTTTCACCCGGAACTCCTGAGGGGGAAGGGGGAAGGGTGAAGGTATTTATTTATTTGATTTTGTGCTGGTGTGAGTGCACGCCCTCTCTCTCTCTCTCTCCTCTCTCTCTCTCCTCCCAACCACATCCGGAACTGCCGCATCCCCCCCCCCCCCCAGGGGTGTCACACCGGCGTGTGACAACATCGTTTAACACCTTTTAATAAAAATGCCACACGAGCCTTTGGGATGAGGAGGGACAAGAAAAAAACAAAAAAAGAAGGTGTGTTGGGGGAAACTGTTGCGTGCTATTAATTCAGTGTTAAAGTGGTGCAGCACCAGGACCAAACAAAACATCAAACAAATAATACGGCCAATTAGAATGCAGATTAATGGCGGGCTCCACCTGGCCTAACTTAATGGTGTCTCTTCCTTTTTTATGAATAGATTAAAAGTGGAATTATCGATTTTTCAATCATTATTTTAGATTTTATTCTTCAAAGGGAATTATCGATTTTTCACTCATAATTTTTTGTTACTCTACTGAATTTGTATTTATTAAAGCATAATATATTTTAAACTTCCCTGAATCCATTATTTGATGTAGAATACCATTCTTGTTAATATTCACATTGATGATGATTATTATTCGTTCAAATTAAAATAAAAGCTGGATATAGACCTGTCTTATTATTCTGATCAAAAATATTCTACTTGAATTTTACTTGTGACTAGTCCTATAAATTGCGATTAAAACTGGTGTAAATTGTGCCGGATCGCATGCGTGCTATAGTAGATTCTGACATATAAACTACATACCAATCTACAGCTCAATGAATCATAATCAGCATTTACATTATCATGGTTCCATCACAACCTCCAATATTACATTCTAAATATGGGGGTGTTGCCGACGTTAATTAGTTATTTTTAAGACTATTCTCATTGATGTTTTTTGCGTAATGCCCCAAAGAATCGAATCTTACCCGCTAGAAGGAACGAGTCAGCTTTGTCTCTGTTTTTCTTACTTGATTGCCGCCTTCGACCGAGCCGTATCACATGACACACAAAGACAGCCGACCGCTTGAACGCTGTAATTTCCGAAGTCTGCAGTTTACTGGCTGAAGGAGGAAGCGGTTAGATCAATACTGCCCTCTGGTGATGGAACCAAATTGCTGCGCCCTTTGCTGTTCAAAAATACCGCGTTGAGCGTTTGGTTAATCTGCTTATTTAAACCCACAGTCAGACAAGCCTTTTGCCTTTTTTTGTTGCAGAGTGAGTTGGTTTTATAATTCAGTGTCAACGTATTATTACATTTCATTTTAATGAAACTACGGTTTTAATGAAAAAACAACGTTGTGTGGTCATGGTGTAATTTTATAATACTATTTAGTGTGTTGTTTCCCCCCCTTAGCCTACATGAAGAAACTGTATCGTGTTGCCACGTGAAACAATTCTTAGGCCTGGAATCTGATGTTGGATGAAACTGGGAGTAGAGATGCGGCTGTAACAAGGCCCTGTCCGTGGAGTTCAAATTGCATCAGTGGCTAAACTAACTAATCGAAACGTCAGCCGTGTGCTGTTCTATACCTGTCCATAGGCTATACCTGTATCGAACGTTAAGATTGATAATGGATACTTTAATCTCATTCTTTAGAGGATATTCACAGCTTGGTACATGTGATTTGAGCAAAACAGATTCACACTGATTCAGAAAATGTACGTGGATGACAATTCGATTTGCGTCGAGTAGGCAATCTGACACACCCAGATGTGGAACTTTGTTGCATTAGGCTATACCCGTTTAAATGAGACGGAATTTCTTGCTCAAACCGGCCGTAGCATTCAAGCGGCCAGTATCGTGAAAACAACTTTACGGTTGTAGGCTAGTTTTCATACTGACGAGGGGGATTAAGACCCCTTTGTAAGTGGCTTTTTGTTTCCGAAGCTTTCTCGTGGTCTGGTTGTAAGGCCACCTAAAGCCGCCTTTACGGCAGTTACTCCAGTTTAATCGCCTGAGTCGTTAAACGTGGATGATATGATCCATCGGATTCGCACTTTACATTAGCAAAGCGAGGATTACAAGAAATCGTCGGGCATTTAGTGCTTTATTTCAGACAGCGCGGAAACACGGGGAGGGATCCGGGTGGGTAAAATCCCGGTGAGTAGTCCTGCAAATGCGCGTGCCGTTTACGTGATACCTGCAGGGGGCGCGTGACGACCGATCATCAACTCCGCTCCGAGGAAGGAGATGACGGGGTGATTACGTCATCAGTGGGGCATTGCTTGGCGGGTTTCTCAAAACAAATATAGCTTCCACCCAAACTTCCACCTTTTGCAGAATATACGTAACTGAATTATACAGAAGCAGTGTTATTCTGCCTTCATTTTGAAAAGATTAACTGGAAAATAATAGGCTGCCATGTATTATACCAGCCATTGCGTTGCTGATTGTCAGAATTTCTGATCTGATTCAGAGTAGTGAAGAGGTCGAGGGCAGAATTCCCCTACTCTTTTGCTTAGAAATAGGAAGAAAACACATATTAAAATATCACAGGCCTACTGTTGGCAAGGCTGGAATGTTGAAAACATATAGTACTTGCGGTGGTATGTATACTGTGCTGATGTGAGGGAAAACAGGGAGTACTGTGCTGTATACCTTTGACATTAGTTACCAGCACTGGTTGATCCACCGCTGGTCTGGATCCAAGTACCCTTGGCCGTGTGGCTTATAAGTTTGCATGAATCATCGCTGACCCCCCCCTGGCTGACGTTGGTTGTTTCCAGCTGGGGATCCTTGAGTAAGAATGGGCCTGATTTTTTTCAGAAAAGGCGCATGATCAGCGCAATGATGGTGGTAACCGTGTTCCTGTTTGTCCTGGTGTGCCTGTTGCGTGTGCGTGCGCGTGTGCGTGTGCGTATGTGTGTGCGTGTGTGTGCGCGTGTGCGTGTGTGTGTGTATGTATGTGCGTGTGTGTCCGTGCGTGTGCGTGTGCGTGTGCGTGTGCATGTGTGAAGGAGGGGAACTACACCTTTAACCGGGCCAAGCTGATGAACGTGGGGTTCAGGGAGGCCATGCGAGAGGAGGAGTGGGACTGCCTCTTCTTCCACGACGTGGACCTGATCCCCGAGGACGACCGCAACACCTACGTCTGCGACGCCCACCCCAAGCACGCCGCCATCGCCATGGACAAGTTCGGCTACAAGTTAGTCTCGCTTTCCATCTCCCTCGCCGTCTGTCTGTCTGGCTATATGTGTCAGTCTGTAGTTCTGTCTGAGTCTGTGCTGAGATCAGTCGGTCTCTTTGTGTTTCTCTCTGTCTGTCTGTACGTCCTTTCTGTTTCTCTGTACGTCCATTCTGTCTGTCTGTCTATGTCTGTATGTCCTTTCTGTCTGTCTGTCTCCCTCCCCGAACCTCTCAGGGGAGGGTTTCTCACAGCTGGCCTGGTCATGTGGCTCTGCTCTCTGCTTCATCCCTGGGTTTGTTTTAGAGGAAAGTGTCTGTGTGAAACAGATTCAGCCTAAAAGTGCATATGGCTGCCGTGGCCCTGTCTGTAGGGTGGCCACTCTCATAAAGATCCCCGTAAGGATGCCCTCTCCCCCTGTAAGGAGCTCCTATAAGGATGCCCTCTCCCCTGTGCCTATAAAGATCTCCCCCTGTATAGGATCCCCTATAAAGATCTCCTCCCCCCCGTAGGATCCCTTCCCCCTATAAAGATCCCCCCCCCCCTACAGATCCCCCCCTGTAAGGATCCCCCCTCTCCTCCTATAAGAGATCCCCTATGGCAATTTTTTTTAGTTATAAGGTATGGATCCCCTGGATTTTTTTTAGTGTAAGTGGATGTTTAAGTGCATGCATCCAAATGTCTGGGATTCTCCTGGACAAATCAGTGATTTGTGGGTGTGTGCCGCCTGTGGGTGTGTGTGTGTGAAGTGTGCACTGTGGCATTTTTGTGTTGTGTGTGTGTGTGTGTTTGTGTGCATGCATCCAAATGTGTGGGTGTTTCTGTGTGTGTGTGTGTGTGTGTTGTGTTGTGTGTGTGTGTGTGTGTGTGTGTGTGTGTGTGTGTGTGTGTGTGTGTGTGTGTGTGTGTGTGTGCGCGAGCGTGCGTTCACTCCGCTCTCTGTCCCCCTCTCCCTCTAGGCTGCCCTATAAGAGCTACTTTGGAGGCGTGTCAGCCCTGACCCCGACGCAGTACCTCAAGATGAACGGGTTCCCGAATAACTACTGGGGCTGGGGGGGTGAGGACGATGACATCGGAATCCGGTGAGGGCCGAAGAGCCGTCCCACGCAGGGGCGAAGGGAGAGAATGTGAAACGCAAAAAACGCTGTTTGAGATGCAGCGTATGCATGAGAAGCAGCAGATACAGTCTTCTGCAGTGCTGTGGATCAAAGCTGACCTGTTTTTCTCTCTTTTTTTTTTGCTTTCTCCCATTCTCTCTCTGTCTTTCTCTATTCCTCTGTTTATTTTTCATTTTCTCTCTCTGTCCCTCGCTCTCATTTTTGGTCTTTCTGTTCCTCGCTGTCCCTCTCTCTTTCCTTCCTCCTCCACCTTCTCTCTCTCTCTCTCCCTGCTCTCCCTCCCCCTCTCTCTCCCTTTCTCCCCCCTCCCCCCTTCCCCCCCTCCCTGCTCTCCCTCCCCCCTCCCCCCTCCCCCCCCCCCCCTCCCCCCCCCCCCCCCCCCCCCCCTCTCTCCCACCCCCCCTCCTCTCTCTCCCCCCCCCTCTCCTCCTCTCCCCCCTCTCTCTCTCCCCTCCCCTCTCTCTCTCTCCTCCCTCTCTCCCTCCCCTCTCTCCCCCCCCCCCTCTCTCTCCCCTCTCCCTCCCCTGCTCTCCTCCCCCCTCTCCCTCCCCCCCCCCCCCCCCCCCCCCCCCCCCCCCCCCCCTCTCTCTCCCCCCCCCCCCCCCCCCCCCCCCCCCCCCCCCCCCCCCCCCCCCCCCTCTCTCTCTCTCTCTCTCTCTCTCTCTCAGGGTGTCTCTGGGCGGGATGCTGATCGCTCGGCCAGCGCTGAGTGTGGGGCGCTATAAGATGATCAAACACAAGCTGGACCAGGGCAACGAAATTAACCCCCGGAGGTACAGCTCCTTCTGCACATGAACACCTTACCTGGAAGCATCCAGTGTTTGTGTAGAGTAATGCACTCAGTCTTACTGGGTGCAATAGTCCAGTGTTTGTGTAGAGTAATGCCTGTAATCTTACTGGGTGCAATAGTCCAGTGTTGGTATAGAGTAATGCCTGTAATCTTACTGGGTGCAATAGTCCAGTGTTTGTATAGAGTAATGCACTCAGTCTTACTGGGTGCAATAGTCCAGTGTTTGTGTAGAGTAATGCCTGTAATCTTACTGGGTGCAATAGTCCTCGGTAGTGATGGCAGGTTTCTCTTTCTCCCGGTAGTGATGGCTGGTTTCTCTCTCCATGATAGTTATGGCTGGTTTCTCTTTCTCTCGGTAGTGATGACTGGTTTCTCTTTCCCCTGTAGTGAAGGCTGGTTTCTCTTTCTCCGGTAGTGATGGCTGGTTTCTCTTTATCCGGTAGTGATGGCTGGCTTCTCTTTCCCTGGTAGTGATGGGTGGTTTCTCTTTCTCCGGTAGTGATGGCTATTTCCTCTTTCTCCGGTAGTGATGGCTGGTTTCTCTTTCTTCGGTAGTGATGGCTGGTTTCTCTTTCTTCGGTAGTGATGGCAGGTTTCTCTCTCTCTCCGGTAGTGATGGCAGGTTTCTCTTTCTTCGGTAGTGATGGCTGGTTTCTCTTTCTCCAGTAGTGATGGCTGGTTTCTCTTTCTCTGGTAGTGATGGCTGGTTTCTCTTTCTTCGGTAGTGATGGTTGGTTTCTATATTTCTGGTAGTGATGACTGGTTTCTCTTTCTTCGGTAGTGATGGCTGGTTTCTCTCTCGGTAGTGATGGCAGGTTTCTCTTTCTCCCTGTAGTGATGGCTGGTTTCTCTCTCTCCAGTAGTGATGGCTGGTTTCTCTTTCTCAGGTAGTGATGGCTGGCTTCGGTAGTCTCTTTCCTCTCAGTAGTATGATGGCTCGGTTTGGCAGGTTTCTCTTTTCTTCGGTAGTGATGGCTGGTTTCTCTTTCTCTCGGTAGTGATGACTGGTTTCTCTTTCTCTGGTAGTGATGGCTGGTTTCTCTTTTCCCAGTAGTGATGGCTGGTTTCTCTTTCTTCGGTAGTGATGGCTGGTTTCTCTCTCCTTGGTAGTGATGGCTGGTTTCTCTTTATCCGGTAGTGATGGCCGGTTTCTCTCTCCCCAGTAGTGATGGCAGGTTTCTCTTTCTCCCGGTAGTGATGGCTGGTTTCTCTTTCTCCCGGTAGTGATGGCTGGTTTCTCTCTCCCCGGTAGTGATGGCTGGTTTCTCTTTCTCCCGGTCGTGATGGCAGGTTTCTCTCTATCCGGCAGTGATAATGGCTTTCCTCTCCCCCCCCCCCGCAGGTTCAACATGCTGGCGAAGACGCGGCAGACCTGGAAACAGGACGGCATGAACACGGCGCAGTACGAGATCGTGAGCCGGGAGCACCTCCCCCTCTACACCAACATCACCGTCCACATCGGCACGGAGACGGGCCTGCGGCGGCACGCCGCCTCCGCTAACCCCAACCTGGCAGACGGGCAGCCAGACTCCGTGGTGAAGGGACACTGAGCCCCAAAACCGACCCTGGGGAGCCCAGCCCCCCCCCCCCCCCCCCCCCCACCTTCAGACTGCAAATGTGGGTGGGGTGAGAGAATACATTGGAGAGGGACTGGACCCTTTTTCAGCCAATCGCCTTTCTCTCTCTCTGTCTCCCCGGATCACATCATCCCCTAACACGTCAGCTTTGGCCAGGAGGGGGCGTAGCGAGCACACAGAGACTGCACCGCCCAGAGGGTATCCCCTGTGTCCTGTCTTACCCTTTCTTCTCTAAAGCCTCAAGGGGGCGCTCTCTTTACCCCCACCCCTGCCTTTCCCAGAAGAGGTCCAGAGGAACTGGATTTCCATTGGCTGCCTCCTACTCTCCTACTTCCACACAAGCGGTTTGTAGCCCAGCGGCGTTTTAAGGGACGATTCTCGTGAAAAGACTTTGGAGGGACGGAGACTGACTCTTCATATCCACAGCTTGATGGTGTAGCTGTTTTACGCCTCTGTTGCCTTAAATCTCGCATTTTGTTCGTCTTTCTCTTTAAGTCTGGGACCATGTTTGAGGGGTAGGGGTGGTTCATACAGCACATAGGCCTGTCTGGCCTGGTCTAGTTTTTTTTTTTTTTTTTTTTTTTTTTTTTGCTTCTGATCAAATCACTGAATTAAATCCTGGTCTTTTAGTCTGTACTTCCATGCGGTGGGCTGGCTGCTATTCTGAAAGCCATTCCAGCAGGGCGCTTTGCACAAGACGCTGACGCTTTGGGTAATTTTGTATTTTATTATCTGGCGCAAGTTATAGTCTGTCTCCTCCACTAAAAAAAAAAAAAAAACAGACAGGATGATTTTAACGTTCACAGAACTGCCAACCGGAAGAATGTCACGGGCAATGGCTGAAACAGGCTTTCCCAGTCACAGCCCCCCCCCCCCCCCCCCTCATGTGAAGGAATTCTGTGAAGGAAAAGCTCGATGATTCTGCAGAGCGTAGCCTGTCGCTCCAGCGCGACTTTACGTTTATGGTCTCAATCAGATTTCTGCTTTGCACAATGCTAATCACACCACCCCCCGCTCCCCGGTGCCTCCCCACCTCTGATTGTACGTGTTGTGTACTTTGCCTTTGCCGAACGAGGGCAGCGAGATGAGAAATGCACCACCCTTCAAACTGACGGTTCACATCAGGGTTCCCGGCAGGGTCTCCTCTTCCAGTGTGGTGTCCCACTTCGGCCTCCAGTCTCCGGGGGGGGGGGGGGGGGGGGAAGACTGCGGGTCTGCTGTGCCACTGCAGGGTCAAAGGTCATGCGTGTGAAGACGCTGATAGGGTGTCGTCACGGCGGGGTCGCTCGCACTGGGACGTGGACTGCCAGGCAGGCAGACAAGGTGGTTTTTCCACTGTGGAGACTGGTGACGTTGCACATTAAGCTGCTATGCAGAGAGCGAGCTAGCGAGTGACCGAGCTAGCGAGTGACCGAGTGAGTGAGCCAGAGAGCGACCAATCAGCCGAGTGACTGGGCGAATGAGTGGGCTAGCACATGTAGCACAGTTGTCTAGCAGCAGGGATCGCCGTTGCATGTATGAAAGAGACCGGTTACCACTGCTAGGATTAGTGAACAGTGGCACTGTTAATTTCCCAGAATATTTCTGGGGGGGGGGGGGGGGGTGGGATGTGCCTGATGTGAATAGTCATGGTGAGTAGTTGTTTAAAGCCTAACCTACATGTCCCAGTAGAACCTTGTTGTCATGGTAATAATTTGTACAATTACCTGGGATGTGCCGTTTAGGCTTTGCCTTCCAAAAGGTTGATCCTGTTTGAAAGGTGGTGCTTTTTAAAAAAAATTGTTAAAAATTTTAGTAGGACAATGTGATTTTTATTTCTTCAAGTTCAGAGTGGCCTTAAAATGATGATTAATAAACAATAAGTACATACCTGTGTGGTTACAGTGCTGTGTGTATGTGTGTGTCTGTCTGTCTGTCCGTCTGTCTGTGTGTGTACATACATGCCTCCATCTATGTCTAGGGAGGATTGCAATATGTAATGATGGACAATATTTCAGCACCAAGGAAGCATGGATGAATTTCAGCATTTGATGTTAAGGTCTAACACCTGATTCCTGAACAGTCTTCCAGTCGGCCCTTGGTTGATGTCATAATGATTGTTATTATTATTAATATTATTATTATTATTTAGGAAACCCTATTGTTTTTGTTCTGATTTTTATTCTTTATTTATTATTATTATTATTATTATTATTATTATTATTATTATTATTATTATTACTACTACTACTCAACAACTTTAGCATACTTAGTGACCAGTACTATGTGTAAACCCTGTTAATATAGCCCCAATTCTCAGGACTCTTGGCATGAAGACCCTGTTTACACTTGGTTTTAAAGCGCGTTTTTCGGTGATCCGAACGCAAGTGGACAGCCGAGGCACGTCGCCGTACACACACCGTGTCCGTCGCGCGTCTCCAAGGTGTCCAGCCCAGCCGACCACTTGTGTTCGGCTGCTGCCTACGTCGCTTCCGCTAGGAAGGTCAAAGGTCAAAGGGCCCCGCGCACAGTTATTACGTCAGTCTGTCGCCAGATTTGTTTCGCACGGGCTAGCTAAGAAAACGAAAAAATGTTTCAAGAACGGATATACATGTTCGGGCATCTGGTTTCACTTGCACTCCAGACACGTACATCGGTGCTCCTCTCCATTTTTTTTTTTGAGCGTTGGCGCGCTGTCACCAAAACAACCACCACGTCCTGCATCGATGACGTAATTTCCTGTTGCGTCCTTGTCGGGGACGCATCAGGACGCATTAGCGTTTACACTGCGAAAGATACGTGGTCAAATGAGTCCCAGACCACCTCGGCAAGTGGTTTGAGTGATCGGATCACAATGCGTCTTGGTGGTCGTTCACACTTGTGTTTAGGAACACAGGAATGACATGACTTCCCTGTTTTATGTTTTGGCACGCAGCATGCAGTGATGCGTTCAGGAGGCATTCCTTTTTGAATGTTGTAAGAAAAAACTCTCCAAACTTTGCAGAGGGTTAGAGTAAGTGCAAGCCCAGTTAATATGGTGCCAGTTGGCCACATGGTGGCGCTATATCAAACTCTTGAATGTGCTCATTTTGGAAGCATAGAACTCCTGACCCATGTAATGTAGAACAGCGGTAACCAACCCCATTCCTGGAGATCTACCATCTTGTAGGTTTTTGTTCCAAGCCTGAAAAAAAAAAACACCTCATGCTATTTTTTTTGAGATTTTGTTGTGATGCTAATTGGTAGTCAGATATGCCAAATTTAAGGTTGAATTGAAAACCTGCAGGATGGTAGATCTCCAGGAACAGGTTTGGTTGCCCTTTGTGTGGAGTCACACAATTCGGGCCATCGGTGTGTGCCCTCACAGCGAACGAATATGCCTCAAGGACCCTTGGAATCCACCATACTGGATGTCCTACATTTTTTTTTTTTTTTGAAAATATAAAACAAACAAACATAAAACATCTCCTCCCAGGCCGCTTGACATACCGGCATGCAGCTTGGACTAATTTGTTCGGAAGACCCGCCATTTTAAAAGTTGTTCAAAGAAAGTTGGCATGCCAAAAAACATTAAGCCAATGGTCATTCAATGGGCGTGGCTTTTTACAAAAATGCTAATCAATCAAAAATGTTTTGGCTTAATATTATGTAACTTGGTATATACATTGATAGGTACACAAAGACTCCAAAATATGAAAAAAATCTTACTTTTTAACATTTTCAACTATGTAATTAAACAATTAAACTGCCAACATAAACATTATGAAAGTAAAAATGATAAAATTATATACACACACACATATATATATAAATTTTTTGGGCTATTTAGGGTAGTTCGAACCTCTTGATTGCTATTTGCAGTATTTATTATTATTATTATTATTATTATTATTATTATTATTATTATCTCGCCCTTTGCACACAGGGATAGGCTCCAGCACCCTCTGCGGCCCTGACCAGGAAGAAGCGGATATAGACGATGGATGGATTGTTGTTGTTGTTGTTATTATTATTATTATTATTATTATTATTATTATTATTATTATGAAGTAAGACTCCAAAAAACATTATACTCTAGTAGATTTGATAAAAGAATATGAGGCAAAAACTGTCAGCATTCAAGGTTCTTTTTTCTGCAGAAGAAGAGCTGGCCCACACACACAGAAAAGGACATAATGTCTACATCCCACAGGCATTCCCACTGAACATTTATATAATTTACAGTAAGCACTCAATTTACTAGCAAATGATAATTGGCTACACCATGCTAAATTCTATGTAAGGTGAATAAGGTTAGTTTTGTTGCTTCTGAGAGGACTTTCATACCACTCCCAGGCTTGCTCCTCCTAGACTACAGTATTATTTATTAGTTCAAATTACTGGTAATCAATGACAATTATTGATCGGTAATTGTATTTGTGAAATATTCATATTAGCTACACTAGTACAATTATTGTTAGTATAAGAAAATATTACATTTATATTAGCAAAACTGAAAACGTGCATGTCTAAAATAGAATTCTAGTACACAATTCTGCACATATTAACTACAACATTTATAATAATCATCTTCATTGTTATCTTCCCTTTGTTTGTTAGCTTGCCCTCTACCAAACAGGTGTATAGAGATACCACAGTTATTTATTTCCTCCGCTTTCTGATTAAGATAAAGGGGGAAAAAAGACTACAGTGATCACTAGAGAAACAGTTTAAAAGCCATTTTATCACAGAAAGGTTGATGGATGCAAGCTTCAAATATGTCATATGGCAATGTAATATGGGTAAGGAACTACACATGTAATCTAAAGTTGTAGGTTTCATTTATACTACTTAATATCAATTTAAATAGCCAGCAATATAAATGATTCTATTTGTTAAAAAAAAAAAAAAGCTGTGTAAATAGCTATGGATCTTCTAAAATCCATTTTTCTGCACTCAGGGAGTGTATGTTGTGCGGCTCCCATATGTAAATCTTCCGTCTCTGAACTCCACCTGGGCTAGCGTATATCCGTCTCCACCGTGGGCTTCTACCTGAACGTGGTGTACCGTACCTGTGGAGGGAACGGCGGCCGGTAACCGAACACCCAACACAGAAAGTGCGTTGGCATCATTTGGGACCAACGCCTGATTCGAATGCCCCGCCCCCACGAGGGCTAGAGCCGCTTGCCTACTGCTCCCCCTGCTACAGGCCTGCCCCGCTGCCCTTAAGGCCCCGATCACACCGGCCATTTCGGCTCTTTCAATCGAACTTCCATCGACCATGTAGTGACGGGGTCACAGTACGGATGCTCGCAGAGAAGGTACTGGATGGTGGCGGAAGAGAGGTCGCGGGTGGGGAGTCTACCGTCGAGCAGAACTTCGCCGATGATCTTTCCCATGGCCCATACATCAGAGCACATGTTTCGTCTCTGTCCACTGAATATTTCGGGGGCCGAGTAGGCCTCGTTACCCCCATCAGTAGCGGAAGAATAGCCACCTTGGTATAATTTGGCCAAACCCAAATCAATGATGACAGCTCTGAGGGTGCCGTACTCAACCTGTGAAATCAGACAAGAGTGATGAGGGTGGGGTAAGTCCCAGTGCTAAGCGTGAACTGCTGTGACAAGCATAAGAGCGTCTACCGAATAACGTAAATGAATAAAACATCTCTAAGTTAAACTTTAAAGAGTTAATTGTACAGTACTACATAGGGTTATTCATCTGTGGTTCATGTAATGTTCATACCTACAAGCAAATAAGAAAAATGCTAAATCCTCATTTTGTAGTTATTTCAATTTATATTAAATTTAAATTAAAAAATAAAAAAAAAAACAGAAATACAGGTTTGTTTTTGTTCATCGTGAAACCAATTATTCAATTTTTATATAAGAAATTATTTTCCACTGCACTTTCGCCCCGTACTACCAAAGCTTAATCTGGATTAGTTTGGAATTTCCTCTAAGTGAATCTACCCCTGAGAGTGCTGTATTTTACATTTCTGGTAGGGAGTCAATAAGTCTGAATTCTGGGTCCCCCTCACCATGATATTGTCAGGTTTGAGGTCCTGGTGTACGACGTCCTTCTTATGCAGGTAGTGCAGTCCTTCAGACATTCCTGTGATGATGGTTGCTTTGGTTGATAAAGACAGCTAGAGAAAGACAGTTGGGAAAGATCTTTTACAAAAATGGGCCAAACACCCATGCTACCTGACGTACATACCAAGTCTCCACTTGAAACATGTAGGTGGGATTCAATCAACATTTTCCTTAATTTTGACAAGGTTGAGAGACGTTTTGGCATAAAAATATTTCTCGGCTAACCGGGGTAGCTGGTTGGCTGATCAGGCGGCACTGTAGCACAGTGAGTAAGGAACTGGGCTTGTAACGAAAGGTCATGGATCCAATTCCTGGGTAGGGCACTGCCGTTGTACCCTTGAGCAAGGTACTTAACCTGCATTGTTTCAGTATAAATCCAGCTGTATACATGGATTCAATGTAAAATGATGTGTAAAAGTCGCTCTGGATAAGAGCGTCTGCTTAATGCCTGTAATGTAATGATCAGGCACGGATCAATACCACGTCACCAAACAGTTGCAGAAGATTTTCAAAATACAAAACTACGCAATACTCTTTCTATTCTATCAATGAAAGCCACCCAATGAATTTGTTTGAAAATATAAATTTTCAGCTGAGATGTCCAAGCTTGTATTCCAGTTATATAGAAAAATGATTTTGCTCATCCACTTAAACCACAAGTTTATTTTCAAATGTCAAATACTACCTACCTTCCAACATAATCCCTGTGTTTTTTCAAAAAAAAACTGTCAGATGTGATCAGCAATTCGGTTCTATCCAGCCGAGCTAATACTTCTCTAACTTCACCATCGGCCTCCTACAGACCTCCAGGTGGCTACTGATTCTTTTAACACATTTATTTTATTCAGAACGACTAACTGAATGCCATAATACAAAAAAATGCAATCGGTGAGACATATTTTTGTTTTTAACCAATCGGTGTGAACAAATGTGAATATCCAAGGTGCACATGTTCATTATTGCATGTGCTGCGCTACATTATGCGCACCGTTATTTTTGATTTTCCTCGCTCAAAGATGAACGTCTCCACTGTTTCTCCGTTGATGAACTCCAAAGGAAAGTTCCAGTAGTAAGACTCCTCCAGCCACGGCATTCCCAAGATCTTCACCACATTTCTATGATTGAGATTTCTGTGAAATAAACAGAGGAATTCAAATGAGGGAGAAGGGGTGGGGGGTGGCTCATAACGATGAGATAAGTCAATGGAAATGAGGAAGGGGAGAACAGCGTGGAAACGGGAATTAGTAAAGGGAGTATGGATCTAACACAGTGGTAGATTTTTTTTTTTTTAAGAACGGAAGATATGCAGACCAGGCCGGTACTTCCGGCTTGGTCAGACGTTCCTACGAACTCGATTGGCACTGTTCGCGGGTGAGAAGGCGGTGAGGGTACGAGTCCTGATCGTTGCATTAGTGACTCCTACTGGTTGGTCGGGGTGCCTGTTCAGCAGGGACGGGATTTGGGGGAGATAGCGTGAACCTCCGCACACGTTAAGCTCTCCCAGTGAAACTCCTCGCTCTCAGGTGAAAAGAAGCGGCTGGCGACTCCACATGTATCGGAGGAGGCATGTGGTAGTCTACACCCTCCCCAGACCGACAGAGGATAACGCATCGACCAGGACCGTGATACACACGGGCGATTGGTATAACGACTAAATTGGGGAGAAAATGGGAGAAAAATGGCAAAAAAAACAAAAAAAAAAAAAAAAAAAAATGAAAGAATGGAAAATATTAAGTTTATGAATAAATATTAACATTGTATTCCTTGCCGTTTAACTCACTGGCATATGCTCCACTCTCTTTCAAGATGACTCTCAGAGATGTAAATCTTTGGTACTCTCTTGATTGCCGCCAGTTGGTTGTTGTAGTACCTCTTGTGCACAGTGCCAAAGGCACCGTTACCGAGCCGCGAGGTGCATGCCATCTGAACAGCAACCGAGACAGGGTTAGTGAAAACTCAATAACTCATTACGACGGATTAAGATTAGCAATTAGTCATTAGAGAGAGACCCCCCCCCCCCCCCCGTACATCTGGCTCCACTCGTCCTGCCGGTCATGATCTTCTTGCCTGACATTGGGTTTTGTCCGTCTTTGACACCGTCATTCTTTATCACACCATATTCTACAGCGGTAGCCAACCCTGTTCCTGGAGATCTGCCATCGCGTAGGTTTTCATTTCAGCCCTAATTTGGCACTCTGTTGACTCAACTAATTAACGGCTGAACAAAGATCTGTCGCTGTTGAGTGAGGCGTGCTATGTTCGGTAAGAGGGAAAACCCGCAGGACGGCAGATCTTCAGAAAGAGGGCGTGGTTACCACTCGGTTAGAATCCTGACCGAATGTACCGACCGTGGTGGTTCCTTTGTTCAGATGTTCGTATGGCATGAAGGTGGGCAGAAACGATAAGTGAACAATGAGAAATATTCCAACCATCCCAGATCATCCTGATAAACCAATCGGATCATGTCTGACTGGTTTTTCCTTCAGTGAAAAAGAATTGCTTTGAAAATAGATAAAACAAACTCCTTGCATATAAAGAGTAATAACTGCTGTTTTCCTTTTCCCACTTTTAGAAAACATGTTCTGTAATAATGACAAATTTAACCAGTAATGATTTTTTTAAATGAATGATAACTAGTTTTCCCCGAACCCTTTTCGGATAAGGCAGAGGTATCCAATCTTTTCCGAAAAGGGCCAGAGCAGCTGCAGCTTTTTGTTTTAGCCCCGCACTACCACATCCGATTAACGATCAATTAACGAATCATGATCTTCATCCAAGACTTTGATTAGTTGAATCAAGTGTCTTAGTGCTGGGCTAAAAGAAAAACTGCACCCACACTGGCCCTTTTCGGATAAGATAAGGACATCCCTGCTTTAAAAAAAATAAAAAATAAATAAAAAACATTTTTCTCATTTTCCATTTCTGCTGTACTTGTCTTTTCCTAGCAGTGCGTGAGGGTTGCGCATGTACATGTATCACAGTTAATCAGATACTGAGTTAACCTTCATATTTATAATATTAAATATAAGATCACAAATATGTGATTATAATATTCTTAACTGAAAATTATAATGCTAATGTAAATTCACTACTAGTAACTGGAACCACTGGACTTTAAAACAAAACAGAACAAAACAAACAAAAGTAAATCCAAAAAACCTATTCTTCAAAGGGTTAATTTCTTCCTACTGCAGGGCTTCCCAGCCCTGCTCCTGGAGATTGACCGTCATGTAGATTCTCAGTCCAACCCTAGCAAAGTGCACCCCATTCAACAGCCAGAGGTCTCGCAGAGCCACTGATTAATAGAATATGGTGCGCCAAATTAGGATTCAAATGAAAACTTCTCCAGGAACGGGGTTGGGTAGCCCTGGTCCCATGGTTTTCTGTCCTTATAAATTACCATCTGATCTCCTTACGTCTGCATCACGTATACATGTACAGGTACATGTACATGTAACTGGTTAGTAGAGGAGTCATATGTGGCAAGTTCACAACAGTGCAAAAAATACCAACTAACAAAGAAATGGGGGAGAAAACATCCAAGTCAACATCTTGTCTCTATTAATGAGTTTGGCAGCCTGCTATTTGTGCTGAATCTAGCCATACTTATGCACATTTTTTGACCCACTCTATTGTACATTTATGGAGGTTCATAGCATATATTCTGTTTATATGTGGGGGGTTATCACCTTCTCCTCATCGATAAAATCAAATGGACTTCTACTCACCTTTTCTGCACAGCTGCAGTTGTTTTCTAGATGTGACACCTCTGCAAAAGTTTCTCAGAGACTGGTCTGAGTCAGTGCCAAAGTGAGCGTTTATAATGTGGAATTCATACACCCCCTGCCCAGCCCCTGAAACAGTCAGCTTATGAATTATTCATATTCAAAACTGAAAGTGGAGGAAAGAGAATAGCTGTCCTTCTCACTCTTTTTACCTCTGAAACCCTCTTTAGCTCTATAACTCCAATTACCCATCACTCTGCTAACCGTTCTCCATCTCTGAGGACTTTATTCCTCTCATCTCCCTCCTTGGCAACTGTTTTATCCACTGGCATAGTCTCAGCTGCTCTTAAGATGGCCGTGCTCACCTACAGTCAAGGGCGCCTGGGGTTGGAGATTGGTGGGGAGCGGGACAGGGGTGGTGGCATTGGCGGGGGCAGGGGTGGGGTTGGTGGCGATGGCGGGAATGGGGGCAGGGGGGGTGGGGTTGGTGGTGGGGCAGGGGCGCGGGGGTTGGTGGCGGGGAGGGGGTGGGGGCGATGACAGGAGGTTTAGATGCTATCTGTTTAGAAATACAACATTTTATTTATAACACTTTATATAACAATTATCAGTGATAAACCGAGGGACTTGCTGACACTAAAAAAAAGAGGGAGTCAAAAGACCCAACTTTGTGGTGTCCCTGGCTGCCCTACAATATTCCTCAGCAGATAGGGCACAGCGAGCCAAGCTGTTAAAAACACAGACATTGAAAATGAACGTTCACCAGACAGGTTAAACTGGCTCTTGGCCAATCAAAGAACACTAAACCCAGGATGCACATGAATGCAGACTACACTGCAGGTGTTTTCTTTTCATAATCCGGTATCATAAACATACTTTTTCCTGGTAGCCAGGCCCATTAAGGGTCACATACCTTCCCTTAAATGTGAATCAACCCTCAAGCACGAGAAATATTGCAACTATCCAATGAACTGTGCAATTGAAGTGTAATGTAGTAGAATTAGAATTAGAATTAGAATTAGAATTTCTTTATTGTCAAAATACTGGTGCATACAACGAAATTCAGGCACATTGCCTCAGCGGAGCTCAAATATACAAGATAAAAATACAAGGTAATAAAAATATAGAAGATAAAAAAAGGAATAATAAAAGCTCTTCATGCAGCTCACATGGGTGCACTCACGTGCACACACTCTGACACACACGCGCACAAATTCACGCACGCGATCCTTTGTGCTGCGAAAAGAACCAGTGCGCCATGGACTCTTCGGTTTCCTTGGAAATCTGTCAGTTGCCTGGCGCCGCTCACATACACAGTGAAGTGCGGCCTGTCGGACAACCTTGACAGCTGACACATACCGATGGGAAAACATACAAGCAATATGCGAAAATGAAACAGATTATTAACGACCAATTAAATATTTAGCATTAGATCTGTGCAAAATCTGTAATTCAATAGGCTGTGATGTTGTCGGGCAGAGCTGCTACTGTATAATGAGACAGCCCAAGGATTTTGGTCATTTACTTAGCACTAAGACATTTCACTTCACACAGCTTTGACTTGTCAGTACCATTATGTTCATAACTTATTCGAGTCTGATGCAATTTAAACAAAGGAAAAGCAGTCCAATGTTACATTCATACGACCTAGTCGGCATAATTGTAACAGAGGGGGGAATATTTGTAACAATTTATACGGACGGTGGACGTCGTGTTTTTTTTGGTCGCCAGGCAAACAATTCCTGCTAAAAACAAAAAACAAACAAACAAATAAACAAAAAAACCCTCAAAATCAACTGATCAACAATATTGGGGGGGGGGGGGGGGGGGGGGGGGGGGGGGGGGGGGGGGTGGGGGGGGGGGGGGGGGGGGGGGGGGGGGGGGGGCTGTCAGCAAAACTATTTTGGAACCTCAGCCAACCTCAGGTAATCACATGGCAAAAAGGCGAAGATCCTTGAGGAACTTTTAGGGGTTCTTCAAATTGAAACCATGAAGGAACCCCTCTGAAAAAGGTTCTTAAAATGTTCTTCTATACAGGGTTACTCGAGGAACCTACAGTAGAGGCTTCTCAAGAGGTTCATTCTATAAATTTCAACAACAAGAAAAAATAAACACATTTTAAAACAACTGATTTGGTGGTCGTGACTTTGAGCAAAAAACATTCTATTTACAAATCATTTAAATGAACATGCATCGGAAAATCACTACATGATTAGAACTGTACAAAACAAAACACAGTATTGCACGAGTGATTCTTTTCCTTCGTGTGTGTGTGTGTGTGTGATAATGTGCAAAAATTAGCCATTTTCATAATTATACTGTAAGATTTTTAAAAAATAATCTACGGCAGAGATCCTTAAAAAAATGCCCCCCAGATCAAAATCCGGCCCTGGTTTACTGTCTTCCCGGGTAATTAACTGAACAATCTTCACACCGGACTCCCAGGCAAAGGGAGGGCATTGCACTACATTCCATTTATTTGGCAGATGCTTTCATCCAAAGCGACGTACAATAAGTGCATGCCGAAGGTCATTGGAACAACTAAATGGTAAATGGACTGCATTTATATAGCACTTTTATCCAAAGCGCTTTACAATTGATGCCTCTCATTCGCCAGAGCAGTTAGGGGTTAGGTGTCTTGCTCAAGGACACTTCGACACGCCCAGGCCGGGGTTTGAATCGGCAACCCTCCGACTGCCAGACAATCGCTCTTACCTCCTGAGTCATGTCGCCCCGCTACACAACACAGGTCCGATAAGGTACAATACTCATTTCGTAACATTAACAGTAATTCATAACCATGAACACATTAAGTCCAGTTCACACAGTAAACATTACTCTATGCTAAGTCAAGCTAGGAGGCATGACAAGCTACAGCATCAAGACAATGATACAAAGTACAGTAAGTGCTGGACGGAGGTACACGTAACATGAAAGTGGCACAGGAGGTACATGTGTAGCATGAAAGAGGGGGGTTTTAAGTGATAAAAATTATCCCAGATTGGGCGTGCCCTGCAGAGTGGTGACAGTTTGTTAGTCCAGCTACAGTCTGAAGAGATGGGTCAGACAACGGTGGAAGATGGGCAGTGACTGAGTGGTTCATAGAGGAACGGGAAGTTCATCCCACCACTGAGAAGCTAGGGTGGACTGGCAGTTCTCAACCTCCGAAGACGAATTTGAGGTACAGGGATCTATGGTACTCGGATTTGAGGTACAGGGATCTATGGTACTCTGCCTTCAGTCTCATGCCTGTGACTGCATCACGGTAGTGCCAGAATCTCCCAGTATAGCATTCCCTCTCATGTATTTTTTAAATAAATAAAAAAAAAACATTTTTTATGCACTTGTCTGTTGAATGTGTTTTTACATGTACAAGCAGGTCTCTCTTGAAAAAGAGATCTCGATCTCAATGAGACTACCTGTTTAAATAAAGGAAAATTCATGTATTATTATGCAGGTGTCTCACTCATACAGTGTCAATGACATAGCCCACAGGCCCTCTGGATCCTCCTTGAACAGCCAGTGGAGCACAAGTATTGCAGCGATGACTTTGAGGCCTAAGGGAAATGCTAAGTTTAGGATAAAATTTAAAAAAAAAAAGCAATATTAAACATTAAGGAGACACTCAGACAAATTTTAAAATGTTGCGAATAAAATATTAAGCACCTTCGTGTACTTCTTCGTCTTCTTCGTTTAGAGAATCTTTGCGCTGGAGAAGCGCATCCTCGCCCTGGCACCCCTTCTCAGCCTCAGGATCCAACCAGAAAACCCTTGTCAATATCAACGCAGTGGACGCGCTGCGCTTCTGAGAAAATCAAAAAGATTATTCACACACATTGTGTATTCGTATCGCGTTCGATCGGACGACTGTCTTATTTAAATGCTCACTTGCATCCACGATTCAACTGACAATGCTGACACGCTGCACGGCGGGGAATTCAGTCAGTCTGTCACTGGTGGGACGGTTTTTGAACGAAGCGCTCTCTGTCTGCCGATGTCCTCTTCATTTTTTTTTCTTTCAAGATTTCCATGCTGGGCTTGCTTTAAAAAAATTTTTTTTTTTTTTTTTTTTTTGCACACCTCTTGCATTCTTGCAGCGTGCCACTGGGCACGAAGCGGTCCTCATTTCCCTACGGCGTAATAGCGCGTGTTTACCGAGCCAATGAAAAAAAGAGGCCGGCGTGTTTTGTTTGCTCCCTGTTCAACGGGCATGACCTGCCGGAGGCAAAGGCCTTGACTTGTCTGCGCAGTTTGAGTGTTAGAGACGCTGGCGAAGCAGGATAGATAATGAAACTTGCTCCTCAAGCTACAGGAAATCAGTCCTGTCAAATTTTCGAGTTTGGGTCGATTGGCAGCGACGCATAAGATCCTGTGAGCTGCTAGTTGTGCTGGTAATTACCTCGGCTGTGATTGGTTCCGTGCCACGGCCGGGAACGGGCCCCGTCTCACACCAGTGATCACCTGAATGGACTGTCACAGAAACTCAGTCAACTGATCAAAGGTTGTCCTGTGGTTGCAAATGTACAAAAGCAGAGGACCTTTCACTTGTTTGTGAACCAGGCCAAGCTCACTTTTACTCTCTTGTCCACTAAGTGTGCTGTATCCCCATCAGCTGAGCACTGTGACATCATCACTGTGACGTTTCGCTGTGTTTTGCTCTCCAGGGCTCCACCTCAGGGTTTATAAGAGGTTGTTGCTAATTTTTTTTAATTTATTTTTGATCCCAGCCAAGACTCGTGTAAAAGCAATATGGAGAGACAAATCAAAGAGCTAATGCATTTCTCATCAATTGTGTCGTGCTGTTTATATGGCCCAAAGCTCCTCACTTCACTGCAATGCTGTGTTCCCTCAAACTAATCAAATCATCCCATTCATTCGCAAGTATCCGTAAGCCAGGGCAAGTGCTTGATTCAATTATGTCTCTCTGCAGCCTGGAGCTGCTTGTATTAATTTGATGTAATTGGTTATCGGGACTGATTCGCAAACCAGCTGGTTCTTTAATTAGCTCGATTTAGCCTATTGTTCTTAGCGTGACATCTTTCAGTGGATAAAAAGCCATGGTTGGCAGTGGAGCCAAGCACCGGTCTGGTGGAGAGGTTATAGCGTGGTAGTTAGATCCCACCGCTGTTTGTGTGTCCTACAGCGTTATTGGCACCGAGTCACTTATTTGACACGATAAAAAAAACGAAAAAAAAAACTTATTTGACACGATTTCGTTGTGTTTCAGATGGGGCGCACGCGTACTGGGAAGTAGAATCCACTTGAGGACAGCAGGCCTCGCTAATGTGCCTCCCACAGAGTCGGTCGTCGGCTTGCTTGTTGGCTCCACCTATTGGAAATTTTAATAAACGCAGCCTGGAAGTCCTTGAATTGTTTTCTTACGGAAAACGAAACGTTTGTATAATTGGCTAAATCATTCATTCGGCTGTTCTCTTGTTTATTTTCTAAGCGGGTGGTGGCTAGGGCAGCTGGACTTTTCTTTCATACAGGTACATCCAACCATCTGTTTAAATAAAATTTTAATTATATATATTTTATTTCCCCCACCCCCATTCAAGAATTTTTATTACAATTTTACAATAAAAAATTTACCAGCATCTAGATGCATTAACCTATAGCTCCTCCTTAACACTCCCGGGGTGCTGCAGCCACTGATAATGCGCACTGGCCCCTGTCCTCTTTCAATTTTTAAAATTTTTTAATCCATATGGTCCCCATAAGAAATAATTTGCAAGGTCAATTATTCTATTGGCTTGAGTAAAAAAAAAAAAAAAAAACAGTGAATATGTTTGAATGAAACATACATTTCAATAAATATAAATAATTTTAGTTCAAGACGTTGCGTTGATGTCAATTCATTTCCTAAATTTATCCCAGACCTCCATTTCAACGGTTCCTTAGGCTACCACGGGGCCATTTGTGAAATTTGACTCCGTGTGTTTGAAGCAAGATTGTGCATAATACGTAGATTATAAAGCTTTAAAACGACATGAATTGGTAGCAGACAGATGTAGCCTATCAATGTATGATCGGTGTTGAATTAACTGAGAAAAATGTAAAAGGCATTGCAGTGGTACCCGGTCTCGGACTCCTGTATACCATTTTGTTTATAACGTATAAATAAACGAAGGATCGTCTAGATATGTTTTTCCATGTACGTGACTATTTTTTGTTAAATTTCAATGTCCCCTACAGTTAATTATTATTAATACTAATAGGTAAACTTTCCTATTAAAGTATCTGATCCTACTATCTACGATCAGTAGGTAATGTTGTGCTTCACTTCGGGGTGTGTATTCCGCTGGAAAAGAGAGAGAGCCAACTTTTTTTATTTTATTTTTTTTAGTCAGTGACATTTCCTTCTGACGTCTACGACGGCGATCGCGACCACGACATTTATTTTGCCTTTTTTGTATAGCTATTTCCGTGGATACAATTGCATTTATTATTATTATTTATTAGTAAAAACATTTAGGGCCTACTTCATATCCAGGGAGGTAGCAAACTACTTGAACGTTAGATTACACGTGTAGCCGTTTACTGATACAATTGCATTTCATGAAAATGAAAATAACCCGTTAAACCAGAAAAATTGCTGAGTTGTCTTAGAATCTGTATCGCAGAAACTGGCGCTGTAACGAAATGTTAAGTACGTCACAATGGATATAACAGCTGTTTTAGAATGTCATTGCGTCACCCGGACCATTTTTGCAGCCAATGCCACACCAGCAAAAATAAAATTAATTATTATTTTTATTATTATAATTATAATATATATTATTACTATATATATTATTATCCTCCAGAGGGGCAGCTCAGCCAAAGAGGGCAAATGGGCCGTTGCTCGGGCAACTTTAGCCCGGCCTTGTGTATGTGTGTGTGTATATATATATATATATATATATATATATATATATATATATATATTATATATTTTTTTAATTTTATTTATTTATTTATTTTTCTTTTTCGTCCCCCCCATGCAAAAGCATGCGAAAGTTTAAATTTATTCGCCCAAGTGAGAAATAAAAATAATCGCAGTAAATTGCTCGTTACTCTTCTGCCGCTATTTTACTGTAAATTGAAAAATACAAAATTCATTTTATTATTATAGTAATATACTGTACATTTATTTAACAGTATGAACAATGTAGAATTACAGTAGGCCTATATTTCTTGACTCTGCTGCCACTATTTTACTGTTATCTGAGAGGATTTATTTTATTTTATTACAGTGAAGCAATTAATTTTTTTTAAAGTATTGCAATTGTACCAGGTCTCCCCTATTATTTTGTTTAAAAACGCCAAATAAACGAAGGATCGTCCTGATATAAATGTTTGTCTCCTAGCAGGTATGTTCTATTTAAAATGTTAAATATTTATTTCATACTTTATATAAATTATACATTTAGTCTAGAAAAAAGAGCTTATTTGGAATATTTTCCTCTGTTCGTAAAATTCTTTTAAATTGAATAGATACGTGGTAAGCCTATACCTTTATTATGACAAACTTACTTAGGCCTCATCACGCCAAGTGGTGCATAAGGCCTCCACAAGGTCCCTCCATCTCTAACGACGCCACCCTGGAAAACCCAAACTGTTACACTCTTCCGTTTGTCATAATGAAGGTTTCTGTATTTTACATTTGAAGGGGGAGCCAAGATGGCGGCGTAACATACAGAACGCGACAGAATCCTCTCCTAAATTTATTTTTACTATAGCAACTTAGACTTGATTAATATCAAATAACTTGTTCGAAACAAGTAAGACATTAGTAACTGGCATTGATTTCATTCCAAACATCAATCTTGCATTGACATTTCAGGATTAGTATTAGTACAGAAACGGACTTTTCCCAACTAGCCAGCTAGCTAACTTTTTGTGATCCGGATCTCGTGCAGTGTAGCTCATGGCTAACAACGGGAACAAACGTAAGTCTCCAAACGCTGGTGCACCTCATCACATCCAGACTCTCCATTGAAAACCCCAACTACCAAAAACAGGAATATATTCGAAGATGATGATGTTGCTCAAAGCATCATTACAAAACTAACAGTGGCGATAAATGAGAGAGCAGATGGCTTGCAGGCAGGTATTGAAAACTTGACAGAATCAGTCGAATTTGTCTTCGCTGAAGTAAAAGATCTGAAAAGAAAGATTGAGAATACGGTCATCAGAGTTGGTAAAACCGAACGAAAATTGGCTGAGATGGAAAACAAGGTGTTAGAACTCTCACGGTATAAAAGACGCTGGAACTTGCGCCTGTTTGGTCTCGTCGAAGAGGAAGGGGAGGACGTTCGGAAAAAGGCGATCTCCATTTGTCAGAAAACGGCTCCAGACCTCAAGGACGAACTCCCTGATGTGACCGACAGCGTTCACCGGCTTGGAAAAGCTCACCAGGACAAGCAACGAGCAAGAGGTGTTATTCTACAGTTTTCAATGAGGCACTACCGCGACGGCGTCTGGAAAGCTGCGGAACACTCAACATTTCTCCAAGAGAATAAACTGCGTTTCAAGGAAGACTTATCCCCAGACGACAGGGCAAGACGTAACCTGCTGTGGCCGTTAGTGGAGAAGGCTAGAAAAGAAGGCAAGATAGCCTATTTCGTCGGAGTAAGAGCCTTCATCAAGAAGAAGGAGATTCAACCCCCAACAGACTGTGCAAACTGTTGATCACTCAATTCAGGTTTGATAACATATCCAATTTTGGAATGTGACAATATAAATTCCCATTGTTGTTGGGTTATGTAATGTTAAGTACAACAAGTTAAAAAATTTTCAAAAAAAGTCACAGGTGAACCTTTTTTCTAACCTAACCTACACAAGTTAATTTCCTTGCATTTATGTTGGTCTCGGTCTTGAACAATAGGATATATGTGGGACCTAATTAATAGAAACTTGCTTACTAAAGTTGCTATGATATTATGTTTTAAAAAGGAGACCGTTCTGTTCTAGAGATAATACTACTCTTCAGTTCTCAGGGTATTAAGCCACTTAGCTACACTATAGCTTACTCCAGCTCGTTGTTTTTTCCATTTTCATTATTTCATCTTTAACAGTTGTTTCGTTCAACGCTCGGGGACTAAGGGACAAGGTAAAACGAAAAGCTTTTTCTTTATGCCAAACGTTTTAATGCAGATTTTTGTTTTATACAGGAAACTCATTCAGAGGCAAATGACTTTATATTTTGGAAATCGCAATGGGGTGAAGAAATTTGGCTCTCCCATGGCTCAAATCATTCGGCAGGTGTCTTAACACTAAAACATTCAGTGGTAAAATCCTCTTCTCCCTCTCTGATCAACTGGGTCACTTTCTCTTCTTGGTTATTTCACTTAATGAGGAGTTGTTTTTGCTTGGCAACATATATGCGTATAGTAACAAAAAAGAAAACAGATTTAATAGAAATATTGAATATTAAAATAGAATATATATTGGGGAAATATACAAATATGAAAATAATTTTGGGTGGAGACTTTAACTATAAACGATACCATCGATAGATGGCCTGCAAAATCTAGTGCCAATTCGAATGCCATCCTGACAGACTTCATGTATAAGTTAAACCTTACAGATATATGAAGATGGTCATATATGGTTGATTTTACTTGGGGAAACAAAACTGGCTCTCTTAAGTCCCGAATAGATCTATGGATAATTTCAGATACTATGCAGGACTCTACACTTAGAGCTTTAATCTTACCGGCCCCCTTGTCTGATCATAAAGTTATCTTATTGGAAGTAGTTATGTCTGCCGGTCTTCATTCAAGAAAGAACACTGGTTACTGGAAGCTTAACAACTCTTTACTAACACACACATCCTTAGAAAAGGATATCTTAGAGAAAATAAATAAGTGCTGGCAATTAGGTCTTACTCAAAATGCATTTAGCATAAATTGGGAACTCCTCAAATTTGAACTCCGGAAATTGCTGATGAAAACAGGAGCGGAATTAGTGAAAAACAGAAGAAAAGTAGGAACACAACTAATTGCAGATATTATAACACTTAATAATGTGGCGCCTGGTAACATGTCTGAGGAAAATAAAGTAAAATTAGCAGAATTACAACTTAAATTAGACAACATTTACATTTATAAAGCTAAAGGAGCTTTTATACGTTCTAGGAAAAAATGGCTCGAAGAAGGGGAATGGAATTCAACATATTTTTTTAAACTAGAAAAGCACCATCAGGAGAATAATTGTCTAATAAAATTGAAAATTGATGACTCGGTTATAGAAGACCCCCTGGAAATCTCTAAACACTGTGAAAACTTCTATAAAAAACTGTATAACTCAAGTTCCTCAATTTCTGACGTACAAAATTATCTCCAAAATTTAAAAGATGTAAAAACATTAAGTAAAGAAAATACAAGCACATGTGACTTGCCTATCACTGTAAATGATATTAAAGACTCTGTAAGTAAACTCAAACCTAATAAGTCTCCAGGTACTGATGGTCTAACGGCCGAATTCTATAAAAAATTACCAGTTGAATTATCACCTTTCCTGCATAAGGTATTCATGGAAAGTTTCGATAATGGACACCTTCCCCCTACCATGACTCAAGGTCTAATTAATCTGATTCCAAACCTCTTCCCATTAAAACATGTGATGATGAAAGGTTACATAACATACCGGTAAAAAACACAGTTAAATATCTTGGAATAATTATGAAGAAAGACCAGAACTCCAGAGCACTAGAAAACTTTAGTCCTTTGATCAAAACAATTGAACAGAAATTCAACCTCTGGCTTCAAAGGGACTGATCAATTTTTGGAAGATCTTTGATAACAAAGGTAGAGGGCCTGTCTAGAGTAATTTATAATGCCCAAGCAATGGATGTACCCAAAGATTGCTGTACTAAAATAGACAAACTCTTATTTAATTTTATTTGGAAAAAGAAACCTCACCTAATTAAAAAGAATATATTAATGAATAAGCCATGCTTGGGTGGTATTGGTGCTCTAGATTTCTCCACTTTAAACATAACCTTTAAGATAAACTGGATCAAAGCTTTTCTCAAGAATCCCTCAATTTGGAATGTTATACCTTCTGTTATTTTTAATTCTGTTGGTGGCTTACCTTTTTTGTTAAGGTGCAACTTCAGTATTTCCAAGATTCCACTAAAACTTTCAGCTTTTCATAAACAAATACTCTGGTCACTAATGTATAAGCATAACTTTTCTCCACATAAATATTTTATATGGAACGATGTTGACATACGATTTAAGAATAAGACTATTCGATAGGAGATGGTTTGACAGAAACATATTTTTAGTTAGTCAGCTGTTCAGCTCTGCAGGCCATATACTCACGTATGAACAATTCCTTAATTTATATAATTTTCCAGTCAATCCAAAGAATTTTGCTATTGTGTTCGATGCAATTCCCACTGGTGCCAAAATACTATTGGCATCTGCGCCCAAAGGAAAAGACAGTGTGATTCCTTCCTTAGACCCTGGTAACATTTATATTGATGCTGAATATCCTTTAATAAGTGTCAAAGCTACTAACCAATGCATAATGAATATAATCCTCAGGGATAGTGTTACTACCTCCCCTGCAGTATTTTTCTGGAACAACATATTTAACAACATCCAGTGGAAATGGTCATGGTTACTGTCAAGAAAATATTTAACTAACAAGGTTAAGGAAGTGTCATTCAAAATAATGCACCCATGCTACCCTGTTAAGACCTACCTCTCTAGATATAAGATTGATATTGAAGCTAGCTGTAGTTTTTTTAGAAACAAGGATGAAACCTTAATTCATCTTTTTTGGGAATGTGCATATAGCAGTATCTTCTGGACTGATATAAATAACTTAATACACAGGGAAATCACCAATTTCAATGTGAAAAAAGAGCATGTCTTTTTTGGAGTTACTAAAAATGACCTTAATGATGTCTATTCTTTGCAGATTATCAATCTAATGTTATTATTCGGTAAATATCACATACACACCAGAAAATTCTCTGCCCAAAGACCCAACTTCTTTGTATTCAGAGCCACTTTTAACCAATATATAGAAACTCTTAAACTGAGTAAACATTGTAAAGCCATTAAAACTCTAAAGATTTATGAACATTTCTTTTTGTCTTCCTGACCATACTATGCTAAGCCCCCGAGTCACTGTACTTTTATTTATTTATTTATTTTTTTTCTTTTTGTGTGTACTTTGCCTCGCTTGTATCCTGTTGTCTGTATAATTGTATCATATTATACAAATGTAGTTGCAATCGCAATGTTCTGATCTTTGATCAAAAAAAAAAAATTTAAATAAAAAAATAGCGGCGACAGGATACACTGCAATAAAGTAAGAATAAAGGCTCCGGGAAAAAAAATGCATTTGAAGGCCGGCTCAATAATACGCAAAAATACACATGTACGCCTACTGATTTCACTAATGACAGGCATTTTTTATATAGGCTACTTTTTTTTAAAATTCTCAAACGACGCAATTCATTACGTGATAAAAATATAATTGTTTATTTCCCAGTAGAAATATAAGAAAAAGCGTATTTGTTAGATGAAAATGAACCGTGATCGCATTAGGTGAACATTTGCAAATGTAAATTTTGTCCTTCGCAACTTACAAATTAGACATTTTTTATGACGTCGCAAAACTGAATAAAAGCGAACGATCGCAGATAACCGAGTGAGAGAACAAATTTAGACTGAATTAAGACAAACGTATTTTGAATGAACAGTTTCGTCTATATTAAAATTAATGGGAAATTGCACAAATACATGCGGCAATTGATTCATCTCAGCAAGTTATTTACAATTAAATTGTTAATATTGCATGGGCCTATTAATAATCTGTAAACACTGGATACATTGTTAATTAGGCCAAATCGGGACTATGGTATTTTGAAACAGCAAAACTTCAAAATGATGATGAAATAATGCATAATGACAGTATTGATGAAGATGATAACTGAACTGTACTACAAAGAGGAGGAAACTGAGTTTTTTATTTAATTTTTTTAAAGAAAGGAATATAAAATAGAACAACTTTGTACTTGTTGAGCTGCGGTTTCTTGTTTCTTGACGGTTTCCAAATAAGAAGTCGAATACAAGTCTGTAGATTCCAATGCAGATTCCCAGCACTCAATCGAAATTCTGAAGCCTCAAGCTGAAATTATTCTCATGAAGAGGGCAATGTTTTTTTTTTTTAGATATACATCATTTTCAAACTGCCATGGGTGGCACTGCCATTGGTAGCACCCGACACCGTTATAGTTAAACGATTAAACTTGTCCCCGCCCAATAATTGTAGGCTATTATCTGCAAAGAACACTAAATTTCCGTTTTCTCCTCTCCAAACTTAGCTATCACTGTAGCAGAAGTTGGAAAGCAATGTTAATCGAAAAGGTTTTTAGTCTAAATGCAAAATAATAACAGGGCGAGCCCAATGTGGACGTCGCACGCAGACGCATTTAAACTCAAAACCTTTTCGATCTGCACTGCCGACTGTTTATTTCAGGCCAGTATTTAGAGAGTCTTTTGCGTCATAATCACGTGGTGTGGCAAAATCACGTGGTACAACAGCCTTGTATCATAACGGGGTCTTGATCTGCTTTATCACTGTCCTCCGCCTACGGAAACCCCTTGCTTCATTGTTCTACGTTGTTCGTTCTTATTATTATCCCTATTTTGGAGCGGTACTTTGGTGGCATAAAGGTGGAAACAGTATTTGAATGTATAATGTCTGTCTTCTGAATGTATAAAATGAAAACACCATTTCCAAGTGTAGCCTACAGTGTGCACTTGCCACATTATTGGTGTTGCTGATGTTTAAGATGACTCAATTTATTATGAAAAATATATGTTAATTTGTATATTAGATTCGATTTTGTACACCATGCTTAGCTTTAGAAGACAATAAATATTGGCGATCATGATGCTTAAGGCAATATTTTATCTTTTATAAATACAAAATATGAATAGATACATAAACAAATAATTAGGTAGGCAACGTTTCCACTGGTAGGCTAAGGTTTTGCCGTGGCGTGGCGCCACGGCAAAATCCTTGCCGCCACACCATAATAATTAAAAAATAATAAAATAATCAAAAATATATATACTGTATATAGCCTATATATTAAATCCATAAATTTAAAATGTTAAACTTTCTAAATATTTCTGCCTAAATGCGCTTTCAAATCCATACTGTCGCGTCCACATATTTATTTTCAAAAAGAGCCTAGGCCGCGCGCTCCGTGCTTGCTCCTTTCTGAGGTGGTCGGAAGACATTCAGCGCGCGAATGTCGCACGGTCTGTCAAAGCGTCACTTTTTTTTCTTCAGCCACCGAAAGACAAGGAAAAGGTAGGTAGCGACGCTTCAAATATTACAAAAATACCATAGTGTTAACCAGTGTTTTAATTGGACCAAAATAAGTGCCGGTACCTACTCCTCAAAATGCATACTGTTTAAAATAAATTTATGTTGGTAATCAAAAGAAGAGTCGGTACTTATATACAAGTCCCGACAGCTCCTGCCCATCTGAAGCACTGGCGTTAACTGTCATTCGGTGATGGCAACTGGCGGATCCTAACTATCTTCGGGCAAGTGGAATGCCTTATGCAGTTGTCTGATCGGACAAGTAAAAAATAAATGATAAATATGTAACGTTATCTGAAAATAAACAGTGTTTGTTTGAGCCGAAGCGGAACCTGTTCCAGTTGAGCTACGTAGGCTACGTGCCTACCATTTTTTTAAAAAAAATCTAGAGCTACTGTTATAATGGTACAATACATCTGATTAAAATGGTGACCTGTAGAAGCCCGTCAGATGTCGTGGCCGCAAATTGTTGGCAAATCGCCAAAACAGCACGAATAAAAAATATATATATATTTTTTTATGGCATTTAAAATGTTTGAGTGATTCAACTACTTCCATTTCCATACTACAACATGGTGATTTTTTTCCCATGAAAACGAAAGGGAAAGTGTTTATTTTTAAGGTTTTGTGAATGTAGTGAGCTAGCAAAACTGAGAGTTAGGCTACAGTTGCTACACCTGACAAAGAGGGCTGCATTCTAATGACGATTATGATTATAACGAGAGGAGCAGTCTCACAAGCTGCTGCAGTGTCCAGAAATGAATACAGATAAAACTAGCGAATAAAAAATATATTAATCAAGCATCTAAGTTAGTTAGTTAGGAAATGTTTGTATCATGCGTCTCAGTAGAATTAGAATGTAACAGAACATAATCTTTAAAGCCATTTTTCTCACTTTCCTTTTTTTTTTTTGCATGGAAAATGCATGTAAACTCTGTCATTGAGTGTGAGCGAGACAGAGAGAGAGGGCTTTGAATGTGGACCCAGCTCAAATTATATTGTTAAATAAAAAGATAAAACATTCTAAGTACTATTTTGTCATGGTAATTGAGTTAATTTAGCAGAAGTGTCCTTTTTAAAGTGCAATATGTAACTTTTCTTGAGTATCAATTTTGGTTATATAGTCCTCTATTCTTGAAGATAGAACTTCTAGATGGACAATGTGCTCTTTTAATTGTTCTCACCCCACCATAACTCAAAATACAGGCCTATTTTGCTTAAATATTTACAAACAATACAAGGGTTAACAAACCTTTTATGTACATCTAAAACTACTTTTTAGCTCTTGCAAACTGTTATTCCTTGTATCAAGAGCTCGTCAGAGCTATAAGATAGATTTAGATGTATAAAAAAAAACCTTTAAGAAGTCTCAAGAGGTTATGTTTTCATAGTCTTAAACTTTTTTTGCCTTTGCAACACCCCCCCCCCCTCTTCCGGACACCCACCACCACACCAAGAGATCAATTCCACAGGAAACACCTAAGGTAGGTATTGTTATTGTTTACTGGTGTTAATATGAGAAATGCGAATGCAAAGAAAATGTAGAATTTGAAAATACTTTACTGTTGATGCTTAACTGCATTTTTTCTCAGAGTGCAATCTAATATAGCCTATATTTTACATGAATGCGCATATATGGTGCTTTGCTGTGTACAGTACAATTATGTTTTGCTTGATCTGCAATGTGGGCATTTCTATCAGCATAAGAGTAGTAACAGATAGTAGTAGTTTATACTTTGGCAAACTTTCTTTACCAAAGCAGTTCATAATACATGCTGTTAACACATATGACTACAAACATGACTAACTGCCAACTATGGGGAAGTTAGTCAATCGTATAGAATTAAAAAATATTAGTGATATGCGAACTCAGTTATGCTCTCAATTTACACGAAGGCCTGTGTGTATGGATAATGAATGGGGACACCCGCAACATTTCTAAAATGGACTTTCGCAATGCTGGAAATATCCGACAAATATGTTCAAACATGAATTTATTACCAAACTAAATGACTATTGTCAACGAAAATATATTTTAAATGTTCATAAGTAAGATTCCACGTAGGAGTTAAGTTTCTCACACCTTTCAATCGGGGGTTTTTGTCCACCCAGTCTCCGATAATGGCTCCAAGCAGCAGCACTGACCCTGCCACCGCAAGCCCGTATACGGCCGTCAGCAACAGACTATTGCCGTGCAGCTCCACCAGAAACACGGCCACAGCGACATTACACATCCGGTCTCCCTGAAAATCAAGTACACCAAATGTCAAACAGCAAATATGAACACGAATGACACGCCTAACCTAGGCTACTCCAACTTCTTCAGTGCGCAGGTGGCCGGCCGTTCCTATATTTCAGCCTATTGCACGCAGCATTCAAATGGTACATGTCAATACAAATAATGTAAAACAGTGAATCGAGATTTAATAAAAAGAAAGCATGACACACTATTGATGATAACCTGCAAAAAGGAAAGGAAAAGTTTACTTTAGACCACATCTTCCGTAGAAAAACGCCGCACATGAAGTAACCTCTTGTCAGTGAAAGCAGACATTTTTAATTACCAGCTATCATAAAGAAGATCCGCGTAATTTTGGCAAATATCTTCTGCTGCTAATGTAATCTGAATTTCTCGGGTAGCATTGCAGTCAAGGAAATTTGTTTGTAAAAGTATTGAATAAATTCATCTGATTCTCTGAGTCCGTGCATGCACACATAGTGACGCCTGTCAACAGAAAATAGTCATAGATAAACTGTTAGATGTGTCCAGTGTAAGTGTGTACTGTTGTAATTTTGATGCATCCTCTGATATGTTTCGCAATATTTATCGCTGCATAGTTTTACTTACCCGCGTCGACGACGACAGCGCATGTCCAAGTTAAATAAGAAACTTCACAGATGACTGTTTAGGTGGGAAAAGAGAAAGTTTATCAACGCCATATTGCGCAGTTTTGATGCGCAATATGGCGCCGGCCAGCGTCACCCAGCGTCGCCCAGCGTCCCCCCCCCCATATTCAAGTCATTCAGCAACACAGCGTCGCGCAGCCTGTCCAGGACGCACGGAGTGACAAATTAGATAAGGACACCCCGTTAGATATTCTCAGGACACGAACACGGCAAACAGAACACGACAAACTATGACAGGGCCGTTCCTTGTCTATACTGGTAAGTGTTACTCCCTGTATCATTTGAAACGTAGCCTATAAGGTGTTACGTCCCTCCGCCTCAGGTGGGGTTGCTGGCCGTTTGGACACACGTGTTTGTCTCGTTACAGGTAATTGAGAGCACCTGTGGTTAGGATTTTTTTTCTATTCCGTTAGATAGGATCGGGGAAGCCCACAATTGAGTTAAATGGTAGCGCCACTGATTGGTTTAATCACTCTGGATTTGTATCACCTGTTTCGTCCAGCTGGGCCGATTGAGCTGGGGAAAGGAGATAATCGTTTGATTTATATGGCTTCTTTTTTGATAGCGCTGTTCAGTTTGATAACTGGGAGTAACATGGACGCCTAAACATTTATGTAAAGTTTTGGTTAGTCTCTTGTTATCGGTGCTTCATGATAATTGTCTAGCTGTCAGCTAATTCTCCTGCACAGTGTTTTGCTTACAGCGTTCGGACATGTTAGACTGGTATAGCCCAGACGGCCTTTCGATTTCCGAACTTCGCATCTATTGCTTTCTCGTTCCTTATTGTGGAGTATACTATCGTGCATTTGTCAATTTCCGAATATCAAGTCTCTAACCTTGTCTGTTTTGTGTTAGCCTGGTAGCGCTTCAGCCCTAGACGATTTTATTGCGGAACCCTCCAATAAACTGCTTGAGCCTGGAGATGTAACGTTGAGTTTGCTCGAGTGTCTGTGTACTTGACATGGTGTAGACTAAATAGTCCTTTGAGCTTTCACTGAACATCCTTTCACTACGTTCACTGCTACCTTGCACCCAGGCAGATTCTCACATAGTACTCGAGCACACAGCCTACGCGCGCTAACGTTAGCTAGTCATTGATGCCCGTAATGTTCAGGAACTTGTTAATTTACCGACAATCAAAGCTTGGCATTCAACTAAATGTTCGCATTTTTTTCGCCTTTTGCTTATAGCCTTCTTGTTATTGTTACAAAGTGTCTACTGACTGACAGCAGCCTCGCTGTTCGGTTAGCTGTTAAGAAGCGCTAACGCTAGCTAACGTTAAGATTAACGTTAGCAAAATAGTGAAAAGATGAGGAGGGAGGCTAGTTCATTTGATTGTTACTCTGGAGTTTGGCTGACGATTTCTTGGTTTGATATGTTCGCCCCCCCAGACAACATGGACCTAAGGAGTTTTTTGTTAAATTTATTTATTTATTTTCTTCTCAAAGAAGAGGAAAGTTGGCTAAATCATCACTGGTAGTAATCTGTTAACTTCAGGTAACTAACAGAGTCCCTTGTAATGGCCAGGGGCTCCTCCAGGGCTCGAGTTTAAGGACCTCCCGTCGTCACGGGGCCGATAAAGATAGGATCGGGGAGGATTAATTTTGGGAGTTGAAGGAAAAAAAACCCTGCTAACGTTACAATGAACGGCGATGAAAATGAAACTGACTGCACGTTTTGTGTAGCGCACACAGTTCTTATTAGGCTAAACCTCCTTGACAACATACACGAACGAAATTAGGAATCGCCCTTCCCCAGTAAATAGTTGTCTACTCCGGAGTATTCAGTGCCCCGTAGCTGGATGTTAAGTAAGGGATAATGTACAGCGAGCCGGTCATTTACGAAATAATCCCCGAGAGGGTGATGCATGACCACAACGCGAAGCGCAATAATGACCGGCTCGCTGTACCTTTCTCATAAAAAACACGTTTTCAACGTACAAAAATGCCAAGTTACTCACACATAGAAGACATACACCGTCTATAACTCATTCATTCAGACTGCCAAAATCCAGGCCTGCCATTAAAAGTATCTGTAACAAAATGACGCCAAGTTACGGTACTACAAACAATAGGCTATAGGCTATCTTGCCTCACCAAAATTAAATTAGATGTATTCCAAAGCAATGCTACCCAATATTTCCTCAGTTCTTTCAAGTCACTTGGCCCTGTGTGTATAAACATGCAGGACAGGCCAAACATATGTGTGGATGGCTTTCTCACAGTCAAGATTGATATAGGTGTCTATTTGTCCAATTTGTATTGGTATGTATGTATTTCGGTGCCCAGCCTTTCTGTTGCGTGAACGATTGTATGTTTCTTGGTATAAATGTCTGTTCGTAAATGTGAATGTAACATGCTGCGAGGGAAATGTCCCCATGGGGATAAAGAAGTTCTCTATGTATATATGTACAATATATATTTTACATGCAGTATTTATTGTACGTAGATACAATTACTTGTACATTTACTCAAATTCAGTTCAGAAGCAAGTATAAACATATGTTTTCTGGAGAAATATGCTTCCTGTAGTTACTCACCAGCAGTTTTCTACATGAATATCAGTGTGTTCCATGAGGCAATTCGAAATATTTGACACTTTGATCTGACACAAAGTTTGCATGACATTGTAAAATGGTAAGATTGCAAAACACAGGGCCAAGTGACTTGAAAGAACTGAGGAAATATTGGGTAGCATTGCTTTGGAATACATCTTATTTAATTTCGGTGAGGCAAGATAGCCTATATTGTTTGTAGTACCGTAACTTGGCGTCATTTTGATATCAGTACTTTTAATCGCAGGCCTGGATTTTGGCAGTCTGAACGAGTGAGTTATAGACAGGGTATGTCTTGTGTGTGTGAGTAACTTGGCATTTTTGTACGTTGAAAACGTGTTTTTTATGAGATTACTTTTACAGTGTGTTTCCACCGCAGGAACTAGGGTCTAAATTTAGTTCCGGGGGCTTTATTTTACCCCCAAAAAAGTTCCTGCTCGGGGGGTAGTACTTTCCGAAAGTACAGGAACCTTTTGGGTGGAGCTTGCAGCGCTGAACATTTCTGATTGGTCGAGTACTCGCAGCATTTTTTTGTGTTTATTTTCAACCGCCATGTTTAAAAATATGCAGCCGCAAACCGATTTATTTTCATAATAACTACATAATAACATTACCTTATAGGCAGTTTTAAGTCAAATAATTTCTACTGTTTTTTTGAAATTTTGTTTTTAATATATGCGATCTGTTTAATGGCGATCTGTTTGTATGTTTTTGTTTATTTAAGCGCTTGTATTACAAAGTTTTAGAATCACTTGCATGAGAATAACATTTCTTCTGTTTGCCTACAGTGCTCCTGTTGGACTCTGTGAATGCTGCAATTTCATCGCATGGTAGGTCCTTAGGAAGTGAGTTTTCAGCTCGTTATAGCTTTTCATACTGTAAACATACAAAAATAATTTTTCTAATGAAGACACTGGCTAAGACAAAACGTTAAGTGATGGGATATTTGTTACATCATATTAATTTATTTTCTGATTTTAATATAGCCCTGGGCTGGCATATAGAGGGAGTTTCGATTTGTGTATTCAGTTCAACAAGAACTTTTATTAATTTAATTGACAAAAATATACATAGTTTTCCTGAAAGACATTCATCTGATAACCACATAACAGGCATAGCAACACCTGGTAAAATATTAGGACCTAGCAGGTTTTGGCGATTTTTCTGAAAACATATTTTGACAGTTTATTCTTCATGCCTAATGCCATAAATGCTAGAGTATAACCAAATAACAACATATAAATCGCTAACTTGCCAGAATATAGCGGTTGTTTGCTATAATACGATTTAAATAATTAGCCGCTTCCCTTAGCATGTAGGGCATGAAACATGAAATAACACGAAATTATTTTTTTTTTCTGCAACAACTGCAATTCAGTCTATTTTTTTATTATTATTGCAATAATTTAATTATCGGAAAATAATGTAGGACAGAGGTGGTGATGTGGCCGAGGCGAAGCTATAATGGGTGAAGCTGAATGATTCCCAGTCTCTGCAGGATCCTGAAATGTGTGCAGCACTGGGACTAAACGCCCATCATTTGGGACAGATTGTTGTTAAATGTGAGAGTGTGTCAGACTTTACTTATGTAGAAGTCCTCTAGTATATGGAGGGCCCTGTTGTATGGGAGGTCTGACAGGATTTATCTTGATTCCTGTAATATGGTACGCTTTGCCTGCTGACTGCGTTCATGTCCAACTTACTCTCAAGGCTTCAGGTCAGAGCGTCTCTCAGTTCCTGTTTGTTTCTCTCTGTTGCAGCGATAAGTTGTGTGAAATGCTCGGACGACGGCTGCCCAAATGCAACCAAAGGCTGGCGTTCACAAAGTGGGAAGGACTACATCGTGTGGGACCGAAACGGCTTGGAGAATGCCATTCCAGTGTGCAAGTTCTTCTCACTCCCGCCTGGAACATGGTACCACGTCTGCAAGAAAAACAGCACTGTTTTCATGGTGACCAACGACACACAGGCAGGTGTGTCTTTCGCACTTGAAGCATCCGGAAAGGACTTGAAATCTGAGAGAAAGACTGGAAATGGTGAGCAAGAATGCCGCACGCCACATACATGACACACAGACTGTACTTATCACAGGGGGGATATCAGGCGACATATTTGCACTGCGATATCTGTTATGTTTAAATATGAGAATGCAAGTGTATGAAATGTTCAAAGCACATGTAATTTGATTTCAGAATGCCCCACGTTGGAGCCAGAGCTACTGACAACAGGTAATGTTGTACCACACTTAAGTTTTGAAGCCTTTTCACAGGACCATAAATAACTTTTCTGATTGTGTACTGTTTATAAAATATCGGCATCGTATCGAAAATAACGGTAAATAAATATCGGTAGTCAAAGTGCCTTTGGGGGTTTCCAGGAGGAAGGCGCAAAGAACTTGTGGCAAATATTGAATGATACGCACTGAGAAGATTTTGTCCCGGGGACAGGAATGCGACCCGGTGGACGTGGTTGTAGCTTAGCGTACACAAATTATTTTTTCCCAGAATTTTCACAACGTAGACTGTGTACACTATATATATATATATATATATATATATATATATATATATATATATATATAATTTTAGTTACCCCAAATAATAATAATAATTATTATTATTATTATGATTATTATTATAAAAAATAATAATAATGGGGTTCCTTCGTAGGACCCCTAATAAATGGTCTAAACCTAATAAAGTGGCCCGTGTGTGTGTGTGTGTGCATACTCATTTACTGACGATAAACCAATCAGTCAGTCAAATCAATTTAAAATGTAAAATATTTATTTCATACTTTAGCCTATGTAAATTCTATTCCATTTAGTCTATAAAAAAGAGCCGTTTTGGAATATTTTCCTCTGTTCGTAAATTGTTTTAAATTGCATAGACACGTGGTAAGCCTACCTTTATTATGGCAAATGGAAGAGTGTATTTTGCATTTGAAGGTTTTTTTTTCCGAGAGGCCGGCTCAATAATACGCTAAAATACACATGTACGCCTACTGATTTCATTAATGACAGTCATCTTTCATATACATAATTATAAAACGGGTAGCTCAAATAAAGCAATATGATTGGTTCATAGCCGTGGTACGTTAACCATATACCACGGCAATGACGTCTAGTTCCTTTGCACAATTCAGTATCACTCCGCGTCTGAGAGAGAAAAAAAATGTTTTGTTCAGTGGTTAATGGGAGTGTGTCTATGGCAAGCCGTTTTAACATTTAATAGCCAGACTGGATATGTATTGCAGATATCCGTAATTCAATTCTTCCCAGTCAAAAAGAACATTTCAGATATCCACAATGACATTCTTCCTATCCACAATTGTCATTTCAGATATCCACAACGTCATTCTTGACATGCACCTCTCTCTCGCTCCTCCGCTCACACCTCTGATAGTGTCGTAGTGATGTGTCCCGAGTGTTTCCGTTTTTGCCATAAGAATTTGAGAATACAAGGTGTTATTGTTCATTCTGTTAAAATATTCAAAGAAAAGAAAAATCCCAAAAGCATTTTTGATCGACTTGTTTATGTATGAATCTTATTAAACCCGCCCCATATTAGACAAACGGTTGTGACTGGCCCGCCATATTTCAGGACGAGAGAAATCCGTTTAATAGCCTGAGTGACCAGACTGATCTCCAGGGCGAAATTAAATGTGTTTTAGGCAATGTATTATCAGAGGCAGAAGAACCACAGTACAATATTTTTAGCTCATCAAGGAAAACACAAGAGAGCTAAGCTAACGACAGTGCATAGTTAGCCATGGTGTCTCCCCAACATTGATAACGATAACGCTAGCTTGCGGCCAAACAATGCTAACGTCATTAATAGCTTATAGTTTTGCTTGACAGTGACAGACTAACCACATGCTGCTGCTTACCACTTCAGCTTCACTGTCCTGCTAATTTTGTGACTGTCTCTCGTCCGCCCTTTCGGGTTCATCCTGCTCAGAACTCACTATCAGAGCTGTCTCGCTGTCTGCCTCATCTTGGACCGTCACATCTCTGATTTTAAACACCTGTTGCTGGTGCTGACTGCCAGCAGCAGGTACTGCAGGAGCCCCCACAGTCGTTCCAGCAAACATTGAAGTTATTTTGATACATTTTGAGGCATCCTCCGCCAGCTTTCTTATTTTTTTCTCCAGCAATTTCTCAGCACCACTTTTACGCTTTCCTTTCTCCATCGCACACCGCACCGACTACGAGGCTGAAGTGATGTCGACTCGAGTCTCAAGGGCAGAAACGGACAGCGAGGGGTGGGGCCTAGGCATGTGATTGGGCCAGCCCAGTGTCCGTATAGAAAACGAACCAATGGGCCACTGAAGTTGGGCCAGGTCAGTGTCAGTATGAACAAAAGGCCCACTGGCCCAAAAGTAGGTCGGCCCACCGGGCATTTGCCCGGTAGAATATAGGCCCAGTCCATGCTTGGAAGTGGCTAATGTTTTAAATCGTATTATAGCAAACAACCGTTATATTCTGGCAAGTTAGCGATTTATATGTTGTTATTTGGTTATACTGCAGCATTTATGACATTAGGCATGAAAAATAAACTGTCAAAATATGTTTTCTGAAAAATCGCTAAAACACGTTTTACCAGCTCGGTCCTAATATTTTCCCAGTTGTAGGCCCTATATGCCTGTTAGGCTATGTGGTTATCAGCTGAATGTCTTTCAGGAGGAAAACTATGTATATTTTTGTCAATTAAATTAATAAAAGTTCTTGTTGAACTGAATACACGGATCGCAATCCCCTCTAACCCCCGGTCTACGATTAAATTTAAATTCCAGCCTGCTGATCAAGTTGCCAACCCAGGGCTATATTAAAATCAGAAAAGAAATTAATATGATGTAGCAAATATCCCATCACTTAACGTTTTGTCTTCGCCAGTGTCTTCGTTAGAAAAATGATTTTTGTATGTTTACAGTATGAAAAGCTGCAACGAGCTGAAAACTCACCTCCTAAGGGTATACCGTACGATGAAATACCGGCTTTCACAGAGCCTACCAACAGGAGCACTGCAAGCAAACAGAAGCAATGTTATTCTCATGCAAGTGATCATCAAACTGTAATACAAGCGCTTACATAAATGAACAAAAACATACAAACAGATCGCATATATCAAACAGATCATCAAACAAATCGCATAGCCTAGGCTATTGTAACCCAGGTCTCAAATAGAGCAATAAATAGTTTAAAATAGTGAACTAAATAACAATAAATAAATTATTAATTCATGGTAATAATCTTCCTTAAAACACGTTAAAATCTTGCTGCGTTAAAAAACGCTGTTGGCTTCATGCGAGTTTTAATTTTTAAAAAAGGAGTTTGACAATCCCCTTTAATTGAGCTTGACCTCTCCTTTAACGTTTAAATTGCCAATGTTATACTGTATTGGTGTTGAGTTAAACCGCCAGTGTTGTACTGTATTGATGTTTGAGTTGAACGGTGAATTTCGATTGTGTTTCTCCTGCAAAGGTTAAATTTAAAAGGTCAATTAATCTAACAAAATGGAATATTAAAGGGTACTTACCTGTTCACCTGAAACCAAGAAAATGGTTAATTGGAAAGGGAAAATAGCTAAAATACATAGGTTTAACCTGCAAAATTAAGGCTGTTAACCTAGGAAAAAAACAGACCGGTCTTAAATTAATGGAACAATATTTAGTTGTCAAAACTAACTTGAAATCTAAACCTAAACCAACCTATTCTGAGTAAGAAAAGGGATAAAACCAAGGGGGTTTAAGTGTAACTTACCTGCCTTCTATCTACTGTAAATACTTTGTATGTGTAATGTGAGTATATGTCCTGTTATCATTGAGTGATTCGTAATTCGAGGGCACGTTTTACAAATCCGCGGTCATTGATTCGTAATTCGAGGGCACGCTTTACAAATCCATGTGCATGGATTCCTAATTCGAGGGCACGTTTTACAAATCCGTGGGCATGGATTCCTAATTCGAGGGCACAGATTTCTAAACCGAGAGTACAGATTTACACATGGGTCTTTTTTTCTCAGATAACCACAGGGGGGCTCCGTAATAATGCTATTCTATTCGGTTTTTAAGTTAAAAAAAATATTAATTCAAAAAAACGAATTTTTTTGTGGTAGCATGAACGACAAATGAATAGGCTACGAAACGACTTCGGCCGTGTTCATACTAAAAGGAATATGCATCAGGGACACTTGTAGCATTGTTTAAGATTAAATGTTTAACCCCTGTATGGGGGGTCCGGGGGAATCCTCCACAGGAACGAAAAACATCTTAGATTTATTATTAAAATCCTAAATCGTGTGGGGGAAATAGAAAAACCAAACACATCTGTAGCCTACCAGTTTATAACCCCCCTCCCCCCATAGCTGCTGGAGAACAAGTTTCAATATATTTGTTTCATTGTCTTTGGTAAGTAATATCTGAGAAGGGAAACGACTAAGACGCAGACAGATCAGGGTAAAACCTGAGCTATATTGGAGCTAACCTGAGCTAACGTAGTCCGTTTATGGCAAAACATCTCTCAACCTAGATTGCCACACCTTTTGGCCAGTAGTATTTCCCCCGTCCGTTTCTGCTTCGGAAGAACACCGTTTTAACCATACAGCGTAGTATGCCACGTGGTGATTGCATGTCTATGATTCTAATGCATGTCCATTTTCAGTGAACTCGGAATATAATACAGGGAGTACAGGCAACGCTTACCAGTATAGACAAGGAACGGCCCTGTCATAGTGTGCAGCTTAGCGTTGGTGTGCATGTTTTCTGAATGATCTGTTCTGACAATGACTCCGTGAGCTGGGCTTCGTGTCCTGAGAATATCTAACGGGGTGTTGTTATCGAATTCGCCTCTCGTCGCGGACAGTGTGCGCGGTGCTGGGTTGCCGTAGCCGGTTCTCGCGCAATGACTTGCATCGAGATGGCTCTTCAATTGGCTGTAGCCTACTGTGCAAATAATGTAGGCGGGGAGACGCTGGGCGGTCCTTGGTTTTGGTTCCACATCAAAACTGCACAATATGACGTATCGTTTCCCTCCTAAACTGGACAAAAATATATTCCAGAAAACTGAAGTTTGAATCGAGTCCAGCGAGCCGGAGCGGAGCGAGCTTCCTTGAGCGTATTCTTTTGCATAGACGGCCTCAAGGGAGGACGGCCTTGGCAGCCGTGTCATCCCTCTTGATTTTTTAAAATGCTCGGTGCCAGCCAGAGTTGCCAGGTTCCCGTTTTTTCCGCCAAATTGGGATAGTTTGAAAATGCAGCCGCAGCCGCCGACAGTGACAGTTATTTTATCCGATGCATTTTATTGCCGGTTGATTTAATTAGCGGTATTAATGTGACGAGAACGCTTTGTCGTTTGAATGCATGAGATATCTGAAATGGGAGTTTTTCATAGTAAGAATTCTATTGCAGATATCCAGAATATTCATTCTGCATGTGGAGACTAGTCAGCGCGAGCGAGGTAGTCTACGAATGAGGAGGCAGGAGAAGTAGGAGAAGTTTGCAAGGAAATAATAAATAAATGTATGGAATAGGGCTGCACGATTCGTTGTAAAAAAAAAAAATCACGATCATACATCAATGCGATCTCATTTCTAAATGACGACGATTCTGATGCATTTGCGTTAAATGGAGAAAACGAAACCGAGTGAAAGCGAAGTTGCCTTAGCATTTAGCATGTTCCATTCTACGTTGTCTACTGTAGAGAGTCTGTATTGTATTTGTTTTATTTAAGACCTTTATTCTTTGCCTTTGAATGGCTATCAATGTACAGTGAATGTTTTTTTTTAAATATAAAATTGTATTAAATCATTTGAATTATTCATACAACATCTAGCAGAGTTTTTCTTTAATAATTACTTATTGAGTATGGGTATTGTTTACTGCACAGCCACCTCTGATCACCAGAGTGAGTGAGTACACTGCTCCACTTGCATTGGTATACTTGACTTGTCCATAACACTCCGCTCTGTAGGGGGTTTGGCAAATGGTTAGATATGCATCATATACATATTGAACGGTCTGCGAGGATGTTGTTCTGATGGGCGGTGTCCGACCGATTGCGGTGAGCCGGTCTGAGCCAAAAATAGCAGGGCTTATTTTTTGTCCCAGTCCAGCCCTGGCCACTTCCCTTTGCATGCTGTCACTGTCGTTGGAAGGAAACACATCATCACCTGTGCGACAGCTTATCTTTTTTCCTTCAACAACATGAGCTAATAATTAGTGGTATTCGTAGAGTAAAACTAGTAAAGCTAATATAGGCTACTGTACGCATTTAGGCTACTGGTTTGAATTGTTTTGGGATGCGTCATTTAATGAAAAGCGTAGACTAGGCTACTCTCAAAACGCCTACGTGCCAAAATGTCTGTTTCAAACATAGCGGCCTGGCTGTGGCTTAAAAAATTCCATTGCAGTCGAGGACTGCAATCAACCAGGCTCATGTCCCACTTTTCACCCTAATAAAAAAACACCTAGGCCTATTCGTATAACTAAATCCTTCATACCATACTGTAGACACGATCTTGGGAGAAAAAAAAATGTAAGAATCTTTTTCAAACGAGTTTTCCCGGTTAGGCTACACTTGCGGCAGGTTATAGCTGGTTATGGAAAACTTTTCTATCTGCTGGGGATTCGGATTATGGAGGGTTGCGCATGACTCATTTTCACCGTAATTACAAAAAAAAAAAAAAAAAAAAAAAAAAAAAACACCCATGCGTAAAACTCAAATGCTTATTATGCTTATTATACCACACGGTAGATAAGACCCTGGCAAAGATATACATACAAAATTATCGTTGTTAAATCGAGGTTTAGCTGTCTAGGCGTGCCAGAAAACATTTATTGGGCCTCTTCCCCGGCATAACTTGGACGAATCGGAATTGAACAATCAGGACGGTGTCAAGACAGAGATTGACTACAATTTAAATAACATTTCATTTCAGCAAAACAAAATCCCTTGTGGTGTTATTTTGAATAAGATAGCGAGCGCGTTTTTGTTTGTTTGTTTGTTTGTTTTCTGCCGTTTCAGTTCTGAAATGACTGTAGAACTCTTAAGTCACTCAGGACGCTGGCAGCTGTAACGTTTTTAGGACACAAAAACATACGAATGTATCAATAACTAACGACAAATTAACATCTGAAACATTTCATAGTGAGTTTTTCTTGTGGTGAAATGAGTATAATGCCTTCAATGTGGTTAGATTTTTTATAATGACACGACTCATTTTGGTGAAGCATTAAGTGCCGGCTTTATGCTCGTAAACATTTCTGATTTCTAAAGTAAATAGCCTAAGTAACATCACTGAACTATCAGTGCACTTTTGAAACGATTTAATTGCTCTGTCTACTCCGATTTTGTGTCTTTCTTCGTTAAATGACCTTTTAAAGTGAGCCCAGATGCCAATTTTGATTCTCCCATCGTGATTACATTGCAGGCAGAACGTTCGACCTTCCTCCTTTCTCATTCATCTCCAGGTCACTTGCTGTAGTGTTCAATGAGGTTTAATGTGGTTTAATTTGTTCATTTTAGAATCCCAAGGCAGACACGAGCAGTAGGCAATTTCGTTTTATACGTTTTCTAAACAAGAATGTCAACATCTCAGCCGTGATCCGAAAGTAAAGAAAATATTTAGTGTTAGTTATTTATTTTATTGTGCTTCCCTATACATACCCATGCCTTACCGGCCCTACCCACCCCCAGTGCTCCAACAATGACTTATTTTAACAGACGGTCTGATAAGGAGACATGAAACAATAAACGTTTCAAGATCCTACATTTCTCCATGTTAACATTTCTATTTTTTACTCAATATACATATTTTGTTGACATTGTCGACATCGTGTACATAATTTGATGTTTTCTACATCCATTGATAATTAAGTCTTCGTCAGCATCAACGGGTTTCCCCTAAAGACGCACTTATATTAACCATCTACGAGTGGTCAGAGGCACTCGTTAGCCTACGATAATTTCAAAGTCCGTCTTTAGTTCAGAAGCTGTTGGGAAAGAGCTCGCAAACGGAAGATGCTTCGCCAGATCACTTTTACCATGGCCTTACGCTTATGGCGGTTCTGGTAAGAGGCCCTGGTCACAACTGTTTCCCAAAACCATAGTGATTACAGGGCAAGGTCGCGAATGCAGTTCGCACTACAATCGCTCTAAAAATGTCCTTATCGGCACTATGCGACATGTGGTGTTTAGATTTATTCAGATACTAACCTTGTGCTGACGGAAGGTTCTTAAACTCATGAACGAAGACGAAAATTATAACGGAATGTGCTAGGAGTTTTATATCCTACCAAAATGCATGTTAATTTAGGATGAAACATTTTTAACTTGACGTATGATCACGCGACAGTCATTTTTTTCATGTTACTGCCACCTGCTGGTAGAATTGTGCATTTTCGACTAGGTCTGGAGAGTGTTATTACAGTCTGTGTAAAATCCGTGTCTACACCAACAGCAAAGTAATTCAGCAGGGCAACGAGCACTGCGAGTCAAAAAAAAAAAAAAAACCCAACACGAGTCTTCTCAAAATAAAAATATCACTGTATCTACACATAATAAACGTTTTTGTGCGGAAATTAGACCTTGATGATGACTATACAAATAAAAAATGGCTGAATAGGCAACTTGCCTGATTTTGACAATGAGAGATCTATCCAGTGGTGTGGAAATGGACGTTTTGGGGTGTTCCTGTGTCAAATATGTGCCTTTTTTGATTAGGATATGTTGGTCTTTGTGTGAAATTATCTTTTTTTCCCTCCAACAACTGCAATTCATTCAATTTCTTTATTATTATTGCAAGAATTAAATGTAGGTTTAAATTGCAAAACTGGATCTGAAAGTTTGCTATAATCAATCTGCACAATGGCAAAAAAAAAACGAACATCAATCTTTTAAAATAACCCACATTTTAAAGGCAGCAATGTTAGCATAGCCTTTTGTGGCTGGAAAGCTTTGACAGTCAAATAGGCCCGTTACTGTATTTAGATTTACAGGAAAATATTTTTACGCAAATTACACCCACCAGCAAATTTTGACCAGCTTGCTTTGCAGATCTACAGCCACATACCGTATACAGTTTCTACAGTAAGGATTTGTTCACTACACAGTAATACTGCCGTGAAAACTACAGAAATCATTTTCAGTGTTGTCATAATATAGGCTACAATTACCTCATGTTTTATGATAGGCCAATGGGAATTTTGCCTAAATCCCTCATTGAGTGTTGGGAACTAAGACTGGCCTTACACTAGATGGCATTTTTCGTGATTTCACAGTCTTAAGTCACAGAAAAATCACACTAGTCTTACCTCAGTTGGTCCCGCCATGAGACACAATTAGTGTGAGATGGCCCCAAACTCAGTCGGAGCCTATCAGTCCTTTCCTTGTCTCGACCGTTCAGACGATATCAACGTGTTTCACATTGTCATAAATCTTTAGTCTCGGCTCAAAAGGTTTGTGGTGGTCAACGACACAACACGACACTAATCCTACTACACTGTCAACAGCCAGTGGGTACAGTCGTCCTTATTTTCTTTTTTGTGTGAGTACGACAGGAAGAGGAGAGCTGAAATTAAAATAAATAAATAAAAATACTCCAAAGGAATCCTGTTGACTCAAAAAGAATCCATGACTTATTACAGACGGGCTGTCCCGTTATTGGAAAATAATGTAGGACGGAGGTGGTGATGTGGACGAGGCGAAGCTATAATGGGTGAAGCTGAATGATTCCCAGTCTCTGCAGGATCCTGAAATGTGTGCAGAACTGGGACTAAACGCCCATCATTTGGGACAGATTGTTGTTAAATGTGAGAATGTGTCAGACTTTACTTGTCTAGAAGTCCTCTAGTATATGGGGGGCCCTGTTGTATGGGAGGTCCGACAGACTTTATATCTTGATTCCTGTAATATGGTACCCTTTGCCTGCTAACCGAGCTCATGGCCAGCTTGCTCTCAAGGCTTCAGGTCAGAGCGTCTCTCAGTTCCTGTTTGTTTCTCTCTGTTGCAGCGATAAGTTGTGTGAAGTGCTTGGACGACGGCTGCCCAAATGCAACCAAAGTCTGGCATTTACTAAGTGGGAAGGACTACATCGTGTGGGACAGAAACGGCTTGGGGAATGCCATTCCAGTGTGCGAGTTCTTCTCACCCCCGCCTGGAACATGGTTCCACATCTGCAAGAAAAACCACACCGTCTTCATGGTAACCAACGATTCAGAGGCAGGTGTATCTTTCACACTTGAAGCATCTGGAAAGGACCTGAAATCTGAGAGAAAGACTGGAAATGGTGAACAAGAATGCCGCACGCCACATACATGACATACAGACTGTACTTATCACAGGGGGGATATCAGGCGACATATTTGCACTGCGATATCTGTTATGTTTAGATATGACATGCAAGTGTATGAAATGTTCAAAGCACATGTAATTTGATTTCAGAATGCCCCACGTTGGAGCCAGAGCCACCGAAAACAGGTAATGTTGTACCACACTTAAGGGACGTGTGTGTTTGTGTGTCTGTGTGAGAGAGAGAGGGATCTTCAGGGTATCTTGAGAAAGAAAAGAGAATAGGATTAGGGAAGGGAAACTAAACAGGGACACAGACAGCTTGCCCACACCAGACCTACATGGCTGGTTTGTCCATATTACCCTGCATATAACATGCAGTAAGTGGATGGACGCAGTGGATTGAACCAAACAAACTAGTTAAAAGGAACTCAAACATGAGAAAAATGTTCTGACTCTCTTCCAGGCCCCGCACTGGAGTGTTGCAGTGTTGGGCGTGACGGGACGCCCTGTGCGACAGTCCCCTGTAGCCACGCCCCCGGCCTCCCCTGGCTGTCCCCAGTCTGCCTCACCTGTTTGATGATCATCCTGATCTGTTCATCCTGTTACTGCGGATTCTCTTGACTCTGCATTTTATTCCTTATTTATTTACAAGATTTAAAATCAACTTCCATGTTTTTTTCCCCCATAATTGAATTCTAAGAAATCTCCTTTGAAATGAAATGGGACAATATTTTGGTAAATAAAATATTCAGTCAGGACTAGGAACTGAAAAATGATCGTTCCATTTTAATTTCTTTTGTCGCACTGCGAAGATAATGTTATTAATGCTCTGCAGGCCCATTGTACGTCGCGTTGGATAAATTTATTCCGCCAAATAAATGTAATGTGATGTAATACTCTGCACTAAATTTTTTAAATAAACTTTTTAATGAACCAATGAACGGCTTTTATTAGTTTTTAGCTGCGACCGGCAGCTCTATAGCTCTGTCTGTCGGTCGGTTGGTCCACAAAAGTGTCCCACCCCGTAGCGGCCACAGTTTTCGCCCCAGGAGGCTGAAATTTGCCATGGACGTAGATCATAACCGAAGGTACAGCTGAGTAACTTTCAGGCCGATTGACCAAGAGGGGGTGTGGCGCTGAGCGTGGCCTATCACAAAAAGGCGCATGACTCCCGAATGGATTCATGGATTTGCACAAGATTCTGTGGAAAGGTTGTTCATGAGCCAAAAAAGAGGTCACGTGTTTGCGTGAGGGCGTGTGCGTGGATGCATGCGCGTGTGCGGTCGCAGCTATTGCGGATTCGCGCTTGTTTTTGTATTTCTGATAAGAAGTGTAGGCACGAACGCAGTCTTACAATAAAAAGAACAGATCGATCTATTCAGTAGTGTAAATCATATTCTTTAGTACAAGTGGTAGGCTATTCATTTAACAAAACAATAGCAAGTTCTCAGCGTGGTAAAGTTAGGGAGAACGGGCCAAAACCAACCAAACACGGGGTAAAATGTAACACACTTTTTAGGTAGATGCATTGAGCTTGAACAACGTATTTCAGGTTGAAAAGGCAGAATTACCACCTCTGTCCCCGACGAACGGCAGGAGAATTCAATAAATATTAAGATTAAGTGGGAGGAGGAGGAGGAGGAGGAGGAGGAGGAGGAGGAGGAGGAGGACGACGACGACCGAGTGTAGCACAGTGGGTAAGGAACTGGGCTTGTAACCGAAAGGTCGCAGGTTCGGTTCCTGGGTAGGACACTGCCGTTGTACCCTTGAGCAAGGTACTTAACCTAAATTGCTTCAGTATATATCCAGCTGTATAAATGGATACAATGTAAAAGTTGTCTAAGTCGCTCTGGATAAGAGCGTCTGCTAAATGCCTGTAATGTAAGTGAAGATATTGTCAAAAGTCTGTTTTGGCTGTAGTCAGCTCCTTTTTTAATTTTTTTTTTTTTTTTTTTACGATTATCTGTCTGGACCATAAATAACTTTTCTGATTGTGTACTGTTTATAAAATATCGGCATCGTATCGAAAATAACGGTAAATGAATATTGGTAGCCAAAGTGCCTTCGGGGGTTTCCAAGAGGAAGGCGCACAGAACTTGTGGCAAATATTGAATGATACGCACTGAGAAGATTTTGTCCCGGGCACAGGAATGCGACCCGGTGGACTTGGTCGTAGCTTAGCCTACACAAATGATTTTTTCCCAGAATTTTCACAACGTAGACTGTGTACACGCACACACATATATATATATATAATTTTAGTTACCCCAAATAATAATAATAATAATAATAATTATTATTATAAATAATAATGATAATGGGGTTCCTACTTCGTAGGACCCCTAATAAATGGTCTAAACCTAATAAAGTGGCCCGTGTGTGTGTGCATACTCATTTACTGACGATAAACCAGTCAGTCAAATCAATTTAAAATGTTAAATATTTATTTCATACTTTAGCCTATGTAAATTCTATTCCATTTAGTCTATAAAAAAGAGCTGTTTTGGAATATTATCCTCTGTTCGTAAATTGTTTTAAATTGCACAGACACTTGGTAAGCCTACCTCTATTATAGCAAATGGAAGAGTGTATTTTGCATTTGAAGTTTTTTTTCCGAGAGGCAGGCTCAATAATACGCTAAAATACACATGTACGCCTACTCATTTCATTAATGACAGTCATCTTTCATATACATAATTATAAAACGGGTAGCTCAAATAAAGCAATCTGATTGGTTCATAGCCGTGGTATGTTAACCATATACCACGGCTATGACGTCTAGTTCCTTTGCACAATTCAGTATCACTCCGCGTCTGAGAGGGGAAAAAAACGTTTTGTTCAGTGGTTAATAGGAGTGTGTCTATGGCAAGCCGTTTTAACATTTAATAGCTAGACTGGATATGTATTGCAGATATCCGTAATTCAATTCTTCCCAGTCAAAAATAACATTTCAGATATCCACAATGACATTCTTCCTATCCACAATTGTCATTTCAGATATCCACAACGTCATTCTTGACATACAGAATGAACATTCTGGATATCTGCAATAGAATTCTTACTATGAAAAATTCCCATTTCAGATATACTTACGCATTCAAACGAAAAGGCGTTCTAGTCACATTAATGCCGCTAATTAAATCAACCGGCAATAAAATGCATCGGATAAAATAGCTGTCACTTTTGGCGGCTGCGGCTGCATTTTCAAACTAGCCCAATCTGGCGGAAAAAAACGCGAACCTGGCAACTCTGGCTGGCAGCGAGCATTTAAAAAAATCAAGAGAGATGACACGGCTGCCAAGGCCGTCCTTCCTTGAGGCCGTCTGTGCAAAAGAATACGCTCAAGGAAGCTCGCTCCGCTCCGGCTCGCTGGACTCGATTCAAACTTCAGTTTTCTGGAATATATTTTTGTTGACAGTTTAGGTGGGAAAAGAGAAAGTTAATCAACGATACGTCATATTGTGCAGTTTTGATGTTGAACCAAAACCAAGGACCGCCCAGCGTCTCCCCGCCTACATTATTTGAATAGTAGGCTACATCCCATTGAAGAGCCATCTCGATGCAAGTCATTCCGCGAGAACCGGCTACGGCAACCCAGCACCGCGCACACTGTCCGCGACGAGTGGCGAATTCGATAACAACACCCCGTTAGATATTCTCAGGACACGAAGCCCAGCTCACGGAGTCATTGTCAGAACAGATCATTCAGAAAACATGCACACCAACGCTAAGCTGCACACTATGACAGGGCCGTTCCTTGTCTATACTGGTAAGTGTTGCCTATACTCCCTGTATTATATTCCGAGTTCACTGAAAATGGACATGCATTAGAATCATAGACATGCAATCACCACGTGGTATACTACGCTGTATGGTTAAAACGGTGTTCTTCCGAAGCAGAAACGGACGGGGGAAATACTACTGGCCAAAAGGTGTGGCAATCTAGGTTGAGAGATGTTTTGCCATAAACGGACTACGTTAGCTCAGGTTAGCTCCAATATAGCTCAGGTTTTACCCAGATCTGTCTGCGTCTTAGTCGTTTCCCTTCTCAGATATTACTTACCAAAAACAATGAAACAAATATATTGAAACTTGTTCTCCAGCAGCTATGGGGGGAGGGGGGTTATAAACTGGTAGGCTACAGATGTGTTTGGTTTTTCTATTTCCCCCACACGATTTAGGATTTTAATAATAAATTTAAGATGTTTTTCGTTCCTGTGGAGGATGCCCCCGGACCCCCCATACAGGCGTTAAACATTTAATCATAAACAATGCTACAAGTGTCCCTGATGCATATTCCTTTTAGTATGAACACGGCCGAAGTCGTTTCGTAGCCTATTCATTTGTCGTTCATGCTACCGCAAAAAAAATCGTTTTTTTGAATTAATATTTTTTTTAAACTTAAAAACCGAATATAATAACATTGTTACGGAGCCCCCCTGGGCTTATCGGAGAAAAAAAGACCCATGTGTAAATCTGTACTCTCGGTTTAGAAATCTGTGCCCTCGAATTAGGAATCCATGCCCACGGATTTGTAAAACGTGCCCTCGTATTAGGAATCCATGCCCACGGATTTGTAAAACGTGCCCTCGACTTAGGAATCCATGCCCACGGATTTGTAAAACGTGCCCTCGAATTACGAATCAATGACCGCGGATTTGTAAAACGTGCCCTCGAATTACGAATCACTCAACGATAACAGGACATATACTCACATTACACATACAAAGTATTTACAGTAAATAGAAGGCAGGTAAGTTACACTTAAACCCCCTTGGTTTTATCCCTTTTCTTACTCAGAATAGGTTGGTTTAGGTTTAGATTTCAAGTTAGTTTTGACAACTAAATATTGTTCCATTAATTTAAGACTGGTCTGTTTTTTTCCTAGGTTAACAGCCTTAATTTGGCAGATTAAACCTATGTATTTTAGCTATTTTCCCTTTCGAATGAACCCTTTTCTTGGTTTCAGGTGAACAGGTAAGTACCCTTTAATATTCCATTTTGTTAGATTAATTGACCTTTTAAATTTAACCTTTGCAGAAGAAACACAATCGAAATTCACCGTTCAACTCAAACATCAATACAGTACAACACTGGCGGTTTAACTCAACACCAATACAGTATAACATTGGCAATTTAAACGTTAAAGGAGAGGTCAAGCTCAATTAAAGGGGATTGTCAAACTCCTTTTTTTTCAATTAAAACTCGCATGAAGCCAACAGCGTTTTTTAACGCAGCAAGATTTTAACGTGTTTTAAGGAAGATTATTACCATGAATTAATAATTTATTTATTGTTATTTAGTTCACTATTTTAAACTATTTATTGCTCTATTTGAGACCTGGGTTACAATAGCCTCGGCTATGCGATTTGTTTGATGATCTGTTCGATATATGTGATCTGTTTATATGTTTTTGTTCATTTATGTAAGCGCTTGTATTATAAAGTTTGATGATCATTTGCATGAGAATAACATTGCTTCTCTTTGCTTGCAGTGCTCCTGTTGTTAGGCTCTGTGAAAGCCGGTATTTCATCGTACAGTATACCCTTAGGAGGTGAGTTTTCAGCTCGTTGCAGCTTTTCATACTGTAAACATACAAAAATCATTTTTCTAACGAAGACACTGGCGAAGACAAAACGTTAAGTGATGGGATATTTGCTACATCATATTCATTTCTTTTATGATTTTAATATAGCCCTGGGTTGGCAACTTGATCAGCAGGCTGGAATTTAAATTTAATCATAGACCGGGGGTTAGAGGGGATTGCGATCCGTGTACTCAGTTCAACAAGAACTTTTATTAATTTAATTGACAAAAATATACATAGTTTTCCTCCTGAAAGACATTCAGCTGATAACCACATAGCCTAACAGGCATATAGGGCCTACAACTGGGAAAATAATAGGACCGAGCAGGTAAAACGTGTTTTAGCGATTTTTCAGAAAACATATTTTGACAGTTTATTTTTCATGCCTAATGTCATAAATGCTGCAGTATAACCAATTAACAACATATGAATCGCTAACTTGCCAGAATATAACGGTTGTTTACTATAATACGATTTAAAACATTAGCCACTTCCCTTTGCATGCTGTCACTGTCGTTGGAAGGAAACACATCATCACCTGTGCGACAGCTTATCTTGTTTCCTTCAACAACATGAGCTAATAATTAGTGGTATTCGTACAGTAAAACTAGTAAAGCTAATATAGGCTACTGTACGCATTTAGGCTACTGGTTTGAATTGTTTTGGGATGCGTCATTTAATGAAAAGCGTAGACTAGGCTACTCTCAAAACGCAATAGCCTACGTGCCAAAATGTCTGTTTCAAACATAGCGGCCTGGCTGTGGCTTAAAAAATTCCATTGCAGTTGAGGACTGCAATCAACCAGGCTCATGTCCCACTTTTCACCCTAATAAAAAAACACCTAGGCCTATTCGTATAACTAAATCCTTCATACCATACTGTAGACACGATCTTGGAGAAAAAAAAGTATGTAAGAATCTTGTTCAAACGAGTTTTCCCGGTGACCTAGCCACCAGAATACATGTAGGCTACACTTGCGGCAGGTTATAGCTGGCTATGGAAAACTATTCTATCTGCTGGGGATTCGGATTATGGAGGGTTGCGCATGACTCATTTTCACCGTAATTACAAAAAAACAAAAAAAAAAAAAAAAAAAAAACACCCATGCGTAAAACTCAAATGCTTATTATACCACACGGTAGATAAGACCCTGCCAAAGATGTACATACAAAATTATCGTTGTTAAATCGAGGTTTAGCTGTCTAGGCATGCCAGAAAACATTTACTGGGCCTCTTCCCCGGCATAACTTGGACGAATCGGAATTGAACAATCAGGATGATGTCAAGACAGAGATTGACTACAATTTAAATAACATTTCATTTCAGCAAAACAAAATCCCTTGTGGTGTTATTTTGAATAAGATAGCGAGCGCGTCTTTGTTTGTTTGTTTGTTTGTTTGTTTGTTTTGTGCCGTTTCAGTTCTGAAATGACTGTAGAACTCTTAAGTCCCTCAGGACGCTGGCAGCTGTAACGTTTTTAGGACACCAAAACATACGAATGTATCAATAACTAATGACAAATTAACATCTGAAACATTTCATAGTGAGTTTTTCTTGTGGTGAAATGAGTATAATGCCTTCAATGTGGTTAGATTTTTTATAATGACACGACTCATTTTGGTGAAGCATTAAGTGCCGGCTTTATGCTCGTAAACATTTCTGATTTCTAAAGTAAATAGCCTAAGTAACATCACTGAACTATCAGTGCACTTTTGAAACGATTTAATTGCTCTGTCTACTCCGATTTTGTGTCTTTCTTCGTTAAATGACCTTTTAAAGTGAGCCCAGATGCCAATTTTGATTCTCCCATCGTGATTACATTGCAGGCAGAACGTTCGACCTTCCTCCTTTCTCATTCATCTCCAGGTCACTTGCTGTAATGTTCAATGAGGTTTAATGTGGTTTAATTTGTTCATTTTAGAATCCCAAGGCAGACACGAGCAGTAGGCAATTTTGTTTTATACGTTTTCTAAACAAGAATGTCAACATCTCAGCCGTGATCCGAAAGTAAAGAAATATTTTGTGTTTTAGTTATTTATTTTATTGTGCTTCCCTATACATACCCATGCCTTACCGGCCCTACCCACCCCCAGTGCTCCAGCAATGACTTATTTTAACAGACGGTCTGATAAGGAGACGTGAAACAATAAACGTTTCAAGATCCTACATTTCTCCATGTTAACATTTCTATTTTTTACTCAATATACATATTTTGTTGACATTATCGACATCGTGTACATAATTTGATGTTTTCTACATCCATTGACAATTAAGTCTTCGTCAGCATCAACGGGTTTCCCCTACCCCCCCCCCCCCCCCCCCCCCCCCCCCCCCCCCCCCCCCCCCCCCCCCCCCCCCCCCCCCCCCCCCCCCCCCCCCCCCCCCCCCCCCCCCCCCCCCCCCCCCCCCCCCCCCCCCCCCCCCCCCCCCCCCCCCCCCCCCCCCCCCCCCCCCCCCCCCCCCCCCCCCCCCCCCCCCCCCCCCCCCCCCCCCCCCCCCCCCCCCCCCCCCCCCCCCCCCCCCCCCCCCCCCCCCCCCCCCCCCCCCCCCCCCCCCCCCCCCCCCCCCCCCCCCCCCCCCCCCCCCCCCCCCCCCCCCCCCCCCCCCCCCCCCCCCCCCCCCCCCCCCCCCCCCCCCCCCCCCCCCCCCCCCCCCCCCCCCCCCCCCCCCCCCCCCCCCCCCCCCCCCCCCCCCCCCCCCCCCCCCCCCCCCCCCCCCCCCCCCCCCCCCCCCCCCCCCCCCCCCCCCCCCCCCCCCCCCCCCCCCCCCCCCCCCCCCCCCCCCCCCCCCCCCCCCCCCCCCCCCCCCCCCCCCCCCCCCCCCCCCCCCCCCCCCCCCCCCCCCCCCCCCCCCCCCCCCCCCCCCCCCCCCCCCCCCCCCCCCCCCCCCCCCCCCCCCCCCCCCCCCCCCCCCCCCCCCCCCCCCCCCCCCCCCCCCCCCCCCCCCCCCCCCCCCCCCCCCCCCCCCCCCCCCCCCCCCCCCCCCCCCCCCCCCCCCCCCCCCCCCCCCCCCCCCCCCCCCCCCCCCCCCCCCCCCCCCCCCCCCCCCCCCCCCCCCCCCCCCCCCCCCCCCCCCCCCCCCCCCCCCCCCCCCCCCCCCCCCCCCCCCCCCCCCCCCCCCCCCCCCCCCCCCCCCCCCCCCCCCCCCCCCCCCCCCCCCCCCCCCCCCCCCCCCCCCCCCCCCCCCCCCCCCCCCCCCCCCCCCCCCCCCCCCCCCCCCCCCCCCCCCCCCCCCCCCCCCCCCCCCCCCCCCCCCCCCCCCCCCCCCCCCCCCCCCCCCCCCCCCCCCCCCCCCCCCCCCCCCCCCCCCCCCCCCCCCCCCCCCCCCCCCCCCCCCCCCCCCCCCCCCCCCCCCCCCCCCCCCCCCCCCCCCCCCCCCCCCCCCCCCCCCCCCCCCCCCCCCCCCCCCCCCCCCCCCCCCCCCCCCCCCCCCCCCCCCCCCCCCCCCCCCCCCCCCCCCCCCCCCCCCCCCCCCCCCCCCCCCCCCCCCCCCCCCCCCCCCCCCCCCCCCCCCCCCCCCCCCCCCCCCCCCCCCCCCCCCCCCCCCCCCCCCCCCCCCCCCCCCCCCCCCCCCCCCCCCCCCCCCCCCCCCCCCCCCCCCCCCCCCCCCCCCCCCCCCCCCCCCCCCCCCCCCCCCCCCCCCCCCCCCCCCCCCCCCCCCCCCCCCCCCCCCCCCCCCCCCCCCCCCCCCCCCCCCCCCCCCCCCCCCCCCCCCCCCCCCCCCCCCCCCCCCCCCCCCCCCCCCCCCCCCCCCCCCCCCCCCCCCCCCCCCCCCCCCCCCCCCCCCCCCCCCCCCCCCCCCCCCCCCCCCCCCCCCCCCCCCCCCCCCCCCCCCCCCCCCCCCCCCCCCCCCCCCCCCCCCCCCCCCCCCCCCCCCCCCCCCCCCCCCCCCCCCCCCCCCCCCCCCCCCCCCCCCCCCCCCCCCCCCCCCCCCCCCCCCCCCCCCCCCCCCCCCCCCCCCCCCCCCCCCCCCCCCCCCCCCCCCCCCCCCCCCCCCCCCCCCCCCCCCCCCCCCCCCCCCCCCCCCCCCCCCCCCCCCCCCCCCCCCCCCCCCCCCCCCCCCCCCCCCCCCCCCCCCCCCCCCCCCCCCCCCCCCCCCCCCCCCCCCCCCCCCCCCCCCCCCCCCCCCCCCCCCCCCCCCCCCCCCCCCCCCCCCCCCCCCCCCCCCCCCCCCCCCCCCCCCCCCCCCCCCCCCCCCCCCCCCCCCCCCCCCCCCCCCCCCCCCCCCCCCCCCCCTACTGTCTGTTTTTCTCCTCCTTCCCCTGCCCTTTTTTTTCCCCGTCCCCGCCCGCCCCGCGGGGGGCGACGCACTTATATTAACCGTCTACGAGTGGTCAGAGGCACTCGTTAGCCTACGATAATTTCAAAGTCCGTCTTTAGTTCAGAAGCTGTTGGGAAAGAGCTCGCAAACGGAAGATGCTTCGCCAGATCACTTTTACCATGACCTTAGGCTTATGGCGGTTCTGGTAAGAGGCCCTGGTCACAACTGTTTCCCAAAACCATAGTGATTACAGGGCAAGGTCGCGAATGCAGTTCGCACTACAATCGCTCTAAAAATGTCCTTATCGGCACTATGCGACATGTGGTGTTTAGATTTATTCAGATACTAACCTTGTGCTGACGGAAGGTTCTTAAACTCATGAACGAAGACGAAAATTATAACGGAATGTGTTAGGAGTTTTATATCCTACCGAAATTCTGCATGTTAATTGAGGATGAAACATTTTTAACTTGACGTATGATCACGCGACAGTCATTTTTTTTCATGTTACTGCCACCTGCTGGTAGAATTGTGAATTTCCCACTAGGTCTGGAGAGTGTTATTACAGTCTGTGTAAAATCCGTGTCTACACCAACAGCAAAGTAATTCAGCAGGGCAACGAGCACTGCGAGTCAAAAAAAAAAAAAAACCCAACACGAGTCTTCTCAAAATAAAAATATCACTGTATCTACACATAATACACGTTTTTGTGCGGAAATTAGACCTTGATGATGACTATACAAATCAAAAATGGCTGAATAGGCAACTTGCCTGATTTTGACAATGAGAGATCTATCCAGTGGTGTGGAAATGGATGTTTTGGGGTGTTCCTGTGTCAAATATGTGCCTTTTTTGATTAGGATATGTTGGTCTTTGTGTGAAATTATCTTTTTTTCCCTCCAACAACTGCAATTCATTCAATTTCTTTATTATTATTGCAAGAATTAAATGTAGGTTTAAATAGCAAAACTGGGTCTGAAAGTTTGCTATAATCAAATCTTTTAAAATAACCCACATTTTAAAGGCAGCAATGTTAGCATAGCCTTTTGTGGCTGGAAAGCTTTGACAGTCAAATAGGCCCGTTACTGTATTTAGATTTACAGGAAAATATTTTTACTGTAAATTACACCCACCAGCAAAATTTGACCAGCTTGCTTTGCAGATCTACAGCCACATACCGTATACAGGTTCTACAGTAAGGATTTGTTCACTACACAGTAATACTGCCGTGAAAACTACAGAAATCATTTTCAGTGTTGTCATAATATAGGCTACAATTACCTCATGTTTTATGATAGGCCAATGGGCTTTTTCCCTAAATCCCTCATTGAGTGTTGGGAACTAAGACTGGCCTTACGCTAGATGGCATTTTTCGTGATTTCACAGTCTTAAGTCACAGAACAATCACACTAGTCTTACCTCAGTTGGTCCCGCCATGAGACACAATTGGTGTGAGACGGCCCCAAACTCAGTCGGAGCCTATCAGTCCTTTCCTTGTCTCGACCGTTCAGACGATATCAACGTGTTTCACATTGTCATAAATCTTTAGTCTCGGCTCAAAAGGTTTGTGGTGGTCAACGACACAACACGACACTAATCCTACTACACTGTGAACAGCCAATAGGTACAGTCGTCCTTATTTTCTTTTTTGTGTGAGTACGACAGGAAGAGGAGAGCTGAAATTAAAATAAATAAATAAAAATACTCCAAAGGAATCCTGTTGACTCAAAAAGAATCCATGACTTATTACAGACGGGCTGTCCCGTTATTGGAAAATAATGTAGGACGGAGGTGGTGATGTGGACGAGGCGAAGCTATAATGGGTGAAGCTGAATGATTCCCAGTCTCTGCAGGATCTTGAAATGTGTGCAGCACTGGGACTAATCATCATTTGGGACAGATTGTTGTGAAATGTGAGAATGTGTCAGACTTTACTTGTCTAGAAGTCCTCTAGTATATGGGGGGCCCTGTTGTATGGGAGGTCCGACAGACTTTATCTTGATTCCTGTAATATGGTACCCTTTGCCTGCTAACCGAGCTCATGGCCAGCTTGCTCTCAAGGCTTCAGGTCAGAGCGTCTCTCAGTTCCTGTTTGTTTCTCTCTGTTGCAGCGATAAGTTGTGTGAAATGCTTGGACGACGGTTGCCTAAATGCAACCAAAGTCTGGCATTTACTAAGTGGGAAGGACTACATCGTGTGGGACAGAAACGGCTTGGAGAATGCCATTCCAGTGTGTGAGTTCTTCTCACCCCCGCCTGGAACATGGTACCATGTTTGCCAGAAAAACCACACCGTCTTCATGGTAACCAGCGATTCAGAGGCAGGTGTATCTTTCGCACTTGAAGCATCTGGAAAGGACCTGAAATCTGAGAGAAAGACTGGAAATGGTGAGCAAGAATGCCGCACGCCACATACATGACACACAGACTGTACTTATCACAGGGGGGATATCAGGCAACATATTTGCACTGCGATATCTGTTATGTTTAAATATGACATGCAAGTGTATGAAATGTTCAAAGCACATGTAATTTGATTTCAGAATGCCCCACGTTGGAGCCAGAGCCACCGAAAACAGGTAATGTTGTACCACACTTAAGGGACGTGTGTGTTTGTGTGTCTGTGTGAGAGAGAGAGAGGGATCTTCAGGGTATCTTGAGAAAGAAAAGAGAATAGGATTAGGGAAGGGAAACTAAACAGGGACACAGACAGCTTGCGAGGTGACCTCTCGCCTTGATTACTGCAACTCTCTCCTTGCAAGCCTGCCAGCTTGTGCCATACAGCCACTTCAGATGATTCAGAATGCCGCTGCCCGACTCATCTACAACCTTCCCAAATTCTCCCACGTCACTCCTCTGCTGCGATCACTCCACTGGCTACCTGTCGCCGCCAGGATCCGGTTCAAAACCCTGACCCTGACCCAGACTGTACTTATCACAGGGGGGATATCAGGCGACATACTTGCACTGCCATATCTGTTATGTTAAAATATGACATGCAAGTGTATAAAAAGTTCAAAGCACATGTAATTTGATTTCAGAATGCCCCACGTTGGAGCCAGAGCCACCGAAAACAGGTAATGTTGTACCACACTTAACTTAAGCCTTTTTACAGGACCATAAATAAAACTTTTCTGATTGTGTACTGTTTATAAAATGTCGGCATCGTATCGAAAATAACGGTAAATGAATATTGGTAGCCAAAGTGCCTTCGGGGGTTTCCAAGACATACACCGTCTGTAACTCATTCAGACTGCCAAAATCCAGGCCTGCCATTAAAAGTATTGATATTGCCTCATGGAACATTTTGATATCAGTACTTTTAATAGCAGGCCTGGATTTTGGCAGTCTGAACGAATGAGTTACAGACGGTGTATGTCTTGTATGTGTGAGTAACTTGGCATTTTTGTACGTTGAAAACGTGTTTTTTATGAGATAACTTTTAGTGTGAACATAGCCGAAGTCGTTTCGTAGCCTATTTATTTGTCGTACATGCTACCACAAAGAAATTCGTTGTTTTACTTAAAAACCGAATATAATAACATTGCCTTATAGGCAGTTTTAAGTCAAATAATTTCTGTTTTTTTGACGTTTTGTTTTTAATATATGCGATCTGTTTAATGGCGATCTGTTTGTATGTTTTTGTTCATTTAAGCGCTTGTATTACAAAGTTTGATAATCACTTGCATGAGAATAACATTGTTCCTGTTGTTGGACTCTGTGAAAGCTGCAATTTCATCGCACGGTAGGTCCTTAGGAAGTGAGTTTTCAGCTCGTTATAGCTTTTCATATTGTAAACATACAAAAATAATTTCTCTAATGAAGACACTGGCTAAGACAAAACGTTAAGTGATGGGATATTTGTTACATCATATAAATTTATCTTCTGATTTTAATATAGCCCTGGGTTGGCATATAGAGGGGGTTTCGATCCGTGTATTCAGTTCAACAAGAACTTTTATTAATTTAATTGACAGAAATATACATAGTTTTCCTATGCATTCATGTAAGACATTCAGCTGATAACCACATAACAGGCATAGCAACAACTGGTAAAATATTAGGACCTAGCAGGTTTTGGTGATTTTTCTGAAAACATATTTTGACAGTTTATTCTTCATGCCTAATGCCATACATGCTAGAGTATAACCAAATTACAACATATAAATCGCTAACTTGACGAATATAACGGAATATAACAGAATATGCGGTCTGACAAAATTTATCTTGATTCCTCTAATTTGGAACACTTTGCCTGCTGACTGCGTTCATGGCCAACTTATTCTCAAGGATTCCGGTCAGAGCGTCTCTCAGTTCCTGTTTTTCTTTCTCTTTGTTGCAGCGATAAGTTGTGTGAAATGCTTGGACGACGGTTGCCCAAATGCTACCAAAGTCTGGCGTTCACAAAACGGGACGGACGACAACGTGTGGCCCAAAAACGGCTCGGGGAATTCCATTCCAGTGTGCAGATTTTACTCAACCCCACCTGAAACATGGTACCACGTCTGCAAGAAAAACAGCACTGTTTTCATGGTGACCAACGACACACAGGCAGGTGTGTCTTTCGCACTTGAAGCATCTGGAAAGGACTTGAAATCTGAGAGAAAGACTGGAAATGGTGAGCAAGAATGCCGCACGCCACATACATGACACACAGACTGTACTTATCACAGGGGGGATATCAGGCGACATATTTGCACTGCGATATCTGTTATGTTTAAATATGACATGCAAGTGTATGAAATGTTCAAAGCACATGTAATTTGATTTCAGAATGCCCCACGTTGGAGCCAGAGCCACCGACAACAGGTAATGTTGTACCACACTTAACTTAAGTTTTTAAGCCTTTTTACAGGACCATAAATAAAACTTTTCTGATTGCGTACTGTTTATAAAATATCGGCATCCTATCGAAAATAACGGTAAATGAATATTGGTAGCCAAAGTGCCTTTGGGGGTTTCCAGGAGGAAGGCGCACAGAACTTGTGGCAAATATTGAATGATACGCACTGAGAAGATTTTTTCCCGGGCACAGGAATGCCACCTGGTGGACGTGGTTGTAGCTTAACCTACACTAATTATTTTTGCCCAGAATTTCACAAGGTAGCCTGTGTGCACAAACCATTTTATTGATCTGTTTGAACTCCCGTCTTATACGGAAATTCTACTGTTCTGAAATAAAAGACACCAGACTGTTGTTTTGAATAGCCTAGTTTTAGAGACTCTTGTGCAGCTCTGATGAAATGTTAGGCTATATTTTCCTAGGTTTATTTGAACTATGAATAAGTCTGCTTATGGCCTATTTAAAAAAAAAAAAAAACTGTTGCAACCACGTGAAAGGTGTGAATCACAGCTTTCCCAGCTTGATATACAGTTTTTAGATCTTACACATTAGATAAAAGGCTATACTGAACGCGGAACGTGGACAAGTCAACTCTAGCAGTTTCACTTCACGTTGCCAGGGTTTCAGTTTTGTTTCCCTTTTTATTTTTTATAAAACCAGGTCAGTCCCAAATTCCCGTGCAAGTGCAGTGTCGCGTTGCGCCAATGCGACAATACAAAAACCCAAACAAAATCCAGAGGGTGGCTGCAGGTCCTTCGGTGGCTATGTGGTGTGGTTACAGGCATGAAGATTAATCATCAGAAAAAGAACCGCCCGTTCTCCTCTTCAGCCCACACCAGAGCCCTTCTTGACCGTGGAACTCCTTTAAACGAGGCAAACTCACAAAACGCCACCAACGCTGCGTCTTTCAGCAGAATACGCAGAAGTTGTGCAAACCCATTTGCATCAGCCCGCCATTACACCTGTCTTCCACACGCCATGCGCATTTCCCTGAGCTTACAAAGAAATCACATGGGTGTAACCCCACCCCCAGGACCACCTGGTTCACATCACTTGATGCCAGCAACTAATTATAAAAAGAAATGGAAAGATTATATGTGCAATCATATGTGTGTGCGCGAATGGTTCATGTACTTGTAACAACATGCAGTAAATTGAAGTTGGACAGCAGAATACAATAATGTTTGCACGTATATTACTGTGAGTGCCTCCTAAAAGAACAACCTTGTCTCCAAAAAACACTGAAAGGTTTCGATAAATGTTGAGACAAGTTTTTGATGCTTTCAACCTTAAATTACCCACAATTAAAATTTGCCTAAATCCGCCAGGACCGTAGGCCAGGACTCGTCCGTTTTTATGTGTGACGTCATTTATCTTGCCCAATAAAAAAGTGGCTGAAGCGCCGGATCGAAACAAACGCATATGACCAGAGCGTTTCATAGATAACGTTACTTTTTAGGTATCTGCCCAAGGAGTTTCATATAGATAATGGAATACTAGGTATGTAGTGAATCAAAATACTCAGACAAATCTTTGACTGGCTCAGTTTTCCTTATTAGATGCAACTGGTTTGCGCTTGAGCAACCGATACGAAAACAATGCGTCACAGCATTGCGTAGAATCCCACAGACTTTCGAGCTCCGTTTTCCTCGTTTGAAAATTAACCTGTAGGACCATACCATTCTCTCTTCCATCGAAGGAGGGGGAGACTGGGTGTATCCGTGTCAAATAAAATACCTAAAACTGGTTACACATCCTAAATTAAAACATGAATCGAACCAAAAACGATACAGGTTAGAGTGGTGCATGTAACACGTAGATGTGATTTCCTGTGTGGTGAAAGGAACACACTTTATATCTCATATATATTTCTGTACTTCCCTATAATCTGGTGTTTATCTGATTCTGTTACGACAACTCACCTGTCCTCTTTCATTCGCATACCAGCGCAGGGGAAAACAAAATGGAGGAATTACCTGTTTGAGCGAAAAAACGGAACTATATAATAACTGCTAAACAAGATAAATTCCTATATGATTATTTAGGTTATACAGATTGATTGTTTGCTATTGTGAACCGTTCATTTGTATTTAGAAAGCTGCGACGAAATTATATCCTGCTTTCGAAATGTTCAAAATTTCCAAAATGTCTCTGGGTCTTTTGATATACGCCCTCATGTTCTTCGGTAAGTGATTTCATTTTTTTTTTTGTTTGTTTAGTGGAGATTTTTTACCATTTTAAAAATGCAGGTAAATAGCTTACAAACCATGATATGGAGCCCATTTACAAAAAAATAATATTAACTTTTGTGAAATTCTGTAGGCCTTTAATTATTTTTGGATAGTTTGTTGACGTGTGGACAGATGTTTTTAGGCCCAAACACTATTTTTCATCGTGATATTTTTGTTGGCCTAGTAACATCCGCTTATTTCTCTCATTAAGCCTTTATTGCTGAAAAACGATTTCCCCTTTTCTTGCGTATTCACGGCGTTAAATAGTTTTTCTGGCAGACCTTTTTTTCTTTAAATCAGTTGTTTACCTCGTAGTTTCTTGTTGAAACGGGTGTGGTATTCGTGTGTGGCGTGGGAGTAGTTTGCTGCTTATTATTGCTCTTCAATATTATGGTGTATGGGATACGCCTAATTTTAACCTCTTCTGTTAAATTGTCGTCCAGGGCAATTGGCGGCGTAGACTACCTCACAGCTCGCAAATCGTGTTCATTTTTGTAGCCTACTTTTATTTTAAGTAGCGTAAACTACTTGTAAGTATGTTAATGAAAACAATTACCCTACTTGGTACTCCCAAATGCCAATACATAGGCTAACGTTATTGAGTCCTGTTTATTAGCCTACTAACCATACCTGAAACCTGAGACCTCGAGCCTCACTTTAACCTGGTCTGTTGTGTCGTCCGTAACACATTGTGATTCCCGCCGCTCCTTGTTACTATGACAGTGACCGTGGAATCGAGTTTTCAATGAAAACGGGCGGCGTTGCGACTCGATCGTAGGCTACAACATACCGATTATATGCCCAAATTATTTCTGTATTTAAATACAATGTGTTTTTAAATAACATAAAAGTACTTATTTCCCGGACTATTTTCATGACATTAATATAGGCTACTTTTGTGATTAAAAGTACATTAATGTCATTAAAATACATCCAATATGGATTTTACACAGGTTTGCTGTACGTCCATACTTTTTAAATTCATTGAATTCCATATCGCTGTTTTGGGGTTAGTGAGAGTTCCCCTTTTGCACTCATCTGTCAGTCACTAGATTTTTCCATAATAGCTACAGGTTGTATTTTATTGTCCCCTTCTCGCTCGTCTCTTTTATTGGCACACTGAAAACGCCCGCTCTTGTGCCAGGACAACACTGTTGTGTAGGCTAGCTGTTTGTACTCATAAATCTGTTTAAGCATACCCGCGACCATTAGCTCTGATTCAGCATGTATGTCACAACTGACACACACACGATACGAATAATGTTTCCTGTGTCTCAGTCTCCCAAACTATTTCACATTTCTCTTGCTGTGGATCTCTATAAAATAAGAACATCTAGGAAAAGAGACAACCACACAGGTGTAAGTGTTAAATCAGGTTTGTATCTCTTTTTAAAAAATGGTTTTCTTGGCTGCTGTTAGACCCACAAATAGAACCCTCTTAGTTGCAATTTCAAGTTCAATTTGGAATCATCCCCAAAGTTATAGTAGCAATAACATGAGGCATAATGGTAATTCAATATCAAGCAGTTGAGATAATACTCCTACTGCCATTACCCAAAATTTATATATAGGACTCGGAGGGCAAAACCGAAATGGATGTAATGAAATGTGCCTTCTGAATCTGAGGTACAAATAGAACAAAACTTGTCCGTGGTAAGCTTCATTTGAAAAGCTTGATAAGGAGTGATTCAATACCCGTGTGCCCATTTGACCTGAAATATTTGCTGGGCTACGTTTTTTTGAGGGTGAGAGAACATTTTCCCAGAGTTTACGGAATTCCCCATTCCATTGTAGCCATAACAACCAAGTGACTTTAATATTAAAAGTTGATGAATCTATTGTAAATATTAGATACCAAGCCTCGCGTTGTTGTAGAGGTAATGAGCTCTGTTAAGGGATGCTTTTGTAAAGGGGAATTCCAAGGAATCCCGTAAGTCCATAGGGCTGCTCAGAGTCTGAGGTACGAGATGATCCAGGGAGAGAGTAAGCATCTTTTAGATCATTGAACAATCTCATACCGTCGCCATTGGAAATATCATCCAGAGTATGACCATTAGCCTTGTAGAACCGTGTAGGAAATACCAAGCGGTTTCTTCCATTATAGTGCATTTTGTTCAGTTTGTCAGGCCACAAATGTGGGGCCTCTTTAATTCAAGATCCCCCTAGTGTTATTTTCGGTTGTTTGCTTAATGTACTAATGTGCTCATTAAGGTATTTTTTAAATTCTTGTTTGTATGAACAAATTTAATATTAATTCAACAGTTGGCAATTTATCAGTCCGGTCTTCACTTCCTGCCTTGGGATTTTGCCTTCCCCCAGTAGGGCTACACTTCAATCCCCAATCTTTGTAAGGAGTTAAATAAAGATTATGTACCGGGTAGTAAAAGGATAGGTTAAAATGAACCGTACCCTCTAATCTGCCGATGTACAGGTTAAAGGGCCTTTCTGAAACTTGACAGGGACTGAAATTTGCATCAATGGATATAGAATTTAGTCATGATTGAAAACAGAGAATTTCTAAACAAAGTGTCTCAAATTGGGGGAACTGGATTACGGTCCGCTAGAGTCAATGTTCATCTTTCAGAAGGAATGAGCATGCAGAAGTATTTTAGTGGCCTGACGATGTACCTTTTCTTTCTTCTGAATTCCAACAAAAGTCACCCATCCAGTTCATTCTCCATATTTCGGTATCCCCTTAGGCACATTAGTACCTTTTATAAATACCAGAACACTCAACAAAAGCCTAATTTATCTCTCCCTCTTACTCCCTCCCTCCCTCTGCCTCCCTTTGTTTTTTCCCTCTCCTTTCCTCCATCCCTCTTCCTTCCTATCTTCCTGTCTCTCTCTCCTCCTCTCACCCTCTCCCCTGTCTCTTAGGCTACACCGCGGCCATTTCGGTTAACTGCCCCACAAAGAGGTACGTGGTCATCCTCTTCCAGCCGGTCACCCTCACCTGCAACTACCAGACCTCCTCCACCCAGCCGCCCGTGGTCACCTGGAGGTACAAGTCGTACTGCCGGGACCCCATCCAGGCGGCCCTGAACCCCAGCAGCGCTGAGAACGCCCTGGCCCAGGCCAACCCCAACTACGACCCCAACATCGAGTGTGCGGACAGCCAGAGGACGGTGCGCATCGTGGCCTCCAAGCAGGGGAACGCGGTCACCCTGGGAGAGGTGTACCAGGGTCGAAAAATCAGCATCCTGAACAGTGAGTGCACAGACCCATGGACCTGACCCCCCCAATTTTGGTCAGCGTCTGTGATGAGTTTCCCCTTCGGGCTTCCAAAACACCCTGCACCAGGAGTGTCCAGTCTTATCCTAAAAGGGTCAGTGTGTGGGTGCAGGTTCTTGTTTTAGCCCGGTGCTCTGACACGTGAGTCAACTAAGTAACTAATCATGGTCTTCAATCACCTCCTTGATAAGTAGTAGAATCGAGTGTCTTGGTGCTGGGCTAAAACAAAAACCTGCACTGACCCTTTCTGGATAAGTTTGCGCACCCCTACTCTACACAATGCAATGCAACAGGGGATTCTCAGCCTTGATCCCTGTCCTGTAAATTTATTCCAAAGGAAAGGAAACACAAGTTGAAAAAGCAGTCTCCACTGTAGATGAATAAAGCTCTATGGGGGAAGTTTAAGAAAAAAACAAAACAACTCTAAGATCTATAAAAACACCAGTGCTGAGAGCAATGAGGCTGAATATTGTAATATGCATGCTTAGGTGAATAAAAATAACTAAGGATACAAGCTCTTTGTAAGGAAAAATGCCCAAGATGCAAAAAGTAATCCTAAAACATTTCTTTCAGTTCTGTGGTCGGAAAAGGAAAGTCATGGAGGAGGTTCAGGGCATTGAGCACAAAGGAGGATTATTATTGAAGAATAAGGATATAGCTGATATCTTAAGTAGTTACTTTGTTGAGAGTTATACCAGGGCGAAGTTTGTTAATTGGCCAGAAGGCATATTCAGTTCTCACAATGTTTTGGCAGATTTTAAGATAGGGGACAAAGAAGTACTAGATGAATGCATAGATAAAAGATGCAAAACTGGAAGTTTTAGCTGACAGTTTGGGCTCTATTAGAGTAATCCAAGAAGATCTAATCCAAATTCTGAAGTGGGGGGAAACCTAGAAAATGAAATTCAATATAGCTGAATCTAAAACTTAAATCAGGGTTACTTTATGGGAGGACCACAGTTGGGGGTAATAGTCGATCAAATCCTCTCAGGTTCTAGACTTTAATGTATCCCTAAAAAGAGGCTAACAGGATGCTGGGATATAAAGCCAAAAGTAGTGAGTATAAATCCAGTGAAGTTATGCTTATACAATACCTTTTTCAGACCATACTCTGAGTATTGTGAGCTGTTCTGGGGATTGTACTACCAGAAAGATATAGAATCTCTGGAAAAGGTTCAATGAAGGGCAACTAAATTGATTCCTGGTATGAAAGATAAAAGTTATGAGGAAAGACTTAGGACGCCTAAACTCTTAAAGCTTAGTAAAAGGACACCTGGGGGCTATTTGATTGAGGCTTTTAAATTCATGAACGGGATTAACAAAGTGGCTGAGTTCTCTTGGTAGAAAGAGGGGGCATACATGGAAATGAGCAAATGGTAAATTCTGTACAGACATTAGGAGATTTTCCCCCACACACAGAGTGGTCATTGTATGGAATAACATGTCTGGTCATGTAATAGAGGCAGCAACTTTGATTTTGTGCTAGATACTATCTAGGTTTTACAGGCAGTGAGAACTTGGTGGTTGGAAAATAGAAATCATTGCTGGGCTGAATAGCCTTTTGTCGTCATGTTATCTATGTTATGAGTCATTTGCCACTGCGCATTACAGAAAACGAAATAATTTGTCATCTGTGGAATATTCATCATTTGTTGCATGAATCTCTGCTGTGGCCTTGGGGGTAAATAGTCTCATTAGTCATTCAATGTGCCTATACCTTTTAAGGCCTGAGATTACAAATATCTGATTAGAATGTTCTTTACTGAACGTTCTAATGCTGATGTCACAATCACCACTGGTAATTTAAAGCACTGGAGTTCTAGAACACTGACTTAGAATTTTACAAAACACATTAAGAAAAAAACCCACTCTCAAAAGCATTAAAAACAATGGACAACTGGTTACATTTTCACAAAACTGAAATTATGGTTGAAGCAAAAACCAACACACAAGGAGATCCTCTGGACCAAGGTTGGAACCCCTGCAGTACAATAAAATTCATTATTACTTTGCATCCATCTAGGGGCAATTTCACTGTGGACTGGAGAGAGAGAATAGAGAGAACTGCAGTCATAAGAAAGCTCAGTTCGTGCGTTCGGATTGCAGCGCGCGGTCCGCCATCTCGATTAACCCGTTGAACGACGTGCTCCTCAGACGCAGACCTGAACATCGCGCAGACGGCCTGGGGAGACAGCGGCGTGTACGTCTGCTCCGTGGTCTCCTCGCAGGACCTGACGGGAAACAGCGAGGACTACACCGAGCTCATCGTGCTAGGTGAGTCTCTCCCAAAACCTGGGGAACCCCCCCCAAACCGACGAAACGGGGAGAACCCACTTTCTGCTCCAGAAACTGGGCGGGGTCGGCCTCGATCACTTACCTCACACCGACCTACACGGCACATTGTGACGCGTTCATTTCGCAGACGCGCGCAACCAGAGCGGCTGGCAGTGCGAGACAACACACGCGCATCCGCTGGTCTTGTTTGAAAAACGGTGCCAAGGTGGGGCTGAAACGTTTCCAGATCAGCAAGCGTGTGCGCAACATCATGCCAAGTGCCAGTTAACAGTGTTATCCTTGGACCGTAATACACATCCTATAAAACAAAAAAAACAGGCCTTTTTGCCCTTGGCAGAGGACTGCTGTGATTGGTTGAATGCAGTGTGTCATTGACGGCCTTACGGGCATCCACCTGTTATAGGTGTGTTAATGGAAATCTTGCCCTCCCCATTGGTATCGGAGGTGAATCACCTGGTCTAAAAGGTATGCCATGGGCCCCGGTGAGCCTGGAGCGACACACTGAGAGTTCCCATCTGATATCAGAGGGTATTGAGCTGACTCTTAGAACTCCATAAAGCTCCATGTTTGTGTGGCTTTTCGTTGCATTGGAGAGGGCCCTTGCATTGCCTCTGTTAGAGCACAGCCCATCTCCAGGGCTTTAGGAGAGGGCCCTTGCATTGCCTCTGTTAGAGCAAGACTAGAGGGGTGACTTCAGTGACATTTTACATTTAAAAAATTGTTTTTGCTAACTCACCAGGGAAAGTACCTACTGCTAATTCCAAACCGTTAAAAATATATGAGCAGCAGTTGGTACTGAGTTGGTGGAGAGTATTTTGCAACGGCACATTTCAGTTGCAGATTTAGAGTGTTTCGAGCAGGAGTGGGAGGAGGGGGCCGATCCAGTAATTTTGGCTTTGTCTTTCTTTCGCAGAGAGAAAGTCAAATACTACAGACCTCCTGCCTGGCATTGACTTACTGGTCATGGAAGGTACTTTGGCATGGAAGCCCTCTCCTCTCAAAACTCCTTACAGTAGAGTAGTGCAGTACGTGCGCGCGCGCGTGCGTGCGCGTGTCTGTGTGTGCGAGTGTGTGCGTGTTTGTGTGCGCGTATTTGTGTGCGTGCGCGTGTGCGCGCGCGCGTGTGCATGTGTGTGTGTTTGTGTGAGCGTGTGCGTATTTGTGTGCGCGAATTTGTGTGCGTGCATGTGCACATCATTTTCATATCAGTCCTTTCAATGGCAGGCCTAGATTTAGCCAGTTTGAATGAATGAGTTGTAGACAGTGGTTTGTAAGCGCGAGTAACTTGGTATTTTTGTACCTTGGGAACGTGTTTTTCATGAGATCGCAGCACAACCAGGACAAGGGCTGCCTTCTCAGGACAAGGGTTGTTTGTGTTGGACAGCTAGAAGACAAACAGCGGCAGGCCTGCAGTGCTGCTCGGGGAGTGAGCGGGCTGTATGATTGGGGCTCGGACCGCACGGAGAGAAATGCTACTAGCACACATCGTTTCCTGTTAACGAAAAATAAATAACTTGCACTTAATGGCTGTATTCACTGGAAAGTAAATAAAAGAAAGGGTGTTCTCTGATCTGACTTTTGCACAGTTCTGTACAGCCATTAAGTGCAAGGTATTTATTTTTCACTGTCGGCAAATGCAGTCGACATACAGTATATGTGTCACAAAATCACACACAAGCCTCCACACCGATGTACAATATCAAATTGTTCAGCATTTAGTGTCTCCCGCCCTTTGCCTTTATTACAGCTTGCGTTCTTTTCGGAAGACTTGCTTTGAGTTTTAGGAAGACATCTGCAGGGATTCTGTGAACACAAGCAGGTTGACCCCTCTTATCAGTGTGCTTGGGGTCATTTTCCTTCCTGTAGAACTAATTTTCTCCCAATCAGATGTCAGGCAACACCCACTGGAGAACATGTTACGATTTGTTTGTGTTTATCAGTTTATCAGGGAAAGTTTATCGGCCGTGGCTTTTTGACTGCTGCACTTTGTCTCGGGCCCGTTGCTCTCCGAGTTGTTCACGGTAGAAGAATGAATGCCCGTGGGTTTCTTCAGGTCTGCAGGAAGTGTGGAGGTTGTTTTTTTGTTTTTTTTTGTTTCCACCCCTCCCCTCCCCCCGGCCTCAGTGATCAAATCTTTTACGTACTGTCTTCTATAAAAAATGTAAACAAAAAAAAGTATTTTCCTGTCCCCCCCCCTTTGACTTTCACCTTCCTTATGCAGTTTAATTATTGTGCATCTAATCTCAGAGATATCTCCCTTAGCCCTTTTGGATGCACATGACAAATAAATCTGCAAGCCAGCTGAGGTGGGTTTGGGTAGTTGTTTGTTTGAATGTTAGAATCATTTTTGAAGACAAAGACTTCTAACAGCTTTTGTTGACACCTTTTGTCGGGAGGGCACAGCTGTAACTCGTCTGTTGATTGGAAGGAGGGAGGACGTTGGTAGTCGGATGCACAGAAGAAAGAAGAAGAAGAGTGGGCTAATACTGATAGATCTGATGTGTGTGGTGGTGTGGGCTTTTCTGTGATTTTATGTTAAATATGTTTCCTGCATTATTGTCTGACTTGGCGGGGGGGGGGGGGGGGGGGATTTTCACAGAATGGTGATCTGCCTGGAAATTGAATGGAGAACAGGGTGGATTCTGGCTTCTGCGCAGTGCTATATATATATACATACGCAGGGGTGAAGGTGCTTCCCCGGCTCTGTGGCTCTATTGTGCAACCGCGGTGTTGATTCTCCTTTTTGAATCACGTCCACTGCAGGCCCTGCGTGCTGTGTCCCCCCCCCCCCCCCAAAGCTGTATCACTCAAAACGTTTGCGACCTCGACTCATTTGCTGCAATCCCATCAAGATGTGAGGGAGCGAGACACTGACACTGCCTCTTGCACACACACACACACACACACACACACACACACGTGCACACGCGCACACGCACACCCACCAGCAGTGTCATATTTCCTCTATTCTGTGAACACCGCTTGTGGTTTTCTTTCGCTGCTCAGCCCATAGAGTTCTCTCTCTCTCTTTTTTTTTTTTTTCCATCTGTGCAGCATCTGTACCATTAATTGTAAAATGTAAAAAGGAACTCGCAAGCCTTTCAATGATTGCTTGCAAATTACTTTTGTGTTCAACATGTACATGGTTACACACTTAATGTCCCTCTGTCACTTAATGGGTTGTTAATTTAATGTTTTATTTCTCCCTCACCCTCATCCCCTCTCCCCCACTGTATCCCTCTTTCTTTCTTCGTCTCCTACCTCACTATCTCATTTCTTCCTCTCTCTCCCTCCCCTCCTCCCTCTCTCTATCTGCCCCACTCTCTCCCTCACTCTATCACCCTCCCTCTCCCTCCCCCTCTCTGTCTCCCTCCCTCTCTCCCTCCCTTCCTCCCTCCCTCTCCCCCTCCCTCTCTTCCTCCCTCTCCACTCTCCCCCCCTCTCTCCCTCCCTTTCTTCCTCCATCTTTCTCCATCTCCCTCCCTTTCCTCCTCCCTCCCCCTCCCCTTCTCTCAGACTGGTTGCTGGTGGTGTTGTTGGTGCTGGGCTTCCTCTTGTTGCTCCTCCTGATTGGTATCTGCTGGTGTCAGTGCTGCCCCCACACCTGCTGCTGCTACATCAGATGCCCCTGCTGTCCGGAGCGCTGCTGCTGCCCTCGAGCATGTGAGTACTGCTGACCACGTGTAACTGTAATCTCATAATTACTGACCACGTGTAACCGTGATCTCATAATTACTGACCACGTGTAACCGTGATCTCATAATTACTGACCACGTGTAACCGTAATCTCATAATTACTGACCACGTGTAACCGTAATCTCATAATTACTGACCACGTGTAACCGTAATCTCATAATTACTGACCACGTGTAACCGTAATCTCATAATTACTGACCACGTGTAACCGTAATCTCATAATTACTGACCACGTGTAACTGTAATCTCATAATTACTGACCACGTGTAACCGTAATCTCATAATTACTGACCACGTGTAACCGTAATCTCATAATTATTGACTGTGTTAAAATGTAATCTCATAATTACTGACCGTGTGAAACCGTGATCTCACAATTACTGACCCTGTGTAACCATAATCTCATAATTACTGACTTTGTGAACCCGTAATCTCACAATTACTGACTCTGTGAAACCGTAATCCCATAATTACTGACTGTGTGAAACCGTAATCTCATGATTACTGACCGTGTGAAACTGCAACTTCATAACTACTGACCGTCTGAAACCGAAATATGATTACTGACCGTGTGAAACTAACCTCATAACTACTGACCATCTGAGACCGAAATATCATGATTACTGACCGTGTGAAACTAACCTCATAACTACTGACCATCTGAAACCGAAATATCATGATTACTGACTGTGTGAAATGTAACCTCATGATTACTGACCCTGTGTTAAATCATAATCGTCATGATTACTGACTGTGTAAAACTGTAACCTCATAACTACTGACCCTGTGAAACCATAACCTCATAATTACTGACCATGTGAAACCCTAACCTCATGATTACTGACTGCGTGAAACCCTAACCTCATGATTACTGACTGTATGAAACCCTAACCTCATGATTACTGACTGTGTGTAACCATAACCTCATGATTACTGACTGTGTAACCATAACCTCATGATTACTGACTGTGTAACCATAACCTCATGATTACTGACTGTGTAACCATAACCTCATGATTACTGACTGTGTAACCATAACCTCATGATTACTGACCGTGTGAAACCCTAACCTCATGATTACTGACTGTGTAACCATAACCTCATGATTACTGACTGTGTGAAACCCTAACCTCATGATTACTGACTGTGTGTAACCATAACCTCATGATTACTGACCGTATGAAACCCTAACCTCATGATTACTGACTGTGTAACCATAACCTCATGATTACTGACCGTATGAAACCCTAACCTCATGATTACTGACCGTGTGAAACCCTAACCTCGTGATTACTGACTGTGTAACCATAACCTCATGATTACTGACCGTGTGAAACCCTAACCTCATGATTACTGACCGTGTGAAACCCTAACCTCATGATTACTGACCGTGTGAAATAGTAACCGTGTGAAACCATCACCTCCTGACTGAAGGAGTACAAAGTCTTGTTCTGCTTGGACTTGTTGTGCTGCACCGTTTTTTGAACGCAGTGTTGCTTCTCACCCGACAGTGTACGAGGCAGGAAAGGCGGTGAAATCGGGCGGAACGTACAGTCAGTACGCCCCCACCATGTACGCCCCCCAAAGCCTGTACGCCCAGCCGGTGTACGCAGGGGGGATGAACCCCCCCGCCATCCCCATGCTGCCCATGCCCAACTCCGCTGGCCCGCCCCCGTCCAACGGCTACAACCGCGACTACGACGTAGCCAGCTCAGGTGGGTCCGCTGGAGGCTTTCCGCTTTCCTGCTTTTTTCCAGGTTGTTGAAATTTAATTAAATTAATTTTGTTGTGTTGAAGTTGAAGTGTTCTCCATTCCCAGATTATTCTGCTATGTTTCTGTTCTGTTCCGTTACGTTGTAGTGAAAGAGTTGATCTACTGTTGGCCCTAAATAGGCTGATAAATCAAGATGGAAACTGGGCCGTTGATATCTTGCCATATGCGCCTCACAGGAATGTCTCTCTCTCTCTCTCTCTCTCCCTCCTCTCGCTGTCTTGCTCCCCTCCCCTCCCCTCCCCTCCCCTCCCCTCCCCTCCCCTCCCCTCCCCTTCCCCTCCCTTCCCTTCCCCTAGTTGGTCAGGGTTCGCAGGTTCCCTTGCTGCAGGAAAGCGGCGGAAATCCAAGTGAGTCACTTGCTTTTCCTCTTGTGGTTGTGAACTGCGCCTCTTCTCTCACACAGAACATTAGCCTTCTGCTGTTTGATGTTAAACTTCTGTTTTCTTTTCTTTTGTTTTCGTCTGCATTTAGCAGACACTTATCCAGAGAGACTTACACAGCATTTACACCGCATCCATTTATACAGCTGTATATATACTGAAACAGTGCAGGCTAAGTACCTTGCTCAAGGGTACAACGGCAGTGTCCTCCCCGGGAATCGAACTTGTGACCTTTAGGTTGCAAGACCAGTTCCTTACCCATTACGCTACTTTGCTGCCCAAGCCTCCGAGCATCAGGAGAGGGAAAATGAATTTGTCTCAGAGAGTCGTTAAAACACTGCGCATCCTTAGCGCCGGCTGCGCATCCTGAGCGCCCGCCTGCGCATCCTGAGCGCCCGCGCGCGTCCTGAGCGCCCGCTGCGCGTCCTGAGCGCCCGCCGCGCGTCCTTAGCGTCCGCCGCGCATCCTGAGCGCCCGCCGCGCATCCTTAGCGTCCGCTGCGCATCCTGAGCGCCCGCTGCGCATCCTTAGCGCCCGCTGCGCATCCTGAGCGCCCGCTGCGCGTCCTGAGCGCCCGCTGCGCATCCTTAGCGTCCGCTGCGCATCCTGAGCGCCCGCCGCGCATCCTTGGCGTCCGCTGCGCATCCTGGAGCGCCCGCTGCGCGTCCTGAGCGCCCGCCGCGCGTCCTGAGCGCCCGCTGCGCATCCTGAGCGCCCGCTGCGCATCCTGAGCGCCCGCTGCGCGTCCTGAGCGCCCGCCGCGCATCCTTAGCGCCCGCTGCGCATCCTGAGCGCCCGCCGCGCATCCTGAGCGTCCGCTGCGCGTCCTGGCGCCCGCGCCGCGCGTCCTGAGCGCCCGCCGCGCATCCTGAGCGCCCGCTGCGCATCCTGAGCGCCCGCCGCGCGTCCTGAGCGCCCGCCGCGCATCCTGAGCGCCCGCCGCGCATCCTGAGCGCCCGCCGCGCATCCTTAGCGCCCGCCGCGCGTCCTGAGCGCCCGCCGCGCGTCCTGAGCGCCCGCCGCGCGTCCTGAGGCCCGCGTTGCTCAGGAGGCCCGGCTGGTTGGGAACGGAGTGTTTCTCAAAGGGGGGGGGGGGGGGGGGGTTTGGAAGACACTGTGAAACACTGTGTAGCACAGTGGGTAAGGAACTGGGATTGTAACCGAAAGGTCGCAGGTTCGATTCCCGGGTAAGGACACTGCCATGGTACCCTTGAGCAAGGTACTTAGCCTGCACTGTTTCAGTATATATATCCAGCTGTATAAATGGATACAATGTAAAATGCTATGTAAAAGTTGTGTAAGTCGCTCTGGATAAGAGCGTCTGCTAAATGCCTGTAATGTAATGTAATGTCTCTGCTCCCACCCCCCCGCACAGCTCGCAGTGGCTACCGCATCCAGGCCACCCCGGAGGGCAACCCCACCCGAGTGCTGTACTACATGGAGCAGGAGCTGGCCAACCTGGATCCCTCACGGCCTGGGGGGAACCACAACCGCAGTGAGTCTCCTGGGCTGAGGGCCCCTACAGGCTGCCCCCTGCTGGTCAACCTGCCTTACAGCAGTGCATAGTGTGTTTCTTCTTTTTCCTTTATTTCATGGCAAACTTTTAAGATTACATTTTTTTTTTTTGTCAACTCAATCGTTCAGTAGAATATAAACCGAGACTCAATGGGGAAAAAAAAAAAAAAATGTCATGTACATTTCAGTTTTTTTTTTTCATATTTCCTGCGTGACTTGCTTGTTTCTCTTCTCTCTCCTCCTCTCTGTCCCTCTCTCTCACTCTATTCTCACATCCTCTCTGTCTCTTTCCTCTCTCTGTCCCTCCCCCCTACCCCCCTCTCCCCACCCCTCTCTCTCCTGCTCTGTCCCCCCTCTCTCTCTCCCCCTTTTCTCTCCCCTCCCCTCTCTGTCTCTCCCCCCCTCCTCTCCCCTCTCTCTCTCTCTCTCTCTGTTCCCCCTCTCTCTCTGCCTGTCCCCCCTCTCTCTCTCTCTCCCCCCTCTCCCCTCTCCCCCCCCCCCCCCCCCCCCCCCTCAGTGGATGTAATGAGTGAGGTGAGCTCTCTCCACGATGGTCTGGACCCCAGGAGCAGGGGCCGCGCCCAGCCCCCCGCTCTGCCCACCCTCTACGACCACGACGACAACATGAGCACCATCAGCAGCGTGTCCCAGCAGGGTCGCCGCGACAACTACGACAGGCGGGGCGGGGCCGCCGGGTACGGGCCCGCCCGCGGCCGCGCCCGCTCCATGGACAACCTCGACGACATCGGCCGCGGTTACCGCGACCGTGACGACTACCCTCCGCAGCGGCGGGAGGGCGGGGCCAGAGGCGGCCGCAGAGGGTGCGTGCTTCTTCCGCCCCCGTGTGTGTGTGTGTGTGTGTGTGTGTGTGTGTGCGCGTGTGGTGTGTGTGTGTCGTGTGCTCCCTCTCTCACTGCGCCCGTGGGTTTTGGGCGGACATTTTGGGCCAGTTAACGCGCCTCTGTCGCGGGGGCTCTCAGTGGCAGCTCCAGCGTTCCTCTCTAAATATCCTATCAAAAATGTTTGCCGCCGTTTTTCAGAATGACCCCTGACCCCAGGAAATTGGCGGCACACAGTAATGCAGTGACTCACACACAGAGTGAGGACCCGTGCGCTTATCTGGGCTGGGGAATTACGCAGAATGACTTCTGCGTGCAGCGCGGGCTGGTTTCTACGGTAACGCGGCTGAGTGGCAGGTTGCCTAGGGCGACCTGTGTGACTCTGCACTGCCCCCCAGTGGTGGTCGGGGCAGGACGGGGCGACGTTTCCGCCAGCGCTCGGTAATGTTTTCCCTTTCGCGGCCCTCTTGCAGATCGGACGACGGGTGGAGCGGCAGCGGCGGCGGGGGACGGGGCGGCCAAGACCGCGACCGGGACGCCCCCAGGAGGCGCGACCACTCCCCCGACGACCGGCGCGGCTACCAGGGCAAGCGCAGCCGTAGCCGCGACGACCTGATGGACCTGGAGCGGGGGCGGGGCGGGCGCGACGCGTACGACGACAGCTTCCTGCGGGAGGCCATGGAGAAGAAGAAGCTGGGCGAGCAGCAGCGGGCCCGGAGCCGAGACCGCCTGGACAGCGACGCTGACCGCCTGGACCGCGGGCGTGGCCCCCGGGGGCCCCCGCCCCTCCCCCAGGCCGCGCCCTCCGCCGTCCCCGACCGCCGCCAGCACGGCGCCGACGGCTTCCCGCCGCCCCCTCCCCCGCCCTACAGCGACGACGAGAGCGTGTCGTCCTCCAAGAAGAGCAACCTGCGCAAGGTGAGGAGCTGTGTGTGCGCGCGCGTGTGTGTGTGTGTGTGTGTGTGTGTGTGTGTGTGTGTGCGCACGTGTGTGTGTGTGTGTATGCATGCATGTGTCTGCATGCATGTGTGTGTGTGTGTGTGTGTGTGCACGTGTGTGTGAGAGCACGTGTGCGCGCGCCTGTATCTGCGTGTGTATGCACGCACCTCTGTGTGTGTGTGTGTGTGTGTGTGTGTGTGTGTGTGCACGTGTGTGTGCACGTGTGTGTGCGCGCGCGCCTCTGTGTGTGTTTGCATAATATGACCGTGACTATGCATGTATTTTGTGTTGATGCGGGTAAAAGTGCATGTGTGACATGCCTGCACTTTAGTGTCAGTTCGGGCCTAAATGTGTGCCTCTCGTCATTTGGTGAAGCTTAAAGTTAGCAGGCGTTCATTTGGGAGCGTGTCATTGGAAATAACCTTCTGTAGAGACCCCAGCTGCTTTGGCTCTGCTGCTTGGCATGAATGTACGCTTTCATGGATGGGTTTTTAAAAAGCTGAGCCATCGGTCCCGCTGTCTTTCAGAACGGGGCGGTGAGCCGGGAGAGTTTGGTCGTGTGAGGTCCGCACTGGAGGAATGATCCCACCCACGCGTCTGCCAAAATCTGTGACGCGCGTCTGCGAAAATCTGAGGTGCGTCTGCAAAAATCTATGAGGTACATCTGCAGATCTTTTCTGACACAAACTCTTGGATGCTAACGTCTGTGTCATGGGGCCTACTTCAAGCCTGTGTAAATAGCCATTTGCGATTTTTTTTGATTTCAAGAGAATTTTCTACGTCCATCCCAATTTAATGTGCTTAAGCTCAGCCTATTTCAATTTTAGCGTTGGATCTGTGTACATAAGAGTTTTTGTTACGGAACGGGGGAAATTAGGTTTTAAACTGAAATTAATTTTATTGTATTTCTAAAATTATTTCTTTTAAAACATTTTTATGTAGTACTTGTTTTTAGAGTTTTTTTTTTTTTAAAGTGATTGATATTTTGTATTATTTGGACTATGAGCATGTGAACTTTATCTCCTGAAATGAAATACAGTTCACTTTTAAATAAAATGGATTGTATTCTTATTTCAGTCCTGAAATAGCCTAATCATTCTGACTTTCTGGCTTCATCAGTGACTCTAGCTTTGGTCAATTTTAAAGGCTGGTTCATAAGAATTCTAGAGAATAGAAATCACTATATAATACCATTCCACTAATAAAAGCAGTTTACTGAAATATTTTAATCTTGAAGCCTCATTTTAAATGAAAATATTAAGTATGGATCAAACTTTTGTCAAACTACTGATGCAATATATTTTTAAACCTTTCTGAAACACATGCACATTAAAGATAAATTCTTGCAGTGTCATTTTAAACTAGTTTTATTCCATGTGTACTAATAGGTGCTGTTCTTTTATAATCATATGCCTTATCATTACTAACAAACTTCAGTAATAATAAAAACATGCTTATTTTTCAGTCAGAAGGGAAAGTGCATATTTTTTCATTCGTTTGAGTGTTAATGTGTATTTGTACAGTTTTATAATTGAACAAACATACAATAAATAAAGTGTCCACTACTGTACATCAAAATGTCACTTTTCAATAAAGCATTTTGTTATAAGGCCTACTTCATTTCCCACCCTCTATTAATAGCGCTTCATGTAGAGTAACGTGTTTGGCAGACAACTCTGCCTTTGTGGTTATGTACTGAGCATGCTATGTCATTTCCTGCCCCGGGCGGGGGAGGGCTTGTTTGTTCAGGGCACGGTGCTTTCTCAATAGCCCTGATTTGAGGGTTGCAGAAACAAAAACGACAAAACATTGTGTCGCTGTCCGAATACAAACCGCACTCTATATTATTTTCCAAGTTTTTTTTCCGAGTTGCAGCACAACTATGTTTTTTTTTTTTCTAAATTATGGCACCGAAGTGGCCGCGTAGAAGCAGAAGGAAGCCCGAAAGAGCAGGGCACTCTCTCTTTAGCTCAAAGTGTAATAAAAGTATTTCCCTGTAATGCCTCCCCTCTACTCTCAAAGGATAACAATAACCATGGAACACAACTTTTAATTACTGGTAAGTGGTAGCACAATTCAGTATTTCCCAGTATTTATCAATATGTTCAAAGACTCTTAAGCTTGGCTGAGGGCATGCAAGATGGTGGCACAGTGGAATGGCTATCCATAAAAGGAACTGGATGTGCATCACTGTCAATTAGTGAAAGCTATCCTGAACCTCATTTATTTATTTCAGCATGTATTTTTTAAATGTTAACATGAAAAAAGTGTAGGATTTTATTTATTTTTCAGTTTTCACTGGGTGGATAAAAATAATTGATTATAATAATTGAGGCCCCAGGTGATTTTGCTGTTGATTCCTCAGTTTATTTTATATATATACTTATACATATTTTTTTTTTGTTTTACAGTTTTACAGATTAAACAGGTTTATTGAATAGATAACCTCATGCAACCCCTAATTTTCTTCACAAGTCTTGTCCTTATCAGGATAGGTCAGAACTAGACCTAGATATGACAGTTTAGTTGGTAGGCCCCATTATATGAGAAGAAAACTCACTTTTGCTTACATTAATATCTTGAGTATGAATTAAAGGAAGTGCTTTTTGACACGAATGGTGAAGAGTTTAACCACTTAGATATGCCAGAAAAATGACGGACTGCTTTAATGAATTTAAAATAACTCACTTACCCTTTAAAAAAAATAAAAATAAAAACAAGGTCCATAAAGAGGGCTTTTGATTTTGTACATTTAACCGCTCCAGTGTCACACATGAAAACATTTGCATTCAGGCCTTCCATTTTGTGGCTCTCCGGCCTCAATTTCTTTCGGGGAGAGCGCTCGGCTTGAAATTAGCAGTTGCCACCGGGGGGCGCTGCCTCCTCGCTCTGAAGGCGGCATGTGGAATGTGCAGAATTCCTCCACTGGAACGCTCGGCATGCCCACACACAAAGGGAGCACTCGGGCCGCCTGGGCCACTCGCAGCCTCTGGCCCATCTGTCCTCCGGGCGCTGCTCTGCGTCCGCCCCAGAGTAGCGCTGTACGCCGCTTACAAAACCCTGGCTTGGTAAATGGACTGCATTTATATAGCGCTTTTATCCAAAGCGCTTTACAATTGATGCCTCTCATTCGCCAGAGCAGTTAGGGGTTAGGGGTTAGGTGTCTTGCTCAAGGACACTTCGACACGCCCAGGGTGGGGTTTGAACCGGCAACCCTCCGACTGCCAGACAATCGGTCTTACCTCCTGAGCTATGTCGCCCCTTATCGTTCTCAAGGTTGTGGGGTTCAGGTTCCTAATGTTACCCCTTAGCGAGGTACTTAATTTGTTTACCTCAGTCAAATATGTCCAGTTCTACAGAAGGTTAATACATTTACAAAAGGGTTGTAAATGGTGTATATCGCAGCGGAGTCGGGAATCTTAGCAATAGTGACAAATCCATCCCATAATAATTGCCTTTGCAAGTTTGCAAGCTGGTAAAAAAATGTCCTCACGTGTCCCAAAATGCTGCTCCTCCCCAGTATTTGCTGACCTTATCAGCTAAGGATCCTGTCGAAAGGTCACTGTGCCTACTTTCTGTATGACTCAGGTCTCCGATTCAGTTCAGAGGTGGTAACCACCAACACATTCATCATTCCCTGCATGTAATATTAAATCTTTGATGAGCTCATTAGGAAACTGAACGCCAGGGTGATGTATGGTAATTTCCTTTCAAGCCGTCTAGCAGTGATTTCCCTGCCCTGACCGTCACGCAAGGGTTAACAAGGGTGTTTTTCAGAAACTGACGCGCGCGCAGGCCACAAGCCCGCAGTTGTTACTCTAGGTACTTACCGGCCAGGAAACCTTGCTGCCCCTAAAAATACGACGACCCACAACTCTTCCTGAACCAGAATCTACACGACGGCCTGTTTCCTCGTTCTCTCAAAAAATGCAACCCTTGCATTTTTAATTAAACTCTAAATGTAACTTTAATTAAAGTATTAAAGTATGAAAGAATAAACATTTATGAACATTTATAGCTTACAATGTAAAAAAAAAAAAAAAAAAACCCAAAAAACAAAGAGCCATTCAGCCTGAGGTTCAGTAGCATTGAGGAAACAGGGACGGAGTGTCTTTACAGGGTAATATTTATGAATTTTCAGTAGTGATTTCTGAGTGGAAGACACAGGATGAGGACGGCTTGCAAACCCCCCCCAACCCCCCCGGTCTCCCCCCCCTCCGCCCCCCCCCCCCCCACCCCTCAGAGTTTTCTGTTTTATGCCAGGGAAATGAAACGAATCCCCGCATTGAAAACTTTCAACCTTAATTAGGTCCCTGCAGTCCCTCTCTCATGCCTGTTGACCTGAGCCATAAAAAAATGCTCTAAACATAATATAATGACCTCGTAACATGCAATTGTATTCTGTGGGGGGTGGGGCATGGGGGGGGGGGGGTGGGGGGGGGGGTCAGACAACATCTTGGTTTAAAAATGAAGAAGCATTAAGTGGCTTTGTGTGCGTGTCTCCCCCCCCTCTCTCCCTCTATCTCCCCTCTATCTCTCTCTCTGTCTCTCTCCCTCTCTCTCTCTCTCTCTCTGTTTCTCTCCCTCCCTCTCTTTCTTTATCTCTCTCTCTCTCTCCCCCTCTCTCTCTCTCTCTCTCTCTCCCTCTCTCCTCTCCCTCTCTCTCTCTCTCTCCCTGGCTTTGTGAGATTGATTGACGGAGAGAGAAGCAGGAGTAATGAGCGAGGGGATGGGCAGAGAGGGAGGGAGGGAGGGAGGGAGGGAGGGAGGGAGGGAGCGAGGGATGGGCGGAGAGGGAGGGAGGAAGGGAGGGAGAGAGAGAGAAGGCAGATGCCAGCGGAGAGAGGGAGACAGACTGAATTTTCTGTCCGGTGGGCATAACGGCTCCATCGCCCCTTCAGCTCGGACGCGTGGACAAGGTAAGAGCTTTCCCCCGCGCGCGTCTGCACTTTCCACCGGGCCCGAGCGAAACAGAGGGCCGCTCACAATTACTCACCTCATCCAGGGTCGTTCGTGTTCTCTCTCTCGATTTCCGGTCGCTGCCGTGTGTAAAAGTACGCTGGTTTTGCACATTTTGTCACCCTTTCGTTAGCCTGTCGCGCCGTTCTGGTTTCTAGCGATCTAGCTTTACGTCAGCAGTGATTTGTGCTGTCTAAAAAGTAACGTCGCCGCTTCAAATCGATATCTTTGCGATGTTTTTTTTTACGACCGACAGGTTTGATCAATGATGTCCTGTGTACACCTGTGCCGTTGAGATAGTTTGCGTTGTCAGCGCAAAAGTGACCGCACTTCACGTCATGTCTAATTTTTTTGTCCTAAAAAAATTTAAAAAAAAAAACCCCGGGCTGCCATTTCCATTTGGTCAACCTCAAACCACAGTTTAACCACACAGAGTGAGGTATCCTCTTCCCTCTGACATAGCGGAACATGAGGTGGAAGTGGGGCGGTCAGCAGGGAAGGGCTTGGTGCTGGGCTGGAATGGGACCCTGTTCATCACAGAAGGAGCTCTGCATGGCAGGAGAAATCTGTGCTGTTCGGTCCAGTACTTCCCTCAGTCTGTTGCTTTCATGTCTGATATTGCGAACTAAGTCTTGTGACGGTGCTGGAATCATGCAGAATTATTATTATTATTATTATTTGGTTTTACAGAACAAATAATATTTTCTGAATCACACCCTTGGTTCTCACTTTTTTTCTCTCTCACTCTCTTTATCTTTCTCTCTCTCTCTCTTTTTCTCATTCACTCACCCCATTCCACCCATAGTCACCCTTTCCATTGAATGAAATGCAACAATTTTACAATTCGGATGGGTGGTGTTTTTATCGATAAAGATCAAATCTCTCATGTTGGCTTTTGTTTGGTAGGAATTGGCCATATGGTACGTATGTCTGATGTGTTCATACGTCAGTTTGTATAATCTGGTTTGTGTCTGTGAGCGCCATGTTGATGTTTTCCAATTTATTAAATGAACGTGAGCCAAAGGAAAAAAGGCAACAGAACCCATTGGGTGCAAAACCAGGGCTTAGTGTGTCTTCGACTGTCCAATAAGTGATGACTAACGTGTATAATCCATGGTCTTATTTTAATCAATATATATGAATGTTATAAATTGCTTTTTTTTTGCAGATGCGATTTTTAGTACTGGGTACAATTATGGCCACTGCACTAGAAGATATAATATAAGCTTTGAAAGCTTTGAAAAGATCTTTTCAGACTCAGCAAAAAGAAAGTAGGACGGGATGTGATTAATAAATATTTTTTTGGGATGTTTTTTCAAAATTCTAAGTCAGTGTTCTAGAACTCAGTCAATGCTTTCAGTCACTGGTAGTGATTGTTACTTCAGCATTAGAATGTTCAATTCAGAACATACTAATCACATATTTGTAATGTTACACTGAAGTGATGAAGAGGATTACTACAGTGGATAACAGAAGTTTGTCTGTCTCCGGAAAAAAAGATGGAATGCGTGGCTGTTTAAGAAGATCACCCTGATACCAGGAAATATTATTATCCTTATAATTTTATTTATACAGCACTTTTTTCAGAGCCCTGTATTACAGTGGGAATACAAAAGAAAATTAGGCAAAAAAAAATCTTGCAAATGGTGGCGAGAAAAAAACTCCCCAATGGGGAGAAATCTTGGGAGGAGCCCGACTGTAGAGGCCATCCTCCACTGGCTGGCCTGGTGTAATAGCCAAACTAGAATGAGTGGAAACACTAACGTAACGAGGGATCTAGCTGAGCAAATGATGCGATGGGTTGGGCAAGCTTCAGAGATTGGTAGAGATTGGTAGAGCAGGTGGTAAAAATAGGCAGTGCGATCAGAGACAGTAATGTGTGATTTTGGGGGGCGGGGCGGGGCATCTTGTCCTCCAGGTTGCATCATGGAATGGGCTAGAAACAGGAGAGGGAGGAGCGGTCTGCAGACTCAGGGTAGGGGGGAGGGGCAGAAGCCCCAGGGTACAAAATTAGGAAGAGAATTAGGATTTGGCACTATATAATTAAGAGATTTACTGAGGCCTGAGCGTAATAGGGAAACGTGTGCTAAGCTACAGCAGCATATCTAAAATATGCGAAAAAAGTGGTTGTGCACAACCATTAGAATCCTGAACAGATGCTACCCCAAGAAGGCACAGGACCGCAAACCTGAGCATTCACATGCAGTGACCGGGAGACGGAGCAGTCAGCTCAGCTCAAATGACAGCTCTGGGGTCCCGATTTACCCTTTTGTGGTCCTGATTTAATCCTTTAACACAAGGATTGACTAAAGAGACTACAGTTTTGAGCCTACTCCTAAAAATCGAGAGTTTGTCAGGCGGCTGAGATCGTGCAAGGGGAGATCAATCCACAACGACAGGAGCTCTGGAAGAGAAGGCTCTCCCATTGTAATTTTAGACACCTTTGGAATTCTCAAATAGCCCGCACCTTTTGAACGAAGCTTCAGAGAGAAGACATCCTGGGAGCACTAGAGGGCAAGGTTAAACCAGTCCACATTTCACATCGGTTAAAGCCTTTTGAGGACTTTGAGGGTGAAAACATCCCTACGTGATCAAGCCAGTAGGAAACAGTGATGCTTCAACTTGTCAGTTTTTGTACCATACCAGTGTGGGCCTCCAAGGCTAATCCAAGGTCTGGGGTTTTTTTTTTTTTTTTAATGTTCTGGTAATGCTTGCTCCGTATTTACACCGCTTAACGTGTTTGTGCTACAGTCGACTCAAACGTAATAAAACAACCGGTCACATTTTCCAACAGCACAGTGGTTCTAATTTTAAAGCTTTGAAGAGCAGTTTTTTTTTGGAATGTTTTTTTTTTTTTCAAAAAATCAAAAAAAAACAATGACCTTCTAATGATTTGTGATCTTACTCCTTTAACGGTTAAAGGCCTGTGTATTGGGGAGCAGGCTTGAGTAGGGCCTAGGAGGGTGGTGATGTTTATTGGGGAGCAGGTTTGGAGTAGGGCCTAGGAGGGTGGTGATGTGTATTGGGGAGCAGGCTTGAGTAGGGCCTTGGAGGGTGGTGATGTGTATTGGGGAGCAGGTTTGGAGTAGGGCCTAGGAGGGTGGTGATGTGTATTGGGGAGCAGGCTTGAGTAGGGCCTTGGAGGGTGGTGATGTGTATTGGGGAGCAGGATTGGAGTAGGGCCTTGGAGGGTGGTGATGTTTATTTGGGAGCAGGTTTGGAGTAGGGCCTAGGTGGGTGGTGATGTGTATTGGGGAGCAGACTCGAGTAGGGCCTTGGAGGGTGGTGATGTTTATTGGGGAGCAGGGTTGAGTAGGGCCTTGGAGGGTGGTGATGTGTATTGGGGAGCAGGTTTTGAGTAGGGCCTTGGAGGGTGGTGATGTTTATTGGGGAGCAGGTTTTGAGTAGGGCCTAGGAGGGTGGTGATGTGTATTGGGGAGCAGGTTTTGAGTAGGGCCTTGGAGGGTGGTGATGTGTATCGGGGAGCAGGGTCGAGTAGGGCCCTGGAGGGTGGTGATGTTTATTGGGGAGCAGGGTTGAGTAGGGCCTAGGAGGGTGGTGATGCGTATCGGGGAGCAGGGTCGAGTAGGGCCCTGGAGGGTGGTGATGTTTATTGGGGAGCAGGTTTGGAGTAGGGCCTAGGAGGGCGGTGATGTGTATTGGGGAGCAGGGTCGAGTAGGGCCTAGGAGGGTGGTGATGTGTATTGGGGAGCAGGTTTGGAGTAGGGCCTAGGAGGGTGGTGATGTGTATTGGGGAGCAGGTTTGGAGTAGGGCCTAGGAGGGTGGTGATGTGTATTGGGGAGCAGGCTTGAGTAGGGCCTAGGAGGGTGGTGATGTGTATTGGGGAGCAGGTTTGGAGTAGGGCCTAGGTGAGTGGTGATGTGTATTGGGGAGCAGGGTCGAGTAGGGCCTAGGTGGGTGGTGATGTGTATTGGGGAGCAGGTTTGGAGTAGGGCCTAGGAGGGTGGTGATGTGTATTGGGGAGCAGGGTCGAGTAGGGCCTCGGAGGGTGGTGATGTGTATCGGGGAGCAGGTTTGGAGTAGGGCCTCGGAGGGACACACACACTTGCGGTGGTGATGTGCAGAAGTCAAGCTTTCGGGGGTCCTGTCCGTCGCCTTTCCCTGCCCGTTCCAGAGCAGCGCAGTCGCCCAGTCGACCAATGGGGCCTCAGAATCTCCGTCCAACAGGTGCCTTCAAAACGTTCCGCACCAACGAAACAAAATAATGCTCTCTCTCTCTCCCTCCCTCCCTTCCTCCCTCCAGCTTTAAAACATTTGGCTGTGAGGTTACGGTGCATACCTATCCATCGCTTTGTGAATCGTCTCTGTTGATTGTGTCTTAGGGCCTATTGGCGTTCGCCCTGACCCAGCAACCAACATCGCAACAATGGGGCCACTCTTCTTCTTCTTCTTGTTCTTCTTCTTGTTATTCTTTTCTCTCTTTGTCCTGCTCTCTGAAACACACACACACATACGCACGTTTCTGCCAGAGACACACTTACATCATACACTGTACAGAGACCACTACTCTCTCATGAATTAGAGGACAATTGTGAGGGGGGGGGGGGGGGGGGGGGGGGGGGGGCGGGGGGGGGGGGGTCAGAGAACCAAAAACCGAGATTCATTGGAACGCCTGTGACCACACAATGACAGGGAAGGGAAGCAGGGCTGAAGTTGGGGCGAAGGGTGTGGTGGGGGGGGGGGGGTGGTTGGGTTAGGGGCACCCCCAAGATTAGCTAATTCTCCTGGACTGGGGGGCCTGGGGGGGGGGTGCTGACGAAGAGAGGAAAAAGAAAAGAGAAAAGAAAGGGAGGAAAGAGAAAACACAGGCAAAGAGAGAGAGAGAGAGTGAGAGGGAGAGGGAGAGAAAAGGGGATTGTTGCGATTAAAAGACAATTATCTGTGCAGCATCAACTCCGCAGTATCGGGCCGTGTCAGGCTCGCACTGCCCTGCTCCTCTCCCCGTCCAGAACCCCGGGACAATGGAGCCGCTGTGCGGAGGACAAGTCCGGGGGGGGGGGGGGGGGGGGGGGGTTAGGGTGTGGGGGTGGGTCCCATGGTATACTGCGGGGGGAAGGGAGGGGAGGGGAGGGGAGGGGGAGGGGGGGGGGAGTCAGACCCATTGTTTCTAGCTGTAAGGTTTAGCTTGCAGTCCAAGATAGGGTTCTTTCAAGTCAGAGGAAGAGTGAGAAGGAAACAACCCACCCCCAGCCCCCACACCCCCCACCCCCCTGCCCCCCCCAGGTTGGTGGGAAGTTCGTGCGTGTTGGTGGGGGTTGCTGGCAGGCTGAAGTGTGCGGTAAACCCGCGATACTCGGGGGGGGGGGGGGGGGGGGGGGGGGGGTTGGTTTCACTTGTGGTCTTATGGAAACATTAGCTCATTGTGGTATTCTGACTGTGCAATCTAATATTTCATATGAAATCTTCTCAGGTCTTGGGTTACTTCATGCAGCAAGAAATTCTGTAAAGGCTTTAATGAGACGCCGAGGCCATCTGGCTTTCTGCCTGCGCAAACGTCATTGTTCGAAGGAAGTAGTATTCTGAATACTCGAATGCAAATCGATGGCGTTTTTACGTTTGTCATACGCGAGCTGGCTTAGTCACAAACTCTGTCTAGTTATATTTTTTTGGAATAAATAAATATAATGATAAACATCATCAAGAAAATATTCTGATGAAAACGCAAGTATGATAAGTATTTTGTTAAAAACGATAACCCATGTTTATGGCTTTCTTTTCCATATTAACTTGCTGCTCACAAAAGTTTGGTAAGCGATGCAGACTTGATGATGGTTTCACTTGAAAGTTTTCACTTAAAAGTTTCACTTGAAAGTTTCAGCATCACTACTGCCATCATGTGAGGGTGTTTTTCCACTGTGAGATATAGACTGGTTTAGCCTTGACTGGCCCTCTTGGAGCGTTCACACTCCCTGTCCGCAACCAGAGCTGCCATGTTTCTGGGTCGTGCCATCGGCTCCAGCTACCTGTGTCATTATGCTAGTGCAGTGGCCTCCAACCCTGGTCCTGGAGAGCTACAGGGTCTGCTGGTTTTTGTTTTCACCTTAAAATCAGCACCCGGTTGAGACCCAAGACACCAGTTGAGTTGAGTTAACTGTGCAGTCAACTGCTCTACTTGATTCATGAAGTGCAGAGTCACCATGAAAACCAGCAGACCCTGTAGCTCTCCAGGACCAGGGTTGGAGACCCTGTGCTAGTGATTAGGCTAAGGCATTATGGGTAGCTGGCGAGGGAGTCTACCCTGGTTCTGGCCCAAAATCAGCCCTGCCGGAATCTGGCAGATCCGGCCCGGAACAAACCCAAAAAAATTCAACTGGCCCACCGGCACACCCCACATTTATTCTACGGTCCTCACCCCATCTCTCATTCCCCTCTGTCCTGTCCCCGGCCCTGCCCATACCAGAGGAAATCCAAAAAAAAAACAAAAAAAACAAAACAAAAAGGAAGGCGCACACTCAATCAAATAAAAATAAAGGAAGGCGCTGGTTTCTGTCCGGTAAAATAAATGAATATCTTTCTCTGGGACGACGAGGCCCCCGGGAGCCCGGAGCCTCAGGGTCGTGGCCGTTGGGTGAGAGGAACAGAGACGCTCTTTGTGGAGCTGACAGTGTGCGGTGAGGATTTATGAATGGCAGGGTCTGGAGTCAGAACAATGCTGGTATACTGAGGGGCTGATTTCCATATGGGGGTGTACGGGGTGGGTGGGTGGGTGGGGGGGGGGGGTAATGGGGGCATGGTACCGAAGCAAACGAGAGGAGCCGCATCATCTCAGAACCTCTGCACAGATGTGATGTGTGTGTGTGTGTGTATGTGTGCGTATACGTGCGCGGTGCATGTGTGCGTGTGTGCATGCTGGGAAGGGTGCTGCAGTGTCTGGAGGAGTGAGGCCTGTGTTCTTATGCTTTTTGGTGAGTCACAGCTACATCTAGATTTTTAAAAAAGCGCTCTTGTATTACTCTTGTATTAATTATTTATTGCGTTTTGGCTTCATTGAAAATTGTGCTGGTGGTTGGGTTTGAGTTGTATAATGGCAATAGGTGTGTAGTCTCTTATTTATTTATTATATATATTTTTTAATGTTTTAATTTTGATAATACTGACAATGACGAATTTGCAGTGTGAGCTAAAAACTTTGAGAGGATTGTTTGAGAGGATTGGCTGCGTTTGTAGATACTTTTTAAGCACTTCTGCAGCCGTATAATTTCCAGCTTGTGCTCAATTATATTGCACAACTATTAAGATTTTAATACCGCACTGCAGTCGGACGCTAGTCTGAACCTCCGGTAACTGCGATGGCAGACCTCCACATCTCCCTGACATATATAGTTGTTTTTTCAAGTGGAGGTTGAGATGTGCTCAAATATTTTGTGTGGTTGATATTCAGGAATGGAGATTTCCGCGTGCTGCTAAATCAGGAGGGATATTAAGTGAAAAGCTGAGGTATTTCAGTCCTCCAGGGTTTAAAGACAAAGTTTATGCTCATACGTAACTGGATTGTGTCAGTTCTGATAAATTTTCAAAGCTAGTTGAAATTCGATAAGCCGCAATCCAAGGAACCCCCTCATTGGATTTACCCAAATTTACTACCCACACACAACCAAAGATTCTGGGGCCATATGCAAAGCACAGTCCCATTTCAGTGTTAAATCTACAATTCTAACAGAGTTTATGAGTCCAACGGACCACATTGGCTCTCTTACAGTTAAAAGTACTCTATCCCAGTCAAATTTTTAATTTTACAGACCTTTTTGAAGTCTATCTGCTACTGAGGAACGCACTGATTCAAAATCCTAACTGGTAAAACTTTCATTCTTCCAGGTTAATATGAAATTAATTAATTTTAACCTGGAAGAATTCTGTCTGAGAAAAGGTGACAGTTTGCTGGTGGTAGAGTTGTGTAGTGATTAAGGTTATCTGGCTAGTGGTACTTCATTTCATTTATAATATAAATTTGTTGTCTTGTTTAGGCTAACGTTGCACTTACTGATTATTAATGATCGTCTGTGCCTTCTTGGTGATATTGCAGTTTCGTGTTCCTGAGAGTCAAACTTCTGTTCTCCGCTTCTGTGTCCGTTCAGAGATTGCACTGCAGCGCATACAGTAAATTAGACTCAGAGTTGTGCTCAAAAGACCGTGCGTGGCAAAGTCTTTTGGCTCTTTCTGTCGCCCGTGCTCCACGGGCAGGTGTTGGAGCCGGCGGTGTTACCGGTGGCGATGCAGGAAGACAAGCTGCTGAGAAACTGGCTGGGGGGGGGCGGGCAGGGGCGGGGCGGGTAGGTGGGTGGGTGGGTTGGCTGGCATTGGGAAGAAGTCAAAGCAGGCAGGGATACAGTAGGGGACCTCAATGTGCATCCATGCGTTAACTACTGGACAGATTTATCCCCCTTACCCATGCAGGGATGCCTAGCTTCTGTTGCCGTCAGGTAATCTTTGGATAGCTTGTGCACAGGAAGTAGGCTACGTTCCGGCTACATCTCCAAGGGGGGAACAATGTTATGACTACATCTCCCATGATGCTATTTTCTGGTAATTTTTCCACAATTTTTTGAATTAATGTTTTACTTTAGGTATGTGAGGTGTTAGATATTTTTTTTTAAAGATGAGTGAGAAATATATGATTGAGTGAGAAAAATGTAGATTAGAAATGGAAAAATAATTACTTTTAGATTTAGTATAACAAGTTTGCAAAAAAAAAAAAAATTCTGTGAAGTTTTCGTGAACTATTCATTTTCATGAATTTCTGATTTATGAGACAGAAAACCACAAATTCTTTGTTCATTTTTTTTCACTCGGTATTACCAACAACGAAACGTCTGCCTACGCATCACTGCTACTGTAGATTGCACGTGTGCAGGCGTGTTTGCCTATACGCGTGAGGGTACTGTAGTGTGGAATGGATTCCTGTGCCTGTGTGCGTGTGATTGGATCTGGGAGTATGAGCATGCTGAAGTGTGTAATGGATTCCTATGCTTGTGATTGGGTCCCATACATGATTGGGTTAGTGAATGTGAGCGTACTATAGTGTGGAATGGATTGTTTTGCCTGTGTGCGTGTGATTGGGTGTGTGAGTGTGAGCGTACTGTAGTGTGGAATGGAGTCCTATGCCTGTGTGCGTGTGATTG
>CM045883.1:86395590-86515590 GCA_025169545.1 Anguilla japonica | reverse complement strand
ATCCTCTTCCTCGTGCCCTGCGTATCAGTGTGACGCTGGTTCTCTGGGGAAGTTAAGACCACAAAAAAGGGTGTTTAATCACAGATCGGGGGGGGGGGGGGGGGGGGGGGGGTGGGTGGGGTGGGGGGGGTGGGCATGCCCCTCCAACCCCCCCCCCCCTTAATCTACACTGAAGCCAGATCCCCAGGGCTAATGTTCCTGCGACGCTAACTCTGACCTGCTGTGTGAGGGGAACGTGTGAATGGCGTGACTCAGCCGCTCCCCGTTTGAGACCCCGCCCGTGTGAATGCAGAGCTCCGATTGGCCTGTTCTTCACCTCACCCACTCTGTGCTGTTGCAGTGCATTCTCAGTGTATTCCCTGCAAATGCAAAGCATAGGACCAGATAGACCAGTGCTGCCCAACTGTGTTCCTGGAGACCTACTGTCCTGAAGGTAGAATCGGGCTGTGTGCCAAATTAGGGTTCGAATGAACGAAAACCTACCGGATGGTAGATTCTCCAGGAACAGGGCTGGGCGACCCTGAGGCAGACGCTAAGGGTTGGCCTGCTAGTGCAAGGCCCTCAAATGCAAATCTGGCCCTCACGTCCAAAATCCACCCCTTGGTTTTCTTTCCTCCGCTCCGGTAGTTAACTTGGACAATGAGTGCTACCGATTGGCCGGGCGGTCTTCACACCTCACCGGCGAACCGCCTGAGGTGGACCAGCCGGGACGGGCCGTCTGAAGGCTAGCGGTTAGCGATGGATCTGCCGCTGGCGACGCTGCCTCCGCAACGCCGACCGCCATAATGCGAACCGCTGGCGGACCGTCGGCGGCCCGCTGCCGCCTGTTCCACGGGTCGCGCCGAGGTGCCGCGGGCTTTGCCGACGCGGGGCGCTACGCGTACCGCTAGCATCGGCCGCGCTCGGGTCGGTTCTGACACGGGCGACGCGTTCCTGGACCCTGTTTTTTTTTTTTGCGCGCCACCTGCGAGATGCGACAGCGGCCGCGTGTTTACGGACCATCTGCCCCCCCCCCCCCCCCCCCCCCCGATAATGTCAGCCGTGGCGGAGCTGCTGGATACGCTCGCGTCGGGCAGCCTGCGTCAGGGGCCGTCATGGAAAAAAAAACATTCTTCCTGATCACGGACCGCTCCGTGTTTTGGCCCGGTTTTCGTTCCCTTCGCTTCTGAGCACATTTGGGACACCCTGCTGCATTAACAAAAAGATCTTTTTTTATAAGGGACCAACTCTTTGTACTTTTTTTTTTAAATAATGGAAACCTTTCAGACTATAATGCACAATAGTGAACTGAACATTATGTGAACGGTGGTCTACCTCTGTATTCCCGTTGCCTTAAGACCCAGGCCTGACGGCGGTTATTAAATCCTCCAGAGGTTTTTTGTTTCTCGGTCCTTCTTTCCGGTCTCCCCCTCTCTTTTGTCCATCCGGTGTGTAGCTCCTCGCCAGTTAATTGTAGATACGGCTATTTAAAAAAAAAAAAAAACAAAAAAAAAAAAACTTAAGTGTTTTTTTTTCCCCACTGTGCACACAGGCCTGGAGAGACCTCTGCAGCCGCTCAGTAGCGCCGAGAGGTCAGAGGTCAGACGCACACCGCTGTCGTACACCGCCTCTCCCGCGGACGTGCTCATAAATGCGGCGCTTGTGCTCTCTGCAGGGGAGGGGTACGAGTGAAAGGACAGGCCAATGGAAAATTCAGGCCGTGCCAAAAGCACCACCGAGATCGCTGGATGGGAATTTGCCACAGCACTGGCTTGCACATCCCTCAGAAGCCCCATGGTCCGGTAGGAAATCTGCACCTGCAGCAGCTTGGTTGCACTCATAGACCGTATAAAAATAGGTTGCAGTCAACGCCCAGGGAGAAAGGAACACAGTCGGCATGGTTACTCCCTTATGACGTCACAAAGGGCCGGCTCTGCTTGATCAGAGCCCGGAGTCGATCTGCACCAGCTGCGCAGGGAGTGCGCCCCCTGGTGCGTGGGCTGCGCAGCTCAGCGAAGCGAGCTCCTGGCCGTAGGACGAGACACCTGCTCGTCCCTGCCCTCCAAATTGGAGGAAGGACGTTCAGCGCGGGCTTGTGAATAGAACTCGCCGTTTCCAAAGGAAAATCTAGCGAATGAAAAGGTTTAAAATATGGAGAAAAAAAGTTGTAAATAAAAAATTAACATTGAATTCCTCAAGAAAAAAAAGAAAACATTTAGGTTGACATGAATAGCTTGTAAATATGTATATTCTGCTTGTATACAATATATCCAGCTATATTTCTGATGCAATGAGAGTTAAATGCCAGGCAAGAAGATGCAACGGCCAGGGAACTGTACCCACAACCTCCTGGATTACAGACCCATCTTCTTAAGGGCCTAGATTTATTTTTACCTTGAAAATGCGGTGAAATAACCATGCTCAGTCATATCAGTGATGCTCTGGCAATCCCTGTCTTTGCGCACATTTGCCTAACCCTGCCTTAACTTCTCCTTCTAAGACATGTTCGGGACGTTTCTGGGGGTGACGTTCTTCTCCGTGCGGTGAAAGGTGGGTGTGGCTTGAGAGCCTGGTGAAGCGAGGTCAGGTTTCGGCAGAGTGTTTGCAGTTGGGTCGCCACGGCGATTGGCGGGTGTGAAGAAAGCACGAGTGCGTTGAAGCAAAACCAAAACCTTGAGTCAGCCTTGCAACTGCTTTTCCCTGGATGCCGACAGCTTCTAAAAAAAAAAATGAAGACGTGAAAAATAAAAACGGTGTAAAAATGGATATAAAATACAAAAAGTGGGGGTGAGTGGGAGGGGTTTGAGGATGGAGGAGGAGAGTTCTTTGATTGTGAACACAGGACCACAGCAAGGTTAAAAACCCTGCGTAGTGTGCCTTTAAACTCTACACCACGCCGCCACCAGTTTAGGACGCATATCCACTCTGTGTCAAGCACAGAACCACAATGTGGATGCACTGCCTCGGCACAGCTGAGCTGGGGAGGTGGGGGTGGGGATGGAGGGGGGGGGGGGGAGAGGTCTGGTGTGGTTTGTTACACAGTGGCTTTGTTGGCACAAGGGACACGTCATGGAGTGTGTGTGGAGCACGTGTGGGCAGGCATGGCATGTGGTGTGTTCGTTTGTACGACTCCAGCCCATGAATGCTGTATTCACTGTCTCTCCCCCCCCCTCCTCCCCCCGCAACCCCCCCCCCCGCCCTTAGCATTTATTTATTTATTTATTTATATATAGGATTCCCTTTAAATCTCCAACTCTCAGCTGTCCTCATCCCCCACCCCCTGCATGTCAACCACAGGTCTTTCTTCTGATGCCTGTTGTGCAAACTGCCACCCAGTGGGATGCATGGGCAGATGACGTCACATGACGGGCCTGCCTTGCTGGCATTGTTAACTCCTTGCTGAGACTCTGACCACCGCCGCCCCCCCCACCAACCTCCCCCCCCCCCCCCCCAACCCCCCCCGCCCTTCGCCTCCTCCTTCCCAAACTATGGGACATTCAGTAATACATGTTTATGGTGACTATGCGTGATGTGTGTGGGAGGGGTTGTTGGGTTCTCATGTAACACTTTTAGCCCTTTCATATTGCGCTTGTATCTTCATCGAGTGCTTTCACGTTGCACTTGATTTGTCATCTTCATGCTGTGGCTCTTTATCATATCTCATGTCCAGCTATTGACTAAGCCAGTGCTTTACTGTGTGAACTAGACTTGATGTTTATGGCTATGGATAACTGATAATTTGAGAATGAGAATTGTGCTTGATCTTACCTGTGTTTCATAGCTCCATAGATGTTTGGTACACACTTACTGTGCATCCCTTTGGATAACAGCATCTGCGAAATAGTATGTAATGCAATGGTTGAAGATCTATCTATCTATCTATCTATCTATCTATCTATCTATCTATCTATCTATCTATCTATCTATCTATCTATCTATCTATCTATCTATCTATCTATCTATCTATCTATCTATCTATCTATCTATCTATCTATCTATCTATCTATCTATCTATCTATCTATCTATCTATCTATCTATCTATCTATCTATCTATCTATCTATCTATCTATCATCTATCTATCTATCTATCTCAGACCGATACTAAGGGTGCTTTTGATAATGAATATGAACGTTGGTGCTTTAGGTTCTAGTGGGTTCCGTTTTAAGCTTCCCGAGCACGTACGAGTGCCAGGCTAAACACAGGCTGTTCCGCGGTCGCTGAGTGCTGTGCGCCGGTGGATGAATCTGCAGTCCCGCTGGAAAGGTGCTCGTGGTGAACTGTGACCTCGTGAAGCGCTGAGGCAACGCTGAGCCAACGTTACCTGTGCACCGTGTGCACTGCGGGGCTCGCGGGCCCGGTCACATACGCGCTGTATGGCCCGACTGCTGCGTGGTTACTAAACGCTGCTGATCACACAGAGAGGAGAGAGAGAGCGAGAGAAGGGAGTGAGGGGGAGAGAGAGAGAAAGAGAGAGAGAGAGAGAGAGAGAGAGAGAGAGAAGGGAGTGAGGGGAAGAGAGAGGGAGAGAGAGAGAGAAGGGAGAGAGAGAGGAGAGAGAGAGAAGGGAGAGAGATGGCGAGAGAGAGGGGGAGAGAGAGAGAGAAGGGAGTGAGGGGAAGAGAGAGGAGAGAGAGAGAGAATTTAAATTTCTTTAAATTATTGTAATTATTCTATTTATTTATTTATTTATTTATTTATTTATTTATTTATTAACTCTATTTTTAAATAGAATGTTCATTATTGATATTCCACTGTAAATATGTATTTTGAATTGATTTATGATGCTTTGGCAATATGTACCTATGTATTTCCTGCCAATAAAGCAATTTGAATTTGGTGAGAGAGAGAGACATAGAGAAGGGAGTGAGGGGGAGAGAGATAGAGAGAGAGAGAGAGAGAAGGGAGTGAGAGGGTGAGAGAGAGAGGGGGGAGAGGAGAGAGAGAGGGAGAGAGGAGAGAAAAGACAGAGGAATGCACAGTGTAGGATTCAGGAGGGGAGAGAAACATCTGAATGCATATTCAAAACTGCCCACAACACGCTCTCCAACAGCCTGCAGCTAACACAATCTTTTTCCCCCCTCTCCATCTCCCTCTCTCTCTCTCTCTGTCTCCTCTCTCTTTCCCTCTATCTCTCTCCTTCTCTCCCATCCAGAGCCCAGCTGTGAAGACCTTCCCCAGTGGAATAAGAGGACTTCTCACCCTGGGACGACAAACTGACATCCCTCACCCAGAACTAAAGCTGGTAATGAGGTAAGTTGTCACGATCTGTCTTGTTTGTCTGGATTGCGTGTGTGTGTGTGTGTGTGTATACACGTGTGTGTGCATGTGTGTGTTTCCACATGAGTGCCTTAATTGTTAGAACGGTTTGCTTTCAAGTGATTGCTGTTGAATTGGCAAGCGCCCCTGCCATACAATAGCTCCTCAGTGTGCTGTGGTACAAATAGCTAATTTGGTGAACAACTAGTATTTATTTGATCTTTGTGTAGCCCTTCCAGAAGTGATCAGGGTATATATATATATATATATATATATATATATATATATATATATATATATATATATATGTATATCTGTGCCTAGGATTTCTCACTGGGCCTTATTTATTTTGCATAAACTTGCTGTTGCTCCTGGTATATGTATATGCATATGTGTGCATCCAGGTCACAATCACGGCCCACAAACACAACGTGGCGTTTTTTTTTCCTGAGAAACAGAACTGGGGAAAAAAGGAACCGTTAGCCGTAGCGACGACCTTTGATTGGCTGACTGCGCGTCTCCCTCGGCTGTAGACAAGCGCGTGATTCGCCGGCGGATTCCTGCTCTGCGTGAGCCCACGGAGCTTCGCTTCCTGTTTGTCCTGCCGATCGGGAGCGCGAGCGCGACAGGCGAACTTTTAGACTTTTTTATTTTCATTTAAAAATTTTTTGGGGGAGCGTTTTTGGTCACGTTCTCGGCGTGCGGCGGGGACGGGGGCGGGACGTCCCGGCGGGCCAGCGGGCGGGCAGGACCTCGCCCCGTCCCGCACGCGAAACAGGAGGGGATTACCGGCGCTGTCGGGCCCGGGGACCGTCCCGCTCATTAATCGCCACCAAATCCGCCGTTAAGGCCCCGCCATCTGCGCCAACTGTTTTAGTCCCGGACCCAGTCCCAGGCTCCCGCGCTCCTGCGCTCCCCGAGCTCCCGCGCTCCTGACAGAGAGACGAATAAATAAACGCATAAGTAAGGGGCGCGGTAATCGGCTGGCTGTGTTTCTGTGGCCTCCGGGCTCATGAACAGGGAAGTGTATTAAAGGGCCGTTTAAGAGGGGAGGGGAGGGGAGGGGAGGGGAGGGGAGGGGAGGGGGTGGTGGCGATGATGCACGGCGTCTGCTCCACGGGGGACGCTCGCAGCGAACCCCCCCCCTTTCGGCGGGACAGGACGGGACAGGACGGGACGGGACGGGGCACGCTCACGGGCCCGGTCATAATGGCCGATTATGGCGCCCCCCGCGCACACTGCCGTCCTGTCGGAGCGGGCGAACGGGCGAGCGGGGGAGCGGGGGAGCGGGGGAGCGGGGGAGCAGGTGTCGTACTCAAGCGTACTCGGTCGCCAGGCCCCTCCGCCCACGAGGGGCTTGTGTCATCGCCTGGCGCTGATGTCATCGCCTGGCGCTGATGTCACTTGTTTTTTTTTTTGTTTTTTTTTTACAGAGAGGGACAGGGCTGCCAGGCTGAGTGGCTTTAAGAGGTGGCCCCCCCTGGTGTGTGTCAGAGGAACTGCGACTGTGAAATACAGGTACTGAGGGGGACGAGGAACCTGAGCCTTGGCGCAGACTGCAAACTGCCGTTACTCCGGTAACCAGGAACGTCTCAAGCATTATCTTAACGTCGCGTACGTTCTGATGTGTGCGTCCTCTGGATATGACGCGTGTGTGCTTGCTGTGTCCTCACAACGTTTTTACCATTCGCCTTACAGCTGGGCCGTTTCCACAAAAGAGAACGTGTGTGCAGTCAAATTATAAATAAAGGACATGATGAAATAAAATAATTTTAAAAAAGACATTTTCGAAGTATGTCCTGTTCTCTGTTTTCTCTAGGCCCGTGGAATGTGCTTTTATTTGATTTATTTGATGTTTATTTGTGTTTTAAATGGTAATCCAGTCACAGGACCTGAGGATGCCGTCTGTGTGTTTTATGTTTCAGAAGTCTATGGTCCACTGACCCCCCCCGCCCCCTCCCTCCCAGACAATATGTGGTGCCTTCAGCTGCTGTTGCCCTTGTTGATGATCATTAAAGGTAAGAAGAGAACCCAGGCCCCCCTCCCCCTCCCTCCCTCCCTTCACGTTTCAGGTGGAGTTGGGCTCAGTTCCATTTCAATTCAGTCAGTCCTCGGGATGAGATGCAGTTTAATTAATCACCTGGAAAACCACCACAGAACATCACGTGCGTTCTTCCGGTGAATAGAATTTCAGTTTGTTTCCTTAACCATCTAATTTTAAATCGAACCGATGCCAACCCTCGATGCGCTGTTATGGACTGGCCAAGGTGTTCACCCTCTCTGGGGGTGGAAGACTAAATATACCCAATTTTATAGCGTTACAGCTCTCCCATTCAGTCACCTGCACTGTGGGAGTCTTATTCACGTCTCAAAACAACGGTTAACAGTTACTTTATGAGAATGCTGTTATTCTGCAATATATTGTGAACATATTGACTCTGCTGACCACTATCTTTTTGTATTTAAAACGATTTGGTTGAGCAATAAACCGAATGAACTGTTGTTAAAACAAAACAAAAACATCAGTCTTCTCTCTTTCTCCCACCATCTGTTTCCCTCTCTCTTCTCTGAAAATGTAAATTCCAGCATACTTTATTTGCATTTCAAAGCTATGTTGTGTTACTTACGCATCTAAATCAATGGATGACAGTAAAATATAAACACCCAATCCTTCCCTGTCTGTTAAAAATATCTGTCTGTTTCTCTCTCTCTCCTCTGACTCTTTTCTTTTCTCTTATTTTCACTTTTACTGGAACTCTCTCATTTTAATAATAGTAATTATAATGGCACATTTATTTAGAGCACTTTTCAAAACATCGAAAAACACTTTACAGCAGAAGACAACAACCGAAATTTCAGGAAGAAGAGTCGCCACATGAAAACAAAACAATCAATCAAAACAGCAAAGTACAGAAATTAAAAATCTCTCTCTCTCCCTCCCCTCCCCCCCTTTCTCGTTTCCCCTCCCCTCTCTCTCTCTCTCTCTCTCTCTCTCTCTCTCTCTCTCTCTCAGACGTCAGTTCCCAGTGGAACGTCTGGATGCCGCGGGACATCTCCACCATGACCAACTCCTGCGTGGTCATCCCCTGCACCTTCATGTACCCCTCGGGCGTGCGGCCGTACCGGGGCGTGCACGGGATCTGGTACTTCGGCCAGCCCTACCCGCAGTTCTTCCCGCCGGTGGTCTTCAAGTCGCGCACGGACATCGTGCACGAGAGCTACAAGGGCCGCACGCGGCTGCTGGGCGACCTGGCGCAGCGCAACTGCACGCTGCGCATCGGCGCCGTGGGCACCGAGCACTCCGGCCGCTACTACTTCCGCGCGGACCTAGGGGGCGCCAACGTCTTCACCTACCCGGACTTCTCCGAGCTCAAGGTGCTTGGTGAGTCACCTTTATTCCTCCCCGGGTGGGGGGGAAGGATGAGGTTTACACAGACTGGGAGACAGTCTCAAGCCGGAGACAGAAGGCTTTGGGTATCCCTGAGGCATGCACACACACACACACACACACACACACACACACACACACACACACACAGGCATGCACACAGAGCACGCACACATGCACAAACGTACATGCACACATACACACATGCATGTATGCAGACAGACACATGCACGCAGACACACACACGCACATGCACACACACGCATGCACGTATGCACACACACACACACACACACACACACATATACATACCTGCACACACACACACACAAGTGCACACACACATACATACACACACACACACACACATATGCATACCTGCACACACACACACACACACACGTGCACACGCACATACACACACACACACGTGCACACATACACATACACACACACACACACACACACATACATACCTGCACGCACACACACAGCTTTTATAGCAGCTGATTGGAGCAGGGAATGATCTACAATAAAGCCCCACAGCAGTGGCCCCCAGAAACGGCGAGTCTTATAATCAGCCTTAAAATTCCCCGATTAATCAGGTAAACATGAAGAAAGCTCAGATCCCTTCTTCAGACAGGAGTAACTGCGTTTGGTAAATACAAGGTTAGATGGTTTGGGGCTCTCTTTTTTTTTTTGGTGCTTCTGTAATGGTTATATAACCTGCTTGCGAGCATGACACACGTGTGTGTTTTTTGGGTAAAATGTGCTGTTTGCGTTCAGGCTCTCTCGCCGATGGAGGCTGGAAGCTCGATGCTGTGAGTGGGCTTTCAGTTTCTGGCCGATTGGCTGAGAGACCATAAGGACCAGGTTTTTCGAGCTGGAAACGGTTCAGAGAGGCGTGTTCACGCGCGTGTGTGTGTGTGTGTGTGTGTTTGTGTGTTTGTGTGTGTGTGTGTGTGTGTCAGTCCCACCCACGGAAAGCCTTTCCAGATACACTCTTACTCACCACTCTGCATCCAGCCAAACCTGCCCAGAGACTCACTCCCTACCTCCTTCCCCTCTCTCGCGTTCTCTTTCTGCCTCTTTCTCTGTCCCTCTTTCCCCCGCCCTCTCTCACCCTGTTCCCCGCTTCTCCGTTTCTCCGCCCGCCCGTCTCAGACCAGCCCAACATCGACGTCCCCGAGGAGATCGTGAGCGACGACGACCTGGAGCTCACGTGCTACGCGCCGGACAACTGCCCGGACGCGAGCCCCGAGATCACCTGGCTGCGCGCGGAGCACCTGCCCGACCCGCAGTTCAGCTCCGACTACCTGGAGGAGAGCAACACGGCGGCGCTGTCCAACACGCTGTCCTTCGTTCCCCGGCCCACGCACAACGGAATGGTGCTGGGCTGCAGGGTGCACTTCCCCAACACCACCTTCGCCTACGAGAGGCTCATCACCCTCGACGTCAAGTGTGAGTCCCCCCCCCCCCCCCCCCCCCCCCCCCCCCCCCCCCCCCCCCCCCCCCCCCCCCCCCCCCCCCCCCCCCCCCCCCCCCCCCCCCCCCCCCCCCCCCCCCCCTACGCCCAATCACCTGTCTGGCACACGTATTCCGCTCCGGTGACGCCCTCCCCGAGTGACGGACACACTTGTAATGCTATTTTCACACAGGAATCAGAGCGGAGTTCCACCAATCACAGAGCACGTTGATAATAAGAAACTGAGCAACGGTGATCGTGATTGGTGGATACCTTCTGTCTGTGCCAGTTTTTGTTACCAACATGCTCCATTAATGGAGGTCCTCTCTGGTGTCCACGTGACTCCATGTCAAAATCACAGTTCTTTGTATATTTATGTTGGAAAAAGGAAATGAAAACAGTATTATATGAAGCCAATTTTATTCAGCTGATATTTTTTTTTATCAAGTTTTTTTTATTTTTTTAAAAAACTGAAAGTAACAGTTTAGCAGCTTAAGTTTTTAAACTGCCCATTACAGGAGGTTTTGGCATTGATCTTTGTAGACCATATTTCTTAGGTGAGAAACATGCTGATTGACACTTTCACCAGTCAAGGGTACGCCTGTTTGGTGGGCTGCAGACCTGTGTCAAATACGTATTTATTTTGAATTCAGATACTTTTCTGTGCTCTATAGATCTTGCCTGGTGTAATTGAGCAGGCCAATATGACCAGAAGGCGGAGTTTTGAGAGTATTTCATTAGTTCCAATACACCAGACAAGATCAGTAAAGCGTAGAAAAGTATTTGAATCCAAAACAAATACGTGTTCGACACAGCTCTGGTGGGCTGCCACCTAGAAGTCAATGTCCATTTCAGAATGGACACAAATCTCGAGCCTGTACATCAGAAAGAAAATGCTATTCATTTCGCGTTTATACGTTTCGGGACGTGAGCGTACATATTTATCGTGTGGCTTAACGAATCATTTTTGTATATTATGTATATAAAAAAAAAAAGGGATTTCACAGGGTCTTAAAGACACTTTTCCAACGCGTGGGCGAGCTCGACAGTCTGGTGTGCGGTCCGGACTGTGCCAATGTCGAGGGTGGGCAGCAGCACTCTAGCCCTGCAGGGTGGGGCAGAATTGGCCACGGCTTTGTCCAGGAAGGGAGGGATTTCAGGATGGCAAGACGTCCGTGTCTCATCCTGTGCCAATCACACTGTGCCATGGACCTTATCTGGCCAATCAAACTGCTCCATAGACCCTCTCTGGCCAATCAAACTGCACCATGGACCCTCTCTGGCCAATAAAACCGCACCATAGACCCTCACTGGCCAATCGGATACATGGACCCTCTCTGGCCAATAAAACCGCACCATAGACCCTCTCTGGCCAATCAAACTGCGCCATGGACCCTCTCTGGCCAATCAAACTGCGCCAGGGACCCTCTCTGGCCAATCAAAGGCCTGCAGTTTGTCTCCATAAGCCACACGGGAAGCATCCCCCTTGGACTCAAGCTTTATTGACACACTTCGGAGTGAAAACAAGCAGCAGCTGCCATCACACATTTGGAGGAGTATGTGTCCTGAAATGAGAGGATGAGGTTTTAGCATAAATATTTAAAACATTTATATGTATTTATATCTTCTTATCAGTAAAATAAGCAATATCTTGATAGTAATGATTCGTTTATTCTTAAATTTGAATGCATATTCTAGTAATAAGACATTTTTTTTCAATTTCAATTTCACTTTTTTATAGTGCTTTTCACTGAGAACTATCACAAACACACTAAACAGAGAAACATTGGGGTTTCTATGTCAACATTTAGGTGTGTTTGAAAGTACAGCATTGATCATAAACCTTCCATAATAGTTGCTTATTCAACCACGTGCTCATGAATAGTCATAACTGTAAAAATGAGAGTTATCTGTGTAGGTTGCTTTCTGTCTGACAGTACAGACAAACCACTTCATGTGGCAACATTTTTGAGATTGTGGAAAGTTCAATGGCTTTTGAAGAAAATATATTTATAAAAAAAAAAAAAAGTAATCCCATTTGAAATGGTATCATCGTACATCTCAAGAGTTTCACAGATATCGTGGATGAATTCTTCAAAAAAAAAAAAAAAAAAACAAAGAAAGAATGCGGAACCATATTATTTATCTTGGACTTGCTGGCTGGCCTGGCTGTTGAGAACATGGGAACATTTGGAACTCTGGTCCTCTTCCTTAGGGAAACTGCTCCAGGTGTCATGCTGGCAAGATTGAGGCTAAATGTAGAAATAAAATTCTGAGATTAGATTCCTAAAAGCATGTGAGAGGTGTGGACTGCATTTCTGCAATTATAAAAAAAAAAATAGCAGGTGCAGCTTTACATGTGACATGATCTGTTAGCTTTCAACTGCAGCACAGAATTCCCCCATTCGAACCCTCATATCTTTCCTCATATCTTTTTTTAAACCAATTACAGGGACAGTATAGATGTCTTAGAATTGCGCGATTTTGGTGGGAATCTATTTTTGGAAAAGGAAATCTTATATTCTGACATTATGCATTTTGAGAATTGGTTCCAGTTTCAACAATGGGCCTGTTTATGTTCTGAGAGTCCAAAACCTTTGGAAATACAAAAAAAAATTTTTTTTAAATTTTCCATTTCATTTAAAAAAAAATTCATCCTATAATTTGGCTGTACTTGGTCTCATATCGACATTAGCCTAGCCAGGCTCATAGTATCACTTCTTTTCAATTTCTTAATTCCCTAAGATGAAGGCTATCTGTCTGTAATATGTCTGTGATGTTGCCCATGTCTCAGCACAAATGCTGGATTGCTAAAGATGCTTGACACTGTAGCGCCCTCTAGTGTTCATAGTATCAATTGCCCAGCAATTGAAGCTAGAATGGCACTGTGGCAGTAGTCTTCTCAGTATTATGCGAGGGACATGCCATGCTACGAACACTAGAGGTGCTACAGTGTTAATCATCTTTAGCAATCACAGATAGCCTTTATCAGGAAATTGTATAGAAAAATGTAATATGCTTCGACAAACCGACCCAAAATGTAAATGACTTGCTCTTCAGATTTGATGGAACTTTCTGTCAAGAGAGTAGACCAAATTTTCTAGCGCTTTGGGTATTCAATGGATACTTGTTTCCATAGCAAATACGGAGTAGTTTATTTCTGAATCAATAGAATCAGAATACGTTTGGTGCATCCTATTCTGTCATGCAAACTTATGTATCTAATGTATCTATCTAAGTATGTAGATTTTTTTAAAAAAAAATGTGACCAATATTTTTTACTTGTATTTCGCAGGAAGTACACTAAATTCACAAATATTTTTTAGAAAATTATTTTATGATGTACATGTAGTTCATTTTAAACAATTTCTGTGGAGTGTGTTATCCCCCTGGGCTACAGAGTAAAATATTCAGCGTTAAATCAACCTCTGTTGGACTTGTGTGTACCCTGTGAGAGCTGAATTTTACTGTGCAAAACATACTCAGGACTTTTTCTTTCCTTGTGAACGCCCCCCCCGCCCCCACACCCTTCAGACCCCCCTCGCTCGGTGTGGGTGAACGTGACCCAGGAGGTCATGGAGGAGAGCTCGGTGACCCTGTTCTGCGAGGTGGACAGCAACCCCGTCCCGCAAATCAGCTGGCTGTTCGAGGGGGAGGTGCTGCTGACCGAAACGGCCCTCAACGCCACGCTGGTCCTGGAGGGCCTGGACCCGTCCCAGGAGGGCCTGTACACCTGCGTGGGGGACAACGCATACGGCACCATGAACAGCTCCATGTACCTGGCTGTCAAGTGTGAGTCCCTGGCCCAACCTTCCGGAAACTTCTCCTTCCGTCTCTGTCACTCTCTCCCTCCCTCTCTCTCTGTCTCTCTCTCTGTCCGTCTCTGTCTGTCTCGTCTCTCTCCATCTCTCTCTCTCTCTGTCTGTCTCTGTCCTCTGTCTCTCTCTCTCTCTCTCTCTCTCTGTCTGTCTCTCTCTCTCTGTCCGTCTCTGTCTGTCTCTGTCTCTCTCCATCTCTCTCTCTCTCTCTGTCTGTCTCTGTCTCTCTCCATCTCTCTCCATCTCTCTCTCTCTGTCCGTCTCTGTCTGTCTCTGTCTCTCTCCATCTCTCCCTCTCTCTCTCTGTCTCCCTCTCCCTCTCTCTCTCTCTTCATTCTCACTCTTAATCACATCTCCACACACAGCCATCCCGTAAAAGGCTCCATACTATTCTGTTTCTCAGCAGAATGCAGGCAAATCAAACCTTACCCTGCAATTCTGTGACAATATTATCGCTATATTTCATTATTTTAATTCATGTTATTATCTCATGTTATTACTATTGAGTTTATTCTCGCCCTATAGAAACACCTTGTTATCTTCTTTGAGGTCCATTCAAAGGTCCTTTACTAACTCGACAAACAGGTAGTGTTTTTAAAGGACTCAGGTATAAGACTGTACTATACTTAAAAAAAAAACTGTCTCCAATACTTAACAAAATTTTATGAAAAATATGGGCTTTTAAAGTGAGTGCACATCTATGATCTTCCTGTACAGTGCTAGTTTTTCTGAAAAGCAATAATTTTCTGTGAAGTGTGAAGGAACTTGTCCACAAAAATACTTCCCTTGCTACATCTAAATTGAGAGAGAGAGAGAGAGCAAGAGAGAGAGAGAGGGGGGGAGAGAAAGAGGCAAAGACAGGGAAGGAAGAGAGAGAGGAGCTCTGTAGAAGCTGAAACTGACTTCCTGTCAAACTCTAAACATATTTTGAGCATTGGTTTAAATGAGGTCCAAAACAGGCTTAGGGTAGTGTTAGGGTTAGGAAAACAGTAAGTGTTAGCTTTGAGTTCAGGAGACGGGAGAAGGTTAGGACAAGATTAGTGTTTTATTTTAGATGAGCCAAAAAAAAAATTTAACTCGAGAGATAATATAAATAATAACAACTGATGCAAGTCCAACAGTAATTTTAAAAATATCACACCAGTGGGAACGGTGATAATATGACTAAGTGCACAGGGTGGCGAGACTTCATCTTACATTGTCTCTCACAGAGGAAGACTATGAGGTCCTGGCTGCAGATATTTTCTCACGGCCAATGGTTCCTCACCCACTCTTTCGTTTCTCCATCTTTTTTCTGTTCTTTTCTAAGTGTTTGATTTATAACTATAGTTACATGTAGCAACTCAGGGACTTACTGCTGTAGTGCTGGCCTCAAACTTCAAACTTCTCTCTGTATTATTTTTCTCTGTCCCTCCCTCATCGCCCCCTCTCTCGACATCCCTTCTTCCTCCCTTTCTCCCTCCCTCCATCCCTCTCCCTCCCTCCCCCCTCTTCTCTCTCGGTCCCCCTCTCTCCTCCCCCTCTCCTCTCCCCCCCCCCCCCCTCTCCCCCTCCTCTCTTCCTCCCTCTCCCCTCTCTCTCCTCCCCCTCACTCTCCCCCTCCCTCTCCCCTCCCTCTCCCCCCCCCTCTCCCCCCCTCCTCCCCCCTCCCTCTCCCTCCCTCTCCCCCCCTCTCCTCCCCCCCCCTCCCCCCCCCCTCTCTCCCTCCCCCCCTCCCTCCTCCCCTCCCCTCCCCCCTCTCTCCCCCCCCTCCCTCTCCCCCCCCCTCCTCCCCCCTCCCCTCCCTCCCTCTCCCCCCTCCCTCCTCCCCTCCCCCTCCTCTCCCCCCTCTCCCCCCCCCCTCCCCCCTCTCCCCCCTCTCCCCCTCTCCCTCCCTCCCCCCCCTCTCTCTCCCCCCTTCCTCCTCCCCCCCTCCCCCTCCCCCTCCCCCCCCCCCTCCCTCTCCCCCCCTCCCTCCCTCCCTCCTCTCCCTCTCCTCTCTCCCTCTCTCAGTCCCCCCTCGGGAGCCCTGGGTGAACAGCTCCCAGACGGTGCTGGAGGGCTCCTCCCTGTCCCTCCACTGCGAGACGCAGGGCAACCCCCCTCCCACGCTCACCTGGCTGAAGGACGGGGTGCTGGTGGGCACCATCACGGCGGAGGAGGTGTCGGTGCTGGAGCTGGAGAGGCTGACCCCCCAGAGCGGCGGGGTGTACCGCTGCCTGGCGGAGAACGAGCACGGGCGAGCCAGCAGCTCGCTCAACGTCACCGTCGAGTGTGAGCCAAAACACCCCTTACCCACGCGCATCTGGAGGCTAATGTGTGGGCTGTCATCTGTAGACTTATGTGTAGGCTGTCATCTGGAGCCTAATGTGTAGGCTGTCATCTGTAGACTTATGTGTAGGCTGTCATCTGGAGCCTAATGTGTAGGCTGTCATCTGTAGACTTATGTACAGGCTGTCATCTGGAGGCTAATGTGTAGGCTGTCATCTGTAGACTTATGTATAGGCTGTCATCTGGAGGCTTATGTGTAGGCTGTCATCTGTAGATTTATGTGTGGGCTGTCATCTGTAGACTTAGGTATAGGCTGTCATCTGTAGACTTATGTGTAGACTGTCAGCTGTAGACTTATGTGTAGGCTGTCATCTGTAGACTTATGTACAGGCTGTCATCTGGAGGCTTATGTGTAGGCTGTCATCTGTAGACTTATGTATAGGCTGTCATCTGTAGACTTATGTGTAGGCTGTCATCTGTAGACTTATGCATAGGCTGTCATCTGTATGCTTATGTATAGGCTGTCATCTGTAGACTTATGTGTAGGCTGTCATCTGTAGACTTATGTGTAGGCTGTCATCTGGAGGCTTATGTGTAGGCTGTCATTTGTAGACTTATGTATAGGCTGTCATCTGGAGGCTTATGTGTAGGCTGTCATCTGTAGACTTATGCATAGGCTGTCATCTGTATGCTTATGTATAGGCTGTCATCTGTAGACTTATGTGTAGGCTGTCATCTGTAGACTTATGTGTAGGCTGTCATCTGGAGGCTTATGTGTAGGCTGTCATTTGTGGACTTATGTATAGGCTGTCATCTGTAGACTTATGTGTAGGCTGTCATCTGTGGACTTATGTATAGGCTGTCATCTGTATGCTTATGTATAGGCTGTCATCTGTAGACTTACGTGTAGGCTGTCATCTGTAGACTTATGTGTAGAGTGTCATCTGTAGACTTACGTGCTAAGCATGTGTCAGTCTTACCTCCCTCCTTCTCTCCCTCCCTCCGTCCTCCGCCCCACAGTCGCTCCGGTCGTGCTGGAGGAGTCCAAGTGCACGGTGGTGAGGGAGGGGGTCCAGTGCGTCTGCATTGCCTCGGGCAACCCCGAGCCCACGGTGGAGTTCCAGCTCCCCGACCTCAACATCACCGTCAACGACACGGAGAAGCGCTTCAGCTTCTACACGCACACGGACGGCTACACCACCACCGGCATGATCAAGCTCCGGGAGAAGGCCGACCAGGGCGGCGACGGAGGGGCCGGGGTGAATGTGCACTGCAGCGTCAGCAACGTGTACGGCTCCGACACCGTGCGCCTGGAGCTCCAGCAGGAGAGTGAGTGCTTTCCCCGCCCCCCACCATCGGCCCTCGGAGGCGGGAAGCGCATATCCGATTGGTGGATTAGAAAAAACAGCATTCACACCTCTGACTGGTGTAATAAAAGCAGTGAATACATCCAGCTCAGGTTTATCATAGCCAGACAATAAATCCGTTATAGCAGGGGTGTCCAATCTTATCCGAAAAGATTTGGTGTGAATGCAGGTTTTTTGTTTTAGCCCAGTACTGCGCTGGTTCACTCCTTGTGCTTGAGCACAGCAAAATCTTAAGGATACAGCCGTGGCTGGTGCTTATACAAACGTAACATGAAGATAAGGCGGGGCTAATTGGAGCCCTTGTTGCTCTTGTTGTGCACACACTGATTTAAAGACTCAGTGAAATCAAAATTTCATGGTAATCGAGGACAGGCCCTCCACTGTAAGTCAAAGCAGAAAGTGCCTTGGTGTCGTGAATCATATAGAGTATTACAGTGATGACAACTTTTTGTAGGCCAACCTGTACGTTTCTTCCGCCTTCTGGCAACTTTCCATACAACCTGCCTGCACGCGACAGGCTTTGTGGTTTCAATACAGCAACTTGCTAGCAATGTACTTTTTAAAAGCACATAACAGCTGAGATATCCACAGTTGAGATATCAATGGGTGTCATTTATCTTGTAGAACAGGAAGCCACATCCCTACGGGGGAGAGACGAAAGCATTGAAGTCTGGCGAGCGATCCTGTGGCTCAAAACTGCAAACTTACTTTGGGGTTTTAGGACTACAAACTGTAACACTCTGTTTTCGTTTTTTTGCCCCCCCCCCCCTTGTGTTTTAGAGAAGTACATGATGGCGGTAATCGTGGGCACCATGGCGGAGTGGCGGTGATCGCTTTCATCATTGCAGCCGTGAGATACGTGGGCCGTAACAACAAGAAGTGAGTGGCGGGTGGGGGGGGGGGGGGGGGGTCTGGGCGGGCGGCATGGTGGGTCAGGGGCCTATGGAGGTCGGGAAGGGCCAATCACAGCCAGCCTACATAAAATTAGTGATGACTTCAGCCCAGTCATCTGTTAAAAAAAAACGTGATGTTTTTACGAAATATACAGTGGGCTCCAGAATTGTTGGCACCGTTAATAAAAATTACGAAAAAAGGCTGCATATAATAAATGACACAGATAATAATCTATATGCTATGCTCAAACATATGGGAAAACTATATACATTTATTTCAATACATTTACTCTCATGCTTCAGTGTTTTTTTATTAAGTAATCTAATTTTTTCTGAAAACCATAGGTGCCATAATTATTGGCACCCCTATCAATTATTGTAAGTAAAATCAAACAAAATGAAATTGGCAGTACAATTTTTTTGTGACGGTAAATTTGGTAATTTGCCGTCACAAGTCTGGTAATGGGTACAAAAAAAGACATACACAATTAAACATAGCACTTAGCGCTGTAAGGGCAATAATAAAAAGATGTGAAACATATGGAATGGTTGTAAATTTTCCAGGAAGAGGAAGCAAGTGCATGGTGTCCCCACGGACAGTGAGGAAGATGGTGAGGGAGGCCATTAATAACCCAAGGATCACTGTTTAAGAATTGCAGAGATTGGTTTGTTTCTTGCGGTCAACAAGTCTAAAAAAACATAAAATGGCACCTCCATACCAACTAACTCTTTGGAAGGGTGGCACGAAGACAGTCCTTTCTGAGCACAACAAACAAAACCAAGAATCTGGAGCTTGCCAAACCTCATTGGAATTATGACTGGAAGAGAGTGCTATTATCAGATGAGACCAAAATTGAATGTTTTGGCCATACACTTCATCAACATGTTTGGCGGCAAAAGAGGAATGCATACAGGAGAAGCACCTCATACCTACGGTCAAATATGGAGGTGGGTCATTGATATTTTGGAGGTGTTTTGCTGGCAGTGGTCCCGGGACATTATTTTAGATCAATAGCACAATGAATTCAACAAAGTACCATGAAATTCTGGCAGAAAATGTGGTTGTCTCTGCTAAGAAGCAAGGACTTGGTCATAGGTAGATTGTCCAGCAGGACAATGACTCCAAGCATACATCAAAATCTAAACAGAAATGCTTAAGTGAAATCAACATCCATGTTTTCCAATGGCCATCTCAGTCTCCAGACTTAAATTCCATCAAAAACCTGTGGTCTGAACTGAAGAGGGGGGGTCCATAAGCGCAAACCCAAGGACATCAATGATTCTGAAAAGTTCTACATGGAGCAATGGTCAAAAATCCCTCCAAATGTGTTCTCTAAACTTATCACAAATTATACGAAAAGACTCATGGCTGTCATGGCTTTGCCAGGGGTGTTTTCACAAAGTATTAAACCAGGGGTGCCGATAATTGTGGAACCTGTTTTTTGGGGAAATATTTTTTTTAATTCAAATTTTTTGGTTGATTCCAATGAATCATTAATCAAGCACACTAGTTTACACATGTTGGAAAATAAAGCTTATGTCAATAACTGTATTATTTTTTAGTTTAGCATTTTTTGTGCATATTTATCAAGGGTGCCAATAATTCTGGAGCCCACTGTATATATGTGACTGCCTAGTTTATACTAGAATATTAAGGAAGCTATGAGGCGATGAGTCATTAGTATATCTCATGTTTACAGGATTACTCAGGTCTCACGTGTCCATATCGGTTACCATGGCGACGTAGCCTGCTGGTGCTTGTTTTAAAAAAAAATCTGGGTGATTCTCATTGGCTGCTGGCGACTCACTTCACTTTCATTTCTCTGGTAAAAACTGGAGTAAAGCGGTCAGATCAAGAAATTTCGGAACCACAGTTATTTTTAGCGTCGGTTGTTAGGAATCTCTTTCAATCGTTTGTGGTATATACAGTGCTGTGAAAACAGTATTTGACCCCTTCCTGATTTCCTCTACTATTGCATATTTGTCATGTTATGTTATCTAACGCCCATATCATCCTTGTGAAAAAGCAATTGCCCCCTTAGTTAATCAATCGATTAATTAAATTGATAATTTATTGAATTTATTGATAATTAGATTCAGCTGATTGAACACAGCCAGCCCTATTGAATCCAAACCTCACTCACATTAAACCTTACCACCAGAGCGAAATAGTCACCACAAAGTTTCTCCAAGCACACTATGCCACTTTGGTTGCACCACCATTAGCAGCAAAGATTGCAACCAGACACTTCCTATAATGTCTTTCACATCACTGTGGAGGAATTTTAGCCCACTCTTCTTAGCAGATTTGCCTTAATTCAGACACATTGGCATTTATTCCAGCATTAATTCATATATTTCACATTTTAAGCAGACACCTTTTATTAGCAGCTTAATTGAAAGTCTCGATATGAGTGTGATCACCACAAACACATTTCTGCGGACATTTCTGAGCAAATGTAATTCAAAACATCAGGGCAATACATTAAATTAATTTAAATCCAGGAGGAAAAAACTGCGGATTTTCGCATTTATTTACGAAAGAGCAGGCTTATCCTGCCTGCCTCGTGCATCCAACGAACAGGTTGTTGGCCTATGTTTACTTTCCTGTTTTCCTTACATGAGTCATCTCAACAACATGGGAATGTGACTGGTGTTTACGAATCAGAAAAGGCTTTGTTTCAACACCTAACACCACGGAAATAGTACTAGGGCCCATTATCAATGACCACTGAATTGAGCGGTTTTTCACTTCCTAGTTTACATGTGCAGGTAAAGGAGATCGACTCATTTGGTACCTGATTGGCCAGTCTGAAGGAATACACCCTGGTATCAGCACAGATTCTATAGACTAACCAGATGGGCAGCTCCTGCATCCTGTCCATCATCTCTAAATTCTGTTTTGAAATTCCAGCTGATTTGAGGTTGAGGCTCTGTATTACACTGCATGAATATTCACAAAAAGCCTTCACTTGGAACACACCCCCCTCCTCCCCCCCCCCCCACCCACCCCCCCCACTCATGAATATTCATAAGTTTAATAAAATGGAATGTTTTGGCTTCAGCAGTTGGGACAGGGAACGTTCGGCTGTGTTGAGAATGCAGATGAGCTGGGGATCTGGTCGCTCTGTAGAATCTGTGGCCGTTAGTGGCCGGATGGGGGGAGGCTGATCATGTGACTCCGTCCCCCCCCCCCAGAGAGAATGGAAACCCGGGGCAGGACCTGGGTTCTAAGCTGGAGAACCCCTCCCTGTTCTACAGTGCAGTCAAGAAGGACAAACAGAGTCTGAGGAAGAAAGTGGTGAGAAATGACAATAACCAAAAAAAAATGAAAAAGATGAATAGAAATATAATTTGACAGCCCACAATCTGAAATGAAAGCAGTCTGCTATGCTAAAACATTTTTTTTTAATTTTTTCTTTTGTTTTCTTCTGTTTTATTTTATGGTTGTCACTGGCCTGGATTCAATTCAAGCATTTGTCAGCGATTTGACGTGAAAATGAAAGCCAGACAGATGTTATTTTTTCCCTCACTAAACACAGTTTGGCGATGGCCTTGAATTAACCCAGCAAACTTTATTTTCGAAACAAAGAAAGTAACACCTGTAGCGTGAACTGTAAGTTTCACAAATGTAGATTTAATCCAGACCAACGTATCGTTTAGAGGAAATGAATAGCCGTATAGATCGCAAATGTGCTACATTTAGTGACTGCTGTCTAATTACAGTCTGACACTGTGGAGATATAAGAGAAACGCAATGCCCCCCCCCCCCCCCCCCCCCCCCCAATCCTATTCTCCCTCTAACGCCTCTTATGTTGGCATAGCAACCTGCCTTTTCCTTGCCGTTTTTTTATTTTATTTTTTCCAGACGTGTTTCCTCCTATGTCATCGCTCCTGTGCGTTGTGTCTCTCTGTTTCTCTCTCCCCTCCTCGATTCCGCACAGCTAAAGACCGAGCTCTTGGGGTCAAAGTTTAGCTCGATCCTAGAGGAGAGCTCCACGGTAAGGCTCGTGTCGCCGCGGCAACCGCGTTGCGTCCACGCCCGATTCACCCCGCCGGACACGACCCGTAGCAGGCCTTCGGCACTTCCCATACCGGACATCCGCTTGTTTCACCATCGTGTGCATTCGCGCCACCTCATTATCTACTGACCATCGTTTCTTTTTGTTCCCTTTTTCTGCGCTGCTACTAATAAGCAGTTTTCTGTTTCTATGGGCTGTCCCATTTCACTGCTCACCGATGAGTTTATTCCAAACTCCTTCATACCCTCCTTATCAGTGATTCCCAATCTCCCGCAGCCCAAGGCCAGCATAATGAGCAAATGCGTTCGCTGCGACCTCATCCCCTCAGTAAAATCAAGCGTGATGTATTTCAAAATATGGATTTATAAATAACAGACCATTCAGCATGTAGAGTATAGGCTTGTCATCTGTCTACAGCCGCGAGAGCGTCCAGCCCTGAGGGCCTCAGTCTGCTGTATTTTTCAGCTCCCCAGCGAAAATGAGAGGGCACATCTCAAGGGCTTTTATTCTGAAGAACGAAACTTCTAATACACAACCTGGTCAGCTGTCCCACACATTAAAAGCTGTGTAAAAAATACCCTCTGACTTAAGTGTGAAATTTCCCTTTCACACTGTACACTGTACCTTTACACCTTTCACACTGTACACTCTACCTGTACACATTTCACACCGTACACTGTACCTGTACACCTTGCACACTGTGCGTTGCACCTGAGCATTGAAGCTTGTGTGCAGCAGGTGCAGCGTTTAGGTCGATCTGAATGTTAGTGAAGGTTTAGTATATACTGTTTTTTTTTTGTTTATGTATCATCTCATACCTAGTCTTAGCCCCTCCCATGGCCCTATCAGTGGGGTCATGACCCTCAGTTTGGGAACCGCTGCTCTAAACCAAACCCCCCCCCCCCCCCACCCCCTGAACCACCCCACCCCCACCCTAGTGCCCTGCCCCCACCCCCACCCCCACCCTCACCCCATGCCCCGCCCGTGTGGGGTCTTCCTGACGCTCTGCTTTCCACCCACCCCCGCCTACCCCCCCCCCCCCCCCCCCCCCCCCATCAGGGAGAAGACGGCGACTACCAGCCGGTGAGTGCCATGGCGGCGCTGGAGAGGCAGGAGCTGAACTACGCCGCCCTGGAGTTCATGGGGGTGCGGCCGCGGGACGGGGCCTCGGCGCAGGGGGACGACGGCAGCGACTACACCGAGATCAAGGCCAAATGAATCCCACTGCTCCCCTGACGCCCCCGTCCCGTCTGTGACACAGAAGGCCCCGCCTCCTCCAGGCCTTTCTCCTGCCTCTCCTTTAGTCCCCCTTCCCGCCCCCTGACCACACCTCTCCCCCACCCCACCCAGCCCCGCCCCCCTCCACCACCCTCAAAAAAATCCCACCCTGCCCTTAACGTCCAATTTGCAACGCTGTGTCCTTCCTCCAGTCATTCTCTTTGTTATAGTGAGCGCACACTGCCCGTCTAAAAGCCGTCCACCAGGGGGCAGTGATCCCACTGGACAGTCTAAAAGCCTCAGATGCTGGCCCTCCAGGTTGTCCTGCCCGGTGCTGTGCGGTTGCTAAGGCGTCCGGTTCTTCGCCTGGGGTCGAACCCCAGACTGAGGCTGCCCGCTTCCGCTTCTCACACCTCTCTTAGCGTGTGCGTCCAGTCCGTCCCATCCTGTACGGTCCCCTCCCATCTCTACACCGTCTTTAGCTCCGCCCCTTGCCCCTCCCACTCAGGATCTGGCTTCCTGCCCTCGACGTCCCCTGTGTCAGGCATTAGCTGCAGCGTCAGAGACCCAGGGGGTGATAATGTCCTTCACTTCCACATCCTATGTCCCATCTTGGTCTAAGAGGCACGCCCCACCCCACCCCACCCCACCCGACCCCACGCCACCTCACCTCCCGTTCTCTCCCCTTCCCACCCCCCCAAAAAAAAAAATGCGTCAGGTTTTTCCCCACCCTGAGCACACCCTCCCTCTGTGGGACAGGGTCACCTCTGCACCCCCTGCCTGTTTGCCCGTGTGATCTCGTAAGAGCCTGTGGTTTCCCCACGGGTGGGTGGTGTGTGTGGATCGGTGTAGATGGGACGGCTGATGGATGGCATTTTGGAGTGTTTGTGTGATGGTGGGGAGGGGGGAGCTTTTGCTTGCTAAAGGGCAGTTGATCTCTGGAAGGGGCGGTCATGTTCTAATTGGCCAGGACTGCGGAGTGCTGATTGGTCAGGGTGAACGTGACTCTTCAGTTTAAAAACGCCTCTGCTCCATTCTCCCTTCACGTCCATGGGCAGACATTTCTATGATTGTTGTTGCTCACATTTACTTTTACACACATGAAAATATGTCTGTAAGTTACCCCTCACTGAACTCCTAGCTCCTGCTGTGTGTGGTTCAAATCTCTCTCTCTGTCTCTCAAAAGAAACTAAAAACATTTTTTCATTAAATGAATTGTTTTTAGTATAAGTTACTGGTTTTCCTGTCTCTTATCCCACTTTTGGGAGATAGTTTCACCTGCCTCAGATTCAGGGAAAACCTGGAACACCTCCTTAGTGTATTTATTACTAGCAACAAAGCAAAGCGCATTTCATCCAGACAATGTGTACACTCAAAAATATCTGATTCTTCCACTTTAGGAGTACCTGAAAGCTGGTAGCCAATAGTGTATATGCCTGGTTATCCCTTTATCCAAAGGTGCATCTTATAAATAGGCTTTAAAATGGTTTTAAAAACATAACCGATGCTTATTAACTGCTGCCATGAGGTGTTTTACAATTTTGGGCAATGTGTAATAAGATAACATTAGATATTTTAACCTTGCATAGAATATATTTAGGTTACACAAATCTTCAAAAGGAATATTTCAGCCATATCTGTGATCTGTAAAATCACTTTATACATTCTTCTAACATGATGCTCTGTTATTGCACTAATAAATATTTCCAACAACAGTTTGTAAAGCATTAATAAGCAGTACATTGAGAGGGTAAAGAGATATCATGTATCCATGTAAATACCTTGCACAATGTTATCAGTGTTAAAAATGCCGATCTTCTAATGCGTTCCATAAAATTCCTTTCCTTTAATCTTTGGTGGGTCTTACCGCTTAATTGGGAACGTGAACCTTGAAAATATAAGCGTATACATAAATTTGTAACATTTTTTCCTTTATTTAAAAATTGATAGAATGATTCTCTGTGTTTTAATTATTTATAGACTCAAAAACAAAACGCGGAGATGCATTTTTGTCAGTTCTAATGTTTTTTTCCATGTGGTGTGCTGTAAAGCTGAGATGTATGTACACGACGGTGTGGTGACCATAACCCTTATAAATGTGCCCGTTTCTTGCTTCTTCATTGACAAAGTAATATAAAAATCGGAAATCTGAAAATTAGCATCGTTTTGCCTAAAGTCTGTATGCTGTATCGCCGCTTACCATCTTTGATTTCACATTTTGTCCGGGCTTAAGAAAAAAGAAAAAAAAATTTGTTTTCAAAAAGACTAATCTAGAAGATTCAAAGCAAAACAAATAAGTGAAATACTAGGGAACTTGCTGTCTGTGTTTTTTTGTTAACACGATGGAATCTTTGATGCCAGACAAACCACAGCTCTGATCTTGTTGTGTTTTGTGTGTGAATTACTGGGCCTGTAGGCCTATCTGTACATATGATTCCTGTAATGTATTAATCTGAAAGTGTCAATGAGTTTCTGTATTGGTAAATAACACATTTTCTTTTTCCAAAATCCACTGGTCCCTTGTGCTTTTTAATTTTTTTAAAAACGTTACTTTAAACTCATGCACAATCATGGATGCCCATGTATTTTTGAAACTGAGTAGAAGCACCATAGTTACTCAAAATGGGAACCACCAGCATAAAGTTTGTGGAGGAAAACCTCCTCTTAGGTTCGATGGATGAGTCGGCGATGTAAGAAGAAAGACTAGAAACTATGATTTCTACTAATACTCTTTTATTTTCTTCTTATCTTTTTATTTCACGTAGGCCTATGGGAGGTCTCCAGTACCATAAAGACAGACAGAGAGCTCCCCGAGTTACGTTTTACATCCTTTTTTATACAATCAGATCTCCCTCTACCATGATGTATCTTCCCTCTAAAACAACCAATCCCAGCCTAGGTCACACTTATATGTCACCAGTTAGTTTAACAATAACTATTATATAATTTTCAATTTCAATAAATGACAGATATTTCGCCACACACACTTACAGAGGTATGTATTTTGTGACTTGAATAACAAGTATTTGTTCTCATGATTAACAATTGTTTAATCTTCCGGTTCCAATGTACATGCACTTTAAATGCATTCAATACATGCTGTAATCCACATGAAATATTTAACTCATATACAAACACACAAGCATATTCTAACAGAATATGTGTATATTATTACTGTTGCTGTTATTAATTTGATTTTAATTTATTCATTTTAATAGAATATAATCTATACAATAACTAGATATAGCAAAGCAATTCTTTCTAGGTCGGTGTGTCCTTTCTCTTCTCTTGCAACTCAAAGGTCTTCTGCACAAGACTGTTTCCCAACATAAGTTACTTACAAAATTCCAATAAGTAAATGTTTACAATTTTCCTCCTGAAACTGAGATTCAAAGATTCTCTAGATCGTGTACATCAGCCTTTCCTTAGTTACAAATTCTTAGACATAACCTAGAACACCTGCTGTTCTTCATCGACCTTCACATAATCACATACATTTAACTATATTCTTGATCAATGCAATCTTTAACCCCTTAGCGCACAAGCCAAATCTTGCCAATCCTTGCCCATTTAGGGGGTACCCTATTTAAAGCTTTATAACTCCAGATGTGAACACCACAGAGACTTGAAAAATGGCTTAAATGAAGCAAGACACTTGCAATTTACAATACTAACGCAGATTAGTTTATATTCATAATTTTGGAAGAAATAAAGTGCCACGAACGCAATTGTTTTGACAAAAAATCAAAAATGAATTTGCACTTTTTAAGTTTGCAATGAAATACTGAGAGACATGTGCTAGATCAAAAACTTCTTGACCACAAGTTCATAAAATCTAAGGGTGGATATGTAGAGCTACTATAGATGTATGAAGCAAAAACTAAGCAGTGTACCCAGCATCTCCAAATCTATCCAAAATGTCTAAATTATGCATTGCTGTAAATCACAACATATTCACATATTTCACTACAAGTCAACTGTTTTGACTCAAGAAAATCACTGTTGCATAATTTTCGAGTGGGAATTACAAGCTTTCAGTCAGTACAGTTGTCTAAAATAGCTAGGGGTCCAGAAACATATCCAAAATCTCTCCAAAATTGAATAAAATGCTTTTTGTTCACTATAAAGCATATAAATGAGACCTTTTGAAGGTTTAAGATGAAACATTGCTATCAGATTAAAAAATAATGCAAAAATATTGTCACACAATGTGGTACAGTACCTAAATGTGCAATAATTAACTCTTCTATGTATTTCTATACTCTGTGCTCTCGTATGTTTTCTTGTATGGGGATGGGACAACATGAAAACAATTTTCAACCGTCCACCACGTTTTGGCAATGTTCCAACTCTTACATCATCACTGTTGCATGCTTCACAAACACTACAGCCCTAACCAACGCTTACACCAGTGTGAAATATCCACATTATATAATACCACAAACCTATTTAAAGACTCTCAATTTAAAAAATAACGTATATAACCGAAGTATTTTGAGAAGTAATACTTACATAGCAATGAATGAAATCGTATCTATGTTCAGTAGATGGAGACAGAGACAGTAAATAAATGATACTGTTCTATTCGCTTCTGTTTTGCTCCAGAAAACGATGTCAGCTAGGTCTATCAGCAAACATATGGCTTAGCTATGCTCAGAAATCCAATCCTCAATAATAATAGTATTTTCCAAGAATTTACGAAAAATCGTTGACAACGTTTTGTTAGCAGCGTCTTTGTTTTACTGCTACCACAGAGAATGCGTAATTGAATGCGATGATAAGAACATTTTCGGTTACGCTGACCTATAAAACGCTATTCCAAAAGCAGAATTAGACATGTTATACATCGTTAGAAAGCTTATACTCTCACCTACTGAATAAATGAATTTTCAATCAAGCCAGACTGTACTAAAAAGGGCGACGACGCTGTAAACAACAGGTGTGGTATTACGCACAGCTATTTTGGAAGATACCCAGGCATCACAAACGCGGCTGTATTTCCCGAACGGATTGGCCAAGACAATATATGACCATGCAGTCTCAAAAGGGACATCTCTACACGTAAAACCACCAGTAAGGTTGTATATATATTCAATATTTAGTCCCAGATATTGACTGTAGAATGATGTGGTATCATTTAACTTTTCTCGTTTATTTCGTTATTCAGTGAGCACCTTTTCACTGCTGTATAGGCATATCTTAGGGCTATTGTCGGGTTTATCTTGTTGCTATGACAGAATATGATTTGTTAGTGGTGAAAGAATATTTTTATGAATGCCAAGATAGACAGTATTGCCCATTATGTCAAGGGTGGGGGTGTTTTGTAGATGAGACTGCGTGTTAAATGAACGACCAGCAACCTAGCATCAACCATTTACCCCTAGCAACCAGAGAGTATCTCTTACTCACCATTTACCGCTAGCAACCAAAGAATATTATAGCACTCACCACTTTCCTGTAAGGGCCGGAGAGTACCTAGTGCTACATTGAGCATGGGGCTGAACACCCCCAGGGTCTCTGCCTCCGCTACAGTCCTGCCAGGCTAACGATTTGTACTCATTTGTGCCGATTTTCAGGCTGATAAAATAAAACACAAGAAGCAAGCAAACAATGCCACATATATGATAGAATGCAATAATAGAATGCAATAATCAAGTTCAGGACACAAATATGCAGAAATTAATAATATCAGTGAATTTGACGTTTTCTACTCTTCTACTCAATTGAAGGCTCTGATGAAATTATGACCCAACTATGAGAAAGTGTTTATTCTTGTTTTTTGAGTCTTTTATTATAGACAACATTATAAACCTGTACAGTTAAAGTGCCAGATGACCGAAGTAATAAATAATGGAAAATAACTTAATAATGAGTGATAAAGTGACAACTAACATTGCTGAAAGGGAAGGAATACAGATACCGTTTAATATTCGCAAAATAATCAAACTGTGCCACGAGAGAACCTAAAACAAAGTAAGCAGAAATCACTAAGATAGTGTGGGCGGCGTCATATGTCAAGACTCTTATGATGAGTTTGCCGTCGTCCTCCTTATGATGTCATAATCAGGGGACATTGTTTCGTGGTCCAGTGTGGTGTAAGGATCGTTCAGTTCTCTTTCTTCGTGTCTGTTTCTTTCCTTTTAACCTGAAGAATTAAACAGCAGCGGTTTTACATTTACATACGCTACGGAACAAACGAACGCACAGGTTAATTTATTCTATTTGCAAAACATGCTCTATAACATTATTGAGTAATATATGTATATCATAAATGCATATACACAGCAAAATGTGTGGCACACAAATCTCTGCCACACATTTTGCTTTGGATATACATTTATGATGCATATACATATTACTTAGTAATGTAACAGAGCATGTTTGGAAAGAATGTACAAAAGGAGAAAGAAATATATTGATAAAAAAAAAAAAAACCCATTATATGTACCAAAGTAGGTTAACCTTTTCAAGGGTGTTTTGCACTTTATATACGGTGATTATCAGTGTTAATTTGATTCACAATGTGCTTACTCGGAGAGAGTGAAATGAGAGCAAAATGGTCCGAGTTAATTGAGCTCCGCACATTTCGCTGCACCTACCTCTTATGTACCACGTAGATGCAGCAGAGGAGGAAGATGATGGCGATGCTCAAGGACACTCCCACGATGATCCCCAGGTTGCGTTTGTTGAACGTTTCTACAGACACACAAAAAAGGAAATCAGCAGAGGATTCTTACCGCTGTCTATTTCCTTGCCATTGGAGCTGAAACCTTTCAAGCTGGTGCACCTTGTGAATATCCATTAGAGAGGTGTGGCCAATGGCAACACTGGCAATGGATGTTCAGTCCTTCGGCTCTGTATTATGTGAACGATAATATAACCCTGGAACTGACCAACTGGAAGCAGGAGGAGATGTAGAGGGGACGGAAAGATTAAAAATTTGATACATCTTCTGAAAATGCATTAAGGGGCGTGGCCAGGTTCCAGTGCTGTAAAACAGCACCGGAACAGCTGGAACCACCTGCGCTTAAGAAGTGGGGGAAATGGAAGGAACACAGGAGCTGAGTATCTGGTGCGACCAGTTGGGCTCAGATCCAATCAAAACTGAGAAAGCTGATAAGATGGGAATGGACAGTTTCCATATTACACTACAAAAAAAAAGGCTATCTTAAGTGACTAAGTGTTTTTGTCTTGTAATGAGACAGAAAAATCTTATTTCTTTCTCTCAAGTAGAAAATACTAGCTTTTGTCTTACCCCATTGACCAATCTTAAAATGAGTGAAAATGCCTAACCTCATTGGGAATATTTTTGTTATATTTAGCAAAAAAAAAAAAAAAGTCATAGAAATACAAGACTAAAACACTTTGAATTATTGAATTATTGTATTATTGTTAGATTTTTTTGCAGTGCAAAAAATACATTCCATAAAACAATGTTTCTGAGCAAAGAATATGCAGTTCACATTAAAACGTTAAGAAAGTAAATAGATTTTTTCCAAAACGATACACACCACATAGCCACATCGCACTTATTCTGTCATATTGCACACTATTTTGCGCACTATTTTCACAGTTTTAAATTTGATTGGTTAAAAAAAATTTAGTTTTTTTCCCACTTTTTCTTCCCACTCTTACTGTACAATGCGGTTTTCGCGCACTGTATGTAAAACATTTACCTAAATATATTTCATTTAGCTAAATATATTTTGCTAAAATTTGAAACATTCAGCTTCAATGTCTAATAAAGGTGTACACCACAGCCCACCAGGACAAGAACTTGTCACAAAGGCTTCTCCCTATGAATCCACAATATGACAGAAGGAACTGATGCCGAAGCATAAGTGCATGCCAGGGTCAGAATGTCCAGTTTTCAAATGTTCACTGACAACACCTACCGACAGCATGCATAAATAATGTTCACTGTGTGAACTGAACTGTGTTCTTGGCTATAAATAGCTGTACGAAATTAGTATTGTGCCTCATCGAACCTGTGTAATGTGATTGTTCCAATGACCATGATTTGCACTTTTTGTCCGTCGCTTTGGATAAAAGCATCTACTAAATAAATGTAATGTAATGTAATTTTTAAAATTCTGTTCAAATTTTTTTCCCCGCTCTTACTGTACCTCTCGGGGCCCCCCGCTGCCCGGCCACAGCAGGCCCTCCGGCCTCGCCCATGCGGTTTCGGCTCGCGCACTTATATAAAACATTTAGCTAAATATATAATGCATTTAGCTAAATATATAATGCTAAATATATGAAACATTCAGCTTCAATGTCTGGATAAATGTGTGAAAGGTGTACACCACAGCCCACCAGGACAAGGAACTGAAAACCTGTCACTGTCACAAAGGCTGTGGCTGCATGAATCCACAATATGACAGAAGATCTGAACTGATGCCGAAGCACTGCAGGTGCATGCCAGGGTCGCCAGAATGTCCAGTTTTCAAATGAATCGTACAGGTTCTGACAACACCTACCGACAGCATGCATAAATAATGTTCACTGCGTGAACTGGACTGTGTTCTTGGCTATAAATAGCTGTACGAAATTAGTATTGTGCCTTATCAAACCTGTGTTATGTAATTGTTCCAATGACCATGATTTGCACTTTTTGTCCATCGCTTTGGATAAAAGCGTCTACTGAATAAATGTAATGTAATTTTTAAAATTCTGTTCAAATTTTTTTTCCCGCTCTTACTGTACCTCTCGGGCCCCCCCGCTGCCCGGCCACAGCAGCCCTCCGGCCTCGCCAATGCGGTTTCGGCTCGCGCACTTATATAAAACATTTAGCTAAATATATAATGCATTTAGCTAAATATATAATGCATTTAGCTAAATATATGCAACATTCAGCTTCAATGTCTGGATTAATGTGTGAAAGGTGTACACCACAGCCCACCAGGACAAGGAACTGAAAACCTGTCACTGTCACAAAGGCTGTGGCTGCATGAATCCACAATATGACAGAAGATCTGAACTGATGCCGAAGCACTGCAGGTGCATGCCAGGGTCGCCAGAATGTCCAGTTTTCAAATGAATCGTACAGGTTCTGACAACACCTACTGACAGCATGCACAACCCCCCCCACAACCCCCCCCCCTCCCCCCCGAACACCTGTGACTGGTTCCAACAGCATGCATAACCCCCCGCCCCCGCTCCAAAAACCTGCGCCTGGTTCCATGCATAGCTGCCCACCCCCCCCCCCCCCCCCCCCCCCCCCCCCCCCTCCCCCACCAGTCTAGGATTGGTTACAACAGCATCCATCCGGTCCATGTCTTGTTATAGATCTGGCAACCCCAGTGCATTCACACGCGCAGAAGACAGAAAAAAGGGACCACTTTTCTCTTTTTAAAAAGTAGTACAAAGACTGCTTGTTTACAAACAATAAACTGAAAGTGTAAAGGTAATGTTTTCTGAATGCGAAATTTAGGGGGGAAAAAAAAAAATAAAGTACGTGAAAAAAAGAATAACTTTTTAACCCAGTAGAAAAGGCCAGGACTTACGCATGACCGAAACCTGAATGGTCGAGCTGTCTGTGTTGCTGCCATGCTGGAACACACAGCTGTACTCCCCAGAATCCCCTCGGCTGACATTGGGCAGGGTGAGCGTGAGCTGGGCAGCGAGCCCTTCCTTTAGCGGGCGGGGCTCTCCGAACTTGTGCAGGGACAGGTTCCCCCAGGAGTGGCTCTCCACAGCACAGGTCAGAGTGAGAGCCTCGCCTTCCCGGACGCTCTCTGGGGTCAGGGAGAGCTTTGGCTTCTGCCAGGCTGCAAAGCAAGGGTTCAAAAACAGTCAGGGACACTGGGCGTGCGAGTTCAAATCTCTGAGTGACAGGGTGCAGGATCACCAAACAAGGATTACTTACATTTAGCTGAAAATTTAACTAAACATATGAAGCATTTACCTAAATATATAAAACATTTACCTAAATACATGAAACATTTAGCTAAATATATGAAACGTTTAGCTTCAATGTCTGGATTAATGTGTGAAACATGTACACCACAGCCCACCAAGACAAGGAACTGAAGACCTGTCACCGTCACAAAGACTGTGGCTGCATGAATACACAATATGACAGAAGATCTGAACTGATGCCAAACGCACGGCTCGGGGTGAGGGCCTCACCATGCTGGATGCTTCCTGGCCTGGGCTGTGCTGCAAAGCAAGGTTCAAAAACAGTTTGTTTTAGAGGGCCACTGGTTTTCTTTTCGCCCTAAAAAAATGATAACATAGGCCCAGGAACCCCAATGAGGTGAGTTAACACTGCGGATGACTTCGCTCAAAAAAATTTAGCTTCATGGGGAAATAGGATGTAGACACATAAATTTAACTTTTATTAACTTCCATTATACGTACAGCTTATACTGTATATAAGCAAGACTTTGTATTGGTGCTGAAGCTACGTTCGCATTACGGGTTCCATGGCATAGTTAAATGCAAGTGTATTGGGACAGTGACACAATTTTTGTTGTTTTGGCTTCTGTACTCCAGCACATCAGATTTGAATTAAACAATGAATTTGAGCTCAAAGGGCAAACTGCCAGCTTTAATTTGAGGGCATATACAGTACATCCATATCAGGTTATCCATGTAGGTATCACAGCCCCTTTTTAGCCGAGCAAAAAAAACTGGACAATTAGCTACTCAGCTGTCTGTGGCCAGTTTTGTGTCATTGCATCATTAGTTCCCGCACAAGAGAGCCAGAAGAGCTGATTCTACGTTACACAATAAAACCGAGGAACAACAAATAGTTTTTCCTCTTACTTCTCACTTTTCGAAATGATGCTAAATTTAAGGGTGCGGTGCGATGGCCCGGCCAACTGAAAAATCAGACACAAGCTTACCGGTCACTCGGACCGCCACCGATGACGTGAGCCTCCACCTCGGAGGCTCCGGCTCGTCCTCCTGCACGGCGATGGTGTACTCCCCGCTGTCCTCCGTTCGCGCGACTCTGATCTCCAGCGAGCACCGCCCCGAGGCGAAACCCCTCCAGCGCTCCAGGCGCCCGTCGTAGCCCTCCCCGGGAACGCTCCGGGTCATGGAGAAGTGCGTGACGATGAGTCCCTCCTTCCTCCACGTCCCGACCAGGCGTCGGCCGTCCGTCCGAGCAGGGGGGGTGAAGCTGCAGGGGATGTCGAGGGGGAGCCCCCGCTTCCCCGTCACGCTGGGCGGCACAGATATCTCCAAGGCCGCAGACGGCACAACCGCTGAGGCAATGCCGGAACAATGCCGGAAAATAAAGACAGAAGAAGAGTCCAGTTTTGCAATAGTTCAGAAGAACTCACCCCCCCCCCCCCCCCCCCCCCCCCCCACCACACACACACACACACACACACACACACACGCATGCATCCCCCCCCGGCCCAAGACAGAGTAATGCAAGGATGTAGCCCAATTTTCCATGCTAGCTTTAACAAGCTTCTTTAGCACTATTAATGAACACATCCAGATTGGATTAAAAATATCTGGTGTCATAATAATAATAATAATAATAATATAATAATAATAATAATAATAATAATAATAATATAATAATAATAATAATAATAATAATAATAATAATAATAATAATAATAATAATAATTTAAAAATCGAAATCCAAAGACCCATGAACACAGGTAAGTCTGCTTTAAAAGAGTGTATCAGCTGTTACTCTGATATGGTTTAGAATGTACTTCCAGATATGAGGTGCAGAACAGCAAAAAAAAAAAAACAAAAAAAACAATAAATAAAATAACAATTCATAACAAAAAATAAAATACCGTTATCATAAAACAACAGCCATTTGGTAACAGAGCTGCTTTCCTTCAATTCCAAAATATCAGTAAATGTCGAAGTCTTTTTCACCTACCTGTCACAGATGCTAACAGGAACAGGTAGACCGCGTCCTTCATCTTCCCAGCAAGCAGTGAGTGAACAATGGTCGGAGACGAGCGGGTCCCGAAGCAAATAAGGCGGCCATTTCACAACTTCCCAGGTTCCCCTTTTTCTTGTGGTTTCTGACGTCCGTCAGCAGGCTTTCGACAGCGGCGACGGCGCCGGGACGTTCTGCAGAATCCCGCTTTGGCTTGTGCGCAGCGTGCCGACCGGAAAATGTGTTCCGGAACAATTTACAGTACTGCAATGGCCCCCCACACAGGGGTGTAGCACAAAATCCTGGGCCCTACACATAAGCAAGTCTCTGTGGGCCTACCTTCCGCTCTTGATCCATGTCTCTCACGCATCATTCCAGGCTTTTCGAGGGTCCTCCCCCCATTCGGGCCCTGGGTAGTCAGTCCCACTTCCCCCCCCCCCGCCGCTACGATGCCCCTGGCCCCACAGCCACACCCCCATGTGCCCTGCTCTTGCTGAATGGCTGAAGCTTAGCAAACGCGGGCTTGGGAGAGCCCCTGAGAAAACAAAGTTGCCGCTGGAAGCTGTGGTGTTGTCGGGCCAGCAGGGACCCATCTTCCCTCAGGTCAAATAAACCCCAATGCCCCAGTGTAGTGACCCAGTGCAGTGATGGGGACACTGTGCTGTAGGAGAAGCTGTCTTTCAGCTGTCTGTCTTTCACTGTGTTCACTAAAGATCCCTCATCGCAAAGAGTAGGGGGTTCCCCGGTGGCTAACCTTCCAGCTTGGCTCTCTCAATCTGCCTCCTAATCATCCCCTGATTTAATTGGGGCTAACAAAAAAAATTGTTCTCTCCCTCTCCACTTCAGCTGATGCGTGGTGAGCCTTCTGGCCGCAAAATGGCTGCTGTGCATCACCCAGCTGGGTGCTACACATTGGTGGTGGCTGAGGTGAGCTCCCCAAACATCACTGTAAAGCATCCGGAAAAGTGTGACGTAATTGCAACAGTTCATTCAATGCAACAACTGCTGGAATGCCTCTAATTGTAAACAGGCTAAAACCTTTAACCAGCACCATGTAGTCCAAGTTCTTTTTGGTAGTTTCATGATCTGCAGTAGACCATTTGTGTGAACAAAGACTGGGTGGTAAGATAGGGAGGCCGCTACAGACATTCAACACAATGCAGACCCTCTCACCAACGTGCATGTTCACTATATGACCAAAAGTTTTTGGACACCCCTTGGTCTGGGGCTGTTTTTCATGGTTTGGGCTAGGCCCCATAGTGCCAGTGATGAAATCTTAATGCTGCAGCATACAATCACATTCTAGACAGCTCGGCGCTTCCTCAACATTTCGGGCAAGGCCCTTTCCCGTTTCAGTATGACAATGCCCCCAGGCACACAGCGAGGTCCATATATAAATGGTTTTGTCAAGATCTGTGAGGAACAACTTGACTGGCCTGCACAGAGCCCTGACCTCAACCCCATCCAATGCCTTTGGGATAAATGGAATGCCGACTGCGAGCCAGGCCTTACAGCTCAATCAGTGCCCGACCTCACTAATGCTCTTCTGGCTGAATGGAAGCAAATCCCTGCAGCAATGCTCAGACATCTAGTATAAAGCCTTCCCAGAAGAGTGGAGGTCGTTGTAGCAGCAAAGTGTGCACCCACTCCATATTAGTACCCATCTTTTTGGATAGGATGTTGAATGCCATGTGTTCACATGCTTTTGGGCATGTAGTGTATGAATCAGAAAAATAAACATTGAAGCGTTAGTTTGCTACAGGGGTGACAGACAATATAGCTCATTGGCTGTAGGGTTCTTTGGAAGACACTTTTGAATGTTAAAAATGCATAAGACTTTGCTTTTGTTATCAATAGGTCTTTTTGATTATATCCTGTTTGACTTGGTTAACCACTTGTCTGATAATCTCCTTGTACCATTGGAAGTAAAATCTTTTTTTCATATATTCTGTGCCTGATAATCAAAATCAGACTCTTGATCACAAATCAAGTTTCAGTTTCTGAACACAACATCTAAAAACTGTCTTAAATAAAGAAGTTTATGGCAGGTCACAGCAGGGACAGATGAGCTGCAAATAGAGTTGTAAGGAAGATTACATTTGAACAATTCACAGTTCTCAACCAGTCGTCCTTAATTTTGCTTTATTAGCAAGAGTGCAAATTATGTGAGTAATACTGGGAAGTGCGCACACATGCACACACAAACACACACACATGCGCACAGACACACACAGGTGCAAACACCCAAACACACACTCACACACACACATTCGTGCATGTACACACACTAGTGTACACACACACACTCACACACACACAGACACACACACACATGCACACGGACACACTCACACACACACATGCGTGCATGCACGCACACACACCAGTGCGCACATACACACACACACACACACACACTCACACCCTGTATAGACTGGGCCCTTGTTTTTTTACTTGTCAGAGGTTCGGTTCTAATTTAGATCCCACGCCTCACTGCTTTCTCCTTCTCTCTGGCCCCCATGGAGGGGTGAAAACGAGCTTCCTCTCGTGGTCTTTGTGTGTGGTTGTGTGTACATATTCGGACTTGCATGTGTCTGTGTATGCATGTGTGTGCATGCACGTGTGTGTGTGTGTGTGTGTGCACGTGTGTGTGTGTATATGCATGCTTGCATTTGTGTGTGTGAATAATGTTATCGTACCAAGGCAATTTAAGTCATGAGAAAAAAAAAACAGTGTGTGCACTTTGTCCCCCGTGGGAGTGGATTGTGACAAGTGCACATTGAGCAATCTCTCACCTGCATCCTGTGCCCCAGAGCAGGGGGTAGGTGCAGCCAAGACAGACCACATAAAGCTGCTAGACATCAGAAAGACGCATACCTATTATTCACCCTTTGAATAATAGGTTACTTGCGTCGTTTTGAAATTTTTTTGAATTCTAAGTCAGTGTTCTAGAACTCCAGTGCTTTCAGTTAGTTTCAGATTGTTACATCAGCATTAGAATGTTCACTTAAGAACATTCTAACAACCTATTTGTGATCCCACATCTTAAAGAGATAAAACATATAAAGAACACTGCTAAATTAGGACAGAATACCAGCATGGTGCTGCTGCACTCCAAAGTTGTTTAATCTTACTTAATCTTAAGCAGTGAGAACATTTTGACTGTTTGGTCTGCCGGGTCACAGAAATCTCACATCATCGTCGGCGCTCACAAAATTAAACAAATCGCTTGGGAGCATGGCGCTGACATGGCATTTTAGCAGATAATCTCATTCAGGGTAACGTGGAATTGGTTCAACAAAAAACTTGTGGCAATAGTACTCCAACGAAATCTTACATGGAAATGTGGAAATGCTCTGAGACGGAAACGCGCTGCGTATGTGTTTGGTCGCGTGCATATGCAACCTGAAAATTTCTTAAATGGATGCAGTAAGTACCTCCTGCATCCTGGGCTTGAAAGGACCCAGCCTTTTTTAAGGGGTGGGGGTTGATTGAACAGAATGATCCTCTCATGGTATATTGTTTAAAAAAAGAAGATTAGCATAAAATCATAATCTGTCCAACACTTCATCAACACATCTCTGTCCTGATCTCTTTTGTTCTTCACAAATAGTCCAGCAACCACCAAACTTAAAGGTGTAGTATGGAAAAAAATACGTTTCACCCATTACATTACATTTATTTGGCAGACGCTTTGATCCAAAGCGACGTACAAAAGTGCATTTCATGGTCATGGACAACTAGAAAACACAGGTTCAGTATGATACAATACTTATTTAATACAGCTATTTCTAGCCAAGAACACAGTTTAGTTCACACAGTGAACACTATTCTGACCTAACCTCAGCCAAGCCAACTAGGCAGAAGAACAAGCTACAATATTAGGACAAATACAAATTACCAAAAAGTGCTGGAATGGGGGTACATGTAACGAGTGTCATGAAAAGGGGGGGGGGGGGGGGGGGGGGGGGGGGGTTTAAAGTGAAATGATATACAGATTGGTGGTAGTTAGTCCAGGTATAGTCTGATGAGATGAGTCTTCAGACCACGGCGGAAGATGGGTAGTGAGGGAGAGGTTTGAAGAGGGACAGGGAGTTCGTTCCACCATGGGGAGCGAGGGCGGAGAAGCTCCATGGTCCCTTTGCTTGGGTGGGAGGGGGTACACCCTCTCCTACCCCCTCCCCTCAGCTCTTCCTCCAAATGAGGCGCTGATTCATCCAAAAGTCTGTGGAGAAGGGAGCAGGGCCTGTCGTGTGTTAACTGGTGCAGTTAGGCCGTAAAAACATACCTGTTCCAATGTTCACTCTTGTTTTGTCTCTTGTTCAATTGCTTTTTTTTGGTCGAAATCTTTTCATCTACAGTCTTTCTTATCTTACTATTTTTTAAAAAGCAGCATACGCTGTTGTAAGCAAAGGCAGAACTGGCAATTTCGGCAGATTTTTCTCTGCCGTTCTTTGATGGATTCCTGGCTAATGCTTCAACCTGGTCCAAATATCTTTTTGCCATACAGTGAAAGGTTTTCTTTGGGCTCATTAATCTGTATGATCTCTAGATTATTATTATTGTTATTATTATTCTTTTTAAATTATTTTTCTGATTCATATGGCTGACTCTTGCATGTGCATATTCAATACCTTAATGCAACCCAACAACCTTAGAACATCTGGCTAAATCAAGAAGATGCACCGTTTATGCACATGTGTAAAAGTACACAAAGTTGCTGCATAATCTCATCCTGCAGGTGTAATGATACTGTGCTCCATATAAATGTGAATATCAATGTTATGTATTTCTATTAGCATTAAGTTAGTAAGTTAAAAAAAAAAAAGTAAGTAAGTAAAAAAAGAAAAGACTGATGACGTGTACTTCCTCCCTCTCGGTCATTCGTGGTTATAACCCGATTATAAAGTGGATACATAACAATCAATAATTCAATTATGAGGAATAAATACGTTTACATTTGCATCCGTTTGTATTTTGATAAAGAAGATTTCAGTGGCGAGGGGGAAGACACCTGTGAAAGACGCAGATGGTCACAACAGGAAACAGCAGAATATGCGCTTAGTTAGTTCCTCTTTCTCTATAAAAAAAATGGCTGCTTTCTCAAACACACTTCCACAAATGGAAGACTTGTGAAAATAAATACAAATCAGCATGTCTCTGGAGATGCACCGTAAAAATATACAGGTAAATGCAAAAAGAACTTGGGCAGTAACACAATTTTTGTTGTTTTGGCCCCGTACTCCAGCACATTGGATTTTAAATGAAACAATGAACATGAGGTTAAAGTGCGGACTGTCAGTTTTAATCTGTGGGTATTTACATCCCTCTTTTGTGGGCAACAGTGTAGTATGACGGGTAAGGAGTTGATCTTGTAACCTAAAGGCAAGCCCTTGCGCAAGATACTTAACCTGCAATACTCCAGTATATACCCAGCTGTATAAATGGATGCAATGTAAATGCTATGTAAAAAAGTGTAAGTCGCTCTGGATGAGAGTGTCTGCTAAATGTCTGTAATGTAATGTCATGTAAGCTCAGATGCTCTGTGGCCTTTTGCATGCACAGTGTTACAGTTTTTTTTACAGTTGGTTACAAGCATGTCTCAATGCTAGACTCACTTTTTCAAAACTCTTCACACTGTTAGCACAACAGAAGTCTATGTGGACCAAACTGTGACTGACTCTTGCCTTGCTTTAACACAAAATGCCTAGGTTTAACACAAAATACATTCAATGACCACAGCTTTCAAAATTCTTGAATTATTTTCTCACTCAAAGTCAACCACCAGCAAAACCATGTGTATGTACAGCCCATTTTTGCAAATGCTTACATACTCTTTTCAAAACTGTTAAATTTAAGTTTGAAACCTAACATACTTTCAAATGGACAGCAATTTGCCAAATTACAAACACCCCATTGAAATACATTCAAAATCCTAAAAAAAGATGGTTATGGATACAAATAGTGAAATATTATTGATTGAAATTATGTAAATGAGACCAACCACAGGTGATTCCCGTCTCAGTTGGAGACCTACCCTGGTGTTTTCCATTGGTGATCTCATTACCACCTATAAAAGGATACATGTTTGGAATGTTTTTTTTTTACACCTCAAATTCAAAATGGAGCCTGCAAGAGACAGAGGAGAAAGAGTGGCACGGAGAGGGAGAGGGGTGTGCATGCGTGGTGGTGTAAGACCGCAGCAGAGAAGACCAAGAACTGTAGTCTCTGATGAGATTAGGGCTACTATAATTGACCATGTAAATAGGCCATGGACTATCATTGAGGGAGGCTGGTCTCAGAGTGCAGCCAAATCTGGCCTGCTCAACGGTGGCATCAATTGTCAGAATCTTCCTGCAAACCAACAGGTAAGATATGTATTCTGAAAAGGCATGACTGCATATTACAGTGGTAAATTGATCTATAGTAAGCCTCTAGAAAATCTATTGCTTGCGTGCAATTCTCGTTGTATTTCTTCTTTAGGACCCAACGACTTCCTCCCACAGGGGGGAGGGGTAGAATCTTCACTGATGTTCAGGAAACGGCAATCGTTGATATGGTTATCACAAATAATACCATAAAACTAAGGGAAATTCAGGCCAGAGTACTGGCCGACAACCGAACATTTGGAAATATTCACAAGGTTAGCATGGCAACCATTGCTCGTGTCCTAAAAAAAAAACATCAGATCAGGATGAAGCAATTGTACACTGTTCCTTTTGAGAGGAACTCAGATCGTGTCAAGGAACTCTGGCACCAGTATGTCCAGGTAAGATGTCTATGTGATGATGGTTTTTGAACAACTCTGTTTGGCCACAGTAGGGCACAGCACACACAGCCATAAAGCCTTTACTGCTGGTATAAAGTAATACATGTGACCTTGATGTTGCCTTGTGGATTTCTTTTAGAGAGTCATGGAGCTTGAAGCCCCATCAGACACCTCATTTTTTCATCTATGTGGACGAGGCTGGGTTCAGCTTGGCCAAAACATGCCGGCGAGGACGGAATTCGATCGGCAAAAGAGCTACAGTGGGTGTCCCAGGCCAGAGGGGTGCCAGTATCACCATGTGTGCAGCGATATCCTCAGATGGATTGCTGCTACACAGATCGCTCATTGGGCCATACAATACAGAGTGCCCCATTTTGTTTCTTGATGAGCTCCATGACAGGCTTGTGCCAGTGGAGGAAAGAGGGGGAGGTGAGGCAGTTCTTTGTTATTGTGTGGGACAACGTGACATTTCCAGAGGTGGACAATCCAGGTTCAGAAAGTAAAAGTTCATCCCAGGATTTTGTTCCAGTCACCTGGATTTGCTAATGAGCACCATTCTTCAGCCAGGAGGTAGAGCTAAATCAGCTGGCTGAGTTCAGGGGTGGATGCAATACATGGCAGGACTTTTACTTTCTGACCCCTGGAATGTCCACCTCTGGGCATTTCACCACTCCCATGCAGTCACCGAGTGGTTTGCGGCCCATCCTACTATGCTGTCACTGTTCCTGCCGCCGTACTCGCCCTTCCTCAACCCCACTGAAGATTTTATTTCTGCATGGAGGTGGAAGGTTTATGACCACAATCCACACAATCAGATGTCACTTCTCAATGCAGTGAATGCTGGATGTGAGGACATATCCGCAGAGGATTGCCAAGCTTGGATCCGGCATACCAAAAGATTCTTTCCCCGGCGTTTGGCGAGGGAGAACATTAGGTGTGATGTGGACGAAAACATGAGACTGGGTAGACTAACATGATTTGTGTGTTTTGTTTTGTTTCTTCAGCAAACTATTACAGTATTGACTTTTGTTATCCTTACAGCAATTTTCATTTACTGTAGTTTATTTTTGAATTACTTTATGGCAAAAATAAAGAAAACGAAAACTCTGGCAAAAATAAAACACATTGAAGCTTTTCCTGTTGCATTTCTCTGACTTCCTGTAGTATACTGTAGTACGTTCTATAAAGAGTTACCATTCTTACTGCATTTCGTAATGGGAACTTTGTTTACTGTAAAATAAGACAATATGCACATTTCTTATACTATCAACAATATATATATATACACAACAAAAAACTAGGGAGCACAAAATGATTTACTACTTCAAAGATGACGCATCTACTGTAATGCTACCTGTTGCTAGTGTTTTTTAGGCAATTGTGTTATGAGTGACAAAGTGTTGCTGTTGGAGAAAACTAGTGCTGGTGTTCTGGTAGAATTATTTGATTTTGACACAAGTATGCAGTGTTTTGGTAGTTTTGGTGCATTTTGGGTGTGAAATTAACTGTTGTGCCAAGCTGCATGTTGGCACAGACAACAGTGTGAAGAGTTTTGAAAAAGTGGACTCAGTATTGAGAAAAGTCTGTAACCAATTGTAAAAAACTGTGAAAATTGGCTGCTCAGCTGTTTATTGGCCAGCTGTGTGTCTTCGCATCATTACGTCATGCACAAGAAAGCTAACAGAAGGTCTATGATTCTAAGTGTGGAATTTGCATTTGACGTCCCTTGCTGTTGTCTCTCAAATAATTGTCAATGCTGGGAAAGTAGGCCGTCATGAGGTGTAAAAATGAGAATTAATCAATCAGAGATATCGGCATTGGGTACGTCAAAATCAACTGTTTGTTACATTGCTAGGAAGCAAGAATCCACTGGTGAGGTCCACAATACCAAACGACCTGGTAGACTATGGAATAATACTGTAGTGGATGACCAAAGAATACATTCAGATTGTGAAGAAAAACCCTTTTCAACTGTCAAACAGATCAAGAACACCCTCCAGCATGTGTCAAAGCCAAAAATAGAGACCGCACCAACAAAACCTTAGAGTATTGACCACGAGATGCAAAGCAGTGATAAACCTCAAGAACAGAACAGCCAAGTTAGAGTTTGCTAAAAAGTACATTACGGATTAAAGTATAGAGTTCTGGAACAAACTCTCACGGACAAATGAGATTAGTATTAATCTGTACAGAAGTGATGGAAAGAGAAAGGTATGGAGACAGGAAGGACCTGCTCATGATCCAAAGCACACCACCTCATCTGTGAAGCATGGTGGAGGTAGAGATACGTCTTAGACATGTATGGCTGCCACTGGAACTGGCTCACTTGTCTTGGTTGGTCATGTGACTGCTGATGTGGCAGCAGCAGCAGGATGAATTCTGAAGTGTACAGGAACATTTTATCGGCTCAGATCCAACCAAATACCTCAAAGCCCGCTGGGCAGTGCATCGCCTTGCAGCCGGACAATGACCCCCAAATGTACAACTAAAGCAACCAAGGAGTTTTTCAGGGCCAAAAAGTGGAATGTTTTTGACAGATCAAATCAATCTCCCAGCCTGAATTCAACAGACCAACAAACTATAAACACTGTATACAAGACTGAAAGAAAAAAAACCTGCAAAACAAACAGGAACTGAAGACAGTTGCAGTACAGGCCTGGCAGAGCATCACCAAGATCTAGAGATGTCTGTGGGCTGCAGACCAGGCTGTCATAAACTGCAAAGGATTTGCAACCAAGTGCCAAATATCATGCCTGTATTTCAGATTATGTTACTTTGTCCAATTATTTTTGGTTCCCTAATATGGGGGGACTATGTATAAAAAATGGCTGTAATTCCTACATGGATCGCTGGACATAAATGTAAATATTCTTAAATGAAATCTGACAGTTGGCATATTTATCTCATATTCATTGGTTTATTTCAAATCCAATGTGCAGAGTACTGGGCCAAAAAAAAAAAAAAATTATGTAACTGTCCAAATACTAATGGACTGCACTGTTTGTGGAATTAAGTATAAAAGAGAGGTTCATGAGTGAAGTTCATATAAATCTTCACCCCTTTATTAGGTTACACTTCATGCAATAAACGTGTTTCCACAAGCAAAGTTATAGTCAGCTGTTTATCGTTTAAAAATAAATTGTCCATACTAAGTTGGAGATGAAGGGGTGTAAATTCAATTTCCTTTTAGTGTGTTTGTTTGTAAGATGCATGTGTGTGTGTGTGTGTGTGTGTGTGTATGCACGCGTGTATACGTGCATGTATGTCCATTAACCTGTCTGTGTGTATTCATGTGCCATGTTTATTTGTGTACATGTGCATTTATGTGTGACCATGTGCATGTGGTTGTGTATATATAGATGCATGTGTACTGGTCACTGTTTGCGTGTTAATGTGTGTGTGTTAATGTATGTGTATGTGTGTGTTTGTGTTAATGTGTGTGCATGTGTGTCTATATGTGTGTGTGTGTGTGTAAATGTCTGTGCGTGTGTGTATGTATGTGTGTGTGTTAATGTGTGAGAGTGTATGTGTGTATGTGTGTGTTAATGTGTGTGTGTGTGTGTGTGTGTGTGTGTTAATGTGTGTGCATGTGTGTTTATATGTGTGTGTGTGTGGGTGTATGCGTGAGTGTGTGTGTTAATGTGTGTGCGTGTGTGTGTATGTATGTGTGTGTGTTAATGTGTGTGCGTGTGTGTGTATGTATGTGTGTGTGTTAATGTGTGTGCGTGTGTGTGTATGTATGTGTGTGTGTGCGTGAGTGTGTGTGTTAATGTGTGTGCGTGTGTGTGTATGTATGTGTGTGTGTTAATGTGTGTACGTGTGTGTGTATGTATGTGTGTGTGTTAATGTGTGTGCGTCTGTGTGTGTTAATGTGTGTGTGTGTGTGTGTTAATGTGTGAGCATGCATGTATGTATGTGTGTGTTAATGTGTGTGCGTGTGTATGTATATGTGTGTGTTAATATGTGTGCATGTGTGTGTGTGTGTGTGTGTTAATGTGTGAACGTGCGTGTGTGTATGTGTGTGTTAATGTGTGTGCATGTGTGTGTGTGTTAATGTGTGTGTGGTAATATGTTTGTGTGTGTGTGTGTGTGCATTAGTGTGTGTGTGTGTCTGTGTGTGTGTGTTAATGTGTGTGTTTGTGTGTCTGTGTGTGCTTTAAGAGTAAAAGCCTCTTAAAAGCCACACTAGAAATATCAAGGGGGTGGGGTGGGTGGTTTACTTACTTCCTTAGATCTACTCACTTCTGTTTTAAGGCCAGCACAATGTTTCTACTTATATGTACTCAAATTTAATCTATTTAAAATCGTGAAGCGGATGGAGGGGGAGGGAAGGGGGGGGTTTGGGGCGGGGCAGTGACGCCTGCAGGGTGGGCGGGAACATCTCAACTTGCAGTTTCCATTTCTGCGGGTGATGAGCTGAAGTGACCCAAAGATCTGGAGTTCACTGTGGAGACAGTCAGCTGGAGATATCAGACCTCCCCACGCAGACAGGAACACCACAGGTACGGCTCGCTTCCTCCCTCTGCACTTCCCCCAGCGAAAGGCAACCCTTTTGCAGGGGGAAAAAACAGGCTTGCTGGTGCTCAAGGTCATGGGTATCTTCAGACCCCAGGTGAGGGGCGCTGACTTGTTGAGTGATGTATTCCAACCTGAAAAGGGATACGGTGCACGTACAAATGTTATGTTAGTGAGTCACTCCACATAAGAGATATCTGCTAAATGTAAATGGCTTGCTTTCTGGGTAAAAAAAGAGTAAAATGTAGAAAAAGCCTAGCTCTCCTTATATCTGCACCAGTGTATGTTGTGTGAAGGAAGTCTGCTAGCTAGCCGGCTTGAGGATCGACAAACCTTGAGTGCTGTGAAAAAGTATTTTTCCCCTTCCTGGTTTCCTCTAGTATTGTGTATTTGTCACACTGAATGGTTCCAGATCTTTAGACGAAATGTAATATTAGACAACACAAACCTGAGTAAACACAAAACACATTTTTTAAATTATTGCATTTATTTAATGAAAAAACACTCATATCACCCATGTGTGCAAGTAATTGCCCCCTTAAACGTAATAACTGGTTGCATCACGCTTAGCAGCAATAACTGCAACCAAATGCTTCCTATAATTAGATATCAGTCTTTCACATCACTGTGGATGAATTTTAGCTCACTCTTCTTTGCTCTCTGGGTTAAAAAAATGTGACTGTCGTGTGGTTTAGCTTTTTTATCATTCGAGAGTGATAGTTTACTTTCTGAGGTTTCAAAAAATATATTATTTCAGTTTTAGGGTATGTTAGCAATTGGCTGAGACAGATTTTGTGTGCAATGAAGAATATTGCCTACAAAAAATAAATAAATAAATAAATGTACCTCTGGAAACAAAAATATATTCTTATAGCCACTTAAATATATTATCTTGCTTTTGGCAGGCCATTTCAAGCACACAGGTCATCAGAAACTGTAAATATGTTGTAAAAATATCATTAAAAAAGTAAAAAAGTAAAGTTTCACTTTAAGCTCTCGAATGATCGAAATGCTAAACCACACTTAGAGATAGGAAATCTGACCAAGACAGCAACTGTACAAAAAAAGTTGTCATGACAAACCCCCCCCCCCCCCCCCCCCCCCCCCCCCCCCCCCCCCAAAAAAAAAAAACACACACCAGTTAAATCACAGTGCAATGAACATGGGATTTAACATTACAGTAGCCAAGAATACTAATGCATGAATATCGTAATGATACCTTAATGATGCATCCACAAGGCCTCACAACACTGCAGAACGTTGTCTCACTTCTGGCGAGAACAGGCTTCTTTTGAGTATGCTTCTGTTATTCGGTTAATAACAAAACAGGAAGCCAGACTAGATGACATTTCTTGAAGGAAATTTTTTTTTTATTCAAAATTATACAGTATGTTGTTATATGAAATATTTTGAGCTTTACAAAACAAAGGAATAGCAGGAATTGTAGGTATCTTCTCAAACAACTTCAAGACGTTACAATTACACAAAATAATATTTCTTTGGCCTACTACACACAACCCATTTTAATGGTTGTAGATACCATCTATGACTGATAAAGCCAAATACTGATCATCCTAAACACAAGCATTTTTTTGTGGCTGGAAGTTTCCAGAAGCATGAACAATGCAGACTGCAAAAGTGACTTATGAGTAATACAAAATGATTCACATAACTAAAGCCTGCTTTTCCACAGGCTGGCAATTTCAGTAAAAAGGCAGCACACAGGTAGACAAAAACTGATACAAAATGAACAAAACTGTCACAAAACCACTGCTGAAAACTATTGATCTTTCAAAGCTAAAGAATTCAGAATTGAAATGATTACTTTTTCCATTCACACAGTAAAATATTCAGTGCTAAACTGCAGTTCACACATTTGAGACAACACTGCGTTAAAAAAAAACACGCAGTCAGCGTCATACTCATAAATGTGTTACAGGGAACTGCCAAAATAAACTGCCCGCTCACGTCCTACGTCGATGCTCGTAGTCAGCTCATGCTCGTCTGTTTTTGCCTCGCGTCTCCGACCAATGCAGGACATCGCGGTCGAGGGGTATACTCCATCAACCGCGGTTGCCCCTGGTTACCCTCAGGTTCTTTTGACAACATCACCTAAACCGTTGTTCCTGGTGGAAACGTCAGCATGTTCAGCAGCCTTAGTCACTGAAACACCCCGCCGAAAACAAGTTCTCCCCAAAAAGGGAATCCTGGGGGAGAAGTGGGAACACGCTGGGATATTTAAATGTTTAAATTACATCTGGATCCACCCGCAACCTGTGCAGAAGCACCCCTGCAGTGAAGTGACCCCGGAGATCTGGAGCTCCCCACGGAGACGTCGGCTCAAGATATCGCTCTCCTCCCAGCCTCGTGCAGACAGGAAGGAACACCACAGGTACGGGTCACTTCCTGTCTCTGCACGTCCCCCAGCGAAAGGGAACCCGTAGCCTAGCGTGTCGCTTTTGGAAATGGGCTCGCACCTCAAGGTCACGGGTTCAATTCCCAGATGGGACGCTGACTCTTGAGTAGATAGGTGTTTCCAACCTGTACAGAAGCACTTCCTTTCAATGCACTGTGTATCCCTCTTTTACTGAAGCGTTTCTATCATCATCATGGTAGATGCCGGTATTGCAGCCTTATCCAGATTGAGCAAAAATCAAAATCAAAACCGCATCATTGTGAGAGTAATATTTCATCTAATTCAAATATCATCCATGTGTACGATAAGGAAGTTAACAGCGCTGTATTGATATTAATGCTAAGTGTGCAGTTAAAGAGCTGTAGCATAACCTGCAAAGTACACTGCCTGTGAGTACGTGGTAAGTTCACTGCTAGGTCTCATGCTGGCCTTTGTTGATTCGATTTTTTTGTGTTGTTTTTGTCCTTGAAGGAAAAGTCATACACCCAAAACAGCAGTCTTTAACAAAAAAGCCAAGCACATGTGACATTTTCCTCTCACATGTTAATATTTTATTTCACATGTGGAAAGGCAAATTTCATATGTGATTGTTACGTAAGGTTATAGAGAATGGAGAGTACGTGACAGTTATCTACAAGTTAAATGAACTTTTTTTCATTTTATTTCTCTTTCATATAATTATATGTTGGAAAACGCTTCGAACATCATGTAAAAGCGCTATACAAAAAACGTTATCATTATGATTATTATTTTGAAATAATAAGTGGATATGGGAAAATATTCACAATTTAGTGATTTTGTGTATTACAAAAGACTACTGCCTCTAGCCTAAATAGACTAAAGAGTAATTGTACCTGTTGGTATTTACATTTGGCAAATTGACTTTTTTCACCAAGAAAAATGTATGGAAACAGGTTACCAAACCAAACCAGATATCAGTTTAAAAAATAAAGTTTTTCCAACCCAATACATCCAGTTCTCCAAATGCCACTTGTTGTTCTTTATTTTTTATACACATTTCTGCTTGTAAATGTTGCACGGCGCTAAAAAAAAAGTAGACTACTTGGTCTAGTCAGGGCAAGTTTTTGTTGCAACAGTCACATCTGCTTAGGCTCCCTCATATTAAACAATGAAGAAAAAACGATCTATTTAAAAAATTAACTGTTGCCCCGCGAAAGATTGGTGGCCTGTCCAGGGCATATTCTTGGCTCTCGCCCAATGCATGCTGGGATACGCTCCAGCACCCCCGCAACCCTGCTCAGGATAAGCGGGTATAGATAATGGATGGACCCTGCTCAGGATAAGCGGGTATAGATAATGGATGGACCCTGCTCAGGATAAGCGGGTATAGGTAATGGATGGACCCTGCTCAGGATAAGCGGGTATAGATAATGGATGGACCCTGCTCAGGATAAGCGGGTATAGATTAGATAATGGATGGATGGATGGAAAATGAACTGTCTTGTGACTGTTGACAGCTGTGCATGATAGTCTAACACTGAGGGGGTAACTGCTATGCCTCACTGCCGCCCGTCCTTTCTGACAGGATTGCTGTTCCTTCCCTCCATTTCCCAGCTCCTTCAGTGCACACAGAGGACCCCAGTGGGGTAAAAAAGAGACAAACCAGAGCGACGTCATCGCCTTTCTACCGACTACAGACTCGACTGTACCATCACAAAGGAATGACAGGAGTCATCTGGGCAGTGCTGATCTTCAGTCTGGCACAAACAGTGCTATTAGTTGACAAGAAAGACGGTATGAGTATGTTGTACAGGAATCACAGTGGGAGGGGAATGTTGTACAGGAATCACAGTGGGAGGACAAGGTTGTTTAGATTTTTGTATGACAGAAGGAACAATGCTTTTGGTGAAGCAAGCCCCCCTGCTCATGAGTGTCCATTATCAGTGACCTGGGGGAGGGGGGCTCTCATGTTTAAAAAATAGCCCTCCCAGAGGCCTCTAAATATGTATGTTTGTTGGCTTAGCGACCTGTGATGTCATTTACTTTCCTTTTATAGACGTAACACCTACAACCAATGCAACGGTCACAGGTAGGTACATTTCTCTCCTTGCATGTTCTCATCACGAATGGTGTATGTTTACTAAAGGCAACAAGAGAGGTAGTGGAATGGGAAAATATAAGATCCATCATTTTTACAAATGTATTTAGTTCTCCACCGGTTAAGGTTAAACTGGAATCACAATGGGAGGGGAGATTTGTACAGGAATTGCAGTGGGATGGGAATGTTGTACAGGAATTGCAGCAAGAGGGGAGTGTTGTTTAGATTTTATATGACAGAAGGAACAATGCTTTTGGTAAAGCAAGCCCCCCCGCTCATGAGTGTCCATTATCAGTGACCTGGGGGAGGGGGGCTCTCATATTTAAAAAATAGCCCTCCCAGAGGCCTCAAATATGTATGTTTGTTGGCTTAGCGACCTGTGATGTCATTTATTTTCCTTTTATAGGAGCAACAACTTTAACCACTGCACAGGTCAAAGGTAGGTACATTTCTCTCCTTGCATGTTCTCATCACGAATGGTGTATGTTTACTAAAGGCAACAAGAGAGGTAGTGGAATGGGAAAATGTAAGATCCATCATTTATACAAAGTGTATTTAGTTCTCCACCGATTAAGGTTAAACTGGAATCACAATGGGAGGGGAGATGTGTACAGGAATTGCAGTGGGAGGGGAATGTTGTACAGGAATTGCAGCAAGAGGGGAGTGTTGTTTAGATTTTATATGACAGAAGGAACAATGCTTTTGGTGAAGCAAGCCCCCCTGCTCATGAGTGTCCATTATCAGTGACCTGGGGTAGGGGGGCTCTCATGTTTATAAAATAGCCCTCCCAAAGTCCTCTATATATGTATGTTTGTTGGCTTAGCGACCTGTGATGTCATTTATTTTCCTTTCATAGAAGCAACAACTACAAAGAATTCAACGGACAAAGGTAGGTACATTTCTCTCCTTGCATGTTCTCATCACGAATGGTGTATGTTTACTAAAGGCAAGAAGAGAGGTAGTGGAATGGGAAAATGTAAGATCCATCATTTTTACAAATGTATTTAGTTATCCACCAGTTAAGGTTAAACTGGAATCACAAGGGGAGGGGAGATTTGTACAGGAATTGCAGTGGGATGGGAATGTTGTACAGGAATTGCAGCGGGAGGACAAGGTTGTTTAGATTTTATATGACAGAAGGAACAATGCTTTTGGTGAAGCAAGCCCCCCTGCTCATGAGTGTCCATTATCAGTGACCTGGGGTAGGGGGGCTCTCATGTGTAAAAAATAGCCCTCCCAGAGGCCTCAAATATGTATGTTTGTTGGCTTAGCGACCTGTGATGTCATTTATTTTCCTTTTATAGACGTAACAACTACAAAGAATTCAACGGACAAAGGTAGGTACATTTCTCTCCTTGCATGTTCTCATCACGAATGGTGTATGTTTACTAAAGGCAACAAGAGAGGTAGTGGAATGGGAAAATGTAAGATCCATCATTTTTACAAATGTATTTAGTTATCCACCGGTTAAGGTTAAACTGGAATCACAATGGGAGGGGAGATTTGTACAGGAATTGCAGTGGGAGGGGAATGTTGTACAGGAATTGCAGCAAGAGGGGAGTGTTGTTTAGATTTTATATGACAGAAGGAACAATTCTTTTGGTGAAGCAAGCCCTCCTGCTCATGAGTGTCCATTATCAGTGACCTGGGGGAGGGGGGCTCTCATATTTAAAAAATAGCCCTCCCAGAGGCCTCTAAATATGTATGTTTGTTGGCTTAGCGACCTGTGATGTCATTTCTTTTCCTTTTATAGAAGTAACACCTACAAAGAATGCAATGGTCAAAGGTAGGTATATTTCTCTCCTTGCATGTTCTCATCACAAACAGTGTATGTTACCAAATGCAACAAGAGTATTTAGTTCTCCACTGGTTGAGGTTGAACTGGAATCACAATGGGAGGGGAGATTTGTACAGGAATCACAGTAGGAGGGGAATTTTGTACAGGAATCACAGTAGGAAGGGGAATGTTGTACAGGAATCACAGTAGGAGGGGAATGTTGTGCAGGAATCGCAGTAGGAGGGGAATTTTGTACAGGAATCACAGTGGGAGGGGAATGTTGTACAGGAATCACAATGGGAGGGGAATGTTGTACAGGAATCACAGTGTAAGGGGAATGTTGTACAAGAATTGTAGTGGGAGGGGAATGTTGTACAGGAATCACAGTGGGAGCAAGCCCTTTAAATATGTTTGCTTGTTGGCATAGCAGCCAGTGATATCATTTCCTTTTCATTTATTCTTTTCACCTTCAAACAATACAGTGGATAATGGTAGGTACATTTTACTTCTCGTGTATTCCCATCTCTTACAGTTATATTGACGCATTTTGACAAATATCATTTAAAGCAGTCAAACCAGGGAGGGACTGCGTGGCCTCATATGGTCAGCCTTAGGAGCCATGTTCCTGAACAAATAAATAAAAAACTCTCCCGCAATCACTTTATTAAATCTGTGTTGGGACAGGACTCCTGTTTGTGTTGGGCTCTGCCCATTTAAATTTGAGTGGTACCGTGATGCTCATGACGAGGCAGATGTGAAGGTTCAGACCCATTTAAACTTAAACCCAGTGTCCCGTGCAAGCATTTAATATATTTTTTTGTTCATTTGCGTACGTATTCGCATCTTGTACCTCATGCCTTTCCTAGTATTGCAGCAAGGCAATGCTAACTTTCATACACTTCATGTCAAGGGGAATGTGTCACACATTGCGACACACCCCCTTTGGTGGACAGAAGAGTTGGGCACAGGGAGATATGGGAATTCCGATATTTACCAGTCTTTATTTTAAATGGGTAGACAGAGAGTGCGCGATTCTACAGAAATGAAACAAAACAACTTCGCCTTTCACCCTCACGGGATCCTGGTAAAAAAAAAAGTAATAAATTAACAAAACAAACTAAAATAACAAAAGAGAAAATAAACAAAACAGCCCAACAGCAGCTTTCCAGCTCCTTACAGACGGTGCAACTCTCTCTCGATTCGGGAGTTCCCCGGTCACAGCTGCACACTGGGAAGGGAGCACACTTTAAATACCTGGACTAATTAATTATGCACTCCAGATGCGCGTGCCTACTTAACCAGTGGGTGTGGTCTTTCGATTGCCCTGCACCTCTCCCACAAACCGAGCCATGCCACAGAGGAGTTGAGGGAAGTATATGTCATATTTAATGATAAAACATGGCATGTATGCAAATTGTGCATAAACATCTACTCTCAGTCAACTGTTATTTAATCATGTTTTAGCTACGTGGAAATACAATTAACCAAATTCCAAGAGAGTACATCAATAAAACTCGACCCTCAATGCTTTTCAAGTTACGTGAAAATCTTTTGCATAGTACCTGAGAAATTCAGCTTGCTGTGCATCCCCGCCTCGCCCGGAGCTCCAGCCCTAGACCAGCTAGACCAGCTGGGCACCCCTACCTCCTGCCGCTATTGACTTTCCATAACAAACCGGTGCCTGCCCGCGGCAGATGGGTTCCCCCTCTGAGTCCAGTTCTGCTCAAGGTTTCTTCCTGTTATCAGTTTTTCCCCATCACTCTTGCCCGAGGCTTACTCTTTGGGGGCCGGTTCTCTGTAAAGCTGCTTTGTGACAAAGCTCCTTTGTTAAAAGCGCTATACAAATAAAACTGAATTGAATTGAATTGAAAATTGATGATAGATTTGAAAAGCACTTTTTGCTGTAATGGGGCCTTTTTTGCATTTTTGCATTTCTCATGGGAATGACTGAGCTTTGCAGCGTCATAACATGAAAATATGTATCTGTTACCTCACACTGATATTCTGACTAGCCGTATAGTGGTACACTTTTTCTGTTCATGTGGAGAAGAGACAATAAATAAATAAATAAATAAATAAATAAGGATGCATGAAGCTTATGGAAATTCCAGAGCATAGCCATAGGCTTTTGTAAAATTTTACATTGACAAGAGAAATTGTATTCCATTCATTTAAGATAAACTGACCATAGTCGGTCTAAACTGTGTTTTTCTCAGGAACAAACCGTGGTGGTGGGAGAAGTACCTGACGCTGGAAAAAGGCATCATTTTTGCTGCCGGAGCAGGCCTCTCTGCAATTGTTTGCTCCGCCTGTTGCTGTGTGATTGGATTGTGCTCACGGTACAGTATGAATGGAGCGGTAGTAGTTCGTTTCAGTTCACAGAGCACAGAGTGACCAAAGGCATCATTTCAAATGTTATGTTACGGTAGGAATGTCAAAATGATTTTTTCGGACCGAAGAGCCGTTTTTTAACAGACGGTGTGTTTCGGCATAGACGGAAACGACGAAAACGAAGAGACGAAGATAAGGAGTACCCTGGAGCTGCCCTGACCATGGTGGCAAGCGTCGACCGACAGGTAAAGCTGCCCAATACTTGGGGAGCATTTTGTAGCTTTGCACAGCTTGTGGAAAGCAGTGATTCTCAAACTGTAGGCCCCTATATTACATTAGCAGCATTTAGCAGATGCTCTTATTCAGAGCAACGTATACAACTTAAAGGGGAATTGCACTTTATAACACTTCCTGATATTGCCCTTCTAGTGAATGTGTCGCCCTTCATTTTTCGATTAGTTATTTCATTTTAAATGTCTATCGTTAGAAACAAAGACCTATTTTTTTTTTTTGCGCAAGTCCACATAGTAGTACGGTTTCCGGTTTTGCTTTCGCAACAAATCGAGAAGAAGCGAAACAAAACATTCCGTTAACTTAGCGTTGAGATCAAACAAATTAACGACTGCTAGCTTTTGTTTGATGCGATATTGGTGTAATAATGAGGTGCGCGGTACCCGGTTGTTATAATGCCCCTGTTAAATGAGGACTAAGAGTAGGCAGTGACCACTATGAAGGCACCGACTACCAAGGTGACCGTCTAAAGCCTGGAGCTGAACCCACCGTTTTTCCATCGTTGGTCGAACCGCTCGAGGTAGGTACTATGCGGGCTGGCTAACGCTATCGCGTCTGTCTGTGATACATAGGATGTCTACCACCAGTTGCAGTTTGTCCTGGGAATAGCCTGTGGTTCCTAAATCTCGGCCTGCTCCTGACTCGCTCTCGCTCGCACGATCAGCCTGCAAATTAGCCAGCTCTTCTTCTGTGTATTCCGGCTCGAATCGATAGGGCACAACAATCCCATGATCAAAAACAAAATCTCCTTCGTCCTCAGATATTTTCGGTTTCGCCAGCTAGTAAGTCATACAACACTATTTCTACGACCAACCTAACGTTATTGTCTGTAGGTACGCCCACATCAGAAGTCGCGCAATGATATGCATCCTCGAGTTCGACACTAAACTGCCCGGGTCTACTTCCTGCATTTGTAAAGGAAAACAACAAAACAGGGTAAAATATTAACATAATGAATAACTAATCAAAAAATGAAGGGCAACACATTCATTAGGACAATATCAGTCATGAGAAGCAGAAGTGTTATAAAGTGCAATTCAACTTTAAGGATTTTCTACATGGCATCCATTTATACTGCTGGACACGTACTGAAGCAATTTAGGTTAGGCACCTTAGGCAGTTCCCCAACCATTATACTACACTGCCCCCCTCAGTGGCTCATGGGAAGTGTTGAGGTAGGTCATAATATTGTAGGGGGGGAGGGGGGGGGGGGGGGGGGGGGGGGGGGGTGCGGAACTTGCTGTTTAGATTTAGACTTGCCTTTGACATCCAGCCAATTAAAATACTGCAATTTTTTTCCATCGACTGCACTATTTGCAGGGAATGAAGGAACAGGGAAAAAGTTTTCTGCGAGCCACCGCTTATTAAAATGTCTGTCCCCGGGTGAGTCACAGAAAACAGGTCAGGGACAGGTCAGCGAAGGTCACCTGACAGTGACCCCGGCCCGGTGTTTTCCCCTCTCGTTCTCCAAGCGGAGCGGCTCAACGGGATTGGCCGAGGACGAGCAGGCGCCGCTGCAGGCCGGCGGAGAGGGCGGGGCGGCGGGCGGGGCGACCGCGGACGTGGACTACGCCACCATCGACGTCTCCCAGCTGAAGAAGAGAGAGGCGGCGGACGAGCCGGGGCCCGGCGCCGACACGGACTACGCGGAAATCCGGAAGGAGAGGAAGGGGGGCGGAGACCGCGGAGAGGGAGAGGGAGAGGGGGAGGGGGGCGAGGAGGCGGGAGAGGAGGGGGCCGCTGAAAATTCGGGGGCTTTGCAGCAGGAGTGCGCTGACGCTGGGGGTGAGTCACCTCAGATGAAATAAGTAAAGGGGAAGGTTTGGGGGTGCTAGGGAGAGGAAGGGGTGAACAGAGAGAGAGAGAGAGAGAGAGAATCAATGCTTCCAGCAGTTTGCCGGGTCATGTGATAGAGGCAGAGACCCGTAGGCCGCTCGCAAGTCCAGGCTCCATCCCACACTGGGTAACCAGGGGTGTCCATTCTTATCCGAAAAAGAGCCACCATGATTCAACTGATTAAGTATTCATGGCCTTCAACCAAGACCTTTATAAGTAGAATCAGTTGTCTTAGTGCTAATAATACGTACATTGTTTGATTCTTTTAGTGTTGTCAACCACTCACATTTTTTTTTTAAGTAATCAACTTTCTCATGGGAATGGCTGAGCTTAACTGTGTCATAACAGGAAAATGCATGTCACCCTGATGTTCTGCTTAGCCGAACTGATGTGGTTTAAAATGATGAAATTTCTGAGATCATTTTAATTGGGGAAGTAACAAAAACATGAATAGACAGTACGGAGATAGGTAATGCAACGTACAGTACTTTGCTCCTGGATCTATGTCTAAAGTATATGCAATGTTTATCGATTATATTAAATGTTAGAAGGCAAAATGATGTGTGTGTTAATTAAAAAAAAAAAACATACCGAGAACAGCAGTGCTTGTATGTTATGCTGCTCAAAGTTTTGAACAAAGAGTGTGTTCTGGTTGTGATAAATAGAAGCAGCCTGTATTTCAAATGCTGACAATGTCATACCCCTTTCTGTGATTAGTCACCCAAATTGTTCTGCCTGTCTTTTGACTAAAGCCCTATTCGCACGGGCCTAGCATTACCTGGGGACCTCTGGTAACTTGTGATAATCGCGGAGGTCTGTGATCTTAATCCCGTGCGAATCTGCCGTGTCCGTAATTTGTAAAGTAAAAATTCCACCGCAAATTACCTACCATATTTCGCCAAACGCAGAGGTGATAATATTAGTCCCGTGCGAATCGGCATCTCGGTGATTTGGGGTCGTATTTTGCCGTTACGCAGAGCAGAGCCTTGACATTTTCAATCATATCCGGGGGGATAATGTCAGTAAAATACAGACTTCGCTTATCCCATGCTAATGCGCTGCACGAAACACAGGGGGGGGGGGGGGGGGGGGGGGGGGTAATTTCTTAATCACGAGGTCCCCAGGTAATACTAGTGCCGTGCGAACAGGGCTAAAGGTAAAGAAGGAGGATGAGACTGAGGTGCAGATAATTCTGTTCTCTTTTCAGAGCAAGGCTGAAGATCAGAGAGGGCTCCCGTTCACAGATGGATAACGGCGTGAACTTCGGTCTAAACCCACATGAGAATAATATTCAGTTTTAAAGGGGCAGTTCACCCGAAAATGAAAGAAAGCTGCGTTTCATCTTACCAGGAGTGCTATCTATCCATCCGGGTAGTTTTTCTGAGATTTGATGTGATGTGTTAAACTTTCTCTCTCTTCCCCACTTATTCAAAGCACTGTGCTTATTATGCATTTATGATGAAGAAAGTTTATTTTTCAAAGTTTGTCTGACCCAAGTTATTTGTACTTTTTGGACTGAAAGGACCTTTTACTGTCTTGCAAAGAAAGCTGGGGGAGAACAGGTCTTAAACACAAGTGCATTCCTTTTGCAGTCTTTTTGAAGTTGTATATAAAATAAGGGCAGGACTAAATGAGGTATGTGTTTTTTTTTTAATTTCATTTTTGCTGTAAAATTAAGGACAGAACAAACAAAAATAGACTTCTGTTCCATAGCAATTTGAATTATGTACAGTAAAAAGTGTTACTCTAACAGGATTTATGTTGTCAAAAAGGGATAAAATGTATTTGCTGGTTTGACATTGAACATTTGTTTAACTGTACAGGTGTGGATTTACTGTTCAAAAATAATCAAACTCCGATTAACTGTCTAGGTTCATATTAGAAGGTTTCTTTAAAGTAAAAAAAATGTTTTTAGTTTAATCTATGACCGCTATTGTGCTCACGTATTCAATTACAGTTTTTTTTAAGATTGCTTTGACTCATTTTGCACCAGAGTTTGAATGTGCAAAACTCTTAACACAGAATGCTGTATTGTTCATTTTGGGTTCAAAATGTAATATAGCATGCAAAATAAAAATACCAGTGTCAGTGTACTTGAAATTATGTACAGCAAGCATCCCCTGTGATAGACTGCAGTATAGCGCTTGTGTTTTTATAAAAGACAAACAAAATATTAGATTAGATTATATGAAGTTTAATCATTAAAGAAAAATCATACAGTAATGCAGTACTGTAAACACAACTGTATTGTACAGTAAAGCAAAAACAGTTACAGTAACAACAAACTTTACTGTAAAGTACAAAAAAAAAAACAACTGCTTTTTGGTGCTTAAGCAGCATTTTGCCTCTCCGCTGCATTTGGCCACAGAATTTCGTCTACGTTGCATCTGATGTCTTCGTTGGCAAGACAGCGCTCAGAGTGAAAACCACCATGTTCCTCAATCGGCGACCGCACCACAGAAGCAGAAAAAAAAAACAAAAAACAAAAAAACTCAGTGCTGTAACGAAAACAGCTCACCAACACTTCCTGTACCACGCTCGCCACTGATAGGCCAGAACGCCAGCGCACAAACGCGCCTACATACAAACCAGGAAGCAAACACTAGCTCTGCTTAATGCGAATCGAGAGAGCCACATGGCAATCCGATTATAACACTTTACCCATGCTAATTAAATATCAAAAAGGGACACGTTTGCGATCCACAAACAATCCCGGACGAGCCCCCAGTTAATGTGACGACCCGGCTCAAGGACCGACACATGAAACAGACACCAGACTTTGGCTGAAGGAAATAACAAGTTTTTATTGAAAAAGAGAACAAAACCAAACCAAACCGAAACCAAACTAACTATATCAGCGTCAGTAATCAGTGTGCATGGAGGTGTTGGGTGCCTGAAGTGTTTGGGTGTGCTAATTAAAGCATAAAAATGTGCATGGGGAAAAAGTGCAGCAGCGTCTGTGGCAGTCAGGCTTCCAGCTGGTGAAGAGAGAGAGTGAACGCCAAGCATCCTTTCCCTCTTAAGGACTGCGAACAGCTGCGTGCAGTCAGGACTGCTACTCCCAACAGCACGCAGCACCCCGGCCAACAAGGGCAAATACACAGACAGGTGAAAACAAGAGGGGAGGGGCGCACGCAAGGCCTGACAGTGCTGAATGGACCCCCTGGTGAAGTTGGACCCGAGGCACGTGCCTAGTTTTCCTAGATCCCTTGAGACCAATGGGCAGGTCTACTCACATACGTACATACTCCTAATGTGATGTCTAGGGCATAATGTCAACCAGTCTACACATTTATAGAGGATGGGTCGCTAAAGTATTCGCTACTGTAGTATTGCAACATTGCTGTACACATACCTGAGCATATTCCACCCTCAAAGCCTTCACTCTATCTTCATTCCTTAGCAAAGGCACCAAGTAAATTTGTTTCATTGTGATTTGGTGCTTTTTCAAAATTTGCCCAATTGTTGTTAGGCTTATTGAGTGGATGTTTTGGAAGATTCCATTATCTGCCAGAATGTGTTCTTGTATTTTCTTGATCCGTATGTCATTTCTTTGAACCGCCATGTCTGCTAGTGCCCTCTCCTGCTGGGCAGAGAGAAGACGGCCATGTCCTCCAGCTGATGGTGCTTTTTCAGTTCTAAAGTACAGTAAAGATAACAATTACAACAAAGATAATTCACACCCACACTTTAGTATTATGAAATATACTGTATCACAGACAGCAAAATCAGTTTTACAATTACTGTAATTTCAATATACAGTGACTGTACAGTAAATTACACATATTGACTTACCGATTATCTCTCTTAAAAATTTTTGTTATGGATGCCACAGTTGACCTCTTCAGGTTTGGCTGCACAACCCTCCCAGCTTGAGCCAGTGTTAGACCTCTGTTTACCACATGGTCGACAATAGTGGCTCTAATTTCATTTGACACAACTGCTGTTCTGCCTCCTTGGGCAGGACCGTGACCCCGTCCACGACCACGACCACGACCGTGACCCCGTCCATGACCACGACCACGACCACGACCCCATCCACGACCACGACCCTGTCCTTCGTTACCAACCTCAACCTCACGACCTGCTCCATGTTGTCAGAAACTGCTATTCAGGTTTCTAAGCAGCCTTTTATGTAGTGGTGAAGAGATTATCAATTGTGTTGCAATGCTACTAACCTGGGCAAGGTTGTTGAAAGTACTGAGACATGACTAAAACACCTGTCGAATTGATTTAGTGATCTGCATTTGTAGTAATAAGCATTTGAACATTGTTGTAATATTAGGTGGCTGTATTCTGAGAATGGAGCATATGATTTAGAGTTTGGCACTTTGTATTAATAGTTTTGCACTTTGTATGTCAGCATAGGATGTAGTGTCTTAAGGTAAGAATTCTGCAAGTCAGTTTAGCACTCTGCATTAACAGTTTTACACTTTGTATGTCAGAATAGAATGTCGTGTCTTAGAGTATGAATTATGAAAGTCAGTTTGGCACTTTGCACTTTGAGTTTTGTACATTGAAATTCTGCTGTGCAAAATGAGTCATAGCAATCATAAAAAACTGTAATTAAATAAACCATAGCAAATGTGTTCGCTTGTTTCTCAAGGCAATGGGAGTAAAGTCCACTAGAGGGAGACAAATATCCTGAATGGGCCAAAAGTGACAAAACTGGAGGTTCTAAGCCAGGGAAGTCACACTTCAGTCCTGGACGGTCGCAGTGTGTGCTGGTGTTCGGTGTGTTTCAGCATGAGTGATCGATTGAAGTCTTTGATTGGCTTAAGTGTCCATACACTCCTTGTTCTCAAAACCTTAATTGTTTGCTGATTGCAAGGGGGCCATCAGTAACCGCAGACACTAAATGGTAAATGGACTGCATTTATATAGCGCTTTTATCCAAAGCGCTTTACAATTGGTGCCTCTCATTCACCCATTCATACACACACACTCACACACCAACTGTGAAAGGCTGCCATGCAAGGTACTGTACCAATCAGCTCGTTGGGAGCAACTAGGGGTTAGCTGTCTTGCTCAGGGACACTTCGACACGCCCAGGGTGGGGGATCGAACCGGCAACCCTCCGACTGCCAGACAACCGCTCTTACCTCCTGAGCTATGTCACCCCACTACAGCCCCACTACAACCCTCCAGGACTGGCGTTTCACACCTCTTTTGGAAGTGGTACAAAACAAATGAGTTCTGTGTGTACAGAGCATGACGCGCTTAGGGGAAGAAAAAAAAAACACAACTTATTAAGCAATAAAAAACCTCAGAAATATATTTTTAGGTTAAAGAATATTATGGTCACAGCCATTACACTTGAGCGATGATGGATTTCAAATCTACGCTTGCTGTTGTTTAGAGTTTTCCTCCTTGTTCAAGGAAAGCTGAATTCAGATACGAAGCGACTTATGTGCATGCGTTCAGGAATAAAAATGTATATTGCGATAAACTGTATGTGTGAATGAAAGCTTGAATTTATGCGATCTAGATGTACTAAATATATTATTAAAATGAATTGTTACTAAAAGGGTTTTTTTTTTCCACTTTTCAATTTTTGTGATGTTTGATTTTTAAGGGAGAAGGCGGACAAAAAAAAAGAAGTTGAAATCTATGTTTTGTTTTACTTTGCCACTCACAGCCTATTCATATGGATACAGGAGGCAAAACTGAACAGCGGTACACAGAGGTGACAGTGTTCAAAAATTGCGAGATGAACACCTCCCCCCCACCACCACCCTCCAGAGGAAAAAAGGCATGTAAAATTCTTTCAGTATACCATACTCAAAAGACAAAACTGATCTATTTTTTTTGCTAAAATTTCCATAGTTCTCAATAGCATGACTAGACAAGTTAAAAGTAGAAAATAACCCCAAGGTTTGTCCGACCCTTTGAGATGACTTCCCATATTTGAAAGCCCTTTAAACCACATGAATACATGAACAAAAAACTGTATGGACTTGCATGCTAATATTTGCAGCCTGTTAACAAGCTCAGCTAAAACAGCAATGTGAAAAGCTTCTGACTTGCTAACAAGCTACAGTTGGCAAAAGCTTCTGTCTGAATTGCTGGCAAACTGATGTTCGTGTTGCTAATATTTTAGCTAGCTATTACAGTGTGCCAGCAAACACAATAATCATTCATTTAAAATCAACATTTTACCTCAAGGCATTGTATTGTTTACTGTTGTGGCATATCTCTTGGTTTAAACTGTATTGCACCATAATCATTTATTATATTATTTATTTATTTATTTATTTATTTATTTATTTATTTATTTATTTATACAAGTAAACCTTATGGGTTGACAGGCAAGGGAGCAGTGGGTGGGGTGTCTAGGACCGGAGGTCATGAGCAAGCATGCTTCAATGTAAAACTCAAGGATCCCCCATCACTGCCATTTTAAAGATGGTGAAGTTAAAAGTGTCCTGGGTAAAATGAGCAGATTTCTGCATGAATAGGCTGGCAGGTGTATTCCTTGTTTTCAGGTACAGAAACTCACTCACAGAGTAAACAAAGAGTGCCATTCAGAAAACTTAAAAATATCAGGGTTAATAAATTCTAAAGACTGACTGAGTGCTTGTTAAGCACTGTGTAAACTTAACTCGTATTTTAAGACCAAGATATAAAATAAAAACATAAAACATATTCGGGGATGTCATCTGTTGATACAGTTTTTTCTCTTATGTTGAGTGCTTTCTGTTAGATGGACCTTCATCTTTATAAATTGTGTGTGTACCTGTGTGTGTGTGTGTGTGCGCGTGTGTGTGCGTTTTGGGGGGATTAAGGATTAAGGATATGCTTATTGGATTAGGCCGCCCTGTTCACAGGACAGATTACACACAACGACACCGTCAGCACACTGCTCCTGCTATCTGGACTAGAAAAGACCACTGGTGTCCCCTTCCGGAATCCACTGTTCGGACTGGTTCACCTTGACAGGAAGTTTTCCCTGAAGGGAGAGGGGAGGGAGGTAAGCAACGGCTAACAAAGCAGTTGAGTGTGATGTTACACACTAATACACAATCGGATGCTAACGCAAAAAAAAAAAAAAAAAAAAACTTTTTATAAACCATGGGGTTGAAACTAAATGTACACAGCCAGATGCTGCGCAGTGTTTCTACAGAAGGAGCGTCCTGATACATGACAGGAACAAAAATCTGTGAAACACCTTGCGAGGGCACAGGCTAGTCACGTTGTAAGCGCAATCAAAATGGCGACGGAGGTGTGCGATGCTCCGAAAAAAAAGAAGCAAAGCCCGTATGAAAACGAGGTAAACGAAACGTACGCGGCACAGAAAGAACACAGCCTGTTTACTGTTATACCGTACTAGGCATGGCTGAGAATACACACGCTAGCCTGGGGCCCCAAATAGCACGGACAAGGAACAGACTATGGTTCTAGCTACGTGCACTTAGCATGCGAGCGCGTCATGCCGCACATGCGACCAGCTGACGTAGGGGGTTCTACAAGCGCGTGAAGCTAAGATAAGGCGCGTGTGGACATGATTACTGGTTGACTCGACCCGTCAGATTTTCACTCAGCCGCTATGTACTGACTGCATTACTGCAGTACTGAGTTACATCGCGCAGTTGGTACGTAGTCTTTCCTTCAATCGTTTCTGGCTCCCTCTTTTTACCCTGCTGCTACCCATAGGAAGGGGAAACAAGCTGATTCTGAAAATAGGCTTGGATGGTGAGGTTACCATGTCTGTGTGTGTGTATGTGTGTGTACGTGTGTGTGTGTGTGTGTGTGTGTGTGTTTATTTAAAAGTACTTAATTCTTTTTTATTCATTTTTTGAAATACATCTTTACAAATAGTATTTTCATTACAAAATGTTAAGTGGTAGTGAATATGCACGGCTAAATTCTATTTTATCAATGTCTAACCTTACAAAATGTGAAAGATAGAATTGTACATATGTATTTACATATGTTTTTTCATATTTGTATTTGACCCAGGTCTGGTGTGCTTGCATATGTGTGTGTGTGAGGGAAAGACACATTTTTTTTTCTTGATAACATATTTTAATCACTTGGACATACTTTGATAGAGACTTTGAATACATTTATAGATTTGTTAATGACTTTATATATTTGCAATATTTATGTGTTGAAATTATAATAATTCTGTACATCAGACCCGGGTCAAATACAAATATGTATTTGTATTTATATGTAAATACATATTTTAAGTACTTTCGAATACAAAATATTTCATGTGTAAATGTATTTGATTTATTTAAAATATTTTATTGGAAAACCAAATACTTTCACAAATAGTAATAAAAAATACATTCCTTTAAATAAATGCTATTCTGGGACACCAAATACTTTTTAAAATAGTATTTAGAGCTTTTAAAAATGTATTAAAATACAAATACAATTGTAAAATATTTAAAATATCCCAGAGTTCTTTGTACAATACTCCTTGGGGCTAGGGGTTGAATTTGGGCAAGGATAGCCTATGTCAGCAATTTTAAACAACCCATGCGCTGCCTCTAACAGACAGTAGCCTAAATGCCCGTACATGTCTTTGCATGGGGAATGGCAAACTGAGACGTCTTGATAAGCTACTTGCCAGTTTGTTTGTTCCCATGAAATCTTTTTTAAAGTTAGTGGCTTTTACTGCATTTCCTCTTTTTTTCTGTGGTCAGAGCGTTTGACAGCCATGCAAACAGTTCCTTCTTTTACATTCTGTAAGGTTAGACACAGATAAAATAAAATTAATCCGTACATACTCACTACCAATTAACAATGGAAATTGGTACAGTTGGACTGGGGCCATCAGCAGTCACCTGACGCATTCTAGTCAAAATACTGTCCTCTAAATTGGACAAAACGCTCAAATTTCAGAGCTGATAGGTTCTCGCATATCCAATGCTTCTCAAGTCTTTCAACAGCTTGGCGCAATTGTGTATGTTGCACCACCGGCTTTATGTTGTGAAAGTATTTTCAAATAATTTCATTAAATCAAACCCTTTTTATTTGAAAATTCAGTATTTTTAAAGACATATTTGAAAATAATTGCAAATAAATGCAAATGCTCCTTGTGATTTAAATACTCAGTATTATCAACATTTCAAATATAATTTCAAATAATTTCTAAAAAAAAATATTTAAAAGTAATAACTGAATCATTTCACAACAGCATGTTTTTGTGAGAATTCTGTATACATATTAAATTGTGTTCCATAAAGTCATACAGTTTAAAAGCATTCTCAGCTGTCCTCCTAACACGTTGCCTAATACTCATTGAAGTTATTAGCAGGTAAATCACAGTCAGGGGTTGACAGCTATGGCCCTGGAGACCCGCAAAATTTCAGCATTTTTATTTCTACTCGGCACTTAGTCGATTGATTAAAGCAGTTGATTTCAACGTTAACGCACATCGTCTGGTTTCTAGGTTTTAATTTTTTAGGTGAAAACAAAAACCAGCAGACCCTGGGCCTCTGGGGATCAAGACCAGGCCACTCCTGAAAAATGGTACAACAAAAATTTGTTGTTGTCCGGTTTTTTTTTGCAGCTGAGGACGGATTGCATGGCGGACGTGCTGAGGAGCCTGAACCTCCTGGAGGTGCTGAAGGAGTCCATGGAGAAGAAGGGGCTCTCTGAGGTGAAGGAGGCGGTGGAGGACCTCCTCATCAGCAGGGTGAACATCGCCGTGGTGGGGGAGAGCAGCCCGGAGAAAACCGCCCTCCTCAACTCCCTCCGCGGCCTGGGGCCCGGGGATGGTGGGGCGGCCCAGTTCCCCTCCCCCAGCCCCCAAGAGGAGCTGACAGTTTACCCAAACCCCAAACACCCCGACTTCCGACTGTGGGATCTGCCCGTGGTCCCTGATGGCTCGCCCTTTGACCCAGAGGAGTACATGGAGAAAGTCAAGTTCCTGCGCTACAATGCCGTCATTGTGACGTCGTCTCGGATGCGGTTTTGCAGCAACAGCGCCCTCGTGTGGCGGGAGGCCAGATCGCTCCAGAGGGAGGCTGTGTACTTCGCCTTGCTGGCCTCTGAGCGCGACTCGCGGGAGTCCATGGAGCCTAGGCGGAAAGCCAGCCAGGAGGCGTTGGGGTCAGAGGGCCTGGCTTCCCCCAGGGTCTTCCTGGTACGTGGCACTGCCTTGGAGACCCTGGACTTCCCCGAACTCCTGGAGGAAATGTGGCGGGATGTCCCGGAGGTCAAGGCTGCCGCCCTCCTCCTGGCCCTTCCGGCCCTGTCCGTCGCCGTGGTGACCAGAAAGCGGGACGCCCTCAAGGCGCTGGTGTGGGCGGCGGCCTCGCTCTCGGGCGGTGTTTCGGCCATCCCCGTGCCCCTGGTGTCCTCCGCGGTGGACGCCGGTGTGGGGGTGCGGATCCTGAGCAAGGCGCGCGACTCACTGGGCCTGGACGACGCGTCGCTGGAGGGGCTGGCCCGCCGACGGGGGCGGGACGGGGCGCGGCTCAAGGCCCTGCGCACCTGCCCCCTCTCCCGGGAGGTCACCAAGGGCGCCGTGAAGAAGCTGCTGGCGGCCGCAGAGAAGCAGAAGCCCACCGGTGCCCGCGTGGTGGAGATGGCGCTGCCCATGACCGCCAAGTCCGCCAGCCGCTCCTTCACCACCATGTTCCTGGCACTCAATGGCGCCATCGACGACATGGCCGCCGATGCGGAAAGGGTGGTGGCGGCTGCAGTCGGGGGGGCAGATTGAGGAACTGAACTCTTCGCGACCAGTTTAAGAAAAAAAAAAAAAAAAAAAAAAAAAAAAAAAAAAAAAAAAAAAAAAAACTGGAGGTGGCCTAATTCTTTTCGGCCTGTACTGTTCATGTTGCATTACACATTTGCATTAATTTGATATTTTTGTTTGTTAATTTTCCATGTATTTCTTGCACCGTGAACATTACATCAGACATAAGAAAGCTCTTTAATGTAAAAAAAAAAAGTGCAAAATGATTTTAAGTGATATTTCATGGTAACGCTTGCTAAACTTGGCCCACGTTGTTATTATCACTTGCTGCATTATGAGATCAGGTCTTGAGTGATGATGCGTTGGTTCTGTGAATAAACTCATTACAAATATCCAAAAAGACTCTTCTTTTTCTCCCTTCTTTCCGTGAAGAAGTCGGTTCCCAGTAACAGCTGCAGAAGACTATTTAAAACAGAGTGGGGGGAAGTACAAACATACAGTATTGAGTGAGAAAGAAAGATAATGACACTTCCCTCTACCGTCTTCTGCAGGAAACAGGTTCTTTTCTTTTCTTTTTACACTTGGTTAAACTATGCAAATGCAGTACCGAGAAGGGGAGTTCTGTTTGTATGTATTTCCTGTCTAAGGAAGAGGGGCCATTTTTAACTTTCAGTCATTTTACGATAAGGACATAGTACATCCAGATTAACTGTAGCTGATTTCTAATCCTCTGTCACATCCAACTTGTAGGTAAGCAGCCACTTTTACAATTATTTCATGGGTAAATGATTTCCAGCATTTCTGTTTCTGATGGGGTTGTCTTCTCTACCCCCCCTCCAGATACAGGTATCAATGCCATTGCTACGACAGTTATTAACATTTCATTTGAATGTTTGTGAGTTTAGTAACATTTGTCTGAACTCTGCCTTGTTTCTGGGAAAACAAATAGCAAGTTTTATCGCTTTAAATAGAAATTGACTTTGCTGTTATTGTGGCCTTTTGAGTTCAAAATAGAGGTGCATTGATCTAAATAATTTAAGAATTCCATCCAGGAAAGATATGCACTCAAGGTTTTCAGTCAAATATTGTTACTCAAAAATATTAAAACCGTACTGTACATATTAACATTTTAGCAAATTACTAGTGGAGATACTGTGAAGATATGACGTGCTTTTGACTCAAATCCTGTGTGGATCCCTGCTTGTACAACACATCCTTGCGTAAGATGTTTATTTTATTCAGATGCTGATCTTTCTGGGTGTAATAGGAAAGAGTAGGCTGCGTAGATTGATCACAACAGAGAATGGTGTCTTGGACTACAATTAATTAAATAATGTTTTATTTAATAAGCTGCAGTCTGCATTAACTGTGTTGTGAGCCATGATGTGCTCTACTATGCAAGGAGCAGAGCTGGCACAGCCAAGAGCACTCTTTATATTTCCTGATTTTGGAAAGTTAAATCTTAAATAAAACAAACAGTGAAAGTAGTTTTAAGACTGGTGTTCTTCAACATCAACACATGTGACAGGTCCAACCTTAACCCACTTACAGGAAAGGGGGTGGGGGCAGGGGGGGCAGGGGGGGAAGGGGGGCAGAGGGGCGGGGGGAGGGGGGGTTTGCATTAAACCAGTGATCTGATGACCTGATTAGGAACCACAGAGCTGAGAATGACTCACTCACAGCTGTGATACACCTACACCAACACACACGCAGGCATGCACACCTGCACACATGTGTATACTGTACATGAACACACACACACACACACGCGTACACACATTCACACACATGTATAAATGTATATGCATGCACATACACAGACTCACAACCATGCATATATACACACACACACACACACACACACACATGCGTCCACACCCATACACACATATTCACACACACGTACACATGCATGCAAGCACATACAGACACAACCCTAACCCCAACCACTACATGCCTAATCTTAACACTAACCTTAACCTAATTGTAACCCTAACCCTAACCCTAAAACAGCCTCTTGAACTTGTGGGGACCAGCAAATGGTCCCCAACTTGCGTAATTTTTTCTCATCTTTCTATCCTTGTGGGGACATTTGGTTCTCACAAAGATAGTAATACATGCCCACACACACACTTCATAAGTGGGTTCACAGTGTCTTCTTTTCCAGATTTCTCACACTGATAAAGGAAGGTTCATCATGATCTCTTTCTGGGCCATGGTCCTCTTTCTGATTGGTGGTATGTACCTGCTACGACATCCCTGTCCCTGCACGTTTCGTTATGCCTTTGTCTCTGTCACTGACACACTTCACTCGTAAGCATTTTTTTCCCCAGTAGAAATCGGTCCTTGTTACTGTACGCATGACGATTGGCATAGCAACCATGGTTTTATGAATGAACACAATGTTAACTTCTGAGGATTATCTTTCTGCTGCAATCCAACAGTGCAATATTAAGAACAGAAAATTCCACTTTAGAGGCAGACTGACTGCTCTAATGGTTCCTATTTCTCTCTCTCTCTCCTTTTCTACCGTAAGACTGTGCTTGCAGTTCCAGTGAGATGACGCCCGAAGAGGGCTCCTGTGTGACGGTCTACTTAACTCTGTCCGGTATATGGGATCCTGGGTACATTGTTTGGTTGAAGGACGCCGTGTGGAATGCCACGGCAGAGGATTTTGAGGGCACGATTGTGCACAGCCTCAAACCTGACAAACCCGCCACGAGTGAATTTAAAAACAGAGTGTCTGTGGGTTCCACTAAGTCCACTAGGTATTCAAGGAACTACGAATTGACCATCAATAACTTGAGACTGAATGACAGCGGAAAGTACTCGGTTAGATACTATGATAAAGCTGATCCTCCTTACACACTGAAAACGAGAAGCTCTGAAATGAGTCTTGAGGTTCAGAGTAAGTTCTTTTTCAATTATATATATATATATATATATATATATATATGTGTGTGTGTGATAGAGGCCCCTTTATGTTCACCATCCAGTAGTTGTCTAATTGTCTACTGTATGAAAAGTATTTGTCTGGTATTGGCTTTATGATTTAAGCTGCAGTCGTTACAAAGATGCACAACCGGCAATCCTTAAGAAGCATGCTTCAGTTACCAACAGTGATGTAATTGTAAGGAATCTGTGTGCAATATGAATGCTGATAGCTGTTGTCCCTTAACCTGCTACTGGCAAAACTGTCAGCATTGTCCTCATGAGTAGTATGCCAGATATAGGATTGGTGATTTAAAACAGTTTAGAAACATTTCAGATATTTACAACTTGAAAGCCTGAAGGAACACACTTCAAGGTTACCCACAGTAATGCTTTTGCTTATATTTGCAGATGGGTGCTATGTAATTAAGCTGGTTTGGTCTTATTTCGTTCTGGGCTCACTTAAACACAGTTATCATCTCATTATCACCATGAGCATCTGCATTTACGTATTTTATGAGGGATTGTGTACAATTAATCACATTCACGATGCATCGCATGAGCCAGCCAAGAGGCCGCACGTTGCTTTACAACGATAGCCCCCGAGCAGAGGGGGCTGCACGCTTTCCTCAGACAAAGAAGCCCAGAACATGACAAAAATAGTCTTTAGGCAACTAAATAAATCCATCACAGATTAACATATGATGATGAAACTGATGATAATCATCATCATCATAATCACCTTCTTCATCACAATCATCATCATCCTCATCTTAATCATCTTCATCATCATATTCATGATCGTAATCATCATCATCATCACCATCTTCATCATCATAACGATCTTCCTCTGTCGAACCTCTGCAGAGAACCCTTGCCAGGTCAGCGTAACAGGCCCGGAGCTGGTCCAGGCGGGGGCGGAGGTGATTTTGCGGTGCTCCACCATGGGGGACTGCCAGGACAGCCCCAAGTGGCATAACTCAGGGCCAGGCCTGACCTCCAGTGAAGTCTCCGACACCCATGGTGCGAAAACAGCCCAGCTGAGCTTCAAAGCGGACTGGTCACATGACGGGGTGGAGTTCTCCTGTTGGCCGTCGCCGAGCAAGGACGCGTGCGCCTCCAGAAACATCACGCTGACCGTGGAATGTAAGTCGCGCAGTTTTAATTTTTATTGTTTTACCTGCCGACGCTGCAATCTTCATATCAGAGACACCGAAGCTACGTTTTACACATAACTGATATCTGAATTACCCACAATGTCGTTGATCCAGTCTTTGTGCATTTTTTTTTCCATATGCCTTCTTCCGTAGTTTTCTTTATCCCTTGTGTTCTGCATGATACATTTATTACGAAAAAATGGCAAACAACTCCATTAATATTTGGGTTCTCCTCCTCAGCACCACTGAATGTACTTGTATCAAGGGTTTAGGATTAGAGTTCTCCTCCACAACGAGCACACTCATGTCTGGGAGACCAGGATTAGGGTTCTCCTGCATAGAACCAAGCATGCTTGTGTAGCACTCGTGTCACTGAATCACAGGCAACTACAAGCTACTGGACCAGTTCTAGGTTCGAAGGAGTGGTCGAGCTAAATAAAATAATAAACCAGAGACTAGAGCTTTTGAATGAATGAGCCGGAAGTTTACTGATAACAACAGGACATATTCTCACATTACACATACAAAGTATTTACAGTAGGTAGAAGGCAGGTAAGTTACACTTAAACCCCCTTGTTTTTATCCCTTTTCTTACTCAGAATAGCTTGGTTTAGGTTTAGATTTCAAGTTAGTTTTGACAACTAAATATTGTTCCTTTAAGTAAAGACCGGTCTGTTTTCTGTTTAAGGTTAACAGCCTTAATTTGACAGGTTAAACCTGTCCTAAATTTATTTTAGCTATTTTCCCTTTCGAATTAGGCCTACCTCTTTTTTTGGTTTCAGGTGAACAGGTAAGTACCCTTTAATATTCCCTTTTGTTAGGTTAATTGACCTTTTAAATTTAACCTTTGCAGGAGAAACACAATCGAGATTCACCGTTCAACTCAAACATCAATACAGAACCACACTGGCGGTTTAACTCAACACCAATACAGTACAACGTTGGCAATTTAACTCAACATCAATACAGTACAACATTGGCAATTTAACTCAACATCAATACAGTACAACACTGGCAATTTAACTCTTTAAATGCAATGTCTCACTCGAGCACGATATTCCTTTTGGTTCCAGTTCAGTTCGATAATTCAGTTCAATTTGTTAAATTCTGAAAGCGATGAGAAATCTACGATCCTACCGCAACGTGGCAAAACAGTATTGTTGGTAGGTCAAACCGTATGCAAGTGATCCGGTCGCTGGGATGTCTTTTCAATCTTCGTAGGTAAGAATTCCATGGGTGAGGCTCGCCATCGGGTATCCTACGGGTGCGTGCTGTCTATCACGGCTACGCACACACACACACACCGATAAAGAATCTGAATCCGCGTTAAACTTTCTGGAAAGTTCTCCCGGGAAGGGAAAAGGAAAAAAAGAAAATAAAACCAACTAAAACCGTCTTGGTTAGTCTTTGCACTTTTCCAACAATCAGCAACTCCGGTTTTGTTGCAATAAATCCTTAATTCGCCGCGTTAGATGCTTCCTCTTCTTCTTCCTTGGTGTTTACCGGCAGCTTGCATCCTTGAGAGTTGCATTACTGCCATCTCTCGGAGTTAGTTAACTCCTACAGCTTACTGAATGTCACACTTTCCCTAACAGTCCTGTTCTCCGAAGGTAGCTAATAAAGCATCTCCTCCCCTGCCCACTAGCACCACACTCCAGTACATTCTCCAGTCCTGCTCCTGTTATCCCCGATCTCCCCATGTCCTCAATCACGTCCCTCCTTTCCGACCTATATTTATTACAGTTAATGAATAAATTAACGTTAAAGGAGAGGTCAAGCTCAATTAAAGGGGATTGTCAAACCCTTTTTTTTCTATTAAAACTTGCATGAAGCCGACAGCATAATATTTTAACGTGTTTTATGGAATATTATTACCATGAATTAATTATTTATTTATTGTTATTTAATTCACTATTTATGACTATTTATTGCTCTGTTTGAGACCTGGGTTACACTTGGGTCAGAGAAATTGGACGGTGTTCCCTACAACATCGATCATGCTTGGATCAGAGATTGTAGGATTAGGGTCATGAATGAGATGAAGAAACCAGAAACTATGCTTTGGACCTCAGCAGGTTTCTGTTCTGTTTGTGTTATAAGACATTAAAAGACATTGGCTCACGTGCAAGTCATTTTTGTTGTCTGAAATGTCTTTTTCATTAAGATTCGCCCAAAGACACTGAGGCGAAAGTTGCTGGTTATGACATCATAAAGGAAGGACAGGCAGTCACCTTCTCCTGCCACAGTAAAGGAAACCCCCAGCCCACATTGTCCTTGTTTAAACTGGACCAAGGTGAAATTGCCCAGGGAGAGTGGAAATTACCCAATGTCAAAATAGAAGATGCCGGGAGTTACTTCTGCCAGGCTAAAAACAAACTTGGCACTGAAAACTCAACAAAGGTTATGCTTGATGTCAAATGTGAGTCTCATTTTTTTTCTGCTAAACTCAAATACACTGCCAAGGGAAAATGTTAATCAGTCTTTTTTCCTTACATTCTTCTTCACTATTTATTGTTTTCTTTTCTAATTTGGAGCATTTAAAAGTGGGAAAAAATTTGGAAGTCGTATGATGTCATGTCTGTCCAGGGCTGCCCTGTATGTGCCAAAAATGTGACACCCATTGAGTATGACCTCGTGTCCCTGTATGTCCCACAAAGTTTTACCTGCTGTCGAATAGTTCCTGAATAAAGCATGTGACTTAAAAGCCAAATCTGGTATGTGGTGCTTTTATTGAATATGAGCCACCAAATCCGGGGTGCTCTATAGATCCAGCAGGAAACAAAATGGACTCAGTTTAACAGCGTGTGCTGTGGGTCAACAGAAATCCTACCGTTAGTGTGTAGCTAGTTGTTGATTAAGGCATGCAACCAGTTTATTTTGTTTGTTTAGCACTAGCCCCTGTAACCATAGTGGAACAGTGAATATTTACAGTAGTATAGTCCAAAAAAACATGAAAAAACCTTGTAAAAGACGATTGATTAACCGTTGATTAAGTAAGTTCTGATTGATTAAGAACTGATTAACTCGAAAGCGTTGATTAACTCCAGTGGGACAGCGCATAATGCATCTGTAAGCACCCTGAAACGATCTGCAAATCACCACAGACAAATCTGCGTTTTTATTTAGACGCTCCAAAAGGGGTCAGGATAATGGCGAGCAGGACATTGGAGGGGATCTATGAAGGAGCTGCAGTCAGCCTGACCTGCGAGGTCCAGAGCAGCAACCCAAGCGTGCAGTCATACTCCTGGTACAGAGACCACACCGTCCTGGGCGAAACTGGCCCAGTGCTCCATTTCCCGGCCGTACGACCCGAGGACAGAGGCTCTTACCGCTGCCAAGCCTCAAACTCTGCGGGCTCGGGGGATTCCCCGGAGGTTACGATCACTGTTTACTGTGAGTCCGCAGTCATTCATAACATAGCTCAGGAGGTAAGAGCAGTTGCCTGGCAGTCGGAGGGTTGCCGGTTCGATCCCCCGCCCTGGGCGTGTCAACGTGTCCCTGAGCAAGACACCTAACCCCTAACCTCCCAACGAGCTGATTGGTACCTTGCATGGCAGCCTTTCACCGTTGGTGTGTGAGTGTGTGTGTGAATGGGTGAATCAGAGGCATCAATTGCAAAGCGCTTTGGATAAAAGCGCTATATAAATGCAGTCCATTTACCATGTCATGCGCAGTGGAACGGCAGTGAGACGCGAGAACACGAGAGTGTTTCGATGTCGAGCGCAGGCCGTCCAGCCCAGGATCGGCCTGTTCATGTCGTCTGCCTAGCCAGTATATTTGGAAAACAAATAATGTATTCCCTTTTTTTCCCCCAGATGGACCCAGAGACACAAAGATTAGGGCCAGCTGTTGTGAGGGAGGGGTGAAGGCCGGCGAAACCCTTACCCTCACCTGCGAGACCAAAGCCCGTCCTGAGCCCTACGGCTACACCTGGTTCCGCGTGATTACAGAGCCTGGTGGACAGAGGGGTCCAAGAAGGATGGTCTGGTCTGATGGGCGAGACCTCAGATTGTGGCGCATCAGTGCAAGTGATGCCGGGGAATACACGTGCCAGGCCAAGAACATCATCAGCGCTGAAAACTCCACCGCTCTCCGTGTAGACGTCCTGTGTGAGTGCTGTATTTAGAGTCCCAGTGCTCTCCGTGTAGACGTCCTGTGTGAGTGCTGTATTTAGAATCCCAGTGCTCTCCGTGTAGACGTCCTGTGTGAGTGCTGTATTTAGAGTCCCAGTGCTCTCCGTGTAGACGTCCTGTGTGAGTGCTGTATTTAGAGTCCCAGTGCTCTCCGTGTAGACGTCCTGTGTGAGTGCTGTATTTAGAGTCCCAGTGCTCTCCGTGTAGACGTCCTGTGTGAGTGCTGTATTTAGAGTCCCAGCGCATTGTGAATACTCAGACTGTGACTGTTATCGATCTGTGATTTACTGTTGGAGTGTCTGAATCACCGCTATGGTCTGTGACCCACAGTCACAGCGAATGTCTGTGATTCATTGTCACCGTAGTTGTCTGTGCTCTCAAATCACCATCTGTTCTCTGCTCTTACTCTTTGACTGTTTTTTCCGCGCGATCACAGTTTGTGTTGTCATAATCTTCAGCACTGTCACAGTCTGTCACAATGCTACTTTCTACGAGGCAGGATGCCCTAGCACAGTGGAGTTTTTCCCCTGTTAATCAGTGTTGAAATGGGATTCGACGGGGGTGGGGGTGCAGGGTGTAAATTCGGCGTGTCTCTCTCATCTTCGCGGCAGATGCGCCCAAAGACGTCCGTGCAACGGCGAACCCAGGAGACGAGGTGAACGAAAAGACAAACCTGGATCTCAGCTGCGAGGCTCGGTCCAACCCTGGCGTGGCCGCCTACGCCTGGTTTAAGCTGACGGGCAGGGGGGCGGAGGAAGTGGGCAAAGGCCGGGTTCTGACCCTCAGGAATCTGTCAGAGGCACACACGGGAAAGTACTTCTGCAGGACCCGAAACGAAATCGGGGAGGGGAACTCAAGCGTCATCGACGTCACTGTAAGATGTGAGTGCCTCTCCCTCACCTGTCCGCTCTACGAGGGCCTGTTCCAGTTATGTCACCTGCCTATCAACCTTTTAAGGCAGGGCTGACCCCACCCTGCTCCTGGAGATCGACCATCCCGTAGGTGGTGGATCTCCAACCCTAACGAGGCGCACCTCATTCAAGAGCTAGAGATCTCATTGAGCTGCTAATCAGAATCAGGTGTGCCAAATTAGGGTTGAAATGAACACCTACAGGACGATAGATCTCCAGGAACAGGATCGGGCAACCCTGCTTTAAGGTGTACTATCACAAATATGTGAAAATGTATGCATAGCATGTTCTGAACAGAAAATGTTAATGCTGATGTAACAATCACTGCTGGTTATTAAATGCCATGGAGTTCTAAAACACTGGCTTTGAATTTTGAAAAAAACATCCAATGCTTTGTGGAGAGCTTCCCTCCGTCCGACCTCACCCTGCCTGGGCCCTGCCCTCCTCCGATCGCCTCCCTTACCTGTCCCGGCACCCCAAACGCCTCCAAGGAAATTCCACGGTCCAGTCAACACACGCCTCTCTCACCGCGTCTGTCGAACACGCGGGCTGGTACACCTGCTGGGCCAGAAACTCTGAGGGGTGGAAAGAAACCACAAAGGAACTGGTAGTGTACTGTAAGTGGGCGGGGTCCCAAGATGCTAATGTCATGCTTGTTTCAGTTCCTTGTGCCTGGTGGCCCCGTAGGGGTATCTGCTGGTGCGGTCTCCCCATCACTCTATCAGTTTGTAACAGGCAGTCCTGACCTTGCAAGTAGTTTTGCAACTAGCAGATAGCAAGTGCTACCAGAGTAAGGGGAGATGCTGAGTGCGATACCCATGTTTGAAATATCTGCCAATTCATACTTCATCATAAAATAAGGGTTCACGCTCACGTTCTTTTTTTAGCATGGTTTATATCTCTGTGCCACTGGTAAAGCAATGAATGCCTCCACCACTTTAGTGGCTTTGTGGTTGATAGATAATTTGGGAGACTTTTAGTATTTTTTTTTTGTAACTATAAATATATGTTTATATTTTTGACAATATTTTTGCGCATCCCCGGCCACATCGGTGTGGACAGCAGCGATGGGGGGGGGCGGTCAGGCAATTACGGTTACACATTCCGGGGGCTGGTGGTTCCCAAACTTTCGAAGCCTGTGACTCCCTCGATGAGAAAGCAGATTTTCCCTGCCTCACCCTTTGTGAAAATACAGCCTGTGTCTCAAAAAGCCAAAACACACAACTTGCTTTTTTTCATGATCAATAGTTTAAGGAGGCAAAGCCTTGTGAAATACTAAAAACACTCATTTAAAGAAAAATGCTAATACGAAATGCTAACATAATACATTTTAAATAAATTCATTTTAATAATATTTTAAAGCATGTTTTTAAATGAAAGGGTAAATCAGCAATTCCTAAACTGTGGGTCACAACCCCACATGGGGGTCACCTGATTTGAGGATGGGGTCACCTGGAAATTTAGACAATTTTGAAAAAACAAAATAAAATACATTTTTTTGTATCTTTAAAATATATGGCTGTACGCTGCAACATGCCAAACATCACAACAGCCCAACTACAATAAAGCAATGAGGCGTGAGAGGTCGTGGTACAGCGGCAATATAGTCACGGGTGTTGTTAGGCACGAGGTGTGTGTGTGAGTGGGGTGCTGGGGGTCACGTGAATTTGAGAACATTCATTTGGGATCGCATCAGGAAACATTCTGGGAACCCCTGGACTTAAATGCTACTTTCTACGAGGCAGGATGCCCTAGCACAGCGGAGTTCTTTCCCCTGTTAATCAGTGTTGAAATGGGATTCGACGGGGGTTGGGGTGCGGGGTGTAAATTCGGCGTGTCTCTCTCATCTTCGCGGCAGATGCGCCCAAAGACGTCCGTGCGACGGCGAACCCAGGAGGCGAGGTGAACGAAAAGACGAACCTGGATCTCAGCTGCGAGGCTCGGTCCAACCCTGGCGTGGCCGCCTACGCCTGGTTTAAGCTGACGGGCAGGGGGGGGGGGGAAGTGGGCAAAGGCCGGGTTCTGACCCTCAGGAATCTGTCAGAGGCACACACGGGAAAGTACCTCTGCAGGACCCGAAACAAAATTGGGGAGGGGAACTCAAGCGTCATCAACGTCACTGTAAGATGTGAGTGCCTCTCCCTCACCTGTCCGCTCTACGAGGGCCTGTTCCAGTTATGTCACCTGCCTATGAACCTTTTAAGGCAGGGCTGACCCCACCCTGCTCCTGGAGATCGACCATCCCGTAGGTGGTGGATCTCCAACCCTAACGAAGCGCACCTCATTCAACAGCTAGAGATCTCATTGAGCTGCTAATCAGTAGAATCAGGTGTGCCAAATTAGGGTTGAAACGAACACCTACAGGACGATAAATCTCCAGGAACAGGATCGGGCAACCCTGCTTTAAGGTGCACTATCACAAATATGTGAAAATGTATGCATAGCATGTTCTGAACAGAAAATGTTCATGCTGATGTAACAATCACTGCTGGTTATTAAATGCAACGGGGTTCTAAAACACTGGCTTTGAATTTTGAAAAAACATTCCAAAAAACCTTCAAAGTCGTCAAGCAGTTAATACAATGGCAGGAGGCATACATGCGGTAAATGTGATTAAGGGTTGCCAGCATTCTCCTGCAGCTCATAATGCAAGTGCATGTGTCGAGGGGATTGGTTATTCATCAGATTAACTACATTTCCAGCGCAAGCTAGCCTACATAACAACCTGCATTTGTAAGGTCGTTCACAAGGGTGCTATCTGTCTGTTGGTTTGGTTCTTCAGTTACCTGCTTCCTGTTTCAGTGTATTGCTGTAATTCACTGATGGCAGGTAAATATGGACATACGGGACAGGTGGGAAAACCCATTTTTGGCTGAAATACTGGACGACCTTACCAACGCTGGGCTGTTGGCAACTGTGAATGTGAAACAAACGTTTTGCTGAATTCATACAGACGGATCCTTCAGTGTTTTCTTTTTTACACACTTAAGTACTTTTTTAAACAGACCTCAGTACTTTTATACTTCAGTTCTGATAAATGTGTGAGTGAAACGTGAAATGGGTTCTGTGTACTTATATGCAGACAAATCTGTAGCAGAGAAGCTGTGCTTTATTATTATTTTATTATTATTATTATTATTATTATTATTATTATTATTATTATTATTATTATTATTATTATTATTGTAAGTACAAACATATATTACTACATAAATATACTCATTCTCATTTCTGTCTCCCTCCAGATGGGCCCAGAAAACCAGTGGTTATTCACAATATGACCAGCAGAGGGCAGCCTGTCAAAGGAAGCGCTGTGGCCTTGATGTGCAGCAGTCAGAGCTATCCTCCCATCCGGAGTTACAAGTGGCACGTACAGAAGGACGTCAACGTGAAAAATGTATTCAGAGACGGGCAAAATCTTACAATAGGCTCCAACGAGGAAGGGATCTATTACTGCTCCGCGAAAAACGAGATCTCAAGCAGCAGCTCGGACCCCATAGTGATACGTTTCGATCGTGCGTATGCGCCAAAGTTTGCTAAATCTTCTCTGCTCTTTACACATTACTATGTGCATAAGCTCTGGGTCGAACGCTTTGAACGGGCTCTGATAAATTTCAAATACTTCAGATGCTTGTAAAAATTAAACCAGTTCACGAAAGTGTACAATGAATATGATCCAAAGGACTCTGATAGAAATACTGTGTCACACGTACAGTACAAGGTCGCCAGATGCCAGACGGCTTTGACCAGACTATATTAAATGACTGTTCTGAATATCTGATTGAAAATTGGCTGTTAGCTTGTAATGAATTCCATCTTCTATCTGCACTGTCACACTGTTTGTCCTCCTTTCCTACTCTAAGCTTTAAGCTGCCCTGTCACCAATATGGGCATGTGCATGCTGTCCACATTGGACACGTTTTAAATCTGGCAACATTATGAGTCACCCGTGTTTTAAAATTAACTCACAACCCCAGAGATGGAAGTACACCACTTAACCCACCCAACCCCAATCCCACAGGATTTCAAGCTATTTCCCCGCAATGATGATTATGCTACGTTAGTCAATATTTTTAATACCAAAAAAAAAAGAAAAAGAAAAAGAAAAAAAGTGACCAGAATTTTTCAGCAAGGAATCTGCATTTATAATTCTAAAATATGAAAACTGACAACGGTCCCCATTCCCTCCCTTGCACTCAGGAAGCTCCACCCGCATTCTCATTATGGCGACTTCGTGCTTCTTGGTCGTCATCATCATCCTCGTCATCGTCATCGTCATGCTGCTCTACAGGTAGGAGCTTCTTACAACACTCTATATTCCAAATACTCCCGACACCTAAATCTACGCATAAATTATGAGATTTTTGTTCCTTGCGCCACTCTCACTCTCTTTCTCTACCCTCTCTTTCCTCGGTCTCTCTGTCCCTCTCCTCCTACCCCTCTCCCCCACTCTCCCCTCCGTTCTCACGCTCCCGTTCTGTCTCCCTAATTCTCCTTGTCTCGTTTCATTTTTAGAAAAAGGAGGAAGTCCGCCCGGCAGAGACTTGAAAATGTACGGCCCTGTTTTCAGTGTCCCAGCCTGCGGGTACAGCGGTGTTGACCCAGAACGCCTCTTCCCTTTCCCTTTCGTGCTCGTGCCCCTGCTTTTCCACAACACCACATTACACGATCTCTTATGAATGCTCACTGGCAGGGGATCCACCAGGGACTCTGGCCACTGTGAAAAGATCTCACATTGGGCCCCACTACCCCCATTTTTTTTTTTGAGGGCCTTCAGTCAGGGCCCTTGATATCGTCCTAGCCCCCCCCCCCCCCCCCCCCCACCCCCCTTGCCTACTGTCAAGTGAACCAATCACTTTAAAGCCAATATGTGCATTAGACCAGCTAGAGAGATACTTTTGGTGAGAAGCCTCTGTCTTAAACATTTCACTTTTGCTTGTGTGCATGTGTGTGTGTGTGTGTGTGTACATGTGTGTGTGTGTGTGCGTGTTTGTGTGTGTATGCGTGTGTATGTGTTTGTGTGTGTATGCGTGTGTGTGTGTGTGCTGTGTGTGCATGTGTGCTGTGCGTACCTGTGTGTGTGTGTGTGTGCGTGCGTGTGCGTGTGTGTATGTGCGTGTGTGTGTGCGTGCTTGTGTGTGTGTGTGTGCGTGTGTGTGTGTGTGTGTGTGTGTGTGTGTGTGTGTGTGTGTGTGTGTGTGTGTGTGTGTGTGTGTGTGTGTGTGTGTGTGTGTCTGTGTGTATGCGTGTGTGTGTGTGTGTGTGTGTGTGTGTGTGTGGGTGTGCGTGTGTGTTTCCGTGTGCGTGTGTGTGCGTGCGCATGTGTGTGTGTGTGTGTGTGTGTCTGTGTGTATGCGTGTGTGTGTGTGTGTGTGTGTCTGTGTGTATGCGTGTGTGTGTGTGTGTGTGTGTGTGTGTGTGTGTGTGTGTCTGTGTGTATGCGTGTGTGTGTGTGTGTGTGTGTGTGTGTCTGTGTGTATGCGTGTGTGTGTGTGTGTGTGTGTGTGTGTGTGTGTCTGTGTGTATGCGTGTGTGTGTGTGTGTGTGTGTGTGTGTGTGTGTGCTCAGGGCTCTCGGAGTGACACGTGGGAGACGCTGGTAATGGATGGGACGGGCGGCCCGCAAAGGAGCAGAGAGGCTCTGTCAACAGTGATGGCCCCGCCCCCAGGGCCCCCAGCCAATCAGCATGGTCATGACAGCGAGTAAGTGAAGTTGGCGGGCGGACTGTAATGTAATGACAGTGTTGTGGAATGCAAAGTACGTGTTGCACTTTCAGAGTAAGTACAATAAGTACTGCTAATGACATCACCATTAATACACTGCTGTCCAGCCGCAGCTGAGAACCGCACACAGGGAATATTACTGTGTTTGATGGTTGTATGACGACACATCTGCCTGATCCTATTGTTCAAGGGTAGTGATGGGAGAACGAGGATTGGAGCGACGACAAGCTGTCAGTCATGTACTTGTTTAAACCAATCAACGGCTCCACGCAACTCGACAGAAAAACACAGTTTTTGGTGCATATCAGTCAGTGACCGATGGCACAATATAGCTTCCGGTATGGCTGTCACGGTGCCTGTCACTGATCAAGTTTAGATGACCCTGGTCCAGACGTCTGTGTTTCTGGCATTTTTCCATCAAAACCGCCAGTTACACAATTCCATGAATTATCAGACATATTCTGTGATCTGAATTTCACCTTTTGGATGCTATTGGGGCACCATTGCCAACAGCTGTGCTCAGGGGGTGTATAAATATACATATGTGTGTATGCCGTGGTCCAAGCTACAGGTTAATCCAGTACTGGATTATTACAGATCCTGCAAAGTTTGCGGTGCTGCGAATGTAAATGTATTTGAGTGCGCCTTCCCTCCGTCCGCAGCTACAATGTGGCACTGCACATCACTGGGTTAAAGTCCATCGGTCCATCCATTATAATACCCTCTTATTCCTGGTCAGGGTCGCAGGAGGTGCTGCAGCCAATCCCAGCACGCGTTGGTCGAGAGGCAGGAATACACTCTGGACAGTTCGCTAGTCCATCAACAGGCAACGAACAATCACATGCAATTTAATTTAATTTAATTTTTTTTTGCTGGGGTTTCTCAAGGATAGCCATGGCAACGCATTATCCCTGAAAATCCATTTTAAAAAATTGTGGCCCCCATGTTTTGTTTGTCTGTTTCCAGGCTGTACGCGAGTCCTCACACAGTGAACAGCCCCCTGAAGTTCCCGGGGAAAACAAAGCAGGTGAGAACCTACACATAATACCAAACTGTATTTTAAAAAAATGGCAGCCAAGGACACAGTGCGCAGAAAACAGGGAACTCGTTAATTTATGACGTAAATATTTATGCATTTTCTCATTAAACTGGAAGCACTGACTTTTGCCGTCACCCCTCCGAATTAGTTTTCACAAACACAGCAGCCGTGTTTTCAGAGACAGGCATGTTAAAGGGTTAAAATGAAAGGTGAATAAAAAATGGCAGATTTGAATGAGAGGCCTGTAGAAAGAGCACAGGACTGAACATGCAGTAAGCGTGGGGGAAGAAGGGAAGGGAAGAAGGTTATCACACGAGCACCATGTAGGGAGTCAGTTAATCCTTCGAGGTGTAAGGCCACAAGTATACGATCTGAATGTGAACGTAACTGAACATTCTAATGCTGATGTAACAATCACGACTGGTGATTGAAAGCACTGGAGTTCTAGAACACTGACTTATAATTTAGGGGGGGAAGAAAGCATTTCAAAAAACATACTCTTCAAAGGGTAAAAAAAAAAAAAAATATTAACATGGCCCAACTTATGACTTGTTATGTGGAGTCACAAACAATATATTAAAATTGACATTTTAAATGTGATTCCATTTGAAGACCAATGACTGTTCCTGTTCCTCGGTGTGTAATGCATGTCTGTGCTCTGTTGTTTTTGAGGGGAAGTCGTCCGGCCTCCCGCACAGAGATGGAGGAGGACCCGCGGAAGAGGACGGCATCAACTACGCCTCCCTGCAATTCCCGGGAAAAGGGTGGGGCTTACGCCCTTATAAGGAGACACTGACACGCGACGTCGCAGCCAGCTGTTTCGCCTGCACGCAGGGCGACAAACAGAATTTAATTTCTACAGAAATGTATATGTGACATAACGCTGCATTTCACCAAATTGTATGGCTCGATATTCAACATGCTTGGTAACTCTATGAAAATTCTAAGTCGGCGTTCTAGAGCCCCATCGCTTTCAATCACCAGCAGCGATTGTTACACCAGCATTAGAATGTTCAGCTAAGAACATTCTAGTGACACCTTTGTGATCTCACAGCTAAAATGGGCAATTTGTGCCGCAGGTGTACAGCATGCAGCACAACGTTCTGGGAGAAAATGATGCTACTGTTAACTCATGTGTTCCCCACTGGCGCTAAGTGAACTTAGCAAACAAATACAGTTTGTTTAACACCACTCCACAGAAGCAGTTTATTTTAACACCGGGGTCCCCATTTCTGGATCGTGAGGACTGTGGGGTTTGCTGGTTTTTTGTTGTTGCTTGGCCCATTCTGTTGAGGCACTGTTCTTGGGCAGGGGTGTCAAACTCCCATCCTGTGGGGGTGCAGTCTCTGCCGGTTTTCGGTGTAAACCGCTGGCTTTGGAGTACATTCGAGCCACTGATTGGCTAAAGAGTCCAGACACCCTATTCTCAAGACTGCCAATTGGCTTAATTAATTGGCTGCCAATTGAGAGGAAAACTACCAGCAGTCATTGCCGCCTGACACTCCCGTGACCCTCTGGCACATTTTTCGTCCCAGGAACAGAATGGACCCCAAGCCTGTGGAGCCTGAGTGTGTCTACAGCAAATTGTCCAAGCCCAACAGGAAGCAAGAGGTAACCCTCCACCTTCGCACCATGTTTACCTGTTCCTACAATGTAACAGGGCTATCACAATATCACACAGTAATCTACCGCAGTCTGTATTAGCGGTCTGTAAAGGTCCAGGCAAGGTGAGGTGGGGGGTCGTCTAGGGTGGTGTCTGTCTTGGTGAGGTGGCGCCAAACTAAAAAAAAAAACAAAATCCATGTGAATCCGACCTGGGTTCACAACCGCTACCTTCATCTTTTCCTCCTCCTCCTCCTCATCCTTCTCCCCGTTCGCAGTCTCACCCAGGGCAGCAAAAATGACGAGAGCCTTCCCAGGCAACGATGCAGCCATTACAGCCGAGCAATACGACAAATCAACATCATTTCAAAAGCCTTTTACGTGGAGGAAATTTCTTAACTTCAGCATTTTTGTCGCTGCATTTACTGTCCCCCATCAATAGGAAAGTTCCCAGTTTGCCTATTCCCCCCGCCACCCCCCCCCCCCCGCCCCAAAGATGGTTGTGTAACATTGTTGCATAATTAAAAAAGGAAGATAAACATTTTATGGGAGAGTGATAAAATTGGCCCATCTTGCCACACAGAAGAGAGAAAAAGGAAGTGCTGCTTTTTTGTCTTTGCAACTCCACATGTTTTTGGTGTCAGCCTTCCATGGCTGTCAAACGAAATACAAAACCACAAACAGAGATTACTGGATGTGAAGAACCCTTTGTTAATGCCTGTTTAACAGCATAGACAACTGAAAACATCCTACTTAAGTATAAAAACCCGGTGACACTTTACACCAAGGATCCATTAACTAACCCGAACAAAAAAGAATGAACTAATCTGTTGTCATCTATTTGTGTTAACTAAGCCATTACAAAAGTGGAATGGGGGCTTGCGGACGAGCACGTAGGTTTCTTCGGTGTACACGCAAGTGTTACATTAGTGAACAATTTGTTCAAGTTAAGAAATACTTCCTTTAGCACTTCCCGTCAGAATATTTGCAATGAGAAAAAAGGGAACAAATCACGCTTTATTGACATTGGGTTAAACATGAAAGAGAATCATGAGACACGATTTGATAAAATGCAAGTAAATGATTTATTCATGTTAACAAATACCTTGGTAATACATCTTGGTAAGTTCATCCTTTGTTCAGGTTAGTTAATGCATCGACTCAATTCAGTTAATGGAACCTTATTGTAGAGCACCACAAAAATGTATTTCCGGGCATGTTTCTGTACTGTAACTGTAAAGAATCCTTTCTTGGGCAACTTCAAAGAAGCCTGACCCAGGGAACAAAGCAGCTGGACCAAGCAGAGTGTTTGAGATGATATTTCGCAGGACATCATGTGGGTGGACGGGTGTTTTAAAGCCCGTTGTCCAGTCTGGAGCAGGCACAGTGCCGATCCAGAAGCATCAGACAGTTCTCGTCTTGTTTAGAAAATTTGGTAGCACCTCAAAAGCTCAGCATGTTTCAGCTCTCGTTCTTTGGTTTATTTTGTATATTTTTTTTAAGTCACCTACAGTGAAAAAAAAAATCTCCTACTAAGATTGTGAAAAGACTGGCAGCAGTGTTGCCAGTGAAAAACTATTTAATGAAGGAAATAAATGCTGTATAACTCATGTTATTTTATGGGATGGCTGTTATTCAACATGATGTTGACAGTGTCTTGAAAAAAAAATCCCGACTGTGAAATCCCGTAAAATTTAAAAACATTTTTTGTTACAGTGCAGGTAAGGATCCATTTTCTAATATTTCTACCTTGAGAGGAGAGAGAACACGCAACAGAAGGCCCGTTTTGAACCGATTTGGGCTCAGACTGCAGCCCGCCCCTACCCCGCTCAGAATCTAGTTTCGCAGAGGTCAATAAAGAAAGAAGTGATGATGTGGAAACCGGGGGTACGTCCCAATACCTTTCAGTCCCCCCCCCCCCTCCTCCACTCCCCCACTACCGCTCGTCTCCCACCCGGAAGCGCGTTGAGGAAAGGAGGGGGAGGAGACCAGTTTGAAGCCGCTTCGCTAAAAAATAGTTTTGTGCGCTCCGGTCGTCATCAAAAATATTGGGGGCCGCTGGAGGGAGGGAGGACACACAGATCGGTTTCCGGGGTGGTAGCGGAGGAAAGGAGGATGCGCTTTAAGATTTTTTTTTGGGACGCACCCCTGGCGGTCGCCCCAAACCCACCGCTCAGCGACGTGTCTCACTGACCCGCAGGAGGAGGCGGAGGAGGCGGAGTACGAGAACGTGAAGGAGGCGGTCCCACGGTGGACGGAACGCGAGACGGACTCGGACTCGGAGACGAGCGACGAGGACGCGGACGTCTGCTACACCACGGTCTCCTTCGCGCCCCAGGCCGGGCCCTCCTCGGGACCCCGCGGCGCCCATTGCCAAGGCGACAGCGACACTTCGGACGAGGATGACTACAAATCCCAGTACTCCAACGTCAAGGCCTGACGCGCCGGGGGCCTGGTTCCGGTCAGCGTTGCCCGCCGTACCAAGTTTTGGGGAGCGTTGTGTTGGCTTTCGGCTGGGGTCGAGTTCTTGGGTCAAGGACCCTGCTGGCGGGCATAGAGGAGCCAGCCTTCAGCATTGGGTTTCTGCGATCCAAGCCCGCCTAGCTGCTGTCTCTTAGCTGCCCTCGATTTACTGAATCTGAAAAATTATCGCTAACTTTTTAGCGCTTTTCACTTACCAAAAAAAAGCAAACGCATGCTCAAAATGTCGCTAGAAATCTCTAAGATGTCGTCATACGCCGATTTCCATATTTATGATGACACCACATACTCATTCGCATACAAAAAACATGTGTCTTAGCGGTGGACGTTTGACTGTAGCTATGCTCTGTACTCTGTGCACTCACCGATCAGCCATGGTTGTCTGAGCCGTAGAGAGGTGGTAAGCACAGGAAAGATTGCCGACCCACTGATTGGTCTTGGCAGCTGTTTTCCTAAGAAGCTGATGTCTGATTTGTCACTAGACTCTTTTTTAAAAATAAAATCGCTAAAGGGGTCTGGAAAGTCGCTAAATCTAGCGTCAAAGTCGCCAAGTTGGCGAAAAAGCCAGCTGCTGCTGCCGATTTGCTCATCTGCCGCCTGTCTGTGTGCGCTGGCGATAGACACAACATTCTCCGACTGTTCGCCCGGCTCTGGCTGAATCAGCTGATTGGTTCGGCTGATTAGTGATGTCACAGTCCTATCACAGCCCGTTCACATAATTGGGGGGGGGGGGCGTCTGTTTAAACGGCCTCCCCCTGCTTATGTGGCCGCATGCAGCCAGTCTAAGCTCGCGTCCTCCGGTACGCATGCTTCCTGCGGACTGCTAGCTCGAAACCCGCCACCTCCACCTGCTCCTCCCTCATGTGTTGATCAGTCCGTCCTTCAAAGGGGGGGGGGGGGGAGGTACGGTGGTGTAGCGTACGGCTCTGTCGCCCTCGTGGTGGGACGCTCCCCGGGTTCGAATCCGGATGTGGCATTTCTATGTGGAGTTTGCAATTTCTCCCTGTGTACGGGTGATCCGGGTTCCTCCCGCATCCAAACACAGGCTGTCAATCTGTTATGTAGATTTAAAGGTTTATAGTTGTCTGCCTTGCTGCTGCAACTGTTCTGGTGTTCTAAACTGAGCCAAAATTGTATTATTTTTAAACTGTTACCCTTTATGAATGTTTCTCTCCCAGTTTTTTAACTTGCATATACTTTACATCTCCTCAACCCCTGTCGGCTTTGGGGTGGTGTTTGTATTTTTGGACTGAGTTTGGAGTGAGATGGAATTGAGCCTTGGATGGTACGTTCAATAAAAAAAAAACAAATTGGAATTTGGACTCAATCTGCTTCTTTTCTTTTAGCTGTGATCTGTTGCTCTTTCAACTGGTCCCGGCCTTGTCTTTAATCTGTTTGAATGTGCGCTGCTCAAACGGAAAAACCAGGAAAACTTGCGAAAACCATTTACGACTGTTGTGACACTTGGATGAAATACGTTTAGGAAACAAAAATAAACAAAAATACAATGTTTTTATTCAACCAATTATGGTGTGTGGCAAACAAGTGGCCAAAACTCCTGTTGATTCAGATCGACAGCAATGTAAATGTGCAACATTTATTAAATATAATAAATACACTTGCGTGACAGATTTAGCTTTTCTTTTTCTTATGCAGTTAAATACAAAGCACTGTTAATTACGTTACAACAACTCAACATACTTCCACTGTGAGTGCAATTTCCACAAACGGAAGTTGCAGCAGTATTACATGATCACGGTCATTGCAACTGCAAGATCAGCCTTTGAAAACCCTTATGGCCTGCCTGTCACTGAATACCAATACAAACTCTGAGTGACAGACATTATGAATATGAGATATTAAAACACATATTAACTTCAGAACGAGCACATTGGCACGCATTCTCAAAACCAACAAAAGATATCAATATAATTTACAGCGATTTAAAAAAAAAAAAAAAAAAAAAAAAAAAAAAAAAAAAAAAAATATATATATATATATATATATATATATATATATATATATATATATTAATGACTTAATGAATATTAAACAGGAAATGAGAGGACGTTTTGTGTAATCTCACTGGCAGTCCAGACAGTTGGTCTATCTCCACCACAGGACTGAGGACTCACAAAATGGTAAATGGTAAATGGACTGCATTTATATAGCGCTTTTATCCAAAGCGCTTTACAATTGATGCCTCTCATTCGCCAGAGCAGTTGGAAGTTAGGGGTTAGGTGTCTTGCTCAAGGACACTTCGACATGCCCAGGGCAGGGTTTGAACCGACAACCGTCCGACTGCCAGACAATCGGTCTTACCTCCTGAGCTATATCGCCCCACGGGGTGGTGGGGCGATATAGCTCAGGAGGTAACAAACCCACACAGCTGTTGTGAATAACGTCTGTGCGGTTAAATACGACAAGCGGTAATGCAATGTAAGGTAACGCACAGCAAAGTAACATCGCTAAGTAATGGACCATAATGCGACTCCTCACACACTGGCTTGCTCACAAACATGGAAAAAACAGTCACCGCTGGTAGCATAGTAGTGGTAGCATAACGGTAACACTGTAACGTAAATGTTACATAATTGGATGTACGTAACACATAATTGGATGTACGTAACACTTTTAAAAAAACTGTTAATTTTGTATGCTAACATAATGTAATGCAACACACTGCAAGTGAACATGCTGTTAAACGTAATGTAAGATAAAGTGCCATTATAATGTAACACACTGTAAGTAAAAATACTGCCAACTTCTATATGCTAATGTAACATCAGGTGACAACGTGTAAGGTATCGTAATGTAGCATAGCGTACTGAAAAGAACACATGGCAAAGTATGGCTGTTATGTGCTGTATGTGCATGGTCCTACTACAGTGCCTGGAAGATTGTGGATAACAGTGGATAACTTCCTTTAGTATGGCACCGTAATCTAGCGTAACATCTGTACTGCAACATAATGCACGTTATGTATCGTGCTGTAAAGCAATATCTTGGCATTATGAGAGTGCAGCGTGGTGTGATGAGTTGGCCTATCTCCATGGTGACTCATTTGGGCTTCCTGACCTCGGCGTACTCACTCTCCTCCGTTCCCTTTCCGTTGCCCTCCGTCAGGGGGCTCATGACGTCCACGTACATGTCCTCCTGGCCTCCTGCTGAGTTCTCCTCCTGGCGCTGCTCCTCCTGCTCCTCCTCTGCAGCAGGGTTCCCGGGCGGCTGCTGCAGTCCCTGCCGTGCCCTCTTAGTGGGCCTGGAGCGGCAGATGTTCCCGTAGGTGGCCTCCTCCGTGGGCTCAGGGTTGACGGAGGCCTGTGGGCTCAGATTCGGCCGAGACTCCTCCTCCTTCTCGCCCCTCGCCTCGGCTGACTCCCTCTCTGTGCCCAGCTCAGCTTGGCCCTCCTTCCCCATCTCCTCCTGCACCTCCTCACCTTCTTCCTTTCCTCCTTCTCTCTCTTCCCTGGATTTGTGTCGGATCACGGCGTAGTCGGGCGTCCGTTTGGAAGTGCCCCGGACGATGCCCGTTCCGTGTTCCCCACCCGTGCCGGGAAGTTTGGAGAAATCCACGGTGGCATAGTGCAGGGCGCCCTCGTCCCCCTTTTCCACCGCATCCGCACCCGACAGCATGGTCTTGTTGGCGTAGATCGATTCCTCATCTTGAGCGGCCGTCTGATCAAGTGGTCAAAAGGAGAAGAAAAGTGTGCATTTGCAAAAGGTCGATAGAAGAATATGCCAAAATCACAAGTGAAATGACGAGGTACAGGTCTATCGCTTCCTGTGCGCTGTTCACAGATTTTTAACACTCCAAAAGGTTTTTGTTAGTTGGGGGAGGCAAATGACTGGCCAAAAATTTCCCATCACAACTCTAGACAATAGTAATCAATGGCATCATAAATATCAGAGAATGAGGCATGGTCAGTTCTGTCTACCCTGTTGCAAATGCACTCTCAGAAAAAAAGGTACCATTCAGTACCTATAAAGGTACAATCGCTTGTCGCTGTGGCAGTACCCCTTGAAGGTACAGAACTGTACCTTTACCAGAAAAAAAGGTACCATTCAGTACCTAGAAAGGTACAATCGCTTGTCACTAGTACGTTTAGAGATACGGTTTTGTACTTTTACAGAATTTGTACCCTTGCGTACCTTAGCTACATAGCTCAGGAGGTAAGAGCGGTTGTCTGGCAGTTGGAGGGTTGCTGGTTCGATCCCCCCGCCCTGGGCGTGTCAAAGTGTCTCTGAGCAAGACACCTAACCCCTAACTGCTCTGGTGAATGAGAGACATCAATTGTAAAGCGCTTTGGATAAAAGCGGTATATAAATGCAGTCCATTTACTATTTATTTCTGAGAGTGCAGCCTTGAAAATGAGTGAATGATTTTCCCATTATGAATATTGTATGCAGACATGCTCTACTTTATTAGTGACAAATGATGCTGACTACTGATACTTACTGGCTATAACTGATGACTGGTTAGCACTTGAATATACTGTATAACCTGTTTAAAACTACCAGGACTTATTTAAAAAAAATCTAAATTCTATATATTTTTAGTTAAATTTTATCAAATTTAATGCAATAATTGAGATAGTTGTTTGCTTAAATTTGTTCGACTTTGCACCCGATTTGTCTTGACCCAGCAGCAAGTGTCTTCTTAGGCGAAGTGGTGCAGGCCGTCACTGCTACTTTTAACTCAAAGGACGTGACCCGTGTTTGCCAGCACTGCCCTGTTGTGAAACAGGAATGAAGCATTGCGACAGACAGGAAAGCACTGGGTCAAGCCGGACTGCCCTGTATCTAAAGGCCTAGCTGAGTCAGTTCAAGAGCTCTAGAATAGCTAGGGTGGCCCATTGACCACTAAATCCTGAGTATCATACCAAAGGCATAACACCTCCGTCATAGGTGCCGTTGGACCATAGGTTAAATCAGACCTGGAGCAAATACTTCAAATACACTGAAAAAAAAAAAAAAGTTTCATTGGATAAACCATTTGAATTAGACAAAAAAAAAAAATTCCAATTGAGAAAACCTAAAAAAAAAAAATATATAGGTATAACAAACTGAATTTGAATTTTAGGTTTATCCAATTCAAATTTCAGTGTTCTTTTTAAAGCATTTTTTTAATGCAGAGAGTAGTCACTGTGTGGAATAGCCTGCCAGGTCATGTAGTAGAGGCAGAAACTCTGGTTTTCAAGACCAGGCTTGATAAGATGTTAGATATATATTATTATTATTGTCTGTATGTAATCAGAGCACTTAGGTACAATTCCGTCTGGAAAATGGTGAGCATTGTTGTGCTGATTAGCTTGTTTTGTCATTATGCTATGTTATGTTATGTTATGTATGTAAAATTTCGGCTGATTACTTTAAAAAATATCCTTTTTCAAGCAAAATACACAACAAGAGCATTAGCTCATATGGTTGTACGCTTCTGTTAGTGAAGTATTTCCCTGAAGAATTCTGCAGGTATTTGTTTACAAATTTTACCCGCATCCATTGAGTTAGAATACTTCAACTACATATGAATTTGACTTAGTTCTGGTTACCGTCAGGTTCTGGATTCACAGAGGAGAGAGTGAAAACTTTCTGTCATGCGACATGGAATTGAAATGCATTGGGGAAGGAAATGATAGGGCAGCTACAGAGACTGTGTAGAGAAACAGACAGAGAAGAAGAAAGGAGACTTTCTGTATCCTTTGAAGAGTAGGGATTTTTTAAATTTTTTGTAGGGATTTTTTTATTTTTTGTGTATTTTTTTTCCCCAAAAATTTCCAGGGTTTTAGGGAACTGAAGTGTGATGTCAGAGTTTTCCCCACGAGTACCACCCCTGAAATTCTTGTTCCTGTTCAGACAAGTGTATGTGTGTGTGTGTGTGTGTGTGTCTGTGTGTGTGCGTGCGTGTGTGCGTGTGTGTGTGTGTGTGTGTGTGTGTGTGACACAGGGCTCAGACTCACCTCATCTGTCAGTGTAAGCCCTTCGCCATCCTTCATTCTACTTCCAGAATACTGGCTGTCTCTCTTTTTCCTAAAATCCAGAGGGAACAACACTGCTGACATACAGCGCATGCCCCACTCACATTACGATCACCATGGAGATCAGTTTTACATTTTAAGCATTTACTGTAGGCCTGTTTTTTTTATACAGCACTTTCAGTATATTGGAATCACAGCATCACAGGGGGCTGCACTGTAGCAAAACAGCACCCATTATCAAATCAAAACCAAACAGGAAATGGTTTGTACTCTGCCTCCCTCAGCTCATGGAGAATGAATGGGGAAAAAAATGAAAGAAGTAACCAGAACGCATCCACCAATCTCTATTGGTGTTGCTTTTATGGTTGTTATCTTATGGTTGTTGGTGGAGCTCATCTGTTTTCTTTTGGAAGTAAGGAGACATACACAGGAGTCATTTTATCCCTCAAAAATGATAAATGTTCTCTGTTTCTGGTCGGATTACCAACATATCATTCACAACCACGCCCCTCCACCCCGCCTCCTCAACTCACTGGTCTATTCTAGTTTATTCTGGCCTATAACTGTCCTCCTTGAACGAGCAATTCTTTTTGCTAGATTCCACCCAAAAATTAAAAGAGAAAATTGCCATGAAATCAAATTTCCATGGTTGGTGAATTTGTCCACCGATAATGTGGTCTAGAGAAAGTGCCAGTTACAGCCCTTTACATTCTTTCAGACATGGATATTGCTTCTCCTGAAAATCCGATTCCAGTTCTGAAAGGAAATCTGCTTGAGTGACACAATTCACGTCGTCGGGGCAACCATGCCCACTGTCAATGTCATAGCAACGCGTGGAGGTTTAGAGGCATGTTCTGGATGTGGGACAGGGGCACATCTACATGAGCTCAGTTTAAAGATGATGACCCCAGCAGTGGGGTTGAGTAATATCACACAATAACATGGAACCAGGATGAAGTTTCCCTTCATACTGACTGTCCAGGCCCCAGTTTCTCTTACTTTAGAATGTGCTGCATTATGAGGCATATCATCATCATGGCACCAGCACCGGCAGCTGCACCAATCAGCAGTGAAGGAATGCCGAAACCTGAACAAAGAACATTTCAGTTAGATACCGAGAAACACACTTTGGACAAAAAATAAATTAACAAATGAATAAACCTACAATGCCGTTAAAAAGTATTTGCTTTCTGATTTCCTATTGCATATCTCATTTACGTAACCGAAACCAAGTTTCCCATACGTTTTGACCACATACCAAATGTTAACGAAGTAACTTGAGTGAGTTAAGTAAATGGCTGTTCAGCTATTTTTGTGGCTCATTTCTTCGATATCGTGATGGCATTTTTGCTGTAGGCTATTGGAATGAAGTTTTATCATCAGGATGCATCTGCCCAGAGCTGCTGACTATCTGGCGCTGGTCTCTCTGCAAGGCTGCGCAAGGCTGGTCTATGGATAGCATGGCCATGGTGGGACTTACATGTAGCCTGCCTGGACCACCAAAGATGGCCGATGGATTAAGAAACATCTAGAAGCATTTCAGAACTTCAGACCAAATGTAATATTAGACAAAAGGAACCCGAGTGAACTCATTCATTTCACCGATGTGAAAAAATAATTGCACTCATTAAACTAAATAACTGATGCACAGCCTATTAATTGCATACACTTTATATATTTTGATATCAGTCTTTCACATCGTTGTGGAGGAATTTTAGCCCACTCCAAATTGGTAGGTTTTCTTGGATGAGTTGTCACTACATCCCTGGAGAAATTTTGGCAATCCGACCACCCCTGGGAAGATTCACCAGTGTTCCAAGTGTTCTCTGTGTGGCGATAATGGCTCTCACTGTGGTTCGGCAGAGTCCCAGAGGCTTATAAAGGGCCTTGTAACCGTTTCCAGACAGGCTCTTTTCTCCTCTCTTCTGGAATTTTCTTTGATCTTGGCATAGTGCGCTTGCAGAAACCTTTCGGTGACTACATCACTCTGATGGTGAGTTTCAATATGAGTGAGGTTCAGATTCAACAGGGCTGGCTGCAATCAAGCCAGTCTGGGTCCAACTGGCTGAAGCTAATCATCAATTATTAATAATAAAAAAAAAATAATAATAATAAAAAATAAATAATAATAATAATAATAATAATAATAATAATAATAATAATAATAATAAATGTATTTTATATAGTACAGCTTTTCATGGTCTCAAAGACGCTTTACAATACAATTAAATTTGGTTAAGTGGTTGATTGAGTAAATAATTGGGTAATTACTTTTTCAAATGGGTGATATGGGTGCTTGATCGATTGTTTCATTAAATAAATTAAATTGAATGTGTTTTGTGTTTACTTTGTTTCTTTTTGTCTAATATTACATTTTGTCTAAAGACATGAAATGATTCAAAGTGACAAATATACAATACTAGAGAAAATCATGAAGGGGCAAATACTTTTTTACAACACTGCTTGTACAAACCCTTAAATAAAAGCATCAAAATGGGCTCCTCTCTATATTAGTGCATGATGCAGAAATATCTTAAATAAGAGAAATGTGTACCCGAATGTTGCTGCGGAGACGGGAGGTGGAGCTGGAGGCTGGAGGAGCCGAGAGTGTTGGTGCTGATGCAGAGGAGAGTGGGCGTGTCTCCCTGTGATTGGCGCATGGTGAGGGAGCTCCTCAGGCCTGTGTTCCCCAGCTGCTCCTCCCTGATGACTCTGTCAGTAGAGTTAGTGACCCGCAGTCCAGACACACGCCACTCCATGCTGGGAGAGGGATTCCCACGGCTCTCACAGGAGCAGCTGATCTCTGCTGCAGTTCTGCTGCAGCTCCCAGAGCCAGAGATCTGAGGCATGTCTGAACACAGGATCCACAGTTACAAACAGCACAGTTGTACACATATAACAGTAATATGATTTCTACAGTTATATAATAAATCCAAATGTTGAACATACATATTACATTCAGCCGTACAGTTGTTGAGTTCTCCTTGCCATGTTCATTCTGTGCTTCACAGTAGTACTGTTCACTGCCACTGGACTCAGTCACAGTGAAGGTGAGATTCTGTCCAGTTCCTACAGTGTTCATCTTTGTCCCATTCACTTTATACCAGGTGTAGTTCTGCACTGCTGGGTTGGCATTACTGCTGCAGGTCAGAGTCACAGAGCTACCCGCTAACACTGAACCAGAGAGACTGTTGGATACTGAAGTGTTCTTAGGAGGATCTGGAAAAATATATATAATTTGCCTTTTAAAAAGCAATGTAGCAACCTGTCCTACTGTATTCAAAAATAAACAGTTAATGAACAAAACAAAAAAATCAACTCTATTAAGCAGAGTGCAAATGCAATGACCCATGCACTTTCATATTCATTTTCTAACTCACAATCAAAATGATCCTGCAATCTTTTTTTAAGAAATACACCAAATTTGCGCAAATAGACACATACTGACACTTTTTTGATAATTATTTTTTTTTGTTATGTACAGGTTATGGAAAAATCATTAGATTTAAATTATTGGGGAGGTTGGCCTGGCAAATCAATTTAAATATATATATATATATATATATATATATATATATATATAATATATATATATTATATTTTTTTTTTCCCAATGGGCATTTAGCTGACATCTTTATATAGGGCGACTTATACAACCGTTGCATTTTTGCATAGTAGCTATTTATAAGATCGATAAATACTGAAGCAATTCAGGATGTACACGGCTCAAGGGCACATCGCAATGTCCCACCTAGGATTCAAACCTGCAACCTTCACTGGCCATTACACTGCACTGCCACCCAGATATTAATCATAAATAATAAATAATTTTCCCACACACTTTCTGCCCCTTTTGACTCCACCGAGAAACACTTGCATGTGCCAGTACAAGCTGGCTTGAGGTCTTGTGGTCTAATGGTAATACAGTTGGCGTCAGTGCTTGAGGTCTAATGGTAATGAAGCTCTGCACTACTATCTGTTGCCCTGTTACATTTTTTTCCAGTCCTGATCGACTCCTAATCCCTGTTCAAACAACTCTTGTCTCTTATCTCTTGTTAGATATTACAAAGGATGGAAAATCTGATTATCTGGCACAGGTGTATGCAAGAAATACACATGTACATTACTGTGGTAATAACAAGATACATCATATAAATGAATATGTATATATATAGAAATGAACATATAATTGATATAATGGCAAACATACAGGCAACTTCCAGTTGTACAGTTGAGTTCTCCTTGCCATGTTCATTCTGTGCTTCACAGTAGTACTGTTCACTGCCACTGGACTCAGTCACATTGAAGGTGAGATTCTGTCCAGTTCCTACAGTGTGCATCTCTCCCATTCACTTTATACCAGGTGTAGTTCTGCACTGCTGGGTTGGCATTACTGCTGCAGGTCAGAGTCACAGAGCTGCCCGCAAACACTGATCCAGAGGGACTGACTGACACTGACGTGTTCTTAGGAGGATCTAAGAGATATAAAAATATGACACTCTTGATTTGTCATTTTTTTGTGGTGTAACAATCTGCCTTGAAAGGATGACACTACTTTAGATCATTCAAATTTGGTCATTATTTACTTATGCTGTTTATTCTGTGCAGCACACTGACTATGGCAAAAGCTTTTATTATATTATTATTATTATTATTATTATTATTATTATTATTATTATTATTATTATTATTATTATTATTACTAAAAATTCCTTGCTTTTCAAAATCTCTCTTACATAGAACTCTGAGAGTCAGACTGGCTTCAGATGTCTTCTGAATGTCTCCTTGTTGCAGTGTGTAAAGTGCCCTGCAGGTGATCTTCTGCCCATGGTGGAGGTGGGAAGCAGTGAAGCTCAGAACAGAAGACACAGATTTGGTTTGATCCTCATTCTCTTGCAGTGTGATCCACACTGTCACTCAGCCTGGGGGTCCATGTCAGATTTGGGGGGAGTTTGGGACAGGGGGCTGCAGCAGAACAGTTCAAACTCACAGAGGCCCCCTCCATCACCTCCACCCTCTCTGGGGTTATTTTGGGTTTGGGTGGAGAGTCTAGGAGACACGGAGACATGAGGACGGGTTACTGTCAGTCTCAGGATTAGAGACTCACAGCACTCAGAGCACACACTAATCACCACACCAATAGTGCCTGACTAGCATACATAAAAATTCTACTATATACTGTATTTACCACTTAAGCTTCATATGCTTTTACAGTTTTGGCAAACACACCATGGACAGTTTACACAGAAATTTGACATTGACCAGAAAGTGCATTACCTTTGATATTAATTTGAACACTTTGTTGTGTAAAAGTCAGTTTCAGATATGGGCCTTCTAATCTGAAGTAATAATAACCATCATAACTGATTGGAAGGTTCTCCAGGACTGTAGTGCAGTTTTTCTGCAACAAGTCTCCAGTTATCTTTCCTTGCAGAGAAGATGCAGATTGGCTGCTGGAATCAAACACTTTCGTTCTATATCTAAACCATTGGCCTGAAACTGAAGATGGATCGTATGCCAGTGAACTATCCCAGGCAGATGGGATATCAAATCTGCAGGGAATCAGCACACAGGATCCACTCAGAGCTTCTATACTCTGAGGCATCCAGATTGCCCACTCTCTGCCCAGGGCTCCTGCAACACACACAACACAGCTCTGTCACAATATTACACTGGTGATCCTACAGCACAGAGAAAATCACACTACACTGTACAAGCCTGGTTCATGTTAAAAATAGATTAACATAAATGCAACATTAGAATGTCTGATAACTCATACCTAACACCATAAATATGATAAACACTTCATATAAAGCACATGGATATTTTCAAATACTGTTACCAAATAGTTGTGCGGTGCATCCGTGACATGATTTTTGGCAAATGTATGATCAACAGTGACTTTACACTATATTCCTACTTATTTAATTATTCATTGTTGTTGCTAACTACTTTCTTTTCTCTTCAGTTTTGCATAAATAAATTAATATTAATATTTGGTCAAATCACCACAAAAGGACTCATTGTTTACGTCCTCCGTATTGTACCAATGAACATTCTATAACTCCACCCACACAAGCCCCACCTTGCAGCAGGCAGCCAATGAGGACGAATCTCTCTGCTCCAATCATGTCTCAGTATTAGTGAGGAGCAGAGGCACTGGGTGGAGCTGATCTGGAGAGGAGAAACACACTCATCAGATGCACCAACAGACAGACGGTTGACGTGAAGCTCCCATTCTGCCCTGTTACTGACCAGCCACAGTGAGGCTCACTGGGTTGGACAGACAAAATTTTACCTGGATTTTATTGGTTCTGTTTATTTACCCTGTTATTCCCCTTATAAATGTCCCATAGAGCAGCTGCTTGCCTAGTAAGCCGTCACTGTAGGGTTTTGCCAGAGTCAGTTAAATGAGTCAACCACTGTAACTAACCTTTCGCAGGTCACTTAAAAGGAGTATTTTCAGACTAGACGTGCATGTAGATTTTTCTTAATCCATCATCCATAGTTTTCATCATCATATTCTATACTCTAACAAGACTTAACTTGAGATATGAACCCATAATATTATTATTTACAAGATAACACCGGAATTGACTTTATAACCGATGGCTAATATAATCTAGCTAGCGAGCTAGTTAGACAAGGCTATTTGCGAACTACCATGTAGCCAACAGGTTAGATGCTGTTTCCCCATACAGTTAATAGACTGACAACACATAACTTCAGATGTTCTGTCTTTGGAAATAGTGCTCACTTCAAAGCATTTGACACTTCTATTATGTGCAACGTAAAAACACAAAGTCAACAGCTGCTAGCTAGCTAAGCTTGTGAAATTCATAACTGTTGGCAACAAGTAGCTAGTGAGCTATTTAGCTGTGCCCACAGCTCTGTGAATGTAGTCTGAGAATAAAATGAATCAACTTTGCAGACGTGCCCCATCACGGGACGATGCTGTGAAGCTACTATGGTTGTCTCATGACACTGTTACATATCTCATTGGTTTTGTTCTTAGCCAATCATAGATCAGCGCGCCTCGTCAATGCGAGCAGAATAGTGATATTTGGTCATATTTAGAAAACTTTTTGATCCAGGAATAAAATAAAAATGTTATAAGCTGCTTCTATTGATCAACACAATGGGAGCTTTTGGCGCATAATTTGCACTGGAGGGGGTTCAATGAATTTCAACAACACTGATCGGATGTACATGGCAGACTCATCAATGATTCTATTTCAGGGCCATGGCGGCCATCTTGCGGTGGTGCCACATGCGGAAGTATCAAATTGAATAGAATGGAAAGAACCACATGACCATGTTTCCCTTCTAGTTATTGTACAGTTCAGTGGTCCAGGATGTATTTCTCCCTCTCACCCAGTGCATGCTAGGATAGGCTCAGCCCACGACACTTGCCCAGGAATAAGCGGGTATAGATAATGGAGGGACAGATTATAATTTGCTTTCTTAATTGCGCATTGAAGTAAATATACTTTGCCCATGTCAAGGTCTGCAATAATTATTTTAAACACAACTACACATTATTCACAGAATAAATTGACAGCAGCAAATTCTTTCTTTATTTTCCTGCATGCAGTTAGTCTTTTTGTAGTACTTGCTCTTCTATGGCAGTGAAATGTTGTTTAGTGAATACTCTAATGCACTATGTATTATACCATTGGCGATAAATATTTAACCATTAGATAAATCCATGAACAGCTGACAGGTTAGACCCATGAAATCTGTTTTACAGCACCTCCCAACTGGCTAAAGCATCAGACCTCTTCAGGTGTGAAGAGTGCAGCTGCTGTACTTTTACTTACTATTTTTTATGCTCTTTCCTTTTTATATATTTTATGTAAGGCACTTTGAATTGCCTCTGTGTGTGAAATGTGCTCTACAAACAAACTTCCCTTGCCTTGCCTTGCCTTGCCTGTATGGCTCTTATCCTAAAGCTGTTTGCAAGTGTGCCTTCCTGGTTCTCTACCAACACTGTGCCCCTATGCCACAACAGTCACTGTTAGGAATGGTATTTTATCGTTCATGTGGTCCACAGCATTGAATTACATTGAATTTATCAACCGGTTATACTGTATGTGTCCAAACTGACAAGGTTATACTTTCCTAAGAAATGGTTTTGAATTATTATTATATTGTTATCTCTAATATGTGAGAAAGCACAAATTCCAAATCATATGCAGTCGTGCTTTAAAAGATTGTATAAATATGGGCACTGAGGACCCATGTTTGTTTATTCAGTGATATACAGCCATACAAACTCAAATTTCACTTCAAAATAACATGAAAGCACTTTAAAAATGACAATGGATAAAAATGGCGAAAATAAATAAAAAGGCTCATTGATATTAGCATGCATTTTCAGTTAAATGTACTGTAAGAATTATAACAGAAATGAGCTTACCAAAATGACATTACCAAGATATAGCCTGTAACAAGCACCAGTTCAGCAATATTAGACTGCTTGTATGAGTTGAAATTTCTGAAAATACAATTTAATATGTGAGGCAAACATCATTGATACCCAGACAATAATTTCTCGATCTTTTGGTAAAAAAAAAAAAAAAAAAAAGAAATACAAATTTTTTTTAAAAATCATTGACTGGCGCAATGTATCCTGACAAGAAATGATCATAAAACACGTCCATTATTGAGAGGATAAAGGAACTTAAAAACAGTTCATTTTAATTAAATGCTAATGACAGTTACCACATGAAGACTATTTGTAATGTGACTGAACCAAGTGCTAGACAGGTGGAAATATACTTACTGTAGAACAGAAGAATATCCAGTCTGTATCTCTCCACTGCACACTGACCCTCAGCCTGCAGAGCACAAGCATAAACGTACGCAAAACCAAAACTGCTTATACGTGGTCTTTCCTGAAGCATGCTGGGGAAGTGATGCATGATGTGCGTATTATTGGCTAACGCTCATAAGAAGAAAATGGGGCCATACAGTTTGCACAATTTCCTGCCATCTCTGAAATAGCTAATGAACTTAAACTATTTCTCTGCCAAAGGTACAATAACACGAACATGCTGAAATACGTACTGTTGAGCAATGTTGAGAATTATTATTATTATTATTGTTTAAAGCAATTTTGAAGATGTATTGCCACAGTGGGTGTTTACAGTGCAATCTATAAGTATTTCATACACTTTTGTGTGTGTTTTTTCCTCTCTTTATTCCAGCAAATTGAATTTTAAATGAAACAATAAATATGAATTTAAAGTGCAGACTGCCAGCTTTGATGTGTAAGTATTTATGTCCACATTGAGTGAAACATTTTGGAACCACAGCCCTATTCAGACACAGTCCCCCCATTTTGAGGGGCCAAGTAATGAGCAAATGGCTGCACAGTTGTTTCTTGGCCAGCTGTGTCACTACATCCTTGGTTTATGCTCAGGAAAGCGAATTAAGGTCTAGATTGATTCTAGGTGTGGCATTTTAATTTTAAATCTGTTGTTGTTGTCTCTCAACATCTCTAAACAATTGTGTCACTGCCTAAATGCTCACAGTGCCTGAAAATGCACTGTAGATTAAAGAGACCCTCCGCATTCAAATTTTAAAGACAACAGTTTTTAAGGAAACACAACAAGCTCATATTTTTAATGGACCACAGCATCTGGTCTCAGTTTATCCATCTCCAGGGTTCTGGTAGTCATTGTCCTCTTTTTGCGTAGTCCCAGTGTGTTTCTGATACTTGTTAGTTGCCTAACATGGGAAGCACACCTGCAAACATACACACAGACACGCGCGCATAAACACACACAAGCACACACACATACACACACACAGACACGCACACACATACACACAGACACGCGCGCGAACACACACACAGGCATGCGCGCGAACACACACACACACACACACACGCATACACACACACACGCACGCACGTACACACACACACACACACAGGCGCACACACACACACACACACACATACACACACGCACGCACGTACGCACATTTTCATGGTCAACATAAAAAAGTCAACATAAAATAGTAACATTTCTCAAAAATATGTCCCATTTTGTATATATCCTTTTATGTTATGTTTCATGTTATGAAAAGGAAAAATAGGACCTACATTTTACTGTCAGTCAAAGTTAAGGACAATTGTTGATTGATCCAGTTCAATGGGATTCTACAGAGTATTTCAGCCCTTCACCTGAGTCTGGGAGGTTCTCACCTCTGTTTGAACTGAGTGATTAAAAACAAATACAGATCTGATCCGTCCTGTCTTTACTACACACATCTCTGATACTGTGGGAATCTGCATACATTTCAGAAATGTGATTAACCAGCGCAGTGGCTTCCTCTGGTGTGTATTCTTTCTTTTGTGGATATATAATCCAGTAGTCAGCACACACAGACAAAATAAAATTATTATTTTAAATGTATTATTATTATTATTATTATTATTATTATTATATCAATAATAATAATAAAAATAATTATTATTTATTTTAATTTTTATTTTATTTATTTATTATTATTATTATTATTGTTGTTATTATTATTATTATTATTATTATTATTATTATTATTATTATTATTATTTATTTATTTATTTATTTATTAATTTTTTTTTTTTACTGCTGCTATGGACCTATTTTTAAGATGAGTCTTGTATAAAGTTGAAATGAAAATGAATGAATGAATGACATGAAATCAGAGACTATATAACAGTGGAAGGCTTGAAAACACAATCCTGATGTTGGACCCCATTCATTTCAAAGAGTATTTTATGAAAAGGTAAAATACTGATTCCCCACATTTGAAATGATTCATAACAGCCAGTACTCTGCCCCTCCACTTCCATTTAATCAAATTAAGGACTCACAGATTCTGGATACACAACCTAATTAGTTAGGACGCAGTGAAAAGTTGGTAACACTTTGAAGAGCTGTCTTGAAAGGTAATAACAGTCGTTACACCAGGTTTATAACAATGCTACGTAGGCTTTACAGTGTTGTTATGACATCAGTCATGAAAACATTTGTTTTTCGTTTTGTTTGTCTCTGCTGAACGTGTGAGGTTCTGATTGATTTCCCTCTGGTTCATCATCAGATTGCCTGTCTGCCTCCAGTTACTCACTTTTAAGAAGGCGTGGTTTGCCATTTTACCGCGGACACTCTTCGAATTTGCTCTGTACTTTTGGATTGTGATCATTTAGTTGATGATGCTTGTTTGACCTCATTTTAATTTCTGGCCTAGCCCTACTACTTTGTTTGCCCAGTGGATTCTAGAGGGTGCTTGACCCCATTTTCTCCAATCCTACCCTAACTCTCATTTAGTCCCTTTATTCGCTGTATAGGGTGTGATCCCATCTGGATAAGGATTCCTTCCCCTGGGATACCATTTTTGTTATTTTACTTTGTTGTTTTCCTTTGTTATTTTTGAAGGTTAATCTGGATGGAATTTTACATTTCCACGGGGGCGAGATAAATAATATGTATGCTAAATAATAATAACAATAATAATAATAATAATAATGCCCAATGTGTAATGTGCTCACTTTGAACTGGTGCCCTAATAATGCTCTTTCAGGATCAGTTTTTGAATTTCTTTTTATTTGAAGCAAGTGATCTCCAGGTTGGTCTTCATTCTTTTGACAACATGCAAGGCAAACAGGATGCAAGGCAAACTGTAGACTACTTAGGCATATCTGCATTTTATTAAATGCTGTAATGAGTTGGCTTATCAAAAAAAGAAAAATGAACAAACAACTTAAATACTTCATTCAGCAAACAAGACAGTGACCACACAGTTTAAAAGTGTAAAAGGTACACAATCCTCAAAACGATCAAGAGAATGAGGGGTATGGATCCGTTTGATTTACATGAAGTTGTGTTTTGCGCAAAGAAAGCCTAAATTTTTTATGCTAATTTGTAGGAGGGTCTCCACAACATAGGAAGGGTGTAGCATAACAACATCAAAATGAGTAGTTGGCAAGCCTGTGAAATGGCACTGAGGCTGGTTTTTGAAATGGCAGATATGCCAATGTTCAATGTTCATCTCTGTTTACTACTGGAGTGCTGACCAATGCGAGCACACCCTGAGCGTGGCATTGTTGCTGCATGTTCCAGCAATGACCTGAAGAAAGACATTAAGAAACAGACACAAGTATCGCTGCTCCATGCTGGGAGAGGCATTCCCACTGCCCCAACAGGAACAACTCATCTCCCACTGTGAGGATTCAAGCTGCACCTCCTCCTGCTGGTCACCAGAGGGCGACATAACCATCACTCTGATTATGAGATTGCGTGTTCACCTGTTAGCGATTCGAGAGTTAATGAAACACAACACTTATTCTGCCTTAGTGCCTTAGTTGCTTTGCTTCTCACTCTGTCTTGAGCCCATTAGCCTGCTACTCTGTGCTGGCTTCTGATTGGGTACTCTCTGAGCGTTATTCACAGCCTGGAGTATTTCGTATTTCCTGGAGTGGCTCTCTTAGTTTTCTGTACACTAATCTCCTGATTAAAGTCTCTGCTATTTTTTTTGCAACTCCATCCAAGTCTCCAGCAGCCTTTCTATGCTATTGGGTTCACCACCACCACCACCGTTACACCCAGACCCAGAGACCGGAGGCACATCTGTGAACCTCTTGACGCAAAGTTAGTTGTGTTTAGTCATTACAAAAATTAACTTCCCAAAATCTGTCCACAATAAGGTAAATGTTTCTTTTGGTAAACCACTGTAAGGCGGGCTGTGGAGGTTGCATACATTTAGCAAAATGTTTTATACTATTATAAATGTTTCAAATAGTCAGTAAATATTTCATACTTCAAATATTTCATGTTTTATACATTCAGCTAAAAGTCTTGTATGTTTAGCTAAATGTTTTAGACATTTAGTTAAATATTTAGCTACAAGTTTTGTACATTAAAGGGTGTTATACATTCAGCTAAATATTTAGCTGAATTTTTCATACATTTAGTTAATGTTTCATTCATTTTGCTAAATTTTTTTAATTTAGTTAAATATTTAGCTAAATGTTTTATTCATTTAACAAAAGGTTTTGTACATTAAGCAAAATCTTTAGCAAAATATCTCATACATTTAATTAAACGTTTTAGATAAAATGTTATAGATTTAGCAAAAGGTTAAAAAAAACACTTATTAATAAAACATTTAGCTCATTTATATCATTTTTCGGGTACCACATTAAATATTTACACCTGTCATTTCAAAGACAATAAATGTAAGACTTTTTCCATTAAATCTGAGAGAAATAGGGATATTTCAGTTGATTGCAGAAGAAAATGCATGGTAAAATAATAGCTTTATGTTGCATTTGGGACCCCATAAGTTACTGTACTTCAGTATGACACTGTAATGTAACATCTGTACTGCAACATAACGCACGTTATGTATCGTGCTGTAAAGTAAAACCTGGCATGAGAGTGCAGCGTGGTGTGATGAGTTGGCCTATCTCCATGGTGACTTATTTGGGCTTCCTGACCTTGGCGTACTCACTCTCCTCTGTTCCCTTTCCGTTACCCTCCGTCAGGGGGCTCATGACGTCCACGTACATGTCCTCCAGGCCTCCTGCTGAGTTCTCCTCCTGGCGCTGCTCCTCCTCTGCAGCAGGGTTCCCGGGCGGCTGCTGCAGTCCCTGCCGTGCCCTCTTAGTGGGCCTGGAGGGGCAGATGTTCCCGTAGGTGGCCTCCTCCGTGGGCTCAGGGTTGACGGAGGCCTGTGGGCTCAGATTCGGCCGACACTCCTCCTCCTTCTCGCCCCTCGCCTCGGCTGACTCCCTCTCTGTGCCCAGCTCAGCCTGGCCCTCCATCCCCATCTCCTCCTGCACCTCCTCACCTTCTTCCTCTCCTCCTTCTCTCTCTTCCCTGGATTTGTGTCGGATCACGGCGTAGTCGGACGTCCGTTTGGAAATGCCCCGGACGATGCCCGTTCCGTGTTCCCCACCCGTGCCGTGAAGTTTGGAGAAATCCACGGTGGCATAGTGCAGGGCGGCCTCGTCCTCCTTTTCCACCGCACCCGCGCCCGACAGCATGGTCTTGTTGGCGTAGATCGATTTCTCATCTTGAGCGGCCGTCTGATCAAGAGGTCAAAAGAAAAAGAAAGGTGCGAATTTGCGAAACATCAACATTGGGACACAGCCATTTGAAGAAAATGACAGGGCAGCTGCAAAAACTGTGTTGAGAAACAGCCAGAGAAGAAGGAAGAGATGTTATCTTTTAGATTCTTCACTCACAAAGTTAAGAAAAATAATATCTCCCAATGCCTATGAAAACAAAACTAAAAGAAAACTGTCCTGTTTCACAGTGTTGCTTCATTCTTGCATTCATAATGTATGTAAAAAAAAAAAAAAAACCTTGTTGTGAAACATTTCATTTTCACCCAATGATATAGCTATGAGCACGTGGAGTATCAGCATTTTAAATATCATTCACACTGAGTAATTCTGCCATTTTTACAGGTCAACAGATATCTGTTCTCTAAATTAAAGAAATTAGTTAAAGCTCTTTGAAATATTAATTAATTCATCCATGTATGAAATAAATTTTTTGTGTTCCTTTTATTATTATTATTCCTATTCATACATACAAATTTTTTTGCATTGTATAAAATTATTCTGTAATAATTATGGTGTTAATGTGTTACCTGTGTTATAAAGTGCTCGTTACTTGTGGTACTTATAAAGGTATCAGTTACAGTTATTATCTAATATATCATTGCATAATTAATCATTAAATAACAGGCGAAACATGACTATGCTAGGATACAGAGACAACATTTAGTTATTTCTCTTTTTCTGCTCTTTCTTGACACTTTTGATATTCGGTCAAAAACCTCCTTCCTCCTTCTCTCCCTCGTGCATTTCCTCTTCCTCTTTCACCCAGTGCAGTAGCCTGAGTGGAGTACAGTAACATTATCAAACCGCAATCTCTGTCAGAGCTCTTGAGAACTATACTTGTCCTCTTTCTTGAAAAAGTTTGAGGCACAGAGACAGCTGCACTGACTGTGCCACCAGTTTCCCATCCTGACTGGATTGTCAGAAGAATACACTCACATGAAAGTTTGAAAATGAACATACTCAAACCCCAGCAAAAATGTATACATCTTTGAAATGTCATTCTCCCTCAGCTGACAGGTATATGTAAGGGAACAGTAATAACACATTTAACCAAAAAATGTAAGTTTATATAATAAGCATTACAGAACAAAAAACATATATACAATACATATAATGGAGCATCGCGTAGTTCTGGCAGGCCACGAGAGTCAAGCGCTCCAGCCGAATCAGCTGAGGGCTCAGCTGAGTGATGTTCGCCTATCACAGTACATTCACTAACAGGGCGGTCTATTTAAACAGCCTCCTTCTACTCATTCGGCTGCTCCTCCTGCATGCAAGCGCTGCACGTTGCTTCGTAAATCGGCACTTCTTCCTGCAATCCAGCTACGGCATGCTGCCAGTGTAAACTATGTCTGCTTGCTACATGTTAGCTGCCAGTCTAAGCTCACAGCCTAGGCTCCATGAGGAAGTCTTGCTATTTATTTGCATTGCTCCTTACCTCTAAGCTCTATAGCTGCAGGAAGCAGGCGATCCAATTTGGGCTAGCCACGCAAAGCGTTGTTTAAGCGGCATATTCCAGATATTGAGGATACCGGTGCACTGTCTTCACTGCTAACTGGCCAGGGAGCTTCATTCAAGGAGCGCTGCTTTGCGGCGGCCGCCGCCCCTCCATGGAGGACGCCATGTTCAAGCCTGGAAGCTGCTGCCACGTCCATATCTGCTAGCTGCAGATTCTTGCCGGGTAATGTCATCAACATTATTTTAATTCTGCTGAGCTCTGAGTCTAGCGGTAAACGCATAATATACACAGTGTTGCCAACTATTTCTATGGAAAGTAGCTATGGCCTCCTCTAAAAGTCGCTAAATTGACAACACCGAATATAGCCTACACATTCGATTGTAGACGTGTCACAGAGGGGCTGGTTTCACGAATATCGCAAGTCTTTCGCTAAAAGCGGAAACGTTCCAACGTATGCGGGCACAAGTTAATGGCATGCTTATTGTCGAGTTTCTCACCTCCAGAGTCAACGCTAGATGCTGTCACTGTTAAAGAATCCCTGGCGTGAATGCGTTCGGCTACCTTCCGGAACGCAGTAGAATTGGGTCGTACGCTACATCCCCTACTTGATCAGAGCGGGGTCTTCCAATCAATCGTTTTACGCGAATTTGGGATTCGTGCACGTAAATCTAAGTGGAAATGCCTAAATTGGGAAAACGCCAAAGTTCTCACGCTTGGCTGAGATGGAAAAGTAGGCGTATCGATAAAGAATCTTTGTTCATTGTGAACGGCTAATGGATTAAGGGCAGTCGCTACCAAGCAGCTACTAGATAGCCCCCATGTCTCACACGGGCTATAGTTTGTGTATTCGTAGGCTAATGGCATACTTCCTGGTGTAAACAGTTATTCCGGAAGGATTGGGCTGCGAGATGGCAGTTAAACTCTGGCTGTTATAGGTTGGCAGATTGAACATGGGCGGCAGGGCGTGTTGCAAAGAGCAGAGATGCAGAGTCGTCTAAATTGTTCAAAGCTGCATTCTACCCTTCGCTGAATCGCTACACTACAAGGAGTGTTAGACTGTTACCGGCAAGTAGGCAACAGCCAATGTTGTTAAAAAAATGCAAACCAGCTTCGGCTTTCAACTTCAGAAACAGAGTTTCTCCACTGGTTCACGATTCGCGCTTAAAAAGCCGGTTCCCTGTCGGGACCCAATCATCGCGACAGAAATAGGAAAACATTAAATTTATATTGGTGTTAAATCTGCGAGGATACAATTGGTTGGCTATCTAATTTAGCTGTCAGATCACGATGCTGAATGTTTAGGGATTGCTAATGTCCATGTAATGAGACAAATTAGGCTTAACGTTGTCTCGTCCAACTGGTTCTCTCAACATTGTGCTGTTGCAAGACGCGAATGCGTACGTTCCGCATTCATAAGTGTATCGTTGTATTCCATGACACTTAAACTGGCGTTTAGGCTATCACAGCGGAGAAGGGATTTCATGTAGCCTTCTCCACGTCACTGCTCTGACCTCTTCACCGTGCATGGATCAGGCATGTGACCACACGGCTGAGCACATATGTTGAGGAAAAATTATACCTCCTGCTACGGACATGCTCCGCATAGCCTAGGTATTGGCCTCGCCGTCTCTACAATTGCATGCTCACGCGAATGGCGTTGCGCGTCATCCATTGCATCTGCTCCCGGTTATGGCTGGTTCCAGGCAGATTTGTAGCATGTGCTTTCGCAACTTTGTCAGTTTCTTTAATCGTACATTGCATTTTCGTCTAAATAGAGTGCAATACGATGGTTTAAAAAAAAAAAAAAACAAACCTGGTTCTAATTCCTCTCCTAATATACTCATTCGGTAAGCATATTAGTAATGCAATGTGGCGCTTTAAAGCAGCCCACTGTGCCCAACTGTTAAATAATAATAGCGACGTATTGAGAAATAATTCTTCGAACCTTATTGCTTTGATGCCCGCCCTCGCCCGGAGTGGCCTTGTGTCAGTGAATTAAGCGAAACTCAAACACGATCGCCAATCGTCTCGGCTTTCGGGACCAGGCTATGCATCTTTTCCAGCGTATCCATTTGGCAGGAGTCGCTTCCAATAGCGCAACGCAAGATTAGCCTCATCGTGACGCCTGAGGGCAGAAGCAGTAATATGTTCATCCAATCTCTGCATAATGCATTTCCCCACAATTTTTAAAAGATGTATAGCCTCATAACTCCGTTCACAACTGGCCTCTCTTAAGGCAAGAGTATCAACCCCGAGTACCCACTGTTGGAAACTGCATTTCCTCATGCTTAATGGTTCTTTATATGATCTCACCATGGCAAATATGCTTAAATTAGCTATATTTTGTATACACCTCAAGCTTTAATCTGAGAAAATGAAAGAACTCGTGTCATTATTGCATACTAGCACTGTTTTCCATCCTCTCCTCCATGACCCGGTACCTGTGCTGGCACCTCCATGCGAGCCCTGAGGAGCCTTCATTGGGAAATGCCATGACGAAATCTGGTTGCCGTCCGCCTCCGTCTCATTGGCAATGTGGTCCCCATTCCGGAGTTCTACACCACCACTCCTGCTCCAGTGCGGCAACGACAGCAGTGATGGTTCCCGGTACCCTCAGTGAAGCTACGGGGCTTTGGACATGTGCTTCTTCCATCCGTTGGCATTGACACTTTCCGTTCAAAAGCTATGAGCTTTGCAGTATAGGAGCACGGCTGCTACTGTCTACTGGCAAGTACCGGTGTTGCAGCCGCCAATGTTTCTTCTATAATCTGTTTCTGCTGTCGCTGCTGTTACTGCTGCTGGGCGCTACTGCTGCTGCTGCGTTACTGCTGCCACTACTGCTGATGTTACTGCTACTGCTGTTGCTGGTGCTGATGCTACCGCTCCGACTGCTTCTGCTGTTTATTGCTGCTGCTGCTGCTCCGACTGCTTCTGCTGTTTATTGCTGCTGCTGCTGCTGCTACTACTACAGAACGAGGATCATTACACTATTATGAGTAGTATATTTCCCTCTAATTGGTTTAAATCTCGTGCTGGGGGGAAATACCAACACCTGTTGGTACACATAGCCTAATAATATCTGGCGATTAGTTTGAATGGCCTTGGGCTTAAGAGATAGCTAAGCCACTGACTGACATGCTCGTCACAATCAACAACCTGAGCCGACCAGAGGAGGATGGGTTTCCCCCTTGAGCCTGGTTCCTTCCGAGGTTTCTTCCTATCTGCCGCAGGGAGTTTTTCCTTGCCACTGTCGCCTTAGGCTTGCTCCTGTGGGGGTTCAGGCCAGGGTTGTCTGTAAAGCGCATTGTGACAACTTCCGTAAAATACACTATACAAATAAAGTTGATTGATAGAAGCCAAGGCCATACACGTAGGCATAGCCTTCAACATTACAAATAGTATTTTCCCCTGGTTTAATTTTACTCTTGCTTCAGGGGAAAGGCCAAAAAAGCTGGTACACATAGCCACTGACCCACAATGTTAAAACGGCCTTGAGCTGACCGGATGGAGGGCCCTTCCGGTAGCCAAATGGCGTTTCACATAGTCTCCGGCTGAAGTGATGACTAACTACTAACAACATGTCGGCGTATGGTTGTTTTGGGGGTTTTTGCTGCTGCCCCCTCCCGGTCTTGTCCATGCATGCTTGTATGGATGGCAATGAGTGAGGATTCATTTACACTGATGCAGGTAGTAGCATATTTCCCCCGGTTTAGTTTAAATCTCGGCGCTCGAGGGGAAATACCGACAAGCTGTCGGTACACATAGCCTAATATTACATCTCACATAGTATGTTCCCCTGGTTTATTAATTAATTCATCTAACTATTGGCCTCAGGGGAACGTCCAACATGCTGTTGGTACACACAACCACTGATCCATGTATTAAAAAAAAAAAAAAAAAAAAGACGGCCTCAAGCCGAAGGGCTTGACTGGATGAAGGGCTTCCTCCAGGTGGTCGTACACATAGTCATCACGTCATCTTTGAACACGTGCTTCACATCACTGCCATTACTGCTGCTGCGCTAAGGCTCCTACGCTGCTGCGTAAATGTCACCGCGCTCCTGCTGCTGCTACTACTGGCCCTCCGGTAGGCCTATGCAACGAGTGAGGATTCATTTACACTGACGTAGTCGGTAGTATATTTCCCCCCGTTAGTTCAAATCTCGGCGCTCGAGGGGAAATACCGACAAGCTTGCCGGTACACATAGCCTAATATCATACCACACATAGCATGTTCCTTTGGGTATTAATAATACATTTAAGTATTGGCTCCAGGGGAACATCCAACAGGCGTTGGTACACATAACCACTGATCCACGTGAAAAAAAATAGACGGCCTCAAGCCAAAGGGCTTGACTGGACGAAGGGCTTCCTCCAGGTGGTCGTACACATAGTCATCACGTCATCGTTGAACACGTGCTTCACATCACTGCCATTACTGCTGCTGCGCTAAGGCTCCTACGCAGCTGCGTTACTGCCACCGCGTCCTGCTGCTGCTACTACTGGCCCTCTGGTAGGCCCATGCAACGAGTGAGGATTCATTTACACTGACGTAGTCGGTAGTATATTTCCCCCGTTAGTTCAAATCTCGGCGCTCGAGGGGAAATACCGACAAGCTTGTCGGTACACATAGCCTAATATCATACCACACATAGCATGTTCCTTCGGGTATTAATAATACATTTAAGTATTGGCTCCAGGGGAACATCCAACAGGCTGTTGGTACACATAACCACTGATCCACATAAAAGTAAACGGCCTCAAGCCGAAAGGCTCGACTGGACGAAGGGCTTCCTCCAGGTGGTCGTACACATAGTCATCACATCAGCCGGAGACACTTATTGATAGTACGTAGGCATATGGTTGTTTTGGGGTTTGGCTGCTGGCCTCCCGGCCTTATCCACGCGGGCTGCGTGGTTGGCGGGAGAGCTCCAGAACAGAGCCATACCGCCAAACATAACTGTATTGCCTTTATTGTCAATAAAGTTCTACTTGATGACAGTGGTCCTGACAGAAATGGAGCATCGCGTAGTTCTGGCAGGCCACGAGAGTCAAGCGCTCCAGCCGAATCAGCTGAGGGCTCAGCTGAGTGATGTTCGCCTATCACAGTACATTCACTAACAGGGCGGTCTATTTAAACAGCCTCCTTCTACTCATTCGGCTGCTCCTCCTGCATGCAAGCGCTGCACGTTGCTTCGTAAATCCCCTCCACCACCCCAGCTCCATCCTTATGCATCAAGAAATTGCATTTTTCCTTCCTATGTGTTAAGAATTTGTATGCTCCATCCCCATGCATCAAGAAATTGCATTTCTCCATCCCTGTGTTAAGAAATTGCATTGCTCCATCCCTATGTGTTAAGAACTTGCTTTGCTGCTGGATCTGTTCTGTGTGTACCCCTCTAGGGGGGTTTGGCTGCTGGCCTCCCGGCCTTATCCACGCGGGCTGCGTGGTTGGCGGGAGAGCTCCAGAACAGAGCCATACCGCCAAACATAACTGTATTGCCTTTATTGTCAATAAAGTTCTACTTGATGACAGTGGTCCTGACAGAATTACAATTTTACTCATGTGATATTTTATCAAATTATTTTTGGTATGTCTTATTAGAATTAAAACACTTTGTAGCTCCCCAATAGAAATTTGTTAGCCATACATTTCCCTGGCAAATACCATGGCAATCACTTAAAATCCTTCTTATACATAAGAATCAGTTAAAGATAAAACCTGTCTGTGGTTTATAGATGATCAGCTCTAGCTGTTTGTGTACTTTTATATACATACCATTAGGTGCGGCTGTCTTGTTTAGTTAATGCTTTCAGACGTGGAAAGAAAGATCTCTGGTGAATGCCTCTAAAAAGTGTGTGCATGCATGTGTGTGTGTGTGCGTGTGTGCATGTGTGTGTGTGTGTGTGTGTGTGAGAGAGAGAGAGAGTGTGTGTATGCGTGTGTTTGTCTCAGACTTACCCCATCTGTCAGTATGAGCCCTTCGCTGTCCTTCATTCTACTTCCAGAGCGCTGGCTGTGTCTCTTCTTCCTGGGAATAGCACACAGATTCAGCTGATGCACACCCGACTTTCATTATAATCACTGCAGAGATCAGTGTAACATTCAGTCCTGTTTTTCTACTTTCCATACGTTGGAAATTGCATTTCACCATCATGTGGGGGCAGCACTTTTGCAAAGTAGCACAAACCAACAAATCAAAACCAAACAGAGATGGTCTGTAGCGTCCCTCCCTCAGCTGATGGTTAGGTTTAGGGTTCGGGTTACCAAAGTAGCCAGAAAGCATCCACCAATCAATATTTGTTTTGTTCTGTTGGTTGTTACTAACACACTCTGTGATTGGGTTAGGGTTGGGGCTCATCTGTTTGCTTTTAGGAGAAGCACAGTCATCTTATCCCTCTAAACTTATTTCAGTTACAGATTGGATTACCAACACATCATTCACAAACACACCCTCCACCCCGCCCTCTCAAATCATAAGTATGATCCCTTTTGCAGTTTTCTTCCCAATATATGACCTTCAATCTTATTGAATCAAATATCCTTGATAGATTCCACCCCAAGGTTAAAGGGGAACTTTCCACGAACATCAAATTTTAATGCTATGCTGGAGTTCAAATGTTAACGTTTTATTGATGTTCGTATTTTTTATTAACATGACTGATCAGTAATGAATCAATATTGCCCACAGTTCATAATTGCTGATTTGCGTTGTTGTTGTTGTGTGTGTGTGTGTGTGTGTGTGTGTGTGGGGGGGGCTCCCTCTCTTTCCAGCAGTAAATCTAACCCTGTTGACCTTATTTAGGAGAACAGTGAACATAAAACAAATGATGATTGGCTAAGTTGAACCTGAAACACCATGTGATGTGATTATGAACGTTAGAAATTCTCAGAGGGACTGCCCCTCTGTGGGACTTCTGAACACACTCCTTGCTGTGTGAACTGACTCCCATTCTGCAGAATACAGAATACAGATTGTTTACTTGGATTTGTCCACTGATAATATGGTTTGGCTTGAAAAGTGCCAGTTACAATATTTTGATTCTTCAGGTCGTGAATTTCCATTCTCCTGAAAGTACCTCTCAATATCTGAGCCAATCTGCCACATTCACTCTTTGTGTCATAGCAACACGTGGAGTTTTAGAGGCGTGTTCTGGATGTGGGACAGGGACACATCTACATGAGCTCAGTTTAAAAATGATGACAGCAGCAGTGGGGTTGATTAATATCACACAATAATATGGAATTACAGTGAAATTTCCCTTTACACTGACACTGACTTCATAGGCCCCAGTTTCTCTTACTTCAGAATGTGCTGCATTATGAGGCATATTATCATCATGGCACCAGCACCGGCAGCTGCACCAATCAGCAGTGAGATAATGCCAAAACCTGCATGAAGGACATGTCAGTTACATACCAAAAAATGGACTTCAAAAAACATATGTACATGTTCACCCAATAACAGTGGAGACACAGCCTGCAAACGTTATATCATTCTTTCCATTCTCTGTAAGATAATACATGCATTATTACTTTAGTAAATATCCACTAATAAATTAATGAACTTATGAATTACTGAAATAATTATTCAACCATAAAAATTGTAGTATTCAAGAACCTGCCATTCAAAAGCTTAATGCATTCCAAAAACAAAATGGAACAAAATACATTTTGCGTGGGATATCAAATGAACCCCTGCCCACCAATACAATGACCTAAAAATAATGTCACTTGCAGGACGAAAATAAGAAAACATATTAGCACAGTTACAGCGTCATCAACAGTACTTTTACAAACCCTTAAGTAAAACCATCAAAATCTGCACCTCTGTATATTAGTGTGTGATGTACAAATATGTTAAAGAAGAGAAATGTGCTTCCATTTACCTGAGTGTTGCTGTGGTGACAGGAGGTGGAGCTGGAGGCTGGAGGAGCCGAGAGTGTTGGTGCTGACGCAGAGGAGAGTGGGCGTGTCTCCCTGTGATTGGTGCATGGTGAGGGAGCTCCTCAAGCCTGTGTTCCCCAGTTGCTCCTCCCTGATGACTCTGTCAGTAGAGTTAGTGACCCGCAGTCCAGACACACGCCACTCCATGCTGGGAGAGGGATTCCCACGGCTCTCACAGGAGCAGTTGATCTCTGTTGCAGTTCTGCTGCAGTTTGCAGAGTCAGAGATCTGAGGCATGTCTGAACACAGGATCCACAGTTACTAATATGACAGCTGCACACATATAACAATAACATGATTTATACAATTATAAAATAGATGCACTGAACATACATAATACATTCAGCTGTACAGTTGTTGAGTTCTCCTTGCCATGTTCATTCTGTGCTTCACAGTAGTACTGTTCACTGCCACTGGACTCAGCCACATTGAAGGTGAGATTCTGTCCAGTTCCTACAGTGTTTATCTCTGTCCCATTCACTTTATACCAGGTGTAGTTCTGCACTGCTGGGTTGGCATTACTGCTGCAGGTCAGAGTCGCAGAGCTGCCTGCAAACACTGAGTCAGGGAGACTGACTGACACTGAGGTGTTCTTAGGAGGATCTGGAAGAAAAATATTTGTATTTTAAAAGGCAGTGTAGCAAGCTTCTCTATTTCTAATGAACCCAAGCATAGTCATATTTTGTTACTTATGCACGATTAAAAATAGCTTGGAGATATGGAGAAACACAACTAATTGACATTGCTAGACCCATACTGCCAAAAAATAGTTTCTACTGTTTTTTGTTGTTGTCATGTACAAATAATGGAAAGGTGGAACAATCATTAGATTTAGATTTTAAGAGAAAAGTTAGCCTTTCAAATCATTTTACATTTTTTCCCCCATGGGCATTTAGCTGACATCCTTATCAAGAGCAAGTTACTCAACTTTGGCTTTTTTTACATTGTACCTATTGATATATCTGGATAAATACTAAAGCAGTTGAGTAAGTACACTCCTCAAGGGTGCAATGCAGTGCCCCGCCCATGAATCAAACCTGCAACCTTTAGTTTGCAAGACCAGTTCTTTACCCATTATATTGAACTACCACCTGGCAATTTAACATAATCGAGAAAATCCAATAAAATAATTGTGCTTTCTGCCTGATTGGCTCATCAAGTTGTTTCTCAGAGGAGTCACATCTGACTTTCCAGGGCTGGAGGTCTAATGGTAAAAAGCACTGCTCCTAATCATTTTCAACTCCTAATCTATGCTCAAAAAACAAATGCGATAAAATAATAAAAGATGGTGAATCTGACTTCCTTGAACACCAACATCCACACAATATACAGTACATGTAAACCTTTCTGAGGAAATAACATTTTAATTTATACAAATAAAATGTTTTCATTAAAAAAAAAAAAAAAAAAAAACTGTCAAGAATGTATGTGACATGATAGCAAACTTACAATCAAGGGCCAGTTGTACAGTTTTTGATTTCTCCTTTCCTTGTTTATTCTGTGCTTCACAGTAGTACTGTTCACTGCCACTGAACTCAGTCACAGTGAAGGTGAGGTTCTGTCCAGTTCCTACAGTGTTCATCTTTGTCCCACTCACTTTATACCAGGTGTATTTTTTCACTGGTGGGTTGGCATTACTGCTGCAGGTCAGAGTCACAGAGCTGCCCACAAACACTGATCCAGGACTGACTGACACTGAGGTGTTCTTAGGAGCATCTAGCAGATGAAAATATGGCATGTGATGAGTAATATAGCACTTGATACAATGCAATGGTAGAATACTTCTAAAGATAAGCATGACATCAGGAAACTGTACTATTTTTGATTTTTAATTATATCATTGCATTAATTGTCCTTATTTAATTATTTTGTTAAATCAGCATACTGACCATGCAGTAAAATTTTGTTTTAATGAAACGTATTGTTATTATTATTATTATTATTGTTATTATTATTATTATTTTTTTTTTTTTTAATTATTAGAAAATCTAAGAGTAATACATTCAAATCCAACTCTCTTACATAGAACTTTGAGCATCCTACTGGCCTCAGACGTCTTCTGAATGTCTCCTTTTTGCAGTTTGTAAAGTGCCCTGCAGGTGATCTTCTGCCCATGGTGGAGGTGGGAAGCAGTGAAGGTCAGAACAGAAGACACAGATTTAGTTTGATCCTCATTCTCTTGCAGTTGATCCACACTGACACTCAGCCTGGGGGTCCATGTCAGATTTGGGGGGAGTTTGGGACAGGGGGCTGCAGCAGAGCAGCTCAAACTCACAGAGGTCCCCTCCATCACCTCCACCTTCTGTGTGGTTAACTTGGGTTTGGGTGGAGAGCCTGGGAGACATGGA
>CM045883.1:86371439-86395090 GCA_025169545.1 Anguilla japonica | reverse complement strand
TTACATTACATTTATTTCGCAGACGCTTTTATCCAAAGCGACGTACAAAAGTGCATATCATGGTCGTAGGCAACTGCTGAACAAGTTCAGAAAGGTATAATACTTATTTTGTACAGCTATTTCTAGCTAATAACACAGTTCACACAGTGAACACTATTCTAACCTAACTCTGCAAAGCCAACTAGGCAGAAGAGTAAGCTACAGTATTAGGACAAAGACAAATACAAGTGACATGAAAAAAGGGGGGGGGGGTGGGGGGGGGGGTTTTTTTTTTTTTTTTTTTTTTTTTTTTTTTTTTTTTTTTTTTTTAAAATTAAAGAGTGAATATACAGAATGGTGGTGGTTAATCTAGGTATAGTCTGAAGAGATGAGTCTTCAGGCCACGGCGGAAGATGGGTAGTGAGGGGGAGGTTCGGGAGAGGGACGGGAAGTTCGTTCCACCACTGGGGAGCTAGGGTGGAGAAGCTCTGTGATCCCTTCGGGCGGGTGGGAGGGGTTACTAGGCGCCCTGCTTCCGCAGAGCGGAGTGGTCGAGCAGGCACGTAGAAGCGAATCATGTCCTGCAAGTAGATGGGGGCTGTCCTGTTGGCAGCAGTGTAGGCAAGGGTCAGGGTTTTGAACCGGATCCTGGCGGCGACAGGTAGCCAGTGGAGTGATCGCAGCAGAGGAGTGACGTGGGAGAATTTGGGAAGGTTGTAGATGAGTCGGGCAGCGGCATTCTGGATCATCTGAAGTGGCTGTATGGCACAAGCTGGCAGGCTTGCAAGGAGAGAGTTGCAGTAATCAAGGCGAGAGGTCACCGTAGCCTGGACGAGCAGCTGGGTGGAGTGCGTCGTCAGGTATGGTCGAATCCTTCTGATGTTGTACAGAAGACCAACCCCCACACCCAGTTTCACTAACGCTTTTAACTAACTAACAACAGCGAGTCAACTACAGAGATTCTCAGCTAACGCACAACTAAGTTCGCTGACTAGCAACAGTAGAGACACGTTTAACAAAGATTATCTAAATTACGCACAACTATGTTCTCTAACTAGCAACAGTAGAGACACGTTTAACAAAGATTATCTAAATTACGCACAACTATGTTCTCTAACTAGCAACAGCAGAGACAAATCAAGTTAAGATACGCTTATCTGAATCGCGGGGGACGGCAGAAGCGACGACACAATCAGATGCACACTAATGAACCACAGATGAACACCACTTAAATAGCACCAGGTGAAGCTACTTGAAATTAGCTCAACAATACCGGGCAGTTAAACACCAACCCCCACACCCAGTTTCACTAACGCGTTTAACTAACTAACAACAGCGAGTCAACTACAGAGATTCTCAGCTAACGCACAACTAAGTTCGCTGACTAGCAACAGTAGAGACACGTTTAACAAAGATTATCTAAATTACGCACAACTATGTTCTCTAACTAGCAACAGTAGAGACACGTTTAACAAAGATTATCTAAATTACGCACAACTATGTTCTCTAACTAGCAACAGCAGAGACAAATCAAGTTAAGATACGCTTATCTGAATCGCGGGGGACGGCAGAAGCGACGACACAATCAGATGCACACCGTCGAGTCGAGTCAAGTGTCTTAGTGCTGGGCTAAAAGAAAAACCTGCACCCACACTGGCCCTTTTCTGATAAGATAAGGACATCCCTGCTTTAAAAAAATAAAAAATAAAAAATAAAAAACATTTTTCTCATTTTCCATTTCTGCTGTACTTGTCTTTTCCTAGCAGTGCGTGAGGGTTGCCCATGTACATCTATCACAGTTAATCAGATACTGAGTTAACCTTCATATTTATAATATTAAATATAAGATCACAAATATGTAATTATAATATTCTTAACTGAAAATTATAATGCTAATGTAAATTCACTACTGGTAACTGGAACCACTGGACTTTAAAACAAAACAAAACAAAACAAAACAAACAAAAATAAATCCAAAAAACCTATTCTTCAAAGGGTTAATTTCTTCCTACTGCAGGGCTTCCCAGCCCTGTTCCTGGAGATTGACTGTCCTGTAGATTTTCAGTCCAACCCTAGCAAAGTGCACCCCATTCAACAGCCAGAGGTCTCGCAGAGCCACTACTTAATAGAATATTGTGCGCCAAATTAGGATTTAAATGAACACTTCTCCAGGAACGGTGTCGGGGTAGCCCTGGTCCAATGGTTTTCTGTCCTTATAAATTACCATCTGATCTCCTTACGTCTGCATCGCGTATACTTGTACAGGTACATGTACATGTAGCTAGTTAGTAGAGGAGTCATATGTGGCAAGATCACAACAGTGCAAAAAATACCAACTAACAAAGAAATGGGGGAGAAAACATCCAAGCCAACATCTTGTCTCTATTAATGAGTTTGGCAGCCTGCTATTTGTGCTGAATCTAGCCATACTTATGTACATTTTTTGACCCACTCTATTGTACATTTATGGAGGTTCATAGAATATATTCTGTTTATATGTGGGGGGTTATCACCTTCTCCTCATCGATAAAATCAAATGGACTTCTACTCACCTTTTCTGCACAGCTGCCAGTTGTTTTCTAGATGTGACACCTCTGCAAAAGTTTCTCAGAGACTGGTCTGAGTCAGTGCCAAAGTGAGCGTTTATAATGTGGAATTCATACACCCCCTGCCCAGCCCCTGAAACAGTCAGCTTATGAATTATTCATATTCAAAACTGAAAGTGGAGGAAAGAGAATAGCTGTCCTTCTCACTCTTTTTACCTCTGAAACCCTCTTTAGCTCTATAACTCCAATTACCCATCACTCTGCTAACCGTTCTCCATCTCTGAGGACTTTATTCCTCTCATCTCCCTCCTTGGCAACTGTTTTATCCACTGGCATAGTCTCAGCTGCTCTTAAGATGGCCGTGCTCACCTACAGTCAAGGGCGCCTGGGGTTGGAGATTGGTGGGGAGCGGGACAGGGGTGGTGGCATTGGCGGGGGCAGGGGTGGGGTTGGTGGCGATGGCGGGAATGGGGGTGGGGTTGGTGGTGGGGGCAGGGGCGGGGGTGGTGGCGGGGGAGGGGGTGGGGGCGATGACAGGAGGTTTAGATGCTATCTGTTTAGAAATACAACATTTTATTTATAACACTTTATATAACAATTATCAGTGATAAACCGAGGGACTTGCTGACACTAAAAAAAAAGAGGGAGTCAAAAGACCCAACTTTGTGGTGTCCCTGGCTGCCCTACAATATTCCTCAGCAGATAGGGCACAGCGAGCCAAGCTGTTAAAAACACAGACATTGAAAATGAACGTTCACCAGACAGGTTAAACTGGCTCTTGGCCAATCAAAGAACACTAAACCCAGGACGCACATGAATGCAGACTACACTGCAGGTGTTTTCTTTTCATAATCCGGTATCATAAACATACTTTTTCCTGGTAGCCAGGCCCATTAAGGGTCACATACTTTCCCTTAAATGTGAATCAACCCTCAAGCACGAGAAATATTGCAACTATCCAATGAACTGTGCAATTGAAGTGTAATGTAGTAGAATTAGAATTAGAATTAGAATTAGAATTAGAATTTCTTTATTGTCAAAATACTGGTGCATACAACGAAATTCAGGCACATTGCCTCAGCGGAGCTCAAATATACAAGATAAAAATACAAGGTAATAAAAATATAGAAGATAAAAAAAGGAATAATAAAAGCTCTTCATGCAGCTCACATGGGTGCACTCACGTGCACACACTCTGACACACACGCGCACAAATTCACACACGCGATCCTTTGTGTTGCGAAAAGAACCAGTGCGCCATGGACTCTTCGGTTTCCTTGGAAATCTGTCAGTCGCCTGGCGCCGCTCACATACACAGTGAAGTGCCTGTCGAACCACCTTGACAGCTGACACATACCGATGGGAAAACATACAAGCAATATGCGAAAAGGAAACAGATTATTAACGACCAATGAAATATTTAGCATTAGATCTGTGCAAAATCTGTAATTCAATAGGCTGTGATGTTGTCGGGCAGAGCTGCTACTGTATAACGAGACAGCCCATTTATTTGCACTACACTCCATTTATTTGGCAGATGCTTTTATCCAAAGCGACGTACAACAAGTGCATGCCGAAGGTCACTGGAACAACTACACAACACAGGTCCGATAAGGTACAATACTCATTTCGTAACAGTAATTCATAACCATGAACACATTAAGTCCAGTTCACACAGTAAACATTACTCTATGCTAAGTCAAGCTAGGAGGCATGACAAGCTACAGCATCAAGACAATGATACAAAGTACAGTAAGTGCTGGACGGAGGTACACGTAACATGAAAGTGGCACAGGAGGCACATGTGTAGCATGAAAGAGGGGGGTTTTAAGTGATAAAAATTATCCCAGATTGGGCGTGCCCCGCAGAGTGGTGACAGTTTGTTAGTCCAGCTACAGTCTGAAGAGATGGGTCAGACAACGGTGGAAGATGGGCAGTGACTGAGTGGTTCATAGAGGAACGGGAAGTTCATCCCACCACTGAGAAGCTAGGGTGGACTGGCAGTTCTCAACCTCCGAACACGGATTTGAGGTACAGGGATCTATGGTACTCGGATTTGAGGTACAGGGATCTATGGTACTCTGCCTTCAGTCTCATGCCTGTGACTGCATCACGGTAGTGCCAGAATCTCCCAGTATAGCATTCCCTCTCATGTATTTTTTAAATAAATAAAAAAAAAACATTTTTTATGCACTTGTCTGTTGAATGTGTTTTATATGTGTTTTTACATGTACAAGCAGGTCTCTCTTGAAAAAGAGATCTCGATCTCAATGAGACTACCTGTTTAAATAAAGGAAAATTCATGTATTATTATGCAGGTGTCTCACTCATACAGTGTCAATGACATAGCCCACAGGCCCTCTGGATCCTCCTTGAACAGCCAGTGGAGCACAAGTATTGCAGCGATGACTTTGAGGCCTAAGGGAAATGCTAAGTTTAGGATAAAATTAAAAAAAAAAAGCAATATTAAACATTAAGGAGACACTCAGACAAATTTTAAAATGTTGCGAATAAAATATTAAGCACCTTCGTGTACTTCTTCGTCTTCTTCGTTTAGAGAATCTTTGCGCTGGAGAAGCGCATCCTCGCCCTGGCACCCCTTCTCAGCCTCAGGATCCAACCAGAAAACCCTTGTCAATATCAACGCAGTGGACGCGCTGCGCTTCTGAGAAAATCAAAAAGATTATTCACACACATTGTGTATTCGTATCGCGTTCGATCGGACGACTGTCTTATTTAAATGCTCACTTGCATCCACGATTCAACTGACAATGCTGACACGCTGCACGGCGGGGAATTCAGTCAGTCTGTCACTGGTGGGACGGTTTTTGAACGAAGCGCTCTCTGTCTGCCGATGTCCTCTTCATTTTTTTTTCTTTCAAGATTTCCATGCTGGGCTTGCTTTAAAAAATTTTTTTTTTTTTTTTGCACACCTCTTGCATTCTTGCAGCGTGCCACTGGGCACCGAAGCGGTCCTCATTTCCCTACGGCGTAATAGCGCGTGTTTACCGAGCCAATGAAAAAAAGAGGCCGGCGTGTTTTGTTTGCTCCCTGTTCAACGGGCATGACCTGCCGGAGGCAAAGGCCTTGACTTGTCTGCGCAGTTTGAGTGTTAGAGACGCTGGCGAAGCAGGATAGATAATGAAACTTGCTCCTCAAGCTACAGGAAATCAGTCCTGTCAAATTTTCGAGTTTGGGTCGATTGGCAGCGACGCATAAGATCCTGTGAGCTGCTAGTTGTGCTGGTAATTACCTCGGCTGTGATTGGTTCCGTGCCACGGCCGGGAACGGGCCCCGTCTCACACCAGTGATCACCTGAATGGACCGTCACAGAAACTCAGTCAACTGATCAAAGGTTGTCCTGTGGTTGCAAATGTACAAAAGCAGAGGACCTTTCACTTGTTTGTGAACCAGGCCAAGCTCACTTTTACTCTCTTGTCCACTAAAAAGTGTGCTGTATCCCCATCAGCTGAGCACTGTGACATCAGCACTGTGACGTTTCGCCGTGTTTTGCTCTCCAGGGCTCCAAGAGGTTTATAAGAGGTTGTTGCTAATTTTTTTCATTTGTTTTTTATTGATTCCCAGCCAAGACTCCTGTCAAAGCAATATGGAGAGACAAATCAAAGAGCTAATACATTTCTCATCAATTGTGTCGTGCTGTTTATATGGCCCAAAGCTCCTCACTTCACTGCAATGCTGTGTTCCCTCAAACTAATCAAATCATCCCATTCATTTGCAAGTATCTGTAAGCCAGGGCAGGTGCTTGATTCAATTATGTCTTTCTGCAGCCCGGAGCTGCTTGTATTAATTTGATGTAATTGATTATCGGGACTGATTCGGAAACCAGCTGGTTCTTTAATTAGCTCGATTTAGCCTATTGTTCTTAGCGTGACATCATTCAGTGGATAAAAAGCCAAGGTTGGCAGCGGAGCCAAGCACCGGTCTGGTGGAGAGGTTATAGCGTGGTAGTTAGATCCCACCGCTGTTTGTGTGTTCTACAGTGTTATTGGCACCGAGTCACTTATTTGACACGATAAAAAAAAGAAAGAAAGAAAGAAAAAAAACTTATTTGACACGATTTCGCTGTGTTTCAGATGGGGCGCACGCGTACTGGGAAGTAGAATTCACTTGAGCTGCAGGCCTCGCTAATGTGCCTCCCACAGAGTCGGTCTTCGGCTTGCTCGTTGGCTCCACCTATTGGACATTTTAATAAACGCAGCCTGGAAGTCCTTGAATTGTTTTCTTATGGAAAACGAAACTTTTGTATAATTGACTAAATCATTCATTCTGCTGTTTTCTTGTTTATTTTCTAAGCGGGTGGTGGCTAGGACAGCTGGACTTTTCTTTCATACAGGTACATCCAACCATCTGTTTAAATAAAATTAAAATTATATATATTTTATTTCCCCCACTCTCATTCCCCCATTCAAGCATTTTTATTACAATTTTTCAATAAAAAAATTTACTGACCGGGTGACGTATATATATGACAACTGTGAATCAGATTGAAACCGATGTATTGAAAGGGCCTATAGTTACAGTTGTCTAGGTAGTATTTCAGACGTCACATTGGTCCTCAGGTGCAACAGGTTTGACAAATGTACAGCTCACATTCAGCACATTCAATTAAAAAAAAAAAAAAAAGGCCTATACCATTTTGTTTATAACGTATAAATAAACGAAGGGTCGTCTAGATATGTTTTTCCATGTAGCCTACGTGACTATTTTTTGTTAAATTTCAATGTCCCCTACAGTGATACGCAGTAAATTATTATTAATACTAATAGGTACACTTTCCTATTAAAGGATCATTCCGTCCCCCCCGAAATCTACACCACCATATCAATATATATATAATATGTATTGATATAGTGGTATAGCTAAGTAGACTCTTTAACAATTAGCTAGCTCCTAGCGCTAGCCAGGGCTACGCTACCATGAACACAACGCACAGCACTCATACGCCGTTATGCACTTATAGCTAGCCACCTCTACAGCATTTTCAGTAATAGGCTACGGGAGTATGCAGCTGAAATCCTCTATGGAAAGCAACCTCACAGTGATCTTATCTACGATCAGTAGGTAATGTTGTTCTTCACTTTGGGGTGTGTATTCCGCTGGAAAAGAGAGAGAGCCAACTTTTTTTTATTTTATTTTTTTTAGTCAGTGACATTTCCTTCTGACGTCTACGACGGCGATCGCGACCACGACATTTATTTTGCCTTTTTTGTATAGCTATTTCCGTGGATACAATTGCATTTATTATTATTATTTATTAGTAAAAACATTTACTTCATATCCAGGGAGGTAGCCAACTACTTGAAAGTTAGATTACATGTGTAGCCGTTTACTGATACGATTGCATTTCATGCTGGGAAATAACCCGTTAAACCAGAAAAATTGCTGAGTTGTCTTAGAATCTTTATCGCAGAAACTGGCGCTGTAACGAAATGTTAAGTACGTCACAATGGATATAACAGCTGTTTTAGAATGTCATTGGGTCACCCGGACCATTTTTGCAGCCAATGCCACAACAGCAAAAATAAAATAATAATAATAATAATAATAATAATAATAATAATAATAATAATAATAATAATAATAATAATAATAATAATAATAATTATTATTATTATTATTATCCTCCAGAGGGGCAGCTCAGCCAAAGAGGGCAAATGGGCCGTTGCTCGGGCAACTTTAGCCCGGCCTTGTGCACGTCCTTGTATATATATATATATATATATATATATATATATTTTTTTTTCGTCCCTCCCCCCATGCAAAAGCATGCGAAAGTTTACATTTATTCGCGAGTTTACATTTATAAGTGAGAAATAAAAATAATCGCAGTAAATTGCTCGTTACTCTGCTGCCGCTATTTTACTGTAAATTGAAATAAATACAAAATTCATTTCATTATTATAGTAATATACTGTACATTTATTTAACAGTATGAACAATAGAATTACAGTAGGCCTATATTTCTTATGACTCTGCTGCCACTATTTTACTGTTATCTGAGAGGATTTATTTTATTTTATTACAGTGAAGCAATTAATTTTTTTAAAGTATTGCAATTGTACCAGGTCTCCCCTATTATTTTGTTTAAAAACGCCAAATAAACGAAGGATCGTCCTGATATAAATGTTTGTCTCCTAGCATGTATGTTCTATTTGAAAATGTATGCTGTGCCGTATTAAATTTAAAGACGATTTTTCTTTTTCAGCACTATACGGAAAGTAATCTTCAGGTAGGGTATTGAAAGTGCATCGCGTCGCTCATAGGGAGACGTGATATTATTACCCTTCGGTCAGACAATTAAAAACGAAATCTTGAAAATATACCAACACAGCGATAGGTTAACCCACACACGTCATTTCGTTTATTTTTTATTTTTCATTGACTAAATCTTGCTACACAGACATAAACGCGTGCGCCTACTTGCATAGCAACATAGGCTACAGGCTGTATGAAAACAAATAACAAGAACACTTGGCAAATTACAAATAAAAATAAATGGTCTAAACCGAAACCTAAATAAAGTGGCCCGTGTGTGTGTGTGTGTGTGTGTGCATACTCATTTACTGATGGTAAACCAATCAGTCAGTAAAATAAATTTAAAATGTAAAATATTTATTTCATACTTTATATAAATTATACATTTAGTTTAGAAAAAAGAGCTTATTTGGATTATTTTCCTCTGTTCGTAAAATTGTTTTAAATTGAATAGATACGTGGTAAGCCTATACCTTTATTATGACAAACTTACTTAGGCCTCATCAGGCCAAGTGGTGCGTAAGGCCTCCACAAGGTCCCTCCATCTCTAACGACGCCACCCTGGAAAAAACAAAATTGTTACAGAAACCTTCATTATGACAAACGGAAGAGTGTATTTTTGAAGGGGGTGCCAAGATGACGGCGTAACCTACAGAACGCGACAGAATCCTCTCCTAAATTTATTTTTACTATAGCAACTTAGACTTGATTAATATCATATAACTTGTTCGAAACAAGTAAGACATTAGTAACTGGCATTGATTTCATTCCAAACATCAATCTTGCATTGACATTTCAGGATTAGTATTAGTACAGAAACGGACTTTTCCCAACTAGCCAGCTAGCTAACTTTTTGTGATCCGGATCTCGTGCAGTGTAGCTCATGGCTAACAACGGGAACAAACGTAAGTCTCCAAACGCTGGTGCACCTCATCACATCCAGACTCTCCATTGAAACCCCCAACTACCAAAAACAGGAAAATATTCGAAGATGATGATGTTGCTCAAAGCGATAAATGAGAGAGCAGATGGCTTGCGGGCAGGTATTGAAAACTTGACAGAATCAGTCGAATTTGTCTTCGCTGAAGTAAAAGATCTGAAAAGAAAGATTGAGAATACGGTCATCAGAGTTGGTAAAACCGAACGAAAATTGGCTGAGATGGAAAACAAGGTGTTAGAACTCTCACGGTATAAAAGACGCTGGAACTTGCGCCTGTTTGGTCTCGTCGAAGAGGAAGTGGAGGACGTTCGGAAAAAGGCGATCTCCATTTGTCAGAAAACGACTCCAGACTTCAAGGACGAACTCCCTGATGTGACCGACAGCGTTCACCGGCTTGGAAAAGCTTACCAGGACAAGCAACGAGCAACGAGTTATTCTACAGTTTTCAATGAGGCGCTACCGCGACGGCGTCTGGAAAGCTGCGGAAGACTCAACATTTCTCCAAGAGAATAAACTGCGTTTCAAGGAAGACTTATCCCCAGATGACAGGGCAAGACGTAACCTGCTGTGGCCGTTAGTGGAGAAGGCTAGAAAAGAAGGCAAGATAGCCTATTTCGTCGGAGTAAGAGCCTTCATCGAGAAGAAGGAGATTCATCCCCTAACAGACTGTGCAAACTGTTGATCACTCAATTCAGGTTTGATAACATATCCAATTTTGGAATGTGACAATATAAATTCCCATTGTTGTTGGGTTATGTAATGTTAAGTACAACAAGTAAAAATTTTTTTTTTTTTTAATAAGTCACAGGTGAACCTTTTTTCTAACCTAACCTACACAAGTTAATTTCCTTGCATTTATGTTGTTCTCGGTCTTGAACAATAGAATATGTGGGACCTAATTAATAGAAACTTGCTTACTAAAGTTGCTATGATATTATGTTTTAAAAAGGAGAGCGTTCTGTTCTAGAGAGAATACTACTCTTCAGTTCTCAGGGTATTAAGCCACTTAGCTACACTATAGCTTACTCCAGCTCGTTGTTTTTTTCCATTTTCATTATTTCATCTTTAACAGTTGTTTCGTTCAACACTCGGGGACTAAGGGACAAGGGAAAAAAGATAAACTGGATCAAAGCTTTTCTCAAGAATCCCTCAATTTGGAATGTTATACCTTCTGTTATTTTAAATTCTGTTGGTGGCTTACCTTTTTTGTTAAGGTGCAACTTCAGTATTTCCAAGATTCCACTAAAACTTTCAGCTTTTCATAAACAAATGCTCTTAAACTGGTCACTAATGTATAAGCATAACTTTTCCCCACATAAATATTTTATATGGAACAGTGTTGACATACTATTTAAGAATAAGACTCTATTCGATAGGAGGTGGTTTGACAGAAACATATTTTTAGTTAGTCAGCTGTTCAGCTCTGCAGGCCATATACTCACGTATGAACAATTCCTTAATTAAATAATTTTCCAGTCAATCCAAAGGATTTTGCTATTGTGTTCGAATGCAATTCCCACTGGTGCCAAAATACTATTGGCATCTGCGCCCAAAGGAAAAGACAGAGTAATTCCTTCCTTAGACCCTGGTAACATTTATATTGATGCTGAATATCCTTTAATAAGTGTCAAAGCTACTAACCAATGCATACGGAATATAATCCTCAGGGATAGTGTTACTACCTCCCCTGCAGTATTTTTCTGGAACAATGTATTTAACAACATCCAGTGGAAATGGTCATGGTTACTGTCAAGAAAATATTTATTAACTAACAAGGTTAAGGAAGTGTCATTCAAAATAATTCACCGATGCTACCCTGTTAAGACCTGCCTCTCTAGATATAAGATTGATATTGAAGCTAGCTGTAGTTTTTGTAGAAACAAGGATGAAACCTTAATTCATCTTTTTTGGGAATGTGCATATAGCAGTATCTTCTGGACTGATATAAATAACTTAATACACAGGGAAATCACCAATTTCAATGTGAAAAAAGAGCATGTCTTTTTTGGAGTTACTAAAAATGACCTTAATGATGTCTATTCTTTGCAGATTATCAATCTAATGTTATTATTCGGTAAATATCATATACACACCAGCAAATTATCTGCCCAAAGACCAAACTTCTTTGTATTCAGAGCCACTTTTAACCAATATATAGAAACTCTTAAACTGAGTAAACATTGTAAAGCCATTAAAACTCTAAAGATTTATGAACATTTCTTTTTGTCTTCTTGACCATACTATGCTTTTCTTTTTGTGTGTACTTTGCTTCGCTTGTATCCTGTTGTCTGTATAATTGTATCATATTATACAAATGTAGTTGCAATCGCAATGTTCTGATCTTTGATCAAAAAAAAAAAAAAAAAAAAAAAAAAAATAGCGGCGACAGGATACACTGCAATAAAGTAAGAATAAAGGCTCCGGGGAAAAAAATGCATTTGAATGCCGGCTCAATAATAGGCTAAAATACACATGTACGCCTACTGGTTTCACTAATGACAGGCATCTTTTATATAGGCTACTTTTTTTTAAAATTCTCAAATGACGCAATTCATTACATGATAAAAATATAATTGTTTATTTCCCAGTAGAAATATAAGAAAAAGCGTATATTTGTTAGGTGAAAATGAACCGTGATCGCATTAGCTGAACATTTGCAAATGTAAATTTTGTCCTTCGCAACTTACAAATTAGACATTTTTTATGACGTCGCCAAACTGAATAAAAGCGAACGATCGCAGATAACCGAGTGAGAGAACAAATTTAGACTGAATTAAGACAAACGTATTTTGAATGAACAGTTTCGTCTATATTAAAATTAATGGGAAGTTGCACAAATATATGCGGCAATTGATTCATCTCAGCAAGTTATTTACAATTACATTGTTAATATTGCATGGGCCTATTAATAATCTGTAAACACTGGATACCATTGTTAATTAGGCCAAATCGTATGGTATTTTGAAACAGCAAAACTTCAAAATGATATACAAAGAGGAAGGAAACGGAGTTTTTATTTTTTTTATTTTTTAGAAAGGAATATAAAATAGAACAACTTTGTACTTGTTGAGCTGCGGTTTCTTGTTTCTTGACGGTTTCCAAATAAGAAGTCGAATACAAGTCTGTAGATTCCAATGCAGATTCCCAGCACTCAATCGAAATTCTGAAGCCTCAAGCACAAATTATTCTCATGAAGAGGGCAATGTTTTTTTTTATTTATAGATATACATCATACATCATTTTCAAACTGCCATGGGTGGCACTGCCATTGGTAGCACCCGACACCGTTATAGTTAAACAGTTAAACTTGTCCCCGCCCAATAATTGTAGGCTATTATTTGCAAAGAACACTAATTTCCTTTTTCTCCTCTCCAAACTTAGCTATCACTGTAGCAGACGTTGGAAAGAAATGTTAATAGTAATAGAAAAGGTTTTTAGTCTAAATGCAAAATAATAACAGGGCGAGCCCAATGTGGACGTCGCACGCAGACGCATTTAGACTCAAAACCTTTTTGATCTGCACTGCAGACTGTTTATTTCAGGTCAGTATTTAGAGAGTCTTTTGCGTGGCGCCACGGCAAAATCCTTGCCGCCACACCATAATAATTAAAAAATAATAAAATAATAAAAAAAAATATATACTGTATATAGCCTATATATTAAATCCATAAATTTAAAATGTTAAACTTTCTAAATATTTCTGCCTAAATGCGCTTTCAAATCCATACTGTCGCGTCCACATATTTATTTTCAAAAAGAGCCTAGGCCGCGCGCTCCGTGCTTGCTCCTTTCTGAGGTGGTCGGAAGACTTGCAGCGCACGAATGTCGCACGGTCTGTCAAAGCGTCACTTTTGTTTTCTTCAGCCACCGAAAGACAAGGAAAAGGTAGGTAGCGACGCTTCAAATATTACAAAAATACCATAGTGTTAACCAGTGTTTTAATTGGACCAAAAATAAGTGCCGGTACCTACTCCTCAAAATGCATACTGTTTAAAATAAATGAATGTTGGTAATCAAAAGAAGAGTCGGTACTCATATACACGTCCCTACAGCTCCTGCCCATCTGAAACACTGGCGTTAACTATCATTAGGTGATGCCTCATGCAGTTGTCTGATCGGGCAAGTAAAAAATAAATATGATCGTTATCTGAAAATAAACAGTGTTTGTTTGAGCCGAAGCGGAAGCTGTTCCAGCTGAGCTACGTAGGCTACGTGCCTACCATTTTTTTAAAAAAAACTAGAGCTACTGTTATAATGGTACAATACATCTGATTAAAATGGTGACCTGGAGAAGCCCGTCAGATGTCCTGGCCGCAAATTGTTGGCAAATCGCCAAAACAGCGCGAATAAAAATAAAAAAATTTTTTTTATGGCATTTAAAATGTTTGAGTGATTCAACTACTTCCATTTCCATACTACAACATGGTGATTTTTTCCCCATGAAAACGAAAGGGAAAGTGTTTATTTTTAAGGTTTTGTGAATGTAGTGAGCTAGCAAAACTGAGAGTTAGGCTACAGTTGCTACAGCTGACAAAGAGGGCTGCATTCTAATGACGATTATGATTATAACGAGAGGAGCAGTCTCACAAGCTGCTGCAGTGTCCAGAAATGAATACAGATAAAACTAGCGAATAAAAAATATATTAATCAAGCATCTAAGTTAGTTAGGAAATTTTTGTATCATGCGTCTCAGTAGAATTAGAATGTAACAGAACAGAATCTTTAAAGCCGTTTTTCTCACTTTTTCCTTTGCATGGACAATGCATGTAAACTCTGTCATTGAGTGTGAGAGAGACAGAGAGAGAGGGCTTTGAATGTGGACCCAGCTCAAATGATATTGTTAAATAAAAAGATAAAACATTCTAAGTACTATTTTGTCATGGTAATTGAGTTAATTTAGCAGAAGTGTCCCTTTTAAAGTGCAATATGTAACTTTTCTTGAGTATCAATTTTGGTTATATAGTCCTCTATTCTTGAAGAAAGAACTTCTAGATGGACAATGTGCTCTTTTAATTGTTCTCACCCCACCATAACTCAAAATACAGGCCTATTTTGCTTCAATATTTACAAACAATACAAGGGTTAACAAACCTTTTATGGTTTTAAAGTACATCTAAAACTACTTTTTAGCTCTTGCAAACTGTTATTCCTTGTATCAAGAGCTCGTCAGAGCTATAAGATAGATTTAGATATATATATATAAAAAAACCTTTAAGAAGTCTCAAGAGGTTATGTTTTCATAGTCATAGTAAACTTTTTTGCCTTTGCAACCCCCCCCCCCCCCCCCTTCCGGACACCCACCACCACACCCAGAGATCAATTCCACAGGAAACACCTAAGGTAGGTATTGTTATTTTTTACTGGTGTTAATATGAGAAATGCGAATGCTAAAGTTATTTACAGAAACTGTGTATAACTGTGAAAATGTAGAATTTGAAAATACTTTACTGTTGATGCTTAACTGCATTTTTCTCAGAGTGCAATCTAATATAGCCTATATTTTACATGAATGCGCATATATGGTGCTTTGCTGTGTACAGTACAATTATGTTTTGCTTGATCTGCAATTTGGGCATTTCTATCAGCATAAGAGTAGGAACAGGTAGTAGTAGTTTATACTTTGGCAAACTTTCTAAACTTTCTGGCAAACTTTCTAGACTATAGTGCGGAGTAAATAAAGTGACCATGAGTGACCATGACACTTTATTTACTCCGCACTACTGGGACATATGCGTCTGCTCCTATTCGCCACTATCAAGTTTTCCGGTTCTAGCTTAGCAAAACAGCGAACAGGATTCCCACCTGCAGATAAGCCTATCAAAATGCCTTATAAACCTTACAAACACTAAAAGTGCATCTCCACGAAATAACAGACAACGGAGCAGGACAGCAGGGTACACAAGTTGCGACCTAGGCAGCTCTAATTCTACGGGCTTGCTGATTCTTTTCTCAATCAAGGCTTGTTGGATGGCCGTCATATCCGTGAGTACATACGCTGGCCATATTTCACCTGCGTTTCTGTTGCGTTTACATTTACGCCACCGCACACTGTCACAGCCACTGTTTTACATATACAACAAACCGAAACTGCTAAACAGTACACGCTCATCAGACTGTACAAATTCACACAAGCACAGCCATAATCCACAACCGTTTCTTACAGGGTCACTTCGCATTTCCCACTCTCATAATAAAACGCTTTGCAAAAAGAAATGGTATCTCATAAAAAACACGTTTTCAACGTACAAAAATGCCAAGTTACTCAAAAGTATTGATATCAAAATGACGCCAATTTACGGTACTACAAACAATATAGGCTATCTTGCCTCACCGAAATTAAATAAGATGTATTCCAAAGCAATGCTACCCAATATTTCCTCAGTTCTTTCAAGTTTCTTTAACAGTGTACCAAGTTTTCCATTGAGGCCGTCTATGCAAAAGGATGCGCTCAAGGAAGCTCGCTCCGCTCCGGCTCGCTAGACTCGCTTCAAACTTTCAAGCTAGGTGTTGCAGATCAAAGATATATGAACTAAGATTCAGCAACAGGGTTGGGTAAAGTTGGAAATATATTCACAGAACTTCCCGGGTCAATCACTCATAAGCGAAACGTTGTTAAAACACTAACGACGCCTCTTTAGTACCGTAGTAAGGTAGACAACGAGCTACAACCTAATTTCAGACAAAACGACCCATCCTCCGAGCTGGACAAATAACATTGTAATAACATCTCTATATACAGCCAGCTGTGAGGCGACTGCGCAGGGACCGTCTAAAAATTGTGTTTTACAGAAATAGAGTAGGGTGTAGACCAGGACCCCTTCTGCCTGGAACAAGTGTCAGAATGTTGTTAACTTTTACATTTGGAGAGAAATTCTTGTCGAAACTTTCATATTTTTCAATTGAATTTGTAATTAATTTGGTTATTCATTTAAATTCTCCATTCTATTAAAATTGAGGCTACTCAGGGAACAAACAGTCCTTGCAGGTGAGAGACCCAAAAAAACGAAGCTGAGGGACGCTACCTGCCTCCACTAACTCCCTGTACTCAGCTATACCTCCCTTCATTCTAGTCTCAGTCCATTGATTTATCCTCTTCCCACTTCTCTCATTTCCCTCTCTCGCTCTTCCTCGCTCTTTCTGTTGCCCTCTCTTTTCCTGACACTGTGGTGCCATTGTATTCTGTAATACATTTCATTGAGTTAATTTTTGGTTATGGATATTTTCATATTTTAGCTGACTAATGATTCTCACATTTGTACATGATGAACAACTACAAAATACTGTGTGTGTGTGTGTGTGTGTGTGTGTGAGAGAGAGAGAGAGAGAGAAGGATCAGGTATGGCAGTGATGAAGAGAGAGAGAGTGTGTGTGTGCATGTGGGTACAGAACATTGTCTACCGGCATTAGACTTATAAACCTTAAATAACTATGTATGCAACTTCAGGAAGTCCCTAAATGCATATTTACCCCATTTGAAGAACTTAATTGACTGTCCCAGATTACCCAAAGCATGCTGTCCCACATTCTCAATCATATTTGATAAAGTGGGACAGATAAAAAATGTTTGAAAGAAAAAAACTACAACACATTCTCAACACTTTAATGCATATTTTGTTGCTTGAACAGATCACAAACATAATTTGATAACAATTAGGAACATTGTCTCATTTATGACAGATTTATATCCTTAACATTAATCTTGTCAGAATCCTATGTCACTGACCTTGTCATGCAATTCCCAGGGTAGCTTCCTGATTGATAAGTGCCCTGCCCCTTTCTGTGACATTACCCCCGTGAAGTCATGTGATTTCAGTAACATGACATTCATGCTAAACCTATAGTAAAAGTCCTGTTGACTAGATTTTGTTAGAACAGGAAATAAACACACTGGAGCTTAGGTGTCCCACATTACCCAATGTCCCAGATTACCCGAATTCACCCTACATGGAAAGTTTGAGGTGTGTTTCGCGGCTATGCCATGGATGTATAAAGAGAAGGGCTACGCGAGATCACAATACAAAACAAAAAGTTTAAAGTGGCTTTAGTTTATCTAGTTATGAAAAAGAAGAAAAAAAGGCGAAGGAGATGGTACGTTCGCACTCTAAATCAGAGTAGGACGGAGAATGGAGAGTTTTGTCTGTAGCTGCATTCGGAAAATGCGGAGTTTAGACGAGGGGGTCCACTTTCTCTTATTTCCGCTAGGCGTTTTGATGACTTGCTGAAACGAACATGCTGGAACTCACAGACTTTCCATCTCTACAGAAGAGAGATGAGCGTTGAAGTCCTCCCTCTGAACTCTCAACCGTGACGTAACATGATATTTCGAGCAGTAGCTAGAGGCTGAGGACGGAGAACAAGACATTTCCCAAATTTCTCTGGCCGTTGCACACTGCACCGTATGGACACTCAACACCGCGCCTTTTTGTTCTTCAGTTGTTCTCAAAAAAGTTGTTGCTCAAAAAGTTCTAGTTCTTACGAAGTAGGCTATACTGCCTACATTACGACAAGCATCGCAGCACCGCTAGACAAGAGCATCCAGTTAGATATTCTCAGGACACGAAGCCCAGCTCACGGAGTCATTATCAGAACAGAGCACACCAAGGCTAAACTGCAAACTATGACAGGGCTGTTCCTTGTCTATACTGGTAAGTGTTACTCCCTGCATCATTTGAAACGTATAGGGTGGATTCAGCAAATGCGGGTCATTCAACAATTGTTTTTATTGGACTGCCGTCCAAAGAAAGTTCAAAGAAAACAATCCGCGGGCACCGCGGTTAATCCGCTGATCGTGCGGGCCGAGTCATAAAAATTAACATTCTGATTAAAAGCGGATGGGTTGTGGGTAGGTGAAATAATACATCATTATTGCGGCGTCCATTTTTAAGCAGCAATGGAGGCAAAAAAGATGCGAGGGAAAATTAAAAAAGGAGAATTTTTTTAAATAAAGGAAGGGCAGAGAAGTGAGCGATATAGTGAAATACTTAACCAAGACGAGTCAAGTGCTGGGTATGTCATATGCAACAGCTGCGAAATAATGAGAAATAACGGTTAAGTGTGATCGGGTATTAGGGCTACATTAAGGAAAAAAAATATTTCGAGATTCCGAGAATAAGGTCGTAATATTATGAGAATAACGTTGTAATATTACGAGAATAATGTCATAATATTACGAGAATAAAGTCGTAATTTTAGGCTACGTGGGGAAATATTAGAAGAGCAGCGTGCTGCCGCCTGCGTTAAAATATGGAACGTGGAGCATCTTGTGAAGTTATACTTTAGTATAGGTTTCACAAATAACGAGATACTTAATCTTTTAGCACATCAGCACCACATTATCATAAGTAACAGGACTTTGAAAAGATTGTGCAAGAAACTTTTCTATTCCGAAAAAAGAACCACACGGACTTGGAGGAAATTGCAGGCTCAGACTGCCATTAGACTGTCCTCTCGCCCGTTTTGTTGGTTGCTGGTAATATATTTTCCTAAAAATTATGTTTTTTTTCCTCGAAATTTTACGATTTTATTCACGTAATATTATGATTTTTTCTCGTAAAATTACGGCTTTATTCTCGTAATATCACGACTTTTTTTCTTGAAATATTATGAATTTATATTATTCTCATTAAATTATGACTTTATTCTCGTACTATTATGACCTTATTCTCGAAATCTCTGAATCGTATACATTGCTACAAATGTCCCTGATGCATCGTAGCCTATTCATTTGTCGCACATGCTACCACAAAGAAATTCGTTGTTTTACTTAAAAACCGAATATAACATTACCTTATAGGCAATTTTAAGTAAAATAATTTCTAGGCTACTGTTTTAAAAAAAAAAAAGTGTTTTTAATATATGCGATCTGTTTGATATATGCGATATGTTTAATGGCGATCTGTTTGCATGTTTTTGTTCATTTATGTAAGCGCTTATATTACAAAGTTTGATGATCACTTGCATGAGAATAACACTGCTTCTGTTTGCTTGCAGTGCTCCTGTTGTTAGGCTCTGTGAAAGCCGGTACTTCATCGCACGGTATACCCTTAGGAGGTGAGTTTTCAGCTCGTTGCAGCTTTTCATACTGTAAACATACAAAAATCATTTTTCTAACGAAGACACTGGCTAAGACAAAACGTTAAGTGATGGGATATTTGCTACATCATATTAATTTCTTTTATGATTTTAATATAGCCCTGGGTTGGTAACTTGATACAGCAGGCTGGAATTTAAATTAAATCGTAGACCGGGGGTTAGAGGGGATTGCGATCCGTGTATTCAGTTCAACAAGAACTTTTATTAATTTAATTGACAAAAATATACATAGTTTTCCTCCTGAAAGACATTCAGCTGATAACCACATAGCCTAACAGGCATATAGGGCCTACAACGATTTTCAGAATACGTATTTTGACAGTTTATTTTTCATGCCTAATGTCATAAATGCTGCAGTATAACCAAATAACAACATATAAATCGCTAACTTGCCAGAATATAACGGTTGTTTGCTATAATACAATTTAAAACATTAGCCACTTCCCTTTGCATGCTGTCACGGTCGTTGGAAGGAAACACACCATAACCTGTACGACAGCTTATCTTTTTTCCTTCAACAGCATGAGCTAATAATTAGTGGTATTCGTACAGTAAAACTAGTAAAGCTAATATAGGCTACTGTACGCATTTATGCTACTGGTTTGAATTGTTTTGGGATGCGTCATTTAATGAAAAGTGTAGACTAGGCTACTCTCAAAACGCAATAGCCTACGTGCCAAAATGTCTTTTCAAACATAGCGGCCTGGCTGTGGCTTCAAAATTCCATTGCAGTTGAGGACTGCAATCAACCAGGCTCATGTCCCCCTTTTCACCCTAATAAAAAAACACCTAGGCCTATTCGTATAACTAAATCCTTCATACCATACTGTAGACACGATCTTGGAGATAAAAATGATGTAAGAATCTTGTTCAAACGAGTTTTCCCGGTGACCTAGCCACCAGAAAACATGTAGGCTACACTTGCGGCAGGTTATAGCTGGCTATGGAAAACTATTCTATCTGCTGGGGATTCGGATTATGGAGGGTTGTGCATGACTCATTTTCACCGTAATTACAAAAAATAAAATAAAATAAAAAATAAAAAAACACCCATGCGTAAAACTCAAATGCTTATTATACCACACGGTAGATAAGACCCTGACAAAGACATACATACAAAATTATCGTTGTTAAATCGAGGTTTAGCTGTCTAGGCATGCCAGAAAACATTTACTGGGCCTCTTCCCCGGCATAACTTGGACGAATCGGAATTGAACAATCAGGATGATGTCAAGACAGAGATTGACTACAATTTAAATAACATTTCATTTCAGCAAAACAAAATCCCTTGTGGTGTTATTTTGAATAAGATAGCGAGCGCGTTTTTGTTTGTTTGTTTGTTTTGTGCCGTTTCAGTTCTGAAATGACTGTAGAACTCTTAAGTCCCTCAGGACGCTGGCAGCTGTAACGTTTTTAGGACACCAAAACATACGAATGTATCAATAACTAATAACAAATTAACATCTGAAACATTTCATAGTGAGTTTTTCTTGTGGTGAAATGAGTATAATGCCTTCAATGTGGTTAGATTTTTTATAATGACACGACTCATTTTGGTGAAGCATTAAGTGCCGGCTTTATGCTCGTAAACATTTCTGATTTCTAAAGTAAATAGCCTAAGTAACATCACTGAACTATCAGTGCACTTTTGAAACGATTTAATTGCTCTGTCTACTCCGATTTTGTGTCTTTCTTCGTTAAATGACCTTTTAAAGTGAGCCCAGATGCCAATTTTGATTCTCCCATCGTGATTACATTGCAGGCAGAACGTTCGACCTTCCTCCTTTCTCATTCATCTCCAGGTCACTTGCTGTAATGTTCAATGAGGTTTAATGTGGTTTAATTTGTTCATTTTAGAATCCCAAAGCAGACACGAGCAGTAGGCAATTTCGTTTTATACGTTTTCTAAACAAGACTGTCAACATCTCAGCCCGTGATCCGAAAGTAAAGAAAATATTTAGTGTTTAGTTATTTTATTGTGCTTCCCTATACATACCCATGCCTTACCGGCCCTACCCACCCCCAGTGCTCTAACAATGACTTATTTTAACAGACGGTCTGATAAGGAGACATGAAACAATAAACGTTTCAAGATCGTACATTTCTCCATGTTAACATTTCTATTTTTTACTCAATATACATATTTTGTTGACATTATCGACATCGTGTACATAATTTGATGTTTTCTACATCCATTGATAATTAAGTCTTCGTCAGCATCAACGGGTTTCCCCTAAAGACGCACTTATATTAACCGTCTACGAGTGGTCAGAGGCACTCGTTAGCCTACGATAATTTCAAAGTCCGTCTTTAGTTCAGAAGCTGTTGGGAAAGAGCTCGCAAACGGAAGATGCTTCGCCAGATCACTTTTACCATGACCTTAGGCTTATGTCAGTTCTGGTTAAGAGGCCCTGGTCACGACTGTTTCCCAAAACCATAGTGATTACAGGGCAAGGTCGCGAATGCAGTTCGCACTACAATCGCTCTAAAAATGTCCTTATCGGCACTATGCGACATGTGGTGTTTAGATTTATTCAGATACTAACCTTGTGCTGACGGAAGGTTCTTAAACTCATGAACGAAGACAAAAATTATAACGGAATGTGCTAGGAGTTTTATATCCTACCGAAATTCTGCATGTTAATTTAGGATGAAACATTTTTAACTTATGATCACGCGACAGTCATTTTTTTTCATGTTACTGCCACCTGCTGGTAGAATTGTGAATTTCCCACTAGGTCTGGAGAGTGTTATTACAGTCTGTGTAAAATCCGTGTCTACACCAACAGCAAAGTAATTCAGCAGGGCAACGAGCACTGCGAGTCAAAAAAAAAAAAAAAAAAAAACCCAACACGAGTCTTCTCAAAATAAAAATATCACTGTATCTACACATAATACACGTTTTTGTGCGGAAATTAGACCTTGATGATGACTATACAAATCAAAAATGGCTGAATAGGCAACTTGCCTGATTTTGACAATGAGAGATCTATCCAGTGGTGTGGAAATGGACGTTTTGGGGTGTTCCTGTGTCAAATATGTGCCTTTTTTGATTAGGATATGTTGGTCTTTGTGTGAAATTATCTTTTTTTCCCTCCAACAACTGCAATTCATTCAATTTCTTTATTATTATTGCAAGAATTAAATGTAGGTTTAAATTGCAAAACTGGGTCTGAAAGTTTGCTATAATCAATCTTTGCAGATCTTTGCAGATCTACAGCCACATACCGTATACAGGTTCTACAGTAAGGATTTGTTCACTACACAGTAATACTGCCGTGAAAACTACAGAAATCATTTTTAGTGTTGTCATAATATAGGCTACAATTACCTCATGTTTTATGATAGGCCAATGGGCATTTTGCCTAAATCCCTCATTGAGTGTTGGGAACTAAGACTGGCCTTACGCTAGATGGCATTTTTCGTGATTTCACAGTCTTAAGTCACAGAAAAATCACACTAGTCTTACCTCAGTTGGTCCCGCCATGAGACACAATTAGTGTGAGACGGCCCCAAACTCAGTCGGAGCCTATCGGTCCTTTCCTTGTCTCGACCGTTCAGACGATATCAACGTGTTTCACATTGTCATAAATCTTTAGTCTCGGCTCAAAAGGTTTGTGGTGGTCAACGACACAACACGACACCAATCCTACTACACTGTCAACAGCCAATAGGTACAGTCGTCCTTATTTTCTTTTTTGTGTGAGTACGACAGGAAGAGGAGAGCTGAAATTAAAATAAATAAATAAAAATACTCCAAAGGAATCTGTTGACTCAAAAGAATCCATGACTTATTACAGACGGGCTGTCCCGTTATT